>CM062804.1:1060812485-1061515165 GCA_031772625.1 Pinus tabuliformis
TAGTGAGTAATGTTTCATAATTTTGGAAACTAGGGTTGATTGAAGGAGGTTTTTTTATTAGAAATTTTATATGTTACTATGGCTTAATTTATGTTTCATACACTAGAAAACAAAGAGAATAGATGAGGGGTCTTATTTTGAGTCAGAGCCTCTTGTTGGTCATAAAATTAGAAATAAAAAAGAAAATTCATATTGGAATTAGGACTTAAGAGATGTATTTCAATGTTCCATGGTGGTATTATGGTTTAGGCAAGGTGTTGAATTGGATATAAAACTCAATATTTTATTTTATCTTGTATTTATTACTAGAAATTTTCAATGTAAGGATGATGGTTTTGTATTCTTATGATGGAATGTGGATGATTTTCTATGATATTATGATGTCACATACTCTCTCTCTCTCTCTCTCCCTCTCCCCCCCCCCAATCTCTCTCTCACCCTTATCCTCCGCATCCCCCTCTCTCTCTCCCCTCTCCCTCCCTCTCTCTCCCTCTCCCCCTCCCCCTCTCTTCTCTCTCTCGCTCACCCTCTCTTCTCTCTCCCTAACCCTTTATCCCTCTTTTCCTCTCTCTCTATTCCCCTCCACCTCTCGTTCCCTCTCTCCCCCTCTGCCTCTCCCTCTCCCCCCCCTGTCCCCCTCTCTTTCCCACCTCTCGCTCTTCCTTTCCCTCCCTATCCCTCTCACTCTCCCTCTCTCTATCTCTCTACCTCTTCTTCTCCCTCTCCCTCTGTCTCTCCCTCTCCCTCTCCCTCTCTCTGTCTCTCTACCTCTTCCTCTCTCTCTCCCTCTCCCCCTCCCCAACTCTCTTCCCCTCCCTCTCCTCGTCTCCCCCCCTCTCTCTCTCTCTCTGCCTCTCACCCTCTCCCAAACTCTTCCCCTCCTCCTCTTGCTTGGACTCTCCCTCTCCCGCTCTCTCCCCCCCTTTTTCTCTCTCTCTCCTCATCCTCCTCTCCCACCCTCTCTCCCCCACTCCCTCCCACCCTCTTTGTCCCTCTCTCCCTCTCTATCCCCATCCCCCTCACTCTAGGTCTCTCTCTATCTCGCCCTCCCTCATCCTCTCTCTCCCTTTCTCTCTCTCCCTCTCTTTCTCCCCCTCTCCCCACACCTTCATCCCTCTCTCTCCCACTCTCCCTCCCCCTCTCTTCTCTGTCACTCTCCCTCCCTCCATATCTCCCTCTCTCTCTCTATATCTCTCTCTCTCACTTCCTCTCCCTCTCTCTCCCTCCCTCTCTCTCCCCCTCCCCATCTCCCTCTCCCTCTCTCTCTCTGTCTCCCCCTCTCTCCCTCTCCCTCTCTCCTCTCTCCCACTATCTCCCTTCCTCTCCCTCCCCCTCTCCCTCTCTCTCTCCATCTCCCTCTCTCTCTCCCTCTCCCCGCCCCCCTCTCATGCCATTTCCCCTTCACCCTCTCCCCCTCTCCATGTCCCTCCCCTTTTCCCTACCCCCACCACTCTCTCTCTCTCTCTCTCTCTCTCTCACACACACACACAATCACAATCACATTATCTCTATCACTCTCTCTCTCTCTCTCTCTCTCTCTCTCTCTCTCTCTCTCTCTCTCTCTCTCCTCTCTCCTCCTCTCCCTACTCCTCCCCCTCCTCTTCCTCCCTCTCCCTCTTCCCCTCCCCTTCTCTTGCTCTCTTCCCTTCCCTGTCTCCCTCTCCAACTATCTCTCCCTCACTCCCTCTCCCTCTCTCTCTCTCTCTATCTCTCTCTCCCACTCTCTCCCTCCCCCTCACTTACCCCACCTCTCTCTCTCTCTCTCTCTATCCCACTCCCTCCATCTTGCTCCCTCCCTCTCTCTCCCCCTCTCCCTCCCTCCCTCTCTCCTTTTCCCTCTCGCTCCCTCCCACCCGCTCTCTCCCTCTCCCACCCACTCTCTCTCTCCCTCTCCTCTCATTATCTCCTTCCCTCTCCCTCTCCCTCTCCCTCTCCCTCCCTACCCCTCTCCCTCTCCACCTCCCCCTCTCTCGCCTTCTCCTCATCTCATCCCCCCTCTCCCTCCCTCTCTCTATCTCCATCTCCCCCTCTCCCATTCTACTCCCCCACCCCTCCCTCTCTCCCAATCTCTCTCCCCTTCCCCCTCCCCCCCTCTCTCTCCCTCTCCCTCCCTCCCTCTCTCGCTCTCTCCCCCTCTCCCAATCCTACTCTCCCCCTCCCACTCCAGCTCCCCCTCTCCTAATCCTACTCTCCCCCTCCCCCTCTCTCCCCCCACCTATCTCCCTCTCTACTCCTCTCCCTCCCCCTCTCCCTCTCCCTATCATCCTCTCTCTCCCCCTCTCTCTGTCCTCCTCCTCCTCTCTTTATCTCTCTCTCTCTCTCCCCCCCCTTTATGCATCTCTCTCCCCCCTCTCCTCCTCTCTCTCTGCCTCTCCCTCTCACCTTTCCCCTCTCCCACTCTCTTCCCCTCCTTCTCCCATTTCCCCTCTCCCTTTCCCACTCTCTCCCCCCTCTTTCTCTCTCTCTCCTCCTCCCCCCTCTCCCCCTCTCCCTCTCTCTCCCATCCCCCCCCCCCCCCCCCCGCTCTCTCTCCCTCTCCCTCCCCCTCTCTCCCTCACCCCTCTCTCCCTACCCCTCTCGCTCTAGCCCTCTCCCTCTTTCTCTCTCTCTCTCTCTCTCTCTCCCCTTCTCCCACCCACTTTCCCTCTCTTCCTCTCCCTCCCTCTCTCTCTCGTTCTCCCTCCTCTCTCTCTCTCTCTCCCCCCTCTCCCTCTACCTATCTCTTTCTCTCTCCCTCTCTCTCGATCTCCTCCCTCCCTCCTCTCTCCCTCTCTCTCCCTTTCCACCCTCCCTCCCCTCTCCCACTCCCTCTCTTCCTCTCACTTCATCTTCTTCTCCCTCTACCCCTTCCCCTCTCCCTCCATCTTGCCTTCCCCCACTCCCACCCTTCCCCCTCTCCATCTCTCTCCACCTATCCCTCCCCCAACCCTCCCTCCCTCTCTATCTCTCTCTCTTCCCCTCCCTCCCTCCCTCCCCTCCTCCTTCCCTCCCTCTCTATCTCCCTCCCTCCCTCTCCCCCCCCCTCCCTCCCTCCCTCTCCCCCCCCCCTCCCTCCCTCCCTCTCTCCCTCCCTCTCCCCCCCCCTCCTCCCTCCCCCCCCCTCCCTCCCTCCCTCTCCCCCCTCCTCCCTCCTCCCTCCCTCCCTCCCTCCCCCCCCCCCTCCCTCCCTCCCTCCCTCTCTCTCTCCCCCCCTCCCTCCCTCCCTCTCTCTCTCCCCTCCCTCCCTCCCTCCTCTCTCTCTCTCCCCTCCCTCCCTCCCTCTCTCTCTCTCCCCCTCCCTCCCTCCCTCTCTCTCTCTCTCTCCCTCACACTCTTTCTCTCTGTATATCTCCTCCTCCCCTGACACTCACCCACCCCTTCTCCCTCCCTATCCCTCTCTATCTAACTCTCCCTCTCCCTCTCCTCCTTGGCCTCCCCCTCTCCCTCTCCCCCCCGCTCCCACTTGCTCTCTACCCCCAAACTCTATCTCTCCCCCACCTCCCTCTCTCCCTCTCTTTCCCTCCCCCTACCCTGGCCCCCCTTCTCTCTCTCTCCCCCACTCCCTCCCTCTCTCTCCCCAACTCCTTCCTCCTCTCTTCCTTCTCCCTCTCGCTCCCTCTCTCTCCCTCTCTCCCTCTCCCTCTTATTCCCTTCCTCTCTCTCCCCCTCCTACCCCCACTCTCTCTATCTCTCTCTCTCTTCCTCTCCTCCCTCCCTCCACTCTCCCATTATTTCCCTCACTATCCCTCTCCTCCTCCCCCTATCACACTCTCTCCTCTTGTCCCTCCCCCTCTCCCTCCTCCTCCACTCTCTCCCTATCCCCCTCCCCCTATCACACTCTCTCCTCGTGTCTCTCCCCCTCTCCCTCCTCCTTCCCCTCTCTCTCCCTCTCCCTCTCTCTTCATCTCCCTCTCCCCCTATCTCGCTCTCTTCACCTCACCCTCCCCTCTCCGACTCTATCTCCCGCTCTCTCTCTCCCCTCTAGCTCTCCTTCTCTCTCTTCCCTCTCCCTCCCTCTCCCCAACTCCCTCTCTTGCTCTCTCCCCCTCCCGATCGTGCTCCCCTCTCCCTATGTCTCTCCCTCTCCCTCTCACTCTCCCTCTCTCTGTTTCTCTCCCTCTGCCTCTCCCTCTTCCCCTCCCCCTCCCCAGCTCTCTTACCTCCCTCTCCCCATCACCCTATCTCTCTCTCTCTCCCCTCTCTCCCTCTCTCTCTCTCTCTACCTCTCCCCCTCTCTCTCTCCACCTCCCTCACCCTCTCTCACTCCCTCCCTCTCCACCTCTCCCTTTCTTTCCCCCCCTCTCCCCACACCTCCATCCCTCTCTCTCCCACTCTCCCTCCCCCTCTCTTCTCTCTCACTCTCTCTCTCTCTCTCTCTCTCCCTCCATATCTCCCTCTCTCTCTCCCCCAATCTCTCTCTCCCTCTCTCTCCCTATGTCTACCTTCCTCTCACTACTTCCCTCTCTCTCCCACAATCTCTCTCCCCCCCTCCCTCTCCCCCCCTCTCCCCTCTCCTCTCTCCCACTCTCTCCCTTCATCTCCCTCTCCCTCTCCCTCTCTCTCCCTCTCCCCGTCCCCCTGTCATGCCATTTCCCCTTCCCCCTCTCCCACCCTCTCTCCCTCTCCATGTCCCTCCCCCTTTGCCTACTCCCACCACTCTCTCTCTCTCTCAAACACTCTTTATCTCTCTATCTCTCCTCCTCTCCCTACCCCTACCCCTACTCTTCCTCCCTCTCCCTGTCTCTCTCCCTCTCCCTCTCCCCCCTCTCTCTCTTGCTCTCTTCACCTCCCCATATCCCTCTCCAACTATCTCTCCCTCGCTCCCTCTCTCTCTCTCTCTTTCTCTCTCTCTCTCTCTCCCTGTATCTATCTCTCCCCCCCTCTCTCTCTCCCACTCTTTCCCTCCCCCTCACTTACCCCATCTCTCTCTCTCTCTATCCCACTCCCTCCATCTCACTCCCTCCCTCTCTCTCCACCTCCGCCTCCCCCTCTCCCTCCCTCCCACTCCCCCTCCCACCCTCTCTCTCTCTCTCTCTCTCTCTCCCCCTCTCTCTCGTTATCTTCTTACCTCTCCCTCTCCCTCTCCCTCTCCCCTTGTTATCTCCCTCCCTCACCCTCTCCCTCTCCACCTCCCCCTCTACTGCCTTTTCCTCATCTCATTCCCCCTCTCCCTCCCTCTCTCTGCCTCCATCTCCCCATCTCCCATTCTATTCCCCCACCCCTCCCTCTCTCCCAATCTCTCCTCTTCCCCCTCTCCCCCCCTCTCTCTCCCTCCCTCTCCCCCTCTCTCGCTCTCCCCCCCTCCCACTCTAGCTCCCCCTCTCCCAATCCTACTCTCCCCCTCCTCCTCTCTCCCCCCACCTATCTCCCTCTCTACTCCTCTCCCTCCCCCTCTCCCTCTCCCTATCATCCTCTCTCTCCCCCCTCTCTCTCCTCCTCCTCTCTCCCTCTCTCTCTCTCTCTTCCCATCTCCTCCTCTCTCTTTGCCTCTCCCTCTCCCCTTTCCCCTCTCCCGCTCTCTTCCCCTCCTTCTCCCACTCCCCGTCTCCCTCTCCCACTCTCTCCACCCTCTTTATCTCTTTCTCTCCTCCTCCCCCTCTCTCCCCCTCGCCCTCTCCCATTCTCCCTCTCTCTCCCATTACCCCCCCCTCTCTCTCTCTCCACGTCCCTCCCCCTCTCTCTCCCTCGCCCCTCTCTCCCTACCCCTCTTGCTCTCTCTCCACTCCCCCTCTCTCTCTAGCTCTCTCTCTCCCTGCCTCCCTCCACCTCTCCCTCTCCCTCTCTCTCCCCTCTCCCTCTCTCTCCCCCTCTCCCTCTTTTTCTCCCTCTCCCCCTCTTCCACCCCCTTTCCCTCTCTCCCTCTCTCTCTCTCTCCCTCCCCCCCTTCTACCTATCTCTTTATCTCTCCCTCTCGCCCTCTCTCTCGATCTCCTCCCCTCCCCCCTCTCCCTCTCTCCATCTCTCTCCCTCTCCACCCTCCCTCCTCTCTCCCACTCTCTCTCTTCCTCTCTCTTCCTCTTCTTCTCCGTCTACCCCTCCCCCTCTCTTTTCATCTCACTTTCCCCCACTCCATCTACCCTCTCCCCCTCTCCATCTCTCTCCACCTATCACTCCCCCTCTCTCCCTCTCTCCCTCTCCCTCTCGCTCCCTTCCTTTCTCTCCCCCTCCTACCCCCACTCCCTTTCTCTCTCTCTCTCTCTCCCCCTCCCTCACTCTGTTGTCCTGCTATTTCCCTCACTATCACTTTCCCCCTCCCCCTATCACACTCTCTCCTCCTCTACCTCCCCTTCTCCCTCCTCCCCCTCTCTCCCCCTCTCCCTCACTCTCCATCTCCCTCTCCCCCACTCTCCATCTCCCTCTCCCCCACTCTCGCTCTCTTCACCCCACGCTCCCCTCTCTGGCTCTGTTTCCCGCTCTCTGTCTCCCCTCTACCTCTCCTTCTCTCTCCGTCTCTCTCCGTCTCCCTATCCCCTTCTCTTGCTCTCTCGCTCTCCCACTCGTGCTCCCCTCTCACTCTCCCCCTCTCTTCCCCCACCTATCTCTCTCTCTGCCCCTCTCCCTTCCCCTCTCGCCCACCCCATCTCCCTATCCTCCTCTCTCCCCCTCATATCTCTCTCGCCCCCTCCCTTTGTCTCACACCCCCTCTCTCCCCCTCTCCCTCCCCCTCTTTTCTTTCTTCCGCCCTCTCCCTCCCTCTCTCCCTCTCCTTCTCTCTCCCCCTAACCCCCACTCTCTCTCTCTCTCTCTCTCTCTCTCCCCTCCTTCATTTCTCTCTCTTGTTATCTCCCTCGTCCTTTCCCTCTCACTCCCCTTCCCTTTCCTCCTCTCCCTCCCCATCCCTCTCCCCTTCCCTCTCCCTCTCTCTCTCCCTCTCTCTCTCCCTCTCCCTCTCTCGCTCTCTTCCTGTCCCCCTCCCTCAATCTGCCCCTCCCTCTTGCACTCTCTCTCCTCCTCTCCCTCTCTCTTTCTCGCTCCCTCTCCCCCTCCCCCTCTCTTGCTCTCTCCCCTTCCCGCTCTTGCTCCCCCTCTCTGCACCCAGATATCTCTCTTTGCCGCTCTTCCTTCCCCTCTCACTATCCTTATCCTCCCTCCCCTCTCCCTCTCTCTCCCCTTCTCTCCCTCCCTCCTCTATCTCTCTCTCTCCACCTTCTCCCCTGCCCCCTCTACCTCTCTCCGCGCACCCCTCTTCTGCCTGCTCTCTCTCTCCTGCCCCACACTCTCATGATCTCTCTCGCTCTCATTATCAACATCATATCATCAAACAACCTAAAACATGCCTTTTAACAAACAAAAACATAATCATCGTTATCATAATCTTATCATTTAACAAATACAATCCACGTCATGTAGCAAACAAAAACATCTTATCAATTAGAAATCAAAATCATCATATTATCTAAGAAAACCAATCACTATATCATCTAACAAACAGTAAAACAAATACATACATAAACATATAAACATTAAACGTGCAAAAAATGTCAACATCATATTATCTTTCAATGCAATCCTATTATCTAATTAGCAAAAGCAAACCATCATATCACATAAACAAACAAAAATTACTTTCATTTAAAAAAGCACATAAAGTACACCAACATATGCATATCATTACAAATAAAAAACAATGTCTATACATAAATATGGATGTCATGTCATCTAATAAATATATCATATTATAAAAAATAAAAAAAATACAATTTATGGGTACATTGAAAAAAAACAATTAAGCCTCTTTTCACATTTAAATAGTCAAACACATCCATTTCACATATCTTATACAAATAAAACAACTCTACTCTTGAATAAATTATTTTATATCATTCAATTTCAAAATGATAAATAATTATATATAATAAAATAATACATAGATATTCGTTCACATTATAAACAATCAGTTACAAATAAAAAATTCAGTTCACAAAAATATTCTTTTCATTATTATATAATTTCAAATCAATAAATAATTATATAAACACAAATATAACTAAACAATTCAAATATTATTTTATTGCGCAGGTAAATTCAGTGAACACAAATATTATTTTAAATAATTAAATTTATTGCATTGGAGTTTATCAATGTTTGTGATCTCTTTTGACTTTAATTATTGTTACAACATTTGGAATCGAAGGTCCATTGAAAAATGTTATTGAACTAATGGGAAGCGGAGAAAATGTTGAACAGTAATCTTGCATGGGTTTGGTGGCATGGGAAAGACTACCCTTGTCGATGGATGTGGGGTTTGCACGCTTGTTTGATGCAAACAGAGAAAGATGTAGATTTTCTTTTGTTAGGTTGTTTGACAATATAGCGTCAAACTTTATATATATATTGAAATTGTAAGGGTGAAAGAGAGAAAAAACAATTAGGAGAGAAGCAGCACAGAACAGAATGTTAATGCAGGTTGCTGTTGTCATTCTATTGAACCATTTTCTGTCATTCTAGTATTGAACAACAATACATAAATTCCTTATGATCACAGTGATCACTGTAAATAAATTATTTGAATAAACTCTGATACAAAAAAATAAAGAAATGCATGGCAATGTGAACATTATTTTCATTAAACAAAACAGGCAAACACATTTATGATAAAATGGACATTGATTTTATAAGACCTCGCAAGTCAAGAAATGCTTACCTCTCATTGATGAATCCACAGAAATTTCTTCTCCAGAAAAACCCTCCCAATGGAATCTTCTGTCACGGAGATGAGATGAGATGAGATGGTCCAACAGCGAGATTGGCAGGCCTGTTTCTCTCGAGGGATCCATTGATGCAGAGGATTTGGGATTTAATTTTAAAAACTAAGAAAATTAGACCAAAAAACCATTGCAATTCAATTTTAAAAGAAGAAAAGAAGCGCTAAAAAACAAGACAGAATGGAGTTATATCAATGAAATTAAATGATTATCTGTAACCTATAGTCAGAGTGATCGAATACAAAGAGTTGGAAAATAAATTTACCAGAGGCAAGCGAAATGATATGATGGAGGATGCGTCCTTACCTTGACTTTCAAATTCAACGGATTTAGAAAATTCAAATTGATTGGAGGGAGTCCATCCAAATCCAAATCCAATCTGAGACCCCGCTGCCGCTCCCATCTTCAATGTGACCCGCTTTACCGCTCCCAGTGCCAACCGCCCAGATACCTCTGACAGATGAGTTCACAACAACATGGACCGTGGGCTTTGAGGAATTGCTTGTCCAGAAAAACGCTCCCAGTGGCCACGGTTGGCATCTTCTAAGATGGTCATCACCCAGATCCAACAGTGAGATTGGCAGGAGGTAGAGGTTCTATGACAGGCTGAGGGATTGCAAATGGAAGTTATGACTCCGTCGAGTCAATTGGGTTTTGTTGATTACTAGTTGCATAGCCATCTGCGCCGTTGCACATAATATTGCTGTCAATTCGAGGAGGCACAGTAGTATTTTTCAATTTCCATCTCTCGAACATAACATTGTGGAGATTTCTTCATCTTTCGAAAGCCATTTATGGAATTAGTACGGTCAACACCACCCGGCACAGCACAATCTTCTTAAATCTCCATTCCCGGAACCTTGTGGACATTTCTGCACCTTTGAAAAGAATTTAGGTATCAGTATGGTGTAACATCCCATACCCTACCCAATTCGCATTGCTGTTGTGACTTGATCCAGATTTTTTTTTATACTTCACCTTCTGCTCCAGGCTGTCTTTTAATGATGAACTATGCCTGTCGAGAAAGAAATCAGGGTCAGAAATGTAACTCAACCCAAATATTCATATGCATGAGAAGCCTAATCATTAAACGGTCCAGGAGTGAGATGGTGGGTCATAGACATCGTTCCATACTCCTCCGTAGGTGGTGCCAATTGTTACTAACCCAGAGGCAAAATCATGTCCATGGAACCTGGATCCATGACAGGCTGAGGATCCTTTCTCTCGATTTCGATTTCGATTTATGTGGAATGATGGATCATCTATGCAGATGATCTTATTAAAAAAAACCCAAGAAAAAAATTAGACACATAGAAAAACACTTTAATTCACTTTACAGAAATCGAGATATGTTAATGAAATTTCCAAAATTAAATCAATTTCTCTCTCATTCATTCAGCTATACCAGAATCATTTACGTGTGATGGAGAGTCGAATGCCTCAGATACGCTACCTGCCTCTGCCTCTGCCTCCATCTCTCAGAGAACACAAGTACGCCTATGCCTCCACAACCAGACACACCAAATAGATGACAAAAAAAGACACAGACCAGACTCCAACAAACAACATGGAGGTCCAAACAAACATGACACGAGACTCGACCACAATGCAGGAAACTTTGAGAGGAGGAGAAGGAATGCAAATGCCAAAATGAATTCAAAAATGGAATCGACTCTTAAAACAATGAAGATCATTGACAGTTCAGATAACCCATTGCACTTCTCTCGTTTGCTTTGATAAGCAGCCCAAGTTATCTCTACTAATTCTATTGAGGGTTGGGATTGCAGTGCTGGCTGTGTCTTGTGTATCAGATGTGCTGCTAATTCTGTTTGCAACTAAGGGCTAGGATTGGCGAATCGGGAAATATGCACCATCCAACGGAGCATATAGCCACTTTTACCCAGCTTTTACAGCTAGAAAACCAAAAAAAAGGCACAATCCATGTTATCCAACTAAAAATAGAATCCACCAATCATAATGTAATCTCTGACAGAAAAAAATAACAATTCATGTCAGCCAACCAAAAATAGAATCCACCAATCCACTATGGGGTTGGTTAAAAGAATTATAATAGAAACATTTAGATATGAAACAAGGGTCAAAACCCCTTTTCATGAAATTTGTATACCTTAGTTTAAATCTAGGAATTTGTATACTTTGTATGGTTTGAAGTGTATGAACAAGAACAACGAAACAACGAGGTGTTGGTAACCTTGAAACCCGAAGGGATTAACTCAAACGTTGATAATCGAGAGGTAGGGTACATAGACATTAATGGTTGTCATATAGGACTGTCTATGAGTGGTGGATTTGAGACAATTGTTGCAAATCCGGATTAACATCTCCGACGCGAATTCCAAATCACCCATAAAACCCTGATGCAAATCTCAATGAAATAAGCGTTAGCCCGAGAACCATCATTTCTCTCATTGCAGATCTTAAAATTGCAAAATAAATATCACCATACACATGAATATAAACTCACAATAACCATAAATGAGTTGTCTAGTCAGTAATATATTTAAACCAAGTCCTATATAATAAGTTCATGATATAACAAATATTCAAATATGGAAAATAAACCAAATGTAAAAACAGTCAAGTGAAAATTATCACATAGTTTATAATGCGTTAGGTAATAACTATTCATCAACTTATACCACATGTAGATATTAGGGCATATATACAATTCAATGAAGCATATGCAATAAAGTGTTATGAAGGCATTATAATATACAAATACAAATTAAGGTTGCTACAAAATCAGGGATTCTATAGCGAACCTTTTTCAATTTGACATTCATATGTTGTATAGAGTCATAACCTCTCAATAAGTTATTGGAATATCACAACGAGACAATGTTTTTATATTGATACTGAATAGCAAAAAGTTTTATCAAGCAACCACTTAAAGTAGGTCTTTAAAATGTAGAAAATTTTCAATAACAAACCAATCCTCTCACTAAGTTATTGGAATATCACAACGAGACAATGTTTTTATATTGATACTGAATGGAAAAAAGTTTCATCAAGCAACCACTTAAGGTAGGTCTTTAAAATGTAGAAAAATTTCAATAACAAACCAATCAAAGAAACCAAAGATATGTCATATCACAATGATATGTCATATCACAATCATGAAAATTAAAAGAAAATTTCGTGTCAAAACCATTCCAGTCATTACAAAGTACTTTATGTAATCTTGGCATAGGCCTTTTCTACTCCTTTGCTTTTGGCTGTTAGCAGTTAATATTACAAGGTTATCGGAGAAGCAGTGATCGTCGTTATATTTCCCTATTTATATCTGAACGCATTCAATATAATTGAAAACAAAAAGTTTTTCACTTCAAAGTTATATTTTACCCTTTTTAAATACTAAATTAAATTTAATGTGTTTTTTAATTAATAGAGGAAAATGACTCTTTCAGGTATTATTTCCAGTTAATTTTAATTGAAATTCCATAAAGATACTTAAAAGCTTGATTTTAAGTTGTTTAATATGTAGAATTCCAACGCTTTATGGTTTTTCAGGGAATTCAATCCATTTATACATTCAAAAATATATTTTAAACAAAAAAAAAATCAGAACCTTGCTTGAAATTGAATACCCAAATTCTAGTGAAAAATGCCATTTAATCTATAAGTTAAACTATGTCCTAATTTAATGTGATTTACAACTAAAGGCCAATCCATTTATACATTCAAAAATATATTTTAAACAAAAAAAAAAATCAGAATCTTGCTTAAAATTGAATACCCAAATTCTAGTGAAAAATGCCATTTCATCTATAAGTTAAACTATGCCCTAATTTAATGTGATTTACAACTCAAGGTCAAGATGACGTCAAACTTAATTTGTAAATTTATGTTGGAAATATATTCTTTTTAATTCTTGTATTTCTAATTTATACATTAAACTAAAGCCACTGCATATATAGGTTTATTGTATATGTACATTTTACTGTATTTATTTTTTTTTATTATAAGATTTTACAAATTTTGAAAACAAGTTTTATGGAGAATTATCAGATTGCTTCTTTAATCATATAAGGAGTGAGATAATATATCTTATTTTGTTGTTGGATCTATTTGTTTAAAAATTATAATATAAAGGTTTTTTTGGTAAAATAGTTTGTGTGGTTTTAAAGATTTTTTTACTTTTTTCTTCTAATTTGAGATATAATTTTTCCAAGCTTATTTTCTCTTTTGACATAACATTTAATGATGGAAATTTTATTAAAAAAATTATCCTAGATGTTGAGAAAGAAAATTTATAGTTAAAAAAATGTATTCCTTAGAGGAAACTAGTCTCCAAACATTCATCTTTGTATTCTACAAACAACTATAATTTTTTCTAGAGAATTATGTTATTTAGAATATCTTTCCTTTTCACTCATACGATACTATTATGGTATTATGGTATTATGCTATTTAGAAATATCTCAACAAGACTATCGTACATGATCCTAAGAACTTTTACAATTTTATTCCTCCTTATGTGGAAAACATGTAAAAATATACTTTTCAACTACTCTAATCCATAGGTTATCTCCACAATACTTTCAATGTAATTGACAACCCCAACTTATTGCATTTATAGTTGGGTATCCCCTTGTAACTTTTTACATAACATCTATAACTCATTTCATATAATCTAATAATAAAGAATGCAATTTAGTTGGTTTAAGGAAACATAAGTTCCATATATGACCATAGTCATCTGTAGACATGATTTAAACAGCAAGAAAAAATGCTCATTTCTATTTTTTTGCATCTGTGGCTACAAAGTATATAGAAATATCTTAAATTGCATTGTTAGGCACTAGAAACCGAATATAAAGGCACATAAATGAATAAGAATAGTTTATTTTATGTTAAAATACTAGTGTATATGATTCCTTCTTAAAATTTATCCCAAGAATAATTTTATTGTACGTTAAAACCACTTTTGATTGTTTTGCCTTTTCATGACCACAATCACTTGCAGACATGATAATAATAAGAAGACAAAATGTTGACATCCCAAATTTTGGGATTTCATAAACATACTTAATCACTAATCATTATTGATCATTGTGTTATGCATTTTCTATTATTTCTAGCTCTCCTATTTGAGTTCAATTGTCATGTGCATTAAGGAAAACTTGATTAAGGACTCTAAATCACCTAGTTGTTTCTTATGGTGATAAAATTGAGTTTTCATGTATTTCATTAAGGACTCTAAATCATCTAATTGTTTCTTATGATAATAAAATCACTTCATCTATGTTTGAGGTTATTATCATGGAACTTCCACCACTTATCAAGTGTGTGCCCATTCAAAATTCAAATTGAATGTTGGGCATGGAATCCCCCCAAGGCATGCTTTGGGGCTCAAAGCCCAAGTTTTGACCGAATTTTGTTGTCAAACTCCGCGAATTGCGGGCGCGGAGCACGAAAGTATGATAGAGTCACAGGGTTGTCCGCCCTAATTTTGTAATGTAATGTCGGCTGGATAGACCTACCCATGGTCCGCGGACCATGGGATTATATAAATAGAGCGAGGCACGGACCATGGGATTATATAAATAGAGCGAGACTCTAAGTAGATAGAGGGAGGTAGAGAAGAATAACAAGTCTAAGTGACTGAGTCACAAGTGTAAAGTGTGTCTTTGGGTCGTAGAGTAGGAGAAGGCTCTATAGTTGAGTGTGCAGAGGCCTAGTAGTCCGCAGCTGAGTGCGCGGACCCCTACAACGCAGTGCGCAGGGCGGAGTCGAGTCTGTAACTGAGGAAGGAATTAATAAAGAGAAGTTTTATCATAATTCTGTGTATTTGTTCTTGGGTTAATGCATGGTTGATTTGACTTGCAAATATATTGTTTATTTACTGCGCGCACCTGTATGAATGGTTTATATTGTTAAGTATACTTAAAGCACTCAAGTAGGTAAAGTTAAGTAACCAATGTTGGAATACCATTGAGGTATTGGGTAATAACACAGAGTGCGATGTTCAGCCCCTCGTTATGGCTGCACGAAGGTAGTATATCAGGCTACGAGGTAAGGGAAAGCTCGTGAAGAAACCTGCGCGCAGGGTCAAACCGCAGACCACTTGAACTCATCAGACATCTCTAGGGTGTGGAAACCTGGTTCTAGCACCCTCCCATACTACTTCGGGTGAGACCTCAGTCTGCGCTCCGTGGACTGTTGCCGAAAGGGCCAGTAGTACCGGGATTTGTTTTGCTAACTTAACTTTGAACCTGGGTTAGACCTTAATAAGCCAATAAATGGTTCTTTTGCCAGGACTGGGATCTGCATAAGAGATGTATGATGTCGTATCATTGGAATCCGACAAAGAAAGGAATTGAAGAGTGGTTGGATAGGAAGATTCACGAGTTCGTGGCGCAGGAAAATAGGAATCCGCGATTATCAAAGGAAGAGTGGTTAGATTGCTACTTATATATGGAAATCCATGAAATTTTCTTTGCATCCTTCCCCTCTGAGTTGTACGAGTGGATCGTGAAGCTAGCAGACAGTCAAGGAAGGTGTAGGCTCAACAAACCTATTGTGTGGACTCTAGAGTTGGTGCGTAGACTAGAAGCATCAGAAGATAAGATCACGTGCGCTGTGGATCACTGGCTCGATTGAATTATAGGGGGATTTATCACCGAGTTCGCGGTAGATACTTTAGTCAGCTATAGCGAGGCAAAACGACACTTCCTCAAAGGACCGTGAGGTAAGTGCGTTAAATATTTGAACACTAGGATTAAAATACTACTGTGTGAAAAGAGGGTTATGCGAATATTGATGTTTGGGGCTACGCGAAGTGGGAGGATATACAGAAATGAAGGTAGCGCAGAACTAGAAACTAGCCCCTTGATCTCACCTCCGCGAGAAAGAGAGGAAGAGTTGGCAAATGTCTCACCAAGAAGTGCGATCAGTTTGATAAAGTAGTGAATTTTGCGCATACCACTTCCACCTACACCACCATCAGTTTCACCATCTTCACCCCCATCTTCACCCACATCACCTCTACCACCACCATAGTTCAGTATGCAAAGCGCGATAAAATTGTCGGTGTTTAAAGGAGTAGGGAATGAAGATCTAGACCAGTTTTGGTTCATGGTAAGGGCTGTATGGGAAGCGCAGGGAGTCATGGATGATAATATAAAGAAAGCAACACTGGTCAGCACTTTGCAGGATCACGCACTGACTTGGTACATTAAGCACTCTAATGACAATCCAAAACGCAGGGATCGCAGATATCCAAGCTATGCTAAATAGGGAATTTAGTAGGCCACAATCAGAGACAGTGGATTATTGAATTTAAGGAAATTGCGATGCTTCCAGGCGAGACCCCGTGGGAGCTGGATTAGAGACTGAAGGGTATGATTCGTGAAGCTAACATGACCTTGACGAATGGGAAACACTGCACATGGTTTGTAGCATCGCTAATGCTGCATCTAAGGAACGCGCTATCACAGCAGAAGCTATCCACTCAGGCCAAGGCCTTGGAGATCGCAATGAGATTACACGAGACCCCGATACAAGATCCTAACTTGGGAGTTCAACAAATCCACGCACAGTTGAAAAACTTGTGTCTTGAGATGCAGAGTTTGAAACAAGATAGGACAGCTCGCCCAGAAGCGCGTGAGGAGGTATGGTGCGTAAAGTGCAAAGGCCAGGGACATGACAAGGACCATTGTCCAGTCTTCGCGAACTACCTGGCGAGAGGAGGACCAATGCCATTGAGACCAGAGGCACAAGCAGGACCGAGCACGACACCTGCATTATGGTGCGTGATTTGTCAGATAGGAGGAAAGCATGCTACAGATAACTGCCATTTATTGCAGAAGTTTATGCAAAGTTCCCAACAATTGTTCTATAATTTCTGTAGGTTAGTAGGCCACGATGAGCGCACCTGTAGAAGTTATGAACTAATGATGGATTGGACTCCTACCTACAAAGTTCAAACCAAAACACGGGCCCTCGATCACAATGCAGGGATGGTGCACACTGGATTTTAGGGGCGCGGATGAGGTCAAGGTGGAATGGGACCAGGAAGAGGTCGTGGAAAACTGATATGTTATAATTGCAGAGGACCGAGTCATTATGCCCGCGATTGTACAAATATGACGAGACCTTCATGCTTATATTGTACCCAGTTTGATCATGAGACAGAGGACTATCTCACGCTGATAGCAAGGCTATGTGATAAAGGAACACTCCAACCTCCCCCGACTCAGAACCTACAAATGATGAAGTATGATCTGCACGAGGAAGACTCGAATGTAAATATCATGCTCCAAAGTGGCATTATGATAGGGGATGACAAGGGTAAGCAGCCCGAAGAAAGTTCCTAGGTTTGCAAGGCTCCAACAAAGGAACCAGAATTTGATTTGGCATGTGCTAAGGAGACATTCATGGAAGCTAAGAAGAGCTTCACGAAGGTCTCCACTTCAGGTAGTAAAGACAAACTGGAACCGTAAATGGACCCATCAATGCTCACTACCTTTCTGGAGACATGCATGAAGCTGCTATGCGACAACAAGGCTGTGAAGGGCTATAAGAACTCATAACTAGATGTGCTGGGACTGCGCCAGGAGAACTGCACGTAGTCCGGAAGCTCGTGAAGCACACGACGCGAACAGGAAGAGAGGTGAGATTGACCGTGCAGATTGGGAAATATTAAATGGATCAAGTGATTTTGGATCTAGGACCAGACACAAATGTCCCGCCCAAAGCAGACATGGGATCACATGGGTAGGCCTGCGTTGCAATGGTCTCTTATTCAATTGCGAATGACAAACCAGCGAAAGATCCTACCTATGAGAACATTGTAGCGAATAATGGTAGATATCGAAGGTGCGATTGCGCTTGTAGATTTCGAAGTGATAGAGATTGTTGATGACAACAATCCCTATCCCGCGCTACTGGGAATAGATTAGGCCGCTAACATGAAGGAAGTGATAAATTTAAAGAAGCGCAAGATGATTTTTGACAAAAAAGTCACTGTGCGTAGTGGTACCTTTAGACCCTGCAAAAGGATTGCACTACACAAAGCTGGTGCACGACTATGATAGTGACAATGATCTAGACTATATTTACAATATAACCACGTGGGAGAAGGACTGGGTGAATCCAACAGCGGATGGCAGACTCTCGTGGCAGCGCAAAAGCTCCTGCACCTCAAGTTCAAACGAGGAAATAAAACGATGGTAGAACCAGTTACACGAGGTAAACACTCTCAACTGCAACATGATGATAAGGTCACTACGTTGCGTGGCAACAGAGGTAAGAGACAGAGGTGGATGAAATGGAAGTGTCGAAACAACAGCAGTTCAATGCTCTGAAATGGGTACTACGCGCTACACTCGCAAGGTGGTGGGGTGTACCAGTAGAATTTTGAGGACTAGCGTGAATGCAGAAGAATGATGTGCCTACGATTTGGGAAGCCTCACATGTGGATGAAAGCTAAGTATGATGGACGAAACAGCCCGCATGCCCACCTATCTAGATGGGTATAGGCGTATGGTGCGCAACCTGCACGAAGGCACACCGTCCGCATAGTAGGAAACACGATCGGAGAGTAGGAACGGGCAAGGCAATGGTGCGAACGACGACCACGAAGTATGGTAAGACCAAGCATGCAGAAACATATTCACATAGAATCTTTTGACAAAGTACACGATGCACTGAATGCGGTCCACCATGTGAAGCGAACTGACTGGGACCTACGTGTACCAGTGATTCTATGGGCTTATAGGACCATGTGAAAAACCCTAACCGCGCGGGTACTTTCGAAGCTGAAGTATGAAGTAGAGGCTGTAATCCCTATGGAGCATGCAAATCCTAGTCCGCACATAGCAGCGCCTGTAGATACGATGGTTCGAGAATCTCGAAAAGAAGAAATCACACAGCTGCAAGAAACAAAACGCATGGGACTTGAGGAAGAAATCCAATAGGGAAACCTTAGACTCCAAGAACTTCAAGAAGATAGGGTACGGTTAAGAAAGAAATGTGCGCTGGTGGATGCGGAAGTCAATAAGCTAGAGGACAAGATTAAGGAAGATTTTCTTGCCGAAAAAACTAGCATGGTAAGGCAAGGTGCGTACGATCATGCTAACAAGTTTGAGAACTATCACCGTGACTTGATTAGTCTAATGCTTTGCCTCGAACTGCATATTGCTAAGCATAGTGACCAGGGTAGCACGTTGCAAATGGTGAAGTGCGTGATGCCAACCATAACAATAAAAGGTGAGGATTCTCTAGGAACCATGATGGAGGATAGGATGGAACTCCACACGAGTGGTGCGGCCACCTGACTAGCCAAGGGAAGGACAGTCTTAGTGCTCCAGGTAGTTGGAAGGGAGTGCAGGACTATAAACTATTCTGCCAAAGAGCTGCGTGATATTGGAGATGCGCGCAGAAGCAAAGAGTGACAAGGACCGCGACTGCGCACGGGGGGTTGCGCTACCGTACGGGTTGGCCAGAAAGTGACGTTGAAGTCACTATTCACGATGGGATGCTCAACTTGAGGCCAAATGGAGTGGGCAGAAAGCATTTAAGACACGATTTATGGGCAAGATTTGGGAAAGTCTACTGCCAAGAAAGCATTAATGAACCAGAATTGGGGGGAACAGTCGAATTCGAGTTCAAAAAGTGCTATAAAATACAAAGAGTTTCCCAGCAAACAACACTTCGTCATTTGCAAATTGAGCGATCGAGCAGAGCCCTGAGTATTGTGAGCCGAGCGTTGATTAAGACCCTGAATTCGCGAGTGATAGATTGTTGCACAACTACAGTGATGACAACTACGGATGGTATGGGGATAGAAGAGGTGACCACCGAGGAGGACGCGCAGGCCGTAACTATGGGGGATGTTCCAGAAGGTGCCAAGATTGTGGCAGGGATCTTGAAATCATCACACACGCCAAGACCCAAGAAGGATAAACAAGCAATGGCTCCCATACACGTGTCCCCGCAGAACCCACTGCACAACAAACTGTCGATGAAGGAGAAAGGGAAAGTTGTCACTATAGAAACAGACGAAGAAGAAGAAGATCTACAGGATCTTACCATTGTAGAAGAAGAAGACAAAGCCATGGAGGTTGATACTCAGCATACGCACTCTGCAACAAAATTACCCCCCTATGTCCCGCCGTGAAAAGGGAAGGCCAAAGTGCCCAAGGACCTAAATGAAACCAAGAGCTCGCTCCAGACCCCACTCCTTCCAGATGGCATTATGTTTGAAGGCACGCACCTGGGCCGCATGCCGACCATGAAATTTGAATATTGGGACCTCTTTGACCACGAGAAGTTCCCTCACCTTGAGACTGGAAACCTCATGAAGCAGAACACCATGGGGGTGGTAACAATATTGGAGCTGCGGAAGTGGTTGTGCGGTGTGGAAAAGGTCGGACTGCTGAACCTACTATGGGTGCCGCATTTCCACCATGGCCCAATAACCATTTTCTTCATCAGGCAGCTGCTCTGCCTAGTGCATGATAGGCATCTATGGCTGGAAGAGCCCATCCCCATCATGGCCGACCTGATTCATCGCGTTTCCCAGCTTCCATACAAAGGAAAGGACCCCGCGACCATATCGGAAGGAAAGGGCAGTGATTTGGCCATTGCAGAGGCCATGAAGATGAACTACAAGCTGGAAAAGAAGAAGAGGGGCTACACCATCTCTAATATCAAGGACAAAGTAGTATGCGTGGCAACCCAAATCCTAGTAGGCAAAGTTATGTGGAAGTGTCGCGCAGACAAGCTACCTATGTCAGTGATCGCAGTGGCCGAGCAGTGCGCATAGGGCGTCCAATTTAACTTGTCTGAATTCCTCTGCATGAAATTCTTAGAGAATTGTCGTGAAGCCTAGGAGCAGGGTAAAACCTTCCACTATGCATGGCTGTTGCTGTCCATAGTGCTCGTAGCTGGGGAATTGCTAGAGGACAGTTAATTCCCCATAATTGACAGAGAATTACCAGAGGCCGCGAAGTATGCTTCGCTCTGGGCCACAAAGGATGCTACAAGGATATGTGACATCAAGATCTTCTGGGTGCTCATGGAGATGAACATTTGAATGTGGATCAACTGTAAGCCACGGTTGTCGCCCATGGTTTACAACAGTCTATAGAGTTTTACAGAATTTAAGGAAGACATGCACAACTTATATATCAGGGCGCGAAAGGATCCGATGAAGAAGTGGACAAAGCTACCCTTTGTAGCCACTGTCGACACCGTTTTCAATGTCTTGGAGGCATGGCCTCCAGAATGGCGTGCCCTAGACATTGCAGAACTCGAGAGGTAGGCATTGCAAAAGAAGAAAGATGATGCCAAGCTGCGCATTACACAGTTGGCCAAGAAAAGATGGAAGGAAAAAGTAGCAGCCAAAGTGCAGGCAGCGCAGGACGTGGCACAAAAAGCAGCTAAGCAGGAAAAGGCCGCAACAGCAGTAGTAGCACAAGCAGCAGCCGTGAAGGCGGGCGAGGGCCAAACAACACCTTCGCAGGGTAGGAGGCAGAGGAAATAGAAACAGAAGAAGGAGGTGCGGGCCCATGAACTACATCCACACAGCAGAAGCGCCAACACCCAGCAGAGTGGGCAAGGTTGCGAAAGAAGGTCAAGGCCTTGAAATTGTCCATCGACCCGATCACCCTAATCGAGGGTGATCTGCATGACATTGGTGAGACAGTGCGCGATGTCACAAATGAGGCTCTTCAGGATTCCATGCAGGAGCACCAAACTGTGTTGGGGGCTCTCAGAGTGCAATTGTAGGACTTATAGGCGTGCCCCCCTCAGGTTGGTACCCTTTCAACCAACCTCACAGTTGGATCCATTGCAGTAGAGTAGATGTTGCACGCGTTGATGATGAACATAATCGTGTTGTGGAAGGAGCTTTAGTGACATCAAATGACGACGTCAGGCTTTCGGTTAGCATGATGAAAGGTCTCGAGGTTAATCTAGCTACCCTTCTGCGCGAGACATTATATCTATTACAAGATGGGATAATGGCAGAGCTGCGTGCTAGGGAGAGCCACGCGCTCCAAGTCCTCAGTGAGCAGAAGATAAACATGGAACAACTCAACTTGCAGCACAATGAATTGGTGTCACAAAATCAATAGCTGGTGCAGGTGATAGGCGACGCTTTCTGAAGCATCCCTAAGCTGGCCATCCCAGCAGATCTACCAATGGAGGTGTGGATCCACATTTTAGCAGTAGGAGTCCGCAAGGCCAGGGAAGAAACGACAAAGGTTCAATTGGAGTTGAATCTTCAGATCGCCGGGCTATAGTTAAAGGCACAACCATCCACTCCCCCAGAAGTCAAAGAACAGCGCGCTAGCGCTATTATAGTGGGATTGGAGGAAATCAGAGGTGTAGTGCGAGACTGCACCAGCATGTTGGAAGAATCACTTGAGGTCCTCACAACTCTACAGGAGGACCCCAACATCCAGTGCTTAGAGATCGAGGCACGAGAACTCCAACAACAGTATGATAGTGTCTAAGGAACCGCTCAAACAGTGGTCCTCACCTAGCGGCTTGTGAGGATGCAGTAGGCTAAAGCACTAAAGGAGCAGGTGGACACGGCATGACATAAGGAGGCAGTTCTAAAAGCGCGCATCCAACCTTGGATCGACGAGGCCTTCACCATCACAGCAGACATCGAAGGCAAGCTCGCACACATATAGGGGATGCACACATTAATGCAAAGAAGCACTCCAGACACAAAGGTCTCAGAACAGCACATGCAGTAGATCCAGCAAGCAGCAACTTAGTGCGTTTCCGACCTCTGCGTAGTTCGAGAACAGTTGGAGGGACTCCACGCAAAGATTGTTGCGCCAACAGAGTGACTTGAGGGTGAGTCACGATGTTTGTGTGGGGGGCCTGTTGGGCATAGAATCCCCCCAAGGCATGTTTTGGGGCTCAAAGCCCAAGTTTTGACTGAATTTTGTTGTAAAGCTCCGCGAATTGTGGGCGCAGAGTGCGAAAGTATGATAGAGTCACATGGTTGTTCGTCCTAGTTTTGTAATGTAATGTTAGCTAGATAGACCTACCCATGGTCCATGGACCATGGGATTATATAAATGGAGTGAGGCTCTAAGTAGATAGAGGTATGTAGAGAAAAATAACAAGTCTAAGTGACTGAGTCACAAGTGTAAAGTGTGTCTTTGGGTCGTAAAGTAGGAGAAGGCTTTGCAGCTGAGTGCGTAGAGGCCTAGTAGTCCACAGCTGAGTGCGCAGACCCCTGCAGCTGAGTGCGTAGAGGCCTAGTAGTCCACAGCTGAGTGCGCAGACCCCTGCAGCTGAGTGTGCAAGGCAGAGTCGAGTATGTAACCGAGGAAGGAATTAATAAAGAGAAGTTTTATCATAATTTTGTGTATCTGTTCTTAAGTTAATGTATGGTTGATTTTATTTGCAAATATATTGTTTATTTACTATGCACACCTATATGAATGGTTTATATTGTTAAGTATACTTAAAGCAATCAAGTAGGCAAAGTTAAGTAACCAACGTTGGAGTAGCATTGAGGTCTTGGGTAATAATGCAGAGCGTGATGTTCAACCCCTCGGTAGGGCTATGCGAAGGTAGTATATCAAGCTACGAGGTAAGGGAAAGTGTGTGAAGAAACCTGCGCACAGGGTCAAACTGCGGACCACTTGAACTCATCAGACATCTCCATGGTAGGAAACTTGGTTCTAGCACCCTCCCATACTACTTTGGGTGAGACCTTAGTACACGCTCTGTGGACTGTTGCCGAAAGGGCTAGTAGTATGGGATTTGTTTGGCTAACTTAACTCTGAAACTAGGTCAGGCCCCGATAAGCCAACATTGAACAATGCTTGTTTTTAGGCAGGACATAATGTAGTGGTAGGACTATTTTTCTATGACCTACTTGGGTTCTGATGCTTTGTTAATGGGGTTGATATACGTATTAAGATAGATCTATTTTAGTCCAATATTGATTAAGCATTGAGATGGATCTAAAGAAAATAAAAACATAATTGATCAGTGTATAAAAGATCTAGGTTAAAATATATCTACATAGATTTGTTCTTTTACTAGATATTTTTAGTATTAGTTTGGTGGGTTCTTGTTTTAATTTTATTAATCTACATCTATATTGAGTTATTGTTTTATTATATATGTTTAGTATTAGTATGATGGGTTGAAGACTGCTCCCATAGCATGCCCACATGCAAATGTCTCCACTTCGAAGGGGTACTATAAGTTTGCCAATGCTAGAACCAATGTTTGATTGATCTTCTTCTTAACACCTGAAAGGCTCTTCGCTGACCCTTTCGCCACTGAAAAATCTTGCCACTTAACATTATGGTGTGGACTAGTGTTGCTACTACTAAAAACAAGTCTATAAATTTCTTCAAGTTCTATGCTTCCTCAACAAAACTCCTATCCTCAAAAACATTTAGTAAACCTTCCCAACAACTTCATGATGACCTCCACTTGGAAGGAACTATCTTCAAATCTCCTCCACCTATCACATATCCCAAATGCACCAATGGCTCTTCTGAAAAATCACACTTTTTGAGATGTGCCAACAATTAGTGCTTCTTTAAAGACTATAGCACTTGCACCAAATGTGAGATGTGCTCCTCCTATGTAGCATTGTATACTAGTAAATCATCGAAATAAATAATAAAAAATGAACTTATAAAAGTGCGCAATATATCATTCATTAACCTCATGAATGTAGTTGGTGCATCACATAGCTAAAATATCATAACTAACCACTCATACAAACCTATTAGCGTAATTACATTCTAGGGTTAATGGCATCATTGAATAAGTTGTTAAATTGATTCACATCATTAAAATTTTATTAATTAAAATGTTTTCATTGTGTTATAAGAATAGAGTAATTGATTAGTTGGTTAATGAAGAAATTAATTAGATGGAAAAGTATGAAATGCCCTTTTCAATGAATAGATTAATGATTTTTTTTAAAGAAAGACATGGACATCTATAAAATTTCAAGTGGCATTAGTATTATGGACTTATTAGAAAAGGAAGGAGTGTTTTTTTCAAGCTTTGGAGTTAGGAACACCTTTAACTAGAGTTTGTGCCATGGGTGACATCCCCATCACATCATTTGCAAAAAATATATCACAAATATTATGACGATAGTTGATGTTCTGCTAGGGTTTGCCAACATGTGGAGTTGTGTGAGTTGTTTGAGAGTGTGGTCGTGGAAGGAGTCATGTGAGGGAATGGTTGTGCGAGAAGGTTATGAGAGAGAGTTGTGTGAGAAAAGTTGACTGAATGGGTGTAGGACTACGTGCTCGTGCTCGTGTGTGGTTGTGCAAATGGATCATAGGAAGTGGATCGGCCAGGCATGATGGAGTGGAACAATTAACACGTAAGAGTTCATTTGAGAGGATGCATCCACAAATGGAGGATGGGGTGGTTATTTTAGGCGGGTTTGTAGTGGGGGTAGATTTCACATAACATGATTGGGCTAGTCGTGTGAGAGTGTCGAGTGAGTTGTGTGAGAAACCTTGTGGGTGGTCCGGGCAAGAAGTCACACAATTGGATGAGGTGAGTTGTGTGAGTGCATTAGGCAAGTTGTGTAATCAAGCTAGGTGATTACTCATACAAGTGGCCCAGGTGAGTCATGTGAGTAGTTAGATGAGTTGTATAAGTGGGCCAAGTGAGTTTTAGGGGCAGGCTAAGATAGTTGTGTGAGAAATTGGGTGAGCTATATAAGCAGGTCGGGTGAGCCGTGTGAGTGGCCTGGGCAATTCGTGCGAAGAGTTAGGTAAGGCATAGAATGATCATGTAGTAGGTATGCGATCGAGCTTTGGAATGACTACAAGTCATGTGGAGTAAGCGAGTACGATTTGATAGGAGGACTTGGAGTTATGTTGTACTTGGGGGTGTGTGGGCTAGGGGTTATTATGGATATTTTGGTATATTTGTGAGACAATATTGGGGCGTGCAGTGATATCATAGAGAGAGAATGCATGCAACCATCATAGAGACAAATCACGCTGAGAGACCATGAGATATCACAAGTTGGGTGACTTGGATAAAACTTTGGAGTTTGGTTGGTGAATGGAAAATTTAGTGTTCAAGCCAAATTTGGGGTTTCCACTACAGTGAAACTTTAGGTTTTGTAGAGAGTGGTAGTTTCGTACAAAGGTGCTCATTTGGTTGAGGATTGCATGAGAGGGGCTTCAAACTTGTACTTAGAATTGTCTTACAATGACTTGCGATCAAGGCATTCCACAAATTAAGGTTGTCAAGTTTTTGTAATTTTCCAAGTGTGAGGACTTATACTTTGTATACTATATTGTTCTTATATGAGGACATTTTGTAGGGTTAAGCTACGTGTTTCCCACCCTATATATATTTGTTGTCTATGTGTTGATGATGATGTTGCATATATATACTTACAATGCACATTGTTAAAGAAGAAAATTGGTTAAGTCAATATTCTACTAACACCTAACTAAGAGAATAAGTAGAGGAATAACTCATGTGAACTAACATTTTGCTACACTAGGAAGTTGTGAAATATGTCTATGTTGCATGATTTAGAGGACATGGTGTGCCAAGTGCTCGTTATAACCATGCAAAGCCCCTGGCATTGTGTTAATCCTTGCTCTTAAGTGGGAGACAAAAATGTAATGGAAAGATTAAGGGTTATTACTGACAATGAAAAACATACCTTTAAAATTATAAATAGTATTGGTTTTAAAGGTTATTTCTTAACATTCGTATTCATCGTCTAAATAACATGGATCAATGGAATGTGTTACTCAATGTTAGCATTGTGGGAGTTAATGGTTTCCCCTTGTGAAGGAGGTACAATGGGTAGTGAAACTCTCATTATTACATTCATCCTTTGACTAACGAGAGCCCACAATACTTCATTTTTTCTCACGTCAATGCATCAATTACTAGTTTTTCTCATCTTAAATTAAAAAATCACTACATTTTGATTAAAAAGTATAAAAATATTCAAGTCAATGTGATGGAAGGAATGTTGAAGATAAATAAGAAGAGAGGAGAAACATAAGGAAATCCAATTCATATAAGATTGACTCCTTAATAATTCACAATACTTTGTTATTTATATTTCTTATTTCAACACATCAATTCCTAATTTTTCTTATCTTAAAATAATAAAGTATTACATTTTAAGTAAAATTTATAAAAACAATTGTGTCAATATGATGAAAGAAATTTTAGAGAAAGAGAAAGAGAGAAAAATAGTCAATCTATACAAGAGAAAAAGAAGTCGTTTTCTCTTCACCAACCTAAAGTTGGCACCAGAGCAGGTGATAACTGGAAAACAATAGTATTTCTCTTCACGAATAGAGTTGGCTTCAAAGGCAAAGTAGATGCAATGGTGTGCTCTTCACCAACTTGAAGTTTCTATCAGAGAAAGAGACCACCAGGCAATAGTAGTAGAGCTCTTAACCAAGGGAGTTGGTATTAAATTACAAATCTAAGAAGGATGCACACAATTATGGGAAAGCAGGCTTGGGTATGCAGACTCAATTGGTTTGGTGACGAGATAGGATGTGTGTTTAGGTGAGTTAGCGAAGACCCCAACATGCTACATCAATTTTTGATGACGAGACTTTCTAGCTCTAGGACAAGAGTACCATGGATCTCGCATGATAGATTAAAGCATGGACTGATCCAAGACTTTGGAGGGAATGACATTCATGGTGATGGTTGTTAGAGTTGGTGCACAATTTTAATTAAGATGAGTTCTCACTCATGTATGAGTCAAATAGCATAGATTGATGTGGAGGTTGTCCAACATGTATTCAAACCAAGGGTGGATGGGGCCAATGCCTTAGACAAGGACGATGGATGAGAAATATTTGTAGAGGATGAGTTAGAGTTGGACATGAGAGAGATTGGCCAAGTGTTTCTCATGACTTGAGGATTAAAGCCATTTGGATGAGAGAACTTGAGACATAAGGACACCATAGTTGAGAAAATAAATCATCGTGAGAATTAGTTGAATTTTCTTCATCTGGATTTAACTATGATCCAGGATGAGGACTTGGTGACCCAATGGGGTAAATGGCTCATTGGAGTGGATACATATTGATGGAGATGGGATCTAGCCAGCATGAGATCATGGTGGGATGATGAATCATGATGCCTTGGGTTGAGAAGCTTGAGATGACAAATTGATGGATTTGTGGTTGTGACCAGGAGAGCCTTCACATAGTTGAGTGTGGTATAAATGGAGATCTGACTTATTGATGGTCTTGAATCAAATGACGAAGATGGATCAAGTGCATCCTTGATTCAAACATATTATGGGTCCCTTTATAGTAGACTTGGTAGGTGCAGATCAGATTTGAGACATCATTTGCAAGATCCAATAGTGGAGTTGGGAAAGATTGGTTGCATCTATGATGAAACATTGGTGTAAGACACTTGGGTAGTAGTATGGTTGAGTCATGAAAGCTTGGACATCGCAATTTTTCCATATCTGTGGAGATCAAGAGTGTAGCGAATTGACCAAGGATAAGAGTAGTGTATATGAATCAAACTTGGTAGAGGACCTTGAGGTGGTGTTGCAAGCATTGAGACACCATCAGAGGATTACATGATTGATTTGATGATTTACGAGTTTCTTGATCTCATCATCAACCTGGGTATGGAGAAGTTACTAGAGTTGATAGATAAACTTAACTTGGAGGACCTTACAATGAGTATGGTATGGGGATGCATTTCTTCGATTTGCATGTGTTCATGGTCCTATGTACGAGAGGAACAACAATTAGACAATGTGAGGGAGATTCTTATATATGATGATATGACCTATGTATGAGTATGTGACGAGAATGTTAGAAATAATTGATGATGGCGTTAGGACATGCATTCTTAGGGTATGTATGTGACAATAAAATTAGCAACCTAACTAGTGCAAAATTTGGGGGCTAGTAGTGCACAGCAACATGAGAGATTTATGTTGGAGTATGGAGAAGAGACATATGTTTTTATTAAAAAGGTGAATAATGCTAGCCCATCCATAGTGGGTTCCCTTTATTTTTTTTTATCATTGATGATTCCACCAGAGTTTGAAATTAACAACATTAAGTAGGTATGTATCGTTCATTCCTCATGTTATTTATTTGTTATTTGGATTATTATATGGTTTATTCATAATGTCATTATCAACATGATTTATTTTCTTATTGTAGTGAGCCACTACCACTGTAGAGTCTACGAAGATTGAGGGATGAAGATACCTTAGTTAATGCAAGTAAGAAGCAAAGGTGGGTTTACATTTAAATTGCGTAGGTTAGAAAGATGTTGGAAAAATTGGAAAGCCACTCCATTGTAAGGGAAGTATTTTCCATAGAATCATTCCTAGCTTCATGTTCAAAGCAGTGATTTCACTCTTGGAGTAAAAGCATATCATAAGAAATTATCTAGAAGAGAAATCTCCTTATCATCGATACCCTAGATTTCTCAACATTTTGATCAGCCAAAAAACAACGTAAGCTTAAACCCTAAAAAAATAGCTCAATACCAACATTCAAAATTGAACTCGTCCCAACCCTTCCTTAGGTTTCTAGCCCATCCTAGAAGGGAAAAAAATATTTACCCTTCGAAAAAAAAAATAGAATATCAAAATCACTTGTCAATCATGATGGTTATATGAAAGTTTTAAATTTCAAAAGAAGGGAAATTTTTTTAATAACTAGTTGATATATTTTTAAGTCTATGAAAGTTTGAAGTTTTGTAGAAGCTTTAAGCTATGATAAAATAAATCTTGTTAAAATAAGATGAAGTGGCCTGCAAGATTCAAATTCCATTTTAATATTTTCAAGTTGGGAGTCAGGAATCTATGACCACTACATCTACTACACCTTTCCATTTATGATCCATTTAATTGTTGATTTGCCAAATACCATCAGATCTCAACATGTTGTCACTTTTGTGATAGGCACCAATTTACCAACCTATCTATCCAACGTATCTAATGTCTATCACTCCAAATTTTCCCTCAAGTTATTAATTTTTCACCTAATATTACCTCTTCGCAACCCTTTGCTCGGACTCAAGGTTCTTTTCATTATACCACGTGATTTCTCCCACTAGCCCATGTTTGGTCTTCATCCATTCAATGGTTGTATTCAGGGATTGTAGTTGTTAGCACTCTGTAATTGAAACTCTAGGCTGAGAAAAGGTTTACAGGGCTAACCACAAACCTATTTTGGTTAAAAACTAGCCTTTTCCAACCAAAGCGAGCTCCCTCACTCGAAATAATGTCAAAATGTAAAAACAATAAGGTTTAAGGACATAAAATAGAGGCCATATTTCTAAATTAAAAATAGGATTCACTGATGATGGTTGAAAAACTTAAGAGGGAGCACCACTGGGCTTAGAATCATGATTCAGATATTTCAATGAAATTATTAGATCTTAAATGAGGCGCTCATGGAAACAGAAGCAAGGCAGGCATGACTTCAAGTTATTACATATGTCATAGTATAGTGGTAGAAAAACCTTTCGTTACATTCAAAGCACCAAATTGTGAGTGAGTTTTGAACATAACTTGGGACTACACAAAATATATTCAATCACATGAAAGAGAGCATGAAATGAATTCTGAAACATATATATTTTGATCAAATATCAAGACAAAGAATAGTTTACCATAAAGGAGCAACTAACCAAGGGTGAATTTCATCATAATTTTAGAAAGGAAATACAATCATTCGGAGCAATTGCAAAGATGAATTTTGAAAAGTGTTTATATCGAATTTAGAGGTGAATATCTAAAATTTAATATAATGAAATACACATAAGAATGGGAACGCATAACTTGAAAAACCTACCACAAGAATCTCTCGTAAAGTTCCAAATACTCTATACTGGTAATTTTATTTCAGAAAATAAAACACATACACATCCCTCTTTTCTCCCAAATCGAACCCTTTTTACATATCTTGTTCTTATTAAATATAATTGGGAAGATTTTCTTGCGTGAAAAATAAGGGACAAGATACAATGTATCTCCTATTGGCTAAGAAGATCAAGAGAAACTTAATCTTGGAAACATCATATTAAAAGCTTGACAAAAAACTTAGCAACATCAAGTTTTATAAAAACAAACTTTTCCATATATCCATCCTTATCCTTATCACTAAAACCAATCTTGATCACTATCATAACTATAAAAGGTCCTAAAATACCAAAATGCAAAAATAAGCATGACTGATATAGTTGTGTAGCAGGGTGAAATAGGCCTCTGCGATTGGAATAGTTGCAGAACATCCTGGAAAAAACCAACTTGATGGGTATGTTTTAAATGGTGTTGTGCTAGTCTAGAACCCATGATATATCCTCTTTAGCCTTTGCCGACCTCCCAACTGACTGCTGACCATTTGCGCAACACTTTCGCAGCATAATTCAAATTCTAATTTTTCTTTTCATTTCCCACTCCAGAAATATTGTAGTGCCCAACCATCCATCAAATTCATCTTATAACACCTAAAATACTCTCAATCTACCAAAATTTGAATTTCCAAATCTAATTTCTAAAAACATTTCAAAATTTTGTTAGCAAGAAATTGTCGAAGAAGGGTCTCCAAGTGACACCTGTAATTCCCAAACTATGATACTTATGCATAAAATTAGATAGGTTTATGTTCTTTGGCCCATTCTCGAAACAAACCTCATTCAGTTTTGAAAAATTCACTTCCATATTTTAGAAGAGTGCACCAATTTTTTTTACTGAAATAGGAGGAAAATACATAATTTTATTTTTTGAAAAATAACCCTCCAAGAGAGTTGCATATCTCCATAACCATAACACCTACTTAGAAACTCAAGGAGATTGTTTTTATTTGGCCCGTGATTGGAAAAAAAATTCTTTCAATTTTTTTATAAATTCATTTCCATTTGGTCATAAACCTATTTTGAAAATGATAATAAAAACATTCAATTTCGGAGAAAATTGCGTAGCAGAGTGTAGAAGACCTCCATGATTGATATGGTTGCAGATGGTTTTGTGCATGTCTAAGTTTGTATATGTGATTGAGATGACCTGGTGATGATGTAGAAGCCTCTAAGTGCTTCCCTTCATTCTTTCAGACCTCTCAAATGGTTGTTCTGAGTTTCCATGACATTTGTGTAGTGACTTTGTAACTTAAGATTTGCGCAGCTATTGTGCAACAACCTTCTCCTATTTGAGAGAACCTTTTTTCGAACATTTGCCAAGCTGATTTTTGCCTTTTGCTCTTTAACCTTTCGCAGCTTCTTAGAGAGCGAACTATGGATTGGAGAGAGTGTTTGGTCAATTTAGAGTGTCCTAAATTGCTATATTAATTGTCAATCCGGGAGTCGTAAACTGTTGAAGTGTGGCGCACCATATGTGCAAGATAACCTATTTCTTACTTTTTGTCGTTTTTGATTTTTTATTTTGTTTTGGGGGTTTTATCTTTGTTTATCTCCTAATGTGAAATGGAAATTCTAAAAGACAAGTATGGATATAAATGTTCAAGGCAATTATGTCCTTTATAATGATTTCCAAAACTTCAAACTTTAGAGGGTCTTAGTACATACTAATGATGAAATTAATTCCTAAAAAAAAAATGAAAATGTGCCACTATTCTAATCAAACAAACAGTGAACTATTGATCATGAAACCATTATCCCTACTGCTGTCTAAATACAAAAGAAATGAATTAAGCTACTGCACTCAAAGAAATCCAAAAATTGCAAGTAAAGTAAAGCTAAAATCAAATTACATCAATTCATATTCTGACCCCTCGCCAGTTAGTCCCGCTATGGCTTTCAGAGTTAATCATCAACAACTTGAGCAATCTGATATCTAATTGCAGAAAACTAAAACTAAAATCAAATCACATCAATTCATAGTCTTGCCCCTTGCTAGTTAGTCCCGCTATGGATTTCGGAGGTAATCATCAACAACTTGAGCAATCTGATATCTAATTGCAGAAAAGTAAAACTAGAACCAAATTACACATTCATACTTCAATCCCTTGCCAGTAGTCCAGCTATGGCTTTCGGAGGTAACTGACAATGTTATGAGCAAGTTGATTTCTAAACTAACTAATAAAACCAATGAACAAGACTGAAATAAACAAAACAGAACTAGAATTAAAAGCTAAGAAAAGTAAGTCAACAGAAAAACTGATTTCATGTCATTAGTCGTTGTGAAAATTATATGCAAATGCCCAGGCTGTCTATTCTATCCAGAAACATACACACTGATCAGCGTTAACAACAATGTACAAAGCATGTAAAATTATGAACAAGAATAAAGCGTTAGTACCATAGGAAATGAAATATACATAAGTGAATAACTATGGCATAATAAACATAAAGAAAAACAGCATGAAACTATATAGCAATAAGAAACAAAACCTCGGCGTGTGCAGGGGCCCTCTGCACAACCTCGAGCAACAGCTATCAATCAAGAATTATGCTTGTGCAACCATGTAAAAACAGAGTCTTCTCATATATTTCAGAATGCAGTCACAACAATGAAACTAGTGTCACGGCACAGTGGGTTTTTTTAACAGCAAAATTATATTCAAAAGACTAACTACTATGCATATAGAAACACATTATTTATAACAAAAGGTTACATAACTGTTTTCCTATAAACTACGCTGACAGAGGACACGTAAATGACATCGTCCATGGATTTAGCATCATGCTGCCAAGATTATGCAATCTATTGAAAACGGCTTGTTGGATTCACATCGTGGGCAGCCTACAGGTGTCAGCGTGCCTCCAGAAATCTAGAAATGGCCACGAAAATCTTTCACGTGCTTGGAAACGGAGTCCTGTTGCTGTAGGACTCTTCTATTTGACCACCGCTTGACCACCATTGACCACGGCCTCCCCTGATGAATTTGACTAAGCCAATAGGACTCGGTCCATGTCCAAGTCATTTCCAACTTGCCCATGTGGCTCGATTTTCCTGATGACACCTGCAATGTAGACTTTAACAAAAACAGTTGCGGAAAGTTGAAGCAGCTGCGGAAAGTGACAGGATTCCGCAGCTCAATGAGCAAAAATCTAGTTCAAACAACAGACACAAAACATAGTTAAAAACCACTTTAAATTCTCTTTTATGATTAATATGCAATGATGTTGATAGCTTAGGAGGTCCAGGTGAATGGAAAGAGTCTAGGAAAGTGTATAGGAAAGATGCAAGTTCAGGGCTCAACATACCCCCACTGTGAAGGTGTTGCATGTCCCCATGCAACCAAAATTTTGACCATCCTCTCTTCAATCCATATGCTCTGAGACCTCCACCAGCACATCCAGCCCTCTTCTCCTCTTCCTTGGTATTGCTATCATCCTAGGCTTCCTCATCAAACATCTGAATTTGAGGTTGATAAGTGCTTTACTCAACCTCCTACACTTCTTCTTCAATTTCCTGTTCTTTTTCTGCCACAGCCCAAGATGTAACATAGTGTTGTCATGAATGATCTTGTCCAATCTGCTTTGTTCCCTTAATGTTTCATTTTCATTTTTAATGTGTCTATTTAAGACCTCCAATTCAAAAACTTCTTGTTTCAACGATTGGACTAGAGCTTCTTGTGCTGTGTGAGGCTGAGTGGATGAAGTGATTGGACATGTGGCTGTCTTTTCCAAGGATTTTATATAATCATACATCTCTTGTTGATTCGGGTCTATCTTGGGTGTAGTTTTCCTTGGGCTGACCCCAAAATCCTGTTGAGAAGGACTGATTTCCAAATCTGGCCGAGAAGGACTCATGTCAAAATCTGGCTGTGAAATGGAAGTATGGTGTGGGCTACGGTCAGGAGAGGTTGCTGGAGGCTGCTCCGGTGTTTCCCCTCCCAAGTCAATAAAGTGGGGTCCTTTGGTTTGCACTATCCTTAATTTCCCTTTAAGCCTGGAGCTTCTCCTTACATGCTGTGGACTAGTGTCTTTTTCCTCCCTACTCTGTTTTTCTTTTCCTTTCTTCTTAGCTGCAGCTGACTGTTCTTGAAGGTGAACTAGTATTTTAGACAATACTTGATGGTCTTCTTCTGAGGAAGGTTCTGGGGTTTGATACACAGCCTCAATGCTTCTTTTCCCTTTTGATTTTGTTGGCTTCTTACCCTCAGTCTTTTCCTTCCTTCTTTTAGATAGTCTTTCTTCTCTACTAGTTTCTTCAACTATGTTAGTAGGAGTACTTTGAATTTTATAACTTGTTCTCTTTCTTCTGATTCTTCTTGATGTGTAGAAATTTTGAATAATATGACACTTATTCACAGAGATTATCCTGATTATACACTATTGCGGAATACATGCACAATACATAATCTCCTCTACGTTGATGATCAATTTAGCAGCATTAAAAACAATGAAACATCAATCGCATGCACACATTAACATAGTATGTAACCTGGGGAAAGCATACAACTAAAACCCCCACACTATCTGTATATTATAATGATTGAGAACATGTAACAATACATAGTACAATACTCCTGACAAGTACTCAGTACTATCTCCACCTGTTACACACAAAACTAGCTCAGATCCGAACAAGTCACAGGTTCAAATCTTCTCCGCTGCTTTGCCTGCCTCCACTGCACAATCTGCAAGAGAATGAATGAGAATGGCTGATCCAAACTCCTATTTACCTTGCCTGATCCAAAATCACGTGAGCACAAGCTACAATTCCTTGGTATTGGCCAACACTGCGCAGTGCTCATTGGCATAACTCAATCCCATTGATTGTACAAGATCTCATGCACAACTATAGTCACAACTAATAGCAATCTCAACCTCTAACACCTGTCTCCACTGAACTGTACATGCACTGACATGCAATTGAGTTAACTGATGTATTCTTTAGTTGCTTTATGAGTTAATAATTAATTCACACAACTCATCATTAGTCTATTTTTAGTTAGACTAATTACAACTAGTTCAACCAAGTCAAACTGAACACAACTCCATCAACTCCACAATCAACTCCACCAAACTCAACTGCTTGAGTTCTAACTGAAGTCCTGCATGCAATAGCTCAACTGACCCACAAAGAAAGCGTATTTCCTTCTGACAGCTGCATGTGCCACATCTGTAGCTCAAACTGAAGTGCTCCAAGAGGATAAGATAAAGTTTATAGTCTAAATATTATTATGAGACAATAATATTTGACTTTTCTATTTTTAGCCTGGTAGTCTAAAAATAGACTCTGATCACTTCGTTGTGAACCAGAAATAGAAGTCCATATATTTTTCCCAACACGACCAATCATCCATAAACAGCATCCTGCAACTCATAGACCATGATCCATATGTCTAAAAATAGACTTTGTGCCAAAAATAGCCTGCGGGCCCACTTAGTGAAGGCGACTCCTTTCCACTAAGATCCATCATCTTGTTGCATTTTCAACACTCCCTCTCAACAAGATATGGATTATCTGCAACCCCTATCCTGCAACTCTAGAATGTTCTGCATGCAACACATTTGCCCGGTCCACTTGCTGCACCAACACTTGGAACAAAAACACTCCCAACTGACCACTCTGTTGGGCTAGGAACATACTCTGATGCTGAAGCTCTACCTGCTGCTGACAAGTGCTCCCTCTCTAACATCTATGCTACTGCAACATCTCCATGCATCTTGCACCATTTCACACTCCTCTGTGTCACCTAGCACTGTGCAAAACACTTGTGCCTCTCGCATTGTTGCAGCCTACTAGCTACGCGTTGTCCTGGGATTCCCTACACTGTCGCTCTCTCTGTTGCTCCATCTGCATCTGTCTCTACCCAATCAGTCAGTTCCTACTACTCCACATTGGGGCTCCCATAGCAAGGACTCATCCAAGAGGTTGGGTACCTCAAGGATCCTACCCCTCCTCCTTGGGACGATCAATCCACATCACCCCACCTCCTACCTAGAGGTATGGCTGCATGTGATCCCTCTGCCCACTTGGCTCAAAGTTTCCCCCTACTGGAGGTCTCTGCATGAGTAGATGTCTCTACTCGATCTCCACTCAGCTTCCCTTGTTGTGGCTTCTCCACAACCTCCTGAAGCTGCTGCACCAATCATGGCTCCTCCACAATCGTCTGAGACTTCATCTGGCTCTGCATGTTGAGAGGTAATATATGCTCCCTCTCAACCACCAAGTCTCCATCAGTTGCCTCGCTGCTCAAGGCTTTGCATGCATCTTGAACCTCAAGAGCATATAGGTTCTTGACCCGTGAACCAATCTACTTCACCTGTCTAGTGATGATGTGTCTAAGGAAAACCTTTCCCTTACTGAAGACTACATCATATCCTCTATCTTCCAGTAATGCAATCGACACCAAGTTTCTCTTCAGTCCTGGTACATACTTGACATCGGTCAAGGTAAGGCGAGCTCCATGCTCCCTCTGAAAAATAACCGTGCCTACACCTGATACACTATACTTCTCATCATTACCCATTGCTATGTGTATCTGGAGATCTTTCTCCTCCAAAGTACTGAACAAACTCTTGTCAACGGTCATGTGGAAAGAAGCTCCACTGTCAAGAAACCAACCACTTCCCACCATGGATGAAACCATGCATGCGAAGAGTGTGAAATCCAACTCAAATTGTGAAGCAAGTGCCTCACCTTCAGATCCTTCCCCAAATCCCTCCTTGGATTTCTTCTTTGGGAAATTAGTAGCATAATGGCCCAACTCATGACAACGAAAGCATCTCACCTTCGACTTGTCAACCTTCTTCCCATTATTGGAATAACTGGATTCAGAAAGAGAACCCTTCTCCTTCCCCTTCTTCACCTTACTCGCTAATGCATAGTTCTCCTCATCATGCATGGATGAAGAATTGTCTCTGGTGCTCCGTCTGATCTCCTCTTGCACAAGATCCGACCAAAGTCTCTCCCATCCTGGCAATTTCTCCCAACCATTGACAGAGTCCTGATAGGAATGCCAACTCTTCGGAAGACCTAGGAGAGCCAAGCTTACCAAGTCCTCATCATCAACAGTCACCCCCACACTTCCCAGCTCATCCCGACACTGGGTGAACTTCGTGAGATACTGGGGCATACTGTCTCCATTCTCACACTTAGATGTTTCTGAGTTTATCCTTGAGCGCCATTCCACCAGCTCAAAACTCAACCGCTTCTGATCTAAAATTTGTGAGAACAAAGTATTTCTTATACAGAGATAGACTGTATGGGAATTCACCGAATATCTCACCTTCCAAAATAAGGATGAATCCAGAGGCTACCTGGCCCGATTACAGACTCTGCCTGAAGAAATAAAATGTAAACACTTGCTGAATAATAGTTCTGATGATCAATCCTCGCTTTGATATCCTGTAGAACTTTTTTCTACAAATCAACCAGCTCCGATACCATGTAGAAATTTTGAATAATATGACACTTATTCACAGAGATTATCCCGATTATACACTATTGCGGAATACATGTACAATACATAATCTCCTCTACGTTGATCATCAATTTAGCAGCATTAAAAACAATGAAACATCAATCGCATGCACACATTAACACAGTATGTAACCTGGGGAAAGCATACAGCTGAAAACCCCACACTATCTGTATATTATAATGATTGAGAACATGTAACAATACATAGTACAATACTCCTCACAAGTACTCAGTACTATCTCCACCTGTTACACACAAAACTAGCTCATATTCGAACAAGTCACAGGTTCAAATCTTCTTCGCTGCTTTGCCTGCCTCCACTGCACAATCTGTAAGAGAATGAATGAGAATGGTTGATCCAAACTCCTATTTACCTTGGCTGATCCAAAATCACATGAGCACAAGCTACAATTCCTTGGTATTGGTCCACACTACGCAGTCCTCATTGGCATAACTCAATCCCATTGATTGTACAAGATCTCATGCACAACTATAGTCACAACTAATAGCAATCTCAACCTCTAACACCTTTCCCCACTGAACTGTACATGCACTGACATGAAACTAAGTTAACTGATGTATTCTTTAGTTGATTTATGAGTTAATAATTAATTCACACAACTCATCATTAGTCTATTTGCAGTTAGACTAATTACAACTAGTTCAACCAAGTCAAACTGAACACAACTCCATCAACTCCACAATCAACTCCACCAAACTCAACTGCTTGAGTTCTAACTGAAGTCCTGCATCCAATAGTTCAACTGACCCACAAAGAAAGCATATTTCCTTCTGACAGCTGCATGTGCCACATCTGTAGCTCAAATTGAAGTGCTCCAAGAGGATAAGATAAAGTTTATAGTCTAAATATTATTATGAGACAATAATATTTGACTTTTCTATTTTTAGCATGGCAGTCTAAAAATAGACTCTGATCACTCCGCTGTGAACCAGAAATAGAAGTCCATCTATTTTTCCCAACATGACCAATCATCCATAAACAGTATCCTGCAACTCATAGACCATGATCCATATGTCTAAAAATAGACATAGTCTAAAAATAGACTTTGCGCCAAAAATAGCCTATGGGCCCACTTAGTGAAGGCGACTCCTTTCCACTAAGCTCCATCATCTTGTTTCATTTTCAACATGATGTGCTGCTTTCAGGGGTTTCTTGTGGATCTTGAAAGAAATTTCTAATCAGAACCTGCTCCCATGTGTCCTTCTTTTCTTTCAATTGTTTTTCTATCAATATTTTCACAAGGCCATGGTGATACAAGTGTGGTTCTACGTCCCCCAAATTCTTTTGGACAGTTACAGACATCTTTTTCAAACCGTTCAGTAAAAAGTAAGGTAGATTGAGGGTTTGGTTTTCTAAGAAATTCATCAACAACCGGGTGTGATACATATACATTGATCCAAAATGTCCCTCATAGGTAATGAACTTTTGAATAATCAACAATAGACTGGCCCACCTCTCTTCTAAAGCATGGACAGGGATTCCTTGTTTAAAAATAGTTACACTCATACCTGGATTTCGTAGGATAACCCTCCAAGCCTTCTCGTCAAAGCTCTTGTTCTTGAACCAGCGTTCACCCTCCTGCGGAAGTTCTGTAGCGGCTGCTATAGATGCTTCGGTGACTGTAAACTTGAGGTCTCCAACTTCCACCTCCAGGCCATTAAAAGACCTCGCAAAAGTCTTTGTAATCTCCTTGTTGTAGCCCTTGAATTTTTGAATAAACTGTAGCCACCTTGCCTTCTTCAGTATGTTTTTCACTTGCGGGTACCCTTCCATAAACTTGGGCCCTTCCGGTTCTGCCCTCAACAACAGACCCATCCTTCCTTCCGTCTTAAAATTCATCTGCGTGAGTAAGGGTTTTAGCGGAGGTGAGACGGCTGGGTTAACGGTGGTGAACAAGGTTTATGGAGAAGAAAACAGTGACTGTAAATGGAAAACAGAGAATAGGTAGCGGGAGTGAATTCACGGAATGGAGCAGAGACTTATATGAATGAGGTGGAAATGCAACCGTGGCTTCAATAAAATAGTAGGGGAGTAAAGTGAACCCAGCAGAATTTTAAACTGAATGGCTGCGAAGTAGACGTAAACACGTTTAAGAAATGGTTGCGGAATTTGTGCGGTGGAGAAAAGCCGTGATCAAATCAACCACGTTCCATAATTACAGGTGGAGTATCAAAGTACAGCCGAACACGAGTTAAAACCGGAGGCTTGATCATGAGGCTGTTTGAAAATAAATGCAAGGCTTGTGGAGGAATCATATAGAGGTCGTGGAACGGTTATGGAGCTATCAATGCCAATCATTGCATATAATGGAGCTATGGTTTTATAACTATGTAAAAATGTGCTTTGAATGCTATTTGAAATAAATTTCTATTCATACCTTGGAATTCTTGCCACTTTTTGTCCATTAATCTTTGATCAGCTGCTCCTTGTTGATGCTTTTAAGTGCCTCATGTCTTCATAATATGTTCTTGGTCATACCTGCATTTGATTTCATGATTATGTAACTAACATCTGACTGTCAGTTTTGAAAAACAGAGTGATAGCTGCGGAAACTGCTTCTGGCTGCGGAAACTGGCACAGCAATCATATGACTGAATGGAGATGGATAGATGATAACTGACTGAATGAAAATGGTCATGAAAAAAACTTTTATTGGCGGAATGAAATGAAATGGATGAAATGGAGTGGAATGAAATGAAGTGGAGTGGAATGAAATGAAGTGGAGTGTCACAAAACTGTGAAATGAGAGAGAGAATTTTTTTTGGAAAATATAGGGCGTCAGGAGTTCCTGATTTTCACCCTGTATTTTCTGTATAAGACTGCCAATCAGTGATTGGTTTTCAAGCTTATACATTTATTTTTATTTTTATTTTTTATTTTTTTTAGAAACAGAAAGGAACAAAGGCTAGGCTGGTGGAGAAGAAGGATTCTTCTTCACCAGCCTTATTGCAGAACTATCTTGAAATATTTTGACAAATTCCTCTTTTGAGAGTGGCTTATGATAGATCTTTAATCTGTGGCCATTCACAATAAGAGGAGTTTGATATTCATCAATGGTTTTGATTCTTACTGCTCCATTGCTAAAGATTTTGTCAATCTCATATGGCCCAAGCCAATGAGTCTGAAATTTTCCTTTAAAATCTTTAAACTTCAAATCAAATAGCAATGCCCAATCTCCTTCTTGAAACTTTTTCTCGTTGATGTATTTGTCATGCCACTTAGCTCTTTGATATTGAACTAGATCAATTCTTAGAATTTCCTCTTGTTTGATCTCATCTAGCTCATTCAACTGCTCCATTCTGTGCTTTTGGGCTTCTGATAGATCCATCCCCAACTAAACTACCATCTTGAAAGTTTTGACTTGGAACTCAATGGGGAGCAGGACTTCTTTCCCATAAAGAAGTTCATAGGGAGAATGTCTTGTTGTATTTCTCCATGTAGTTCTGTAGGCCCATAAGGCTTCAGGAAGCCTTTCTGCCCAATCTCTTCTATGTAAATGAACAGTTTTGGTGATGATGCCTTCAATAACTTTGTTTGTAGACTCCACTTGACCATTTGCTTGCGGATGGTAAGGAGTAGATTTTCTGTGCTTGATTTTGTATTCTTCCATCAACTTCTCCACCAGGTTAGATGTGAATTGACTTCCCTGATCTGTCACAATTTCTCTTGGAACACCAAAGCGAGTAAAAATATCCTCATAAAGAAAATTAACAACTGAATTTTCAGTAGCAGAAAATAATGCTTTGGCTTCTACCCATTTAGTGACATAATTAGTACATACCAATATATATTTTTTTGTTTAGATGGAGGGTTAATAGGTCCAATGAAATCTAAAGCCCATTTTTCAAAGGGTTCGATGAGTACCTGTGGCTGCAATGGCATTTCATTTGAAAGGGTAGGTTTCCCTACTCTTTGGCAGCTGTCACACCTTTTGAAATACTGTTTTGCATCTTTGAAAAGAGATGGCCAATAATATCCCAAAGAGAGGATTTTATAGGCTGTCCTTTTTTCAGCAAAGTGTCTGCCGCATGGTTCATCATGACATGCTTTGAGGATATCAGGCATTTCATCTTCCCTAACACATCTTCTGATCACAAGATCTGGCCCTGTTTTAAACAATTCGTTAGAAATCCATGAATATTTTGAACTCTCCTGAATAATCTTTCTTCTTTCACCAGGAAATAAATGTGGAGGCAGTTTCCCTGTAACCAAATAGTTAGCTATATCTGCATACCAAGGAGTCTTAGTAGTTACTGCAAATAAATATTCATCAGGAAACTTGTCCTCTACAGGAGAATCTTCTTTAGTATTCTGAATCCTAGACAAGAAATCAGCTACTGTATTTTGTTTCCCTGGTCTATCCAACACAGTAATATTGAATTCTTGTAAAAGTAAGAGCCACCTTGTAACTCTGCCATTAGTAACAGGTTTTTTCATTAGATATCTAATTACAGAATGATCAATATGAATAAAAGTTTCATAGCCTGTTATATAATGTCTAAACTTATTGATTGCATGAACAACAGCTAAGAACTCTTTTTCAGTCACAGTATAGTTCAACTCAGTGGGAGTTAAATTTTTACTGGTATAGTAAATGGCATAAGGAACTAAATCTTTTTGACCCAACACAGCCCCTAGAGCTGTATCTGAAGCATCTGTAGAAATATGGAAAGGAAGTTTCCAATTTGGTCCTCTCAAGATAGGTGCTTCAGATATTCTTGTTTTCAAAGTTTCAAACGTTGATTGACAATCAAGATCCCATTTGAATTCATAGTCTTTTGTAAGCAATTTGAAGAGTGGAGATGCTATTTTAGTGAAGTTCTCTATAAATCTTCTATAGTACCCAATAAATCCCAGAAAACTTCTAATATCTTTTTGACAATTTGGAATAGGCAACTTGGAGATGACTTCAACTTTTGATCTATCAACTTTAATCCCATCCCCTGAAATGTGATGTCCCAAAACAATACCTTCAGTAAACATCATAAAGCATTTTTCATGACTTAATGAAAGGTTTGTTTCTTTACATCTTATAAGGACTTTTTCCAAATTCTCTAATGCCTCTTCAAATGAATTACCATAAACTGTAAAATCATCCATATAAACCTCTACACAATCATGGATTAGATCAGAAAAAATTCCTAGTACTGCTCTTTGGAATGTTGCAGGTGCATTACACAATCCAAAAGGAAGCACTCGATAAGCAAAATTTCCCCATGGACAGGTAAATGTGGTCTTATCTTGATCTTCAGGTGCTACCTGAATTTGATTATAGCCACTAAAACCATCCAGAAATGAAAAGTACTTTTTGCCTGCTAATGTATCTAATACTTGATCGATAAAGGGCAAAGGAAAGTGATCCTTCAAAGTTGCTTTATTCAATTCTCTGTAATCAATGCATACCCTCCATTTACCATTCTTTTTAGGTACTATAACCAAAGGAAAAACCCATCGGCTATCTGAAATTGGATAAATGAAGTTTACATTGAGTAGTTTTTGGAGCTCTTCTTTCACTATCTCCCTAAGATTTGGATTCATCCTTCTCTGAGGTTGTCTGATTGGTCTACTGTTTTCCTCAATGTAGATGTGATGAATGCAAGTCTTAGGGTCAATACCTTTCATATCAGTATACTCCCATGCAAATGCAGTAGAATGTTTTTGCAGGATTTTGGTTAGCTCTACCTGTTGTGACTTTTCCAAATTTTTATTGATATTCAATGTTTTACCTGGAAAAATCTCAACGGTGGAACTACCAAACTCTTCCATGGAGTAAAGAGACATTTGTCTTGATGATAAATACTCAATGTCAGAATCTAACTGAAATTGTGTGTGGTCATATTCTGAAGATGTTTCAAAGTTTTCTAATGTGTTCAGAATTTGACTATCTTCACTAATTTCAGAAATGGTAAAGACAAGTTGTATAGTGTCCTCATCATCGACCCATTCATTGTCTCCTACTTTTGTAATTGCTTTTGCTGGAGGATACAAATTGAATTTCTTTGTCGAATTACCATCATAAATGTACATACCCCCAGATCTACAACTAATGAAAGCATCAACTGTGGCTAGCCAAGGTCTTCCTAGGATAAGTGCGTGTCCTCCTAAATTACTCTTGGGAGTCAAAATCATGAAATCTACTAGATATTACCAAGAATCTAAGGAGACTGAAATGTCTTCTAATACACCATCTGGTTTGATTATTGATCTATCTGCAAGTTGCAGTAAGGTAGGTGTAAAAAGAAGATTAGGAAGTTTTAGCTGTTCCATAGTTTGTCTACTCATAATGTTGATAGCAGCCCCTAAGTCAATCAAAGTATTTGGAATTTCTACCCCATTTATATGTGTCTTGACAATTGGACTACCAGGATCTACATACTTCTGCATGGTGATTTTTCCTATCATGATATCTGCAATTTTTCCTACCAGGTGGATTTTTCTTGTATCTCTTAGTTTCCTTCCTAGTCTTTTGAGACTCAACTCCTTTATTGTTTTTGCTAGAATAGGAATCTCTCTAATGGCTTGTAGCAAGGGAATCTTGATATAGACATTCTTTAATTCATCTAGAAAATCATAGTCAGGCAACAAGATTTGTTTTTCCACCCCTTTGTCGATTTGTAATCTTTCAGGGAAAGGAGGTGTGGATGAAGATGCAGGTTGCTCAACTATAGGAGTTGTGGGGGTTGACTCTTTTTCTTTTTCTTTTTGAGTGTTTGGATTTTGAAGAGATGCTTCAGAACCTTTATTGACTTTAAGAGAATCTTCCTCAGAAGTACTTTGCTTCTGAGCATCTATAGAAGGTTTTTCTAAAACTCTACCAGACCTGAGTTGTACATCATTAAGAGGAACAATCATATAGGTAGGAAATTGTTGTCCTTATACCATGTAAGCATTCTGAGGATTTTTGTTATTAGGATTTGGTAATGGCTGGGCTGGTAGTTGATTTGTCTTTTGTTGAAATGGAAGCAAGAGTTGGGAATTTTGTTGAGGAAGTTGTTGTTGTGGAAATGGCAATGAAAGTTGTGGATTTTGATTTGGAAGTTGTGGAGCTTGTTGATTTTGAAAAGATGGAGGATATTGATCAAATTGAGCAAATCTCCCATAAGGATTTTGCATCCCTTGTGCCCATGATTGATATGGATTTTGAGGTTGGGACAAAGGTTGTTTCCAAGGAGTCCAATTTGGTGGGGGTTGAAAGTTCATAGGGTTGTTAAACCCTTGATTTTGTTGCCCCTGCCAAGGTCTCCTTGAAACAAAACAGAGAGACTCTACTGAATTTGGATCTTCTTGAAAGACAGCTTTGAGCCCAGGAATTCAAGGACAATCCTTGGTCTCATGGATTTCCGAGCAAATCATACATGTTTCTACAACTTTTGCATCCAAGGGGCATTCCCTTAGAGCATGTTTCTTCCTACATTTTGGACAAAAGATGGCCAAGACTTCAGCTTCTGCTTTCTGCCTGTTTTGTATTTTAAGGGTGTCTAGTTGTTCACTAAGACTCCCTAGAATATCAGTTTTGAACTCATCAAGCATATTGCCAATCTCCGCCCTACTCACTGATCCAGTTGCAGATTTGTTTGCTCTAATAAGAGAAGGATCTCTAGGCCCTTTTACCGTTTTAAATTTTCCCCTCGAGAGATGGACACATAGTTCTGCTATGTCACGAAGTGGAAGTTGAGAAATATCTCCCTTCCCCATCATGGTTAAAATATCGATCCATTCATCTCTAATGGCTTTTAATAGAAGGGCTTTCAAGGTCTCCTCATCTAGGTTACTCATTTTTGCTCTTTTTAAGTTGTACTAAAATCTTTCAAGTAAATCCTCCAAGTTTTCATCTTCTTTTTGCACCATTTTGAATACCTCATCCTTATGGTTGGTGGGCATGCAATAGTCCAGGTATCTATCCAGAAATGTTTGTTTCATATCATTCCAATTCCTAATAGATTGAGTGGCTAATCCCATGAACCATTGCAAAGTAGCTCCCTTCAATGTTGAAGGAAACAATTTGAGTTTTTGAGAGTCTTCCATATAGTCATAAGTTCGGCACACGACTTCAAACTCAAATAGAAATGTTTTAGGATCCTCACTTCGCAACCCATAAAAGTTTGGGAGGACAGATGGTGAGATGTTTTTCATTGTTGTATGAGTTTCCTCATCAACTATAGGAAATACAAATGAGTTATCTCCAACCCTATTTCCCCCATTGTTACCTCTACTTCCTCCATTGTTTCCTCCTCCTCTACCTCTACCTCTACCTCCTCCTCCAAATCTGTTTACTACTTCCTCTATCATGATAGTTTCCTCAAAGTTTTCATAGTCCTCTGGTTCTTCTATTAATGGCGAATGAGGAGGAATTTCTCCCTCTTCTTCTTTAAGTGATTCTACTTCTTTGATTACAATATGTTCCCCTGTAGAAGTGAAGAAAGGTTCTTTCCCTAGGTCAGATTCGACGGATAGTGTGGGAGAGTCTCCTAATTCAGCTGCTACCCCTTGAATTCCAGGAATCCTAAGGCTGGGAGTGTGAGTTGGAGATGATGGAGGTGTATCTTGTCTATGCCTTGAAGTAGCTAGAGTTGTAAAAATCAAAATCTTGGCCCTAGCTATAAACCTTCCCCTAGAATCTCTTGCTCTATGCATGTCATTTTTTTTATTTTTATCTTCAAGTCGGGCTAATAATTCTCTTTCTGATCTTTCAGATCACACTAGGTGCAAGAAGAGAGCATACTCAAGAAATTATTGAACCAATAACTCTCTTTTCTGATCCTCCAGATCACACTAGGTGCAAGAAGAGAGCATACTTTGAGAAGTTACCAATTTTTCCCTTTTTTTTTTTTTTTTTAAGAAATTGGCTACCTAGTTACACTTCCCCGGCAACGGTGCCAAAATGTTTGGTCAATTTAGAGTGTCCTAAATTGCTATATTAATTGTCAATCCGAGAGTCGTAAACTGTTGAAGTGTGGCGCACTATATGTGCAAGATAACCTATTTCTTACTTTTTGTCGTTTTTGATTTTTTATTTTGTTTTGGGGGTTTTTATCTTTGTTTATCTCCTAATGTGAAATGGAAATTCTAAAAGACAAGTATGGATATAAATGTTCAAGGCAATTATGTCCTTTATAATCATTTCCAAAACTTCAAACTTCAGAGGGTCTTAGTACATACTAATGATGAAATTAATTCCTAAAAAAAATGAAAATGTGCCACTATTCTAATCAAACAAACAGTGAACTATTGATCATGAAACCATTATCCCTGCTACTGTCTAAATACAAAAGAAATGAATTAATCTACTGCACTCAAAGAAATACAAAAATTGCAAGTAAAGTAAAGCTAAAATCAAATTACATCAATTCATATTCCGACCCCTCGCCAGTTAGTCCTGTTATGGCTTTCGGAGGTAATCATCAACAACTTGAGCAATCTGATATCTAATTGCAGAAAAGTAAAACTAAAATCAAATCACTTCAATTCATAGTCTGACCCCTCGTCAGTTAGTCACGCTATGGATTTCGGAGGTAATCATCAACAACTTGAGCAATTTGATATCTAATTGCAGAAAAGTAAAACTAGAACCAAATTACACATTCATACTTCAATCCCTCGCCAGTAGTCTAGCTATGGCTTTCAGAGGTAACTGACAATGTTATGAGCAAGTTGATTTCTAAACTAACTAATAAAACCAATGAACAAGACTGAAATAAACAAAACAGAATTGGAATTAAAAGCTAAGAAAAGTAAGTCAGCAGAAAGACTGATTCCATGTCATTAGTCGTTGTGAAAATTATATGCAAATGCCCGGGCTGTCTATTCTATCCTGAAACATACACACTGATCAGCGTTAACAGCAATGTACAAAGCATGTAAAATTATGAACAAGAATAAAGCGTTAGTACCATAGTAAATGAAATATACATAAGTGAATAACTATGGCATAATAAACATAAAGAAACACAGCATGAAACTGTACAGCAATAAGAAACAAAACCTCTGCGTGTGTGTTATAGCTCCAAATCTCACTCTTATGGTTTGTGATGCTGCACTTATGGCCTAGGGCAACCCCTCCTTCCAGACCTGGTCCAAAAATTTAAAAAACAGTGTTTTATTCCCTGTACGCGACTTTGCCCTGTGTTAAACGCGTGTACACGCGGGTCTGTCATACCCAACCCACGTGTATCTATTAAAACACTTAAAAAAATATAATTTCCTCTTTTTCGGGCGGTGATCGCGGGTTTACCTGCTGGATCACCTGTTAGTGCCCGTGGCCCAACTGTTCCCAACCAACTCCTAACTAAAAAACTACTTTGGAGAGGGTATAAAAAGACATCAAAGGGAAGGCCAAGGGGAGAGAGAAAGGAGAGCAAGATTATTATGCTGAGATTTTTCCCTTAGACCAGGTCTGAAGTCCTTGGTGCATCCTGCACTTCCCCCATTTTGCATAGGAAACCCTTGTTTCCATGTGTATTGGTGATCATTCATCCTTGACATCATCATTGAGTAAGACTTGGAAGGAGCTCTTGCTGGAGGCTGGAGGCTGGAACGAATCCGGGAGGAAGCTTGCTTGGAGCCTGCTGAAGGTGTTCAGGTGATATCTTTCCGATATATGTACTTTATTTGCCTTTATATATAAAGAAACACGTCTTTGTTCCCGAATAATCTTTCTTTATGCTTATGAGATTCTTGTGTTGAATTCTTATGAAAGTAGTTACTTAAAGATTATTTATAACTAACTTTATAGCATAAAGATGATTTATACATAAACTTCTATACATGTACTGTTGATTTCTTTGATTTGTTTGTCTTGCAGGTCAGAGAAAGAAGAAGGGAACTCCAAGAAGGGTTTGCACCCTAACGGTCTTCTCGGACGTAGGACCTTAGGTATGTACCCTAAAACATTAGAATTTGCTTAAAAGTTAAAAAGATGGCTGTATGTGTGTGTTTCTTTGTATAAGCAATTTTCAGTCTGGTAGAGTCTCAGCCCAAAGGACTCTAGGGGTACTTTCCCTTCAAAGAAATCAACAGTACATGTATAGAAGTTTATGTATAAATCATCTTTATGCTATAAAGTTAGTTATAAATAATCTTTAAGTAACTACTTTCATAAGAATTCAACACAAGAATCTCATAAGCATAAAGAAAGATTATTCGGGAACAAAGACGTGTTTCTTTATATATAAAGGCAAATAAAGTACATATATCGGAAAGATATCACCTGAACACCTTCAGCAGGCTCCAAGCAAGCTTCCTCCCGGATTCGTTCCAGCCTCCAGCCTCCAGCAAGAGCTCCTTCCAAGTCTTACTCAATGATGATGTCAAGGATGAATGATCACCAATACACATGGAAACAAGGGTTTCCTATGCAAAATGGGGGAAGTGCAGGATGCACCAAGGACTTCAGACCTGGTCTAAGGGAAAAATATCAGCATAATAATCTTGCTCTCCTTTCTCTCTCCCCTTGGCCTTCCCTTTGATGTCTTTTTATACCCTCTCCAAAGTAGTTTTTTAGTTAGGAGTTGGTTGGGAACAGTTGGGCCACGGGCACTAACAGGTGATCCAGCAGGTAAACCCGCGATCACCGCCCGAAAAAGAGGAAATTATATTTTTTTAAGTGTTTTAATAGATACACGCGGGTTGGGTATGACAGACCCGCGTGTACACGCGTTTAACACAGGGCAAAGTCGCGTACAGGGAATAAAACACTGTTTTTTAAATTTTTGGACCAGGTCTGGAAGGAGGGGTTGCCCTAGGCCATAAGTGCAGCATCACAAACCATAAGAGTGAGATTTGGAGCTATAACAGATGCCCCCTAATGTATGAGGTCAGAAGGGGAACATGATGGCCGAAATACATTAAGTAAGTACAAGGAAAGGAACTCCGCCAAAAAACCGAGGAGGACTTCACCAGAATTCAGCCTGCCAAGCCACCGAAAGGAGATCAGAAAGAAACACTGTCTGAGGCGGGCATACCCATGCTCAGGAAAAGTAAAGCATGTCCGCATATCAAGTACAAGCGGATCCACTAAGTATACAAGTATAAATGACTGTAAAAATACATAATGGATCATCTGATCATAATGAGTAAGTACATGTCTGAATATCACATATAAAACTGTCAATGATGCTGAAAGATGCAACGGATCACTGAAATCAAAGACTGATCCCATAAGGTACCAACTGAACATGATGGAATAGGATGGTACTACACTGCAAACTCAGGTGCCAGCACATAGAATGTCGCCATGACTGACTGCAACATATAAGGTGGAATGGTATCAACTAGCAGCAACAGGAGCAACTGTCAAGTGAACCAATGAATGCTGATACAACCTGAGGTCTTCACCGACCGCCGTGGTACATTTCTACACCATGGGAATAAATGATCTGAAGTCGACCATGTGAGAAATCGTTTGATTACCGGTCATTGATGTATACCGTTAACAAACGCGAGACTACTCACCGATAATGATAATGAGCGTCAAGGTACCCAGTACAATCTAACAAGTGTGAATAGATGAGCTGAAGTCAAACACCTGTAAGAATCTATCAATCAGGAGACAATGATGGTTTCCCACTGTCGATAGCGAGGAATCTGCCACTAATGACTGCAAACCCCAAGGTACTGCCAAATGGACTCTAGATCTTTGCCCCAGAGCAATGAGTCGGAGTCGATAGGGAAAGATCCGCTAGAAGGAAGGCATTAAGGCATCCTCCATCAATCTAGCGCGAGCGTAACCCGTAGGCCAATAATGTGGAAGGAATCGGACGAAAAAGATGTAGTAACCCAACCGAAAGTACGTTTCCGGCGTACACAAGATGTGGCTAGCGCACGGCAGAAACCCTCTGAACCAACCAATAATGAAAGCTGACACAGAGGCGAGGTATCCACCAATAGGGTCAAATGGAAACCAAGGTACTGCACGAATCCCAATGTGTGATAATGTATGCTGATGTCGAACACAAGGGAAACCACTCAGTCAAAGACCCATGATACTGATCGATGCTGAGCACAAGGTGACCTATCAATAATGAAAATAGGGCCAGGGTGCGGTCTCTAGGTCTGCCCTCAGAGCAATGTGTCGTCGTCGATAAGGACAAGACCCGCCAGCAAGAAGTCAATGGGGACCTTCTCAAACCGGCACGAGTGAAGGACCAATATAACTGATGTGATGATAGACATGACACTGACAACCAGGGATGGCCGACTGAAAAATGAGTCAAGAGACACCGCAGAAAGGCCGACTCAGGCTAACTTCCCTTGAACAAAAGCACGACTCAATGTGACTATGTGGCAGCATATAATGAATCTGTATAAGTTCGTCATGCAGGAGGCACGAACGAACCCTCCATATGATTGGAAGAGATAACCAATCGGGGGAGAACTGACTCGATAACAAGGTTATGGCTTACCTAAGTCAAACTAAATCCCACCCGTGCGGAGGAGACTTTGTTTTGAGTGCTTTGTTCAAGGGCGACACGACTGACTCTAGCTGCCAACAATAAATGGAAATAATGTCCCTGTTCCCGCTCTTTTTGGAATATTTAATTTTTTTGTCTTTTTCTAATAAGCCGGAAAAAGAATAAAAGAATGCTATGGTACAGTGGAAAGAACGAGTGTCGGTGAAACAGATGCTCTAGTTCCTGGGAAAGGAACGTTCCTATGCTCAATGCAGGGAGGTGAAAAACTGGTCAGTGACACTCAGAGGTATGTTCCTTCCACGGATCTGGGTATGTCAAGCTGCAGAGGTCAAGGGGATGCAAGGTTGATTTTTGCAGACGCCATGGTCAAAAGTGGGCTTAAACACGAGTCCAAGTGAAGCCGGCTATAGGCCAAAAGGTGCAAATGGTCAACATGCAATGCAGAAGTACAACTCAACACACATAGGAGCCTCTAGGGTATAAGGCCAGAACGAGGCGAGGAAGCAAAGAGGAATGAGTCTTCAACGCACAAGTCATGGCGGGACTACAGAGGACTCCCGAGCCTAGTGACAAAAAATCAGCATGAGTGCCAAGTGACAAACAGGTACTAACTAGGGCACCCATGATAAGGTAGGCTCTACCACACAAGTCATGATACTTCTAAGCAATGAGAAGGTTCCGCACCATAACTTGGTGGGGTCGATCCTAAGGCAAAATGGTAAAGGAAACTGATAAGTGCACAATGCAGGCGGAAGAACCTAACCTATATGCCAGTTTCGAGAACCAATACCTGTCAGAACGGACCAACCATAAACTTCCAAAGGAGAAATCTTCCAAGTTCTGTAAACATAAATAGGAACACTAGACACGAAGTTAATACATCCCACATATAAACTTCATATAAGATTTTTGTGTTATAAGATACAAAACTTGAAGATGCGTACCTCATATATACAATATGGTACAGGGAACCACGCAGCCTTGCGGCTTACGCATAATAGCTCTGCTGAACAAACCCCTTGCAGGGTTCAAACCAAGGACTCCTTTGGTAGTCATAACTCATGGCTTCAAAGAGTTCCTCCTGTGAAGGCAAAACAAGATCTGAGAAATCATGAGAACTACAAGGATCAAAAGAGGGAATTAAAGGGTCCCATGTCCCTATAGGAAGAATCTCTCGGTCAACTCTCGGGACCAAGTCCCAAGAAGGAGAATAATAAGTCAAAGGATCCTTCTTAGAAGCAATTGAACATTGAGGCTTAAATGCCACATAATTGACCCGTGGCGGGGTAGAGTCTACTTGAACACTTGGAACAAACCAAGGGGCATTCTGCAGTAAAGTCGAATTAGGGTGATGATTATCAGATGCAAGCTGATCAACAGTGACAATATTCCCATTATGAGGAAAGCACATTACTCGAAAGAGTGAAGACACCACAGCATTCATAGCATAGACATAATCACGCCCAAGTAGCATATTAAAGTCTAAAGGGCTATCAACCACCATCATATCGATTAAGACAGTCTTCCCACCTAAAGTGATAGGCAATTGAGGAAGAATACCCATAGATTCACCAGGCCTTCTATCATAGGCTAACAACTGACTCTGAGCTGTCAACAACTTTGGGGAACCCAAAGCTTTCCAAGTCAAAGAGGATATAATACTTGTAGAGGATCCTTCATCCACCATACATCGATAGACATTTGTGGAATTAACTCTGACCTTTATTTGGAAAGGTGCAGCGGAAGGAAGACGAGGCTCAACAAGACTATCCCAATCAAAGGAAACACTCTTAGAACTTGGAGGGGGAACACTTGGAGAAACCGGAATGCCCCCTATACTAGAAGACTCTGTACTAGAGATCAAACAGACTCTTTTGTTAGGCACTTCACCCCCCAAAAGAGGAGTGTAATCGGCCAGCGATTGCACTGGCTTCACCACATTCTCAACCGATGGTTGATGGGATTGATGAGAAACCATATCAAGTGTAGGAGTAGAAGTACTTTCAGACTCGGACCATATCCTTTGAACCTCTGGAATACCAGGGCATAAATGAGTAAGATGGTCTCCCTTGCATATCTTACAAGGGAACTTAGGTTTAAAACTTCTACGTCCAGGTTTCTTATCAACCTCCATTCCGCCAACATGACTAGCAGTGGTTTGCGGAGAGTCCTGAACATGACTTGCAGAGGTCGGTGACTCTTTGCTAGTATGACTCGCATTGACTAGACTCGTGCCCCCAGCATGACTCGCAGCGACTGAAGACTCATCTCCAACATGACTTGCAGAGGTTGAAGATGAAGTGCTAGTATGACTTGCAGTGACTAGACTTGTGCCCCCAGCATGACTTGCAGCGGCTGAAGGCTCATCTCCAACATGACTTGCAGAGGTTGAAGATGAAGTGCTAGTATGACTTGCAGTGACTAGACTTGTGCCCCCAGCATGACTTGCAGCGGCTGAAGGCTCATCTCCAACATGACTTGCAGAGTTTGAAGATGAAGTGCTAAAATTATTCTTCTTCTTTGACTTCCTTTTTCTCCTCTTTTTAGATTTCTTGTTACAAGAAGGGGGAGAAGAAGGAATCGCAGATTTCTCTTTGAGAGAAGATGAACAATTAGCACCCATATGATGCCCCTGAAATAAAGCATTCAACTGAGAAGCTTCAAGAGCATTCGGAATATTCGGAGTGGACCAAAGCCAAACGGGTAGTCCAACATTCAACCCAGGAATATTCAAAGTGGCCATCAAGGGAGTACCAACGTTTCCAAAGAAAGGAAAAGCACAAGGATCCCCTTTTGGAAGGGTACCTTGGTTGGTTTCCACAGGAATATTAGCCATATCTAAGTAATCCAAAGACCCTTTCCCTTGCGGGAATATAGAAATAACTCTTCAAAGAATATGGATAAGCAATCAAAACCTTTGCCCTTGAGGAGGCAACTCCACAACTTCTGAAAGAACAACCAAAAGCCTTTCAAGATCGGTAGAGTGGCAAGCCAGTCACTCAGAACACAAAGTCCAAACGTGACTAGACAAAAATACCTAAAGCCAACTATATACAAGGAGCAAAGAGCACTCACTATAAAGTCCCTAAAGAAACAGCCAGTCAAACAACTTTCAAGTATTTCCGCTCCGGGTGTTGAGGACCGGACACCAAAATACAAGAAAGCGGAGTCAGGGGCCTACCGAAGATAGTCTGGGATAATGACGGCCCAGTCCTATCAGCGAAGGTATCAGAGGAAGTTACGCTGACCTCCTAACAACAGCCTGCGCCGGTGCAAGCCCCCAAGCTTCGCAAGGGTGCCCTCCAGAAGTACTGTCGAGAGTGATACAACGTCGACCTCAGGTGCCACGGGATTCCCCTCCGCAGCCACCTATGCAGATCCCTAGGAGAGGCAACTATGGGTACCAACTCGTCGCAGAAGCCAGGCGGAACAGTCGTGAGGTAAGTTCGGACAAGTAGGAGAGGGGGTATCTCTCTTCCCTGTCTTCACAGACCCTCGTGCTTAACTCCCAGATCCGGAGTCTTCCTGGTCTCCCTAACGCTATTGGATTTACTCTCTTTAATCAGACTCTTATGTTTTACGTTTTGTGTGGCCTTGGAGAGTTAACTCTCCACTCGCCTAATCCAAGGCCCTAAAATCCTAAACTTGTTGGTGTAATGACTAAAACAAAAAGTTCTAGTGGATTTTACTTAAGCGTTTGATTTTATTAGGCTGTTCTTTAAGTCAAAGGTAACGAAAGTGAAACTTGTGGTGTTTTTAGGACGCAAAAAGAAACTACCCTAACTACATGCACATGCACTTTTTCGTTTCGATGAAGAGCAATTTCTATGAGGTTCAGATGTACTTCAAATTAAACAAAGTTTTTTGCTTTCTTTTCAAACTCCACACTCACAAAAGCTAACAAAACTATGCATGCCTAAAAGAGGATGCAAAGCTATGCTAATGCAAGAACTATATGTGAATGCAAGATTTTAAGACTACTCTGCAAACAAAGAAGGAAAGTTGCTGCTTTACCAAATTTTGTCTTGCCACTAAAATGCTTAGATAGAAGATGATGTGTTACCAATCATTTCGTCCAAACAATAAAAACAAGTTTTAAGATAAAAACAAAGCACTTTCACTTCGCAAAAAAGGAAATCAGATGAGAAGCAAGTTTAAGAAAGCGAAACTCAAAAACTTTCAAAAGATTTTCTTTCAATCAAACCAAAAAGTCTTTTTCAAAGGAAAAACTCTCAAAAATACTGACACCAATGATTGATAAACAAGCAACCAAACACTTTTGTGAATTGACACCAATGAAATGATGAGAACTCAACAAAAATAAAATGTGTTCGAAGTCGCTTTTGACAATCAAAAGCAGCAATGAAAGTCCAAGAAATCAAAAGACAAGTTTCAAGGAAATGGTAACAAACAACTTTCCCGAAACGAAGGAGCAAATGGTCATAAAAATGATTTCGTTAAGCAAACACAAATGTCATGAAAACAAAAAGGACACAAAGATTTTAAGACAATCTTCCCACTCTGCCGAAACAGAGCAATCAAGATTCTTAAACAGAAACCTTGTGTGTCAAAAATCAATGACGCTTGCAATCAACGAAAAACAAGACTAGCACTCCTAGAGAGAGTTCGAAACAAGATGCCCCCTGTTAAACAGAGAACTGTCACTGGGAATTGACTGCTTTAAACTGACCCAAACCACCAGACAGACATTCAGCAAAAAGAAAAATTATAAATCTTGAAAATTATGGAATATACGCGCCTGCAATTACTTGCAGAATGCGTGTATACGCGACTGTAACTAAGGAAACCTGCGTATACGCGGGTTTACTTAGTGCAACTTGCGTATATACGCTTCTGTAATCCAGAAAAAGTGCGTATATGAAGTGTTTCAAGAAAAATAAAAAACACAAACTGAAAAACTGGAACAGCTTGGAGTTCAAGAAAATATCAAACAGTCAGAACCAACAAACAGAGGCACTGAGCCTAGATTGGCTTGAGGACTACCCAAACTAGGAACAACAAGAATGTTGTCCCCAGTAGAGTCGCCAATTCTGGTTGAAGGGAAAGTACCCCTAGAGTCCTTTGGGCTGAGACTCTACCAGACTGAAAATTGCTTATACAAAGAAACACACACATACAGCCATCTTTTTAACTTTTAAGCAAATTCTAATGTTTTAGGGTACATACCTAAGGTCCTACGTCCGAGAAGACCGTTAGGGTGCAAACCCTTCTTGGAGTTCCCTTCTTCTTTCTCTGACCTGCAAGACAAACAAATCAAAGAAATCAACAGTACATGTATAGAAGTTTATGTATAAATCATCTTTATGCTATAAAGTTAGTTATAAATAATCTTTAAGTAACTACTTTCATAAGAATTCAACACAAGAATCTCATAAGCATAAAGAAAGATTATTCGGGAACAAAGACGTGTTTCTTTATATATAAAGGCAAATAAAGTACATATATCGGAAAGATATCACCTGAACACCTTCAGCAGGCTCCAAGCAAGCTTCCTCCCGGATTCGTTCCAGCCTCCAGCCTCCAGCAAGAGCTCCTTCCAAGTCTTACTCAATGATGATGTCAAGGATGAATGATCACCAATACACATGGAAACAAGGGTTTCCTATGCAAAATGGGGGAAGTGCAGGATGCACCAAGGACTTCAGACCTGGTCTAAGGGAAAAATCTCAGCATAATAATCTTGCTCTCCTTTCTCTCTCCCCTTGGCCTTCCCTTTGATGTCTTTTTATACCCTCTCCAAAGTAGTTTTTTAGTTAGGAGTTGGTTGGGAACAGTTGGGCCACGGGCACTAACAGGTGATCCAGCAGGTAAACCCGCGATCACCGCCCGAAAAAGAGGAAATTATATTTTTTTAAGTGTTTTAATAGATACACGCGGGTTGGGTATGACAGACCCGCGTGTACACGCGTTTAACACAGGGCAAAGTCGCGTACAGGGAATAAAACACTGTTTTTTAAATTTTTGGACCAGGTCTGGAAGGAGGGGTTGCCCTAGGCCATAAGTGCAGCATCACAAACCATAAGAGTGAGATTTGGAGCTATAACAGTGTGCATGGGCCCTCTACATAACCTCGGGCAACAGCTATCAATCAAGAATTACGCTCACGTAACCATGTAAAAACAGAGTCTTCTCATATATTTCAAAATGCAGTCACAACAATGAAACTAGTGTCATGGCACAGTGGGTTTTTTTAACAGCAAAATTATATTCAAAAGACTAACTACTATGCGTATAGAAATGCATTATTTATAACAAAAGGTTACATAACTATTTTCCTATAAACTATGCTGATAGAGGACACGTAAATGACAGCGTCCATGGATTTAGCATCATGATGCCGAGATTATGCAATCTATTGAAAACGGCTTGTTGGATTCACATCATGGGCAGCCTACAGGTGTCAGCGTGCCTCCAAAAATCTAGAAACGACCACGAAAATCTTTCATGTGCTTGGAAATGGAGTCCTGTTGCCGTAGGACTCTTCTGTTTGACCACCGCTTGACCACCGTTGACCACGGCCTCCCCTGATGAATCCGACTGAGCCAATAGGACTCGGTCCATGTCCAAGTCATTTCCAACTTGCCCATGTGGCTCGATTTTCCTGATGACACCTGCAATGTAGACTTTAACAAAAACAGTTGCGGAAAGTGACAGGATTCTGCAGCTCAATGAGCAAAAATCTAGTTCAAACAGCAGACACAAAACATAGTTAAAAACCACTTTAAATGCTCTTTTATGATTAATATGCAATGATGTTGATAGCTTAGGAGGTCTAGGTGAATGGAAAGAGTCTAGGAAAGTGTATAGGAAAGATGCAAGTTCAGGGCTCAATAGAGAGAATGAGGGCAACATGAACAACAATTTGAAAATGTGTGCCTCATATGCCTTGTTTTGGTCATGGGTGTAAACTTTGGGTAAAGGGTAGTAATAATTATGAATTATGAATTATGAAAATGAGTTTTTTATTTAGGGGGATGTAATGGAAATGCTGATGGGAGGTGAGTTCAAGGGCGGAGGGTTCATATGATTGTAAATGTAAATGAAGGGAGTCTATGAAGGTGAGTTATCAATGGAAGGGGTATATGGAAATAATATATGAAATGGAATTATGAATTATAAATGGTGAACTATGAGTGATGAGTTATTAATGGTGGAATGGGGACATGATCGACACCACTAACAGACCTATAAACCTTTAACAAATGAAACTTGACTATTATGGTTTTGACTAATGATAAATGGAAACCCCATGAAATAAAACCCCTTGAACCCTCAATGACAAAGTAATAACACAAAGTGACATTATTAGCTTTGAATCTTATTTTTTGAACTATTATGTTTCCTTAACATTTTCAAAAAGGAACAAAGCTCTTTGAACAAACAAGCATGCATGTTAGTGTGCTAAAACATAGAAGAGATTATAACTTGTTGTAGCTGAAAGCAAAATTGGGCTAGAAATTTGTCCTAGATTAATGGGTTAAGTCTTCTGTATTTTTCTCTTCATGAGAGGTAAATGTAAAACAACAAAATGATTGGAAAAGCATTACAAACTTTCTAATCCTATGTTTAATAAAAAAAAGAAAATCAAAACTTTTATTCATGTATAATATTATCCAATAAATAATTTATTATATTTACAAAGTTATAATTGTTTTTTTATAATATGAAGTTGTTTTTATTTATTTTGCCAATAAATAGGTTACTAATTTTTAATTTATGTATTTACTTATTCTATCTCTTTTATTGATTCAATAGGTGTAAAACTTGAAAAACGTCTCCTATCAGGCGCCCTAAGAAGGATAAAAAACAGTTGTCAATTCTTGATGCATTTGGTCTCCCACAATACTCTAATCAATCATGTAATATTCAAAATGAAGTTGATGTTCATCTATATGGAGATGATTGTAACACCCCTCCCTTGTGTGCTAAATTATTGTAAACCTAAGCTGAGTTAAAGCTAGGTGTGATATCCTCCCTTGTGTGTTAAATGATTGTAAACCTAAGCTGAGGAAAGCTAGGTGTGATACCCTCCTTTGTGGGTTAAACTATTCTAAACCTAAGTTGAGGAAAGCTAGGTGATATGTAATATGAAAAACAAATGTGTTATTAAATAAATTAATAAAATAAATCACTTGGACGGTGGAGCACCAAGAGAGAGGAGATTCTTGCCAAATCTCGTTGAGGAATGGGATAGAGATGAATCTTTTAGGATAAATCTTCTAGATGTGATTCTAGATAATCTTAGATGCATTGGAGATCCATCGGATGGATGGGAGATAAAGATCCATCAAACATAATAACTTTGCAGGAGATAAAGGCAAGATTTTATGAGAAAAAGCCTAATGGAAGATACATATGAGCTTTTATGAAAAAGATCTAGGCAAATGGAAAAATCCATAAAAGCAGGACACCGCTAATGGAAACTAAATCATGAAAGAGGGTATTAAATACCCATTGCATTGATCAATTGAGGATAGTTGATCCTTGGCAAGAACTTCGGCTCGGGGGGAATCAGAGGTGATTCATGGTTGGGTGGTGGTGCTCCTCCCTCCAAGTGATTGTTTTATATGGATTCACATGCGTGGAATGTTTTGTATGTCGTTCTCTTACCTTTCATGTGATTATTTTATTTGATTCAGTATTGGATATGTTGCTCCGGCTTGGCTTATGTGTTAGTATGATGCTATCTATATTTATGTGATGGAATCTATGCCTATGAATTAGTAGGATATCAAATGAATCTAATGGCAATCTTCATTATGTTAGTGAAGGAACATTTAATGTAATATAAAGCCTCTAGTTAACATGGCAAATAGAGGTAGATGCTTACGGATCATTATGGTATAATATAAGTAACAGAATAGTCTATGATGGTCAAATTATCTATTGCACAGATACTCAATGAGGCTAGATTGCATTATGTTTGTTGCTTAGAAGTTATCTTATTATGGAACTGATGGAATCTTACTATGCATGTAGTTAACTGATTTAATAGCTTTTATATCGTTTATGCTTGCAGATGGTAATTAGGCATGAGATATAGATGCATGCAGAACTGTTAGGAGATAAGTTCTATATAATCCAATAGACGAGAATTTCATTACCATGGATGTCACCAGAGGTTTGATGGCTGCATGTTATAGCTCCTTCTTCCCCTCCAACGGTAGTTGTGTTATTGAAATCATTTGATGAAGATGAGATGATGTGTCTATCGTATAAATCTCCTTCTTGAAGGAGATATAGTAGTCCGACGAAGGGAACGGAACATGGAACCTTAACTATGTCTAGGGAAATTTTAATTTTTTTTTAGGGGATTTGGGCTTATTTTCCGGATAGGCCATGGAGGTTCGTTACAAATGGTATTGTGGCGATCAAGTTCAAAGCTTGTGGCCTATGGGCTAATACGCCTCCATAGGGTATGGAAAAGTTTAACCCTGAACTTGGCCTCACCACCACAAACTTTGTAAAGGGGTTCTGGTATAAGTGTTAAATCTGGACTCCTTGAGATTTAATCTAAATATTAAAAATTTTAAAGCCATATGCACAGTTCTGGTTGCATGAAATATTTATGTCTGTCACAAAAATGAATTCGTTAGGGAGGGACAACATAAATATATAGGTGGAACAGCTAAAGGGTTTAGTTAAGATTTAAATATGGGAATATATTAAGTTTACGAGTCCTTAAAAATAATACCCTCCCATATATAAATTATAGATCGATATATTAGGGATGTACATGTATGCATGACAGTATATATATGGTCTAAAAGTAGATAATCATAAGCATCATAAGGATGGTAAAAGCACTAACAATTGAATAGTAAAGTAAGCATGGAGGTTCAAAGTAATGTCATATGAATTTGCACTGATATATAATTACGAATGGGAAACCCATAAACCAATATGACCTTTGGTCAAAATCAACCAATATATATACTGAGTTCATGATTTTGAACTTTATTTGTATTGCAGATTGCATGTCAAGATCAATGGAATAGTATGCCTAATCTTTAGTGGAACCTTCCTCAAACATATGTCATTTGACTCTATATTATACTACATTGGGTATATGGTTTGAATAAAAATATGAGTCGAGATGTCTCTTCCTCATAAAGTTGGCACGAACTACCAGAAAAACTAGTTTATGTGATAACAATCCTAATATGAATTTCTCTTACAGCACTAGTCTCAGCATATACAAGTGTATCTGTGCTATACTTCGCATATTCCGACGCAGTGATAGACTTGGCTGTAAGGAGCATCTATAGGCAGATAATCCTGAGCTCTTTATGTTTATAAAGAGAGGGTAGTGTAGATTGTGAGTCTAATCTCTCCATCAAGAACGTAATAAGGAGCAATCTGGCCAACCTTCAATAATTTTTTAGAAGCCCTGTTCCCCGGCACTTATTTTCTCTGACTGAAAGGGGAAAAAATATGTTTCTCCTGAAACTACCAATGAAGATGTTGAAGCCGGTGGTGCATTTCAAGGTGTCACCTCCCAATACCACTTCTCGCACCCCCCTCCCCCCCGAAACACCACCTCCTTCTCCCGCCACCAGCTCATCCTTCCGCCACTCCTTTCCCGCCATGTGTCTTCCCCTTCATCACTCTCTTCCATATCATATATCTGTTAAAGTTCTAAAAGCTGCCGTAAAATCTCTTATGAAACTAATCTAATACATTCTTATCAATATTCATTTGCTAATAAAACTTCTCCTCTCCACAGATGTTAATCAAGCATTATCAAATCAATTCAACACTTACAAATTTTTTTGATTCCAGTAGTTTTTTTTCCTTTCACTCTGAATTGATCTCGTAGGAGAAAATCAAACTGCCACATAACTACCAGCTTCCAACAACAATTTTCCTATGCACAGTCAACAGTTTTCACGAGTAATCCTATTCTTCGGGCTTTTTCTGTCAAGTTTTTCTCCAGTATTTTTTTCTATATACCCTCCTTCACTTTCATGATGTTGAACTGTAAAGGAGAGGGAAAGGATACAGAGTCAAATCCCCTCATTCCCCTAGTACCATATTTTGACAAGGCTCCCCTAAAAGACATCCAATACAAAATTGCAGAAACCCTGTCTGAATTTGACCTCTACGAGCTCCATAACTAGGCAAAGAAAAAGTGCCTAGATAAAAGAGATGAATTGAGTATTTGGGAATCCTTTCTCCACAATTGGTTTTCCCCCAAACTTACTTTTTCCCTGAGTTCTCTGTCTGGTGCCACCTTACATATTTGCCGAGTCAAAAAGTTGTCATTTCCCATAACAATGAAATTATTTTCTCCATTTGCCCTAAAAGTATCTGCAAGGCCCTTCAAATTGAATATCAGGCCTCCCATTATCCTTTTTTTGCTGATATTTTAATGGAATTATATAACAAAATGACATTCCCTCAGAGAGCCCATATTTTTTAGTATTTTCTAATCGAAAATGTTGAATTACCCAGGACCAATCCCCCATAGCGAGCTTTAATTTTCCCTGAAATCTCCAAACAGGTAATTTCTATGGTAACTTGACTACTTGGGTACCATAATGATTAGTGGGTAGATGAGATAGTGTTAGTATTTTTATCTACTTTTGAAGTTGGAAAACAATCCTCCCTCCTTTCCAATTACAATTATTTTTTGGCCAACTCAATCCATGACTAGTTTCTCAATTTCAAAGTAGAAGGTGTCTTTAAGTATCAATCAGTCCTAGTTTACCTTATGCTATTTTATCAGTCAGACAAATTTAAGTTTCCTTTATAGAAGAAAGATAACAAAGGTAACCCTTGGTCAATCTTTCAATGGACTTCTCTGGTTAGAAATAACTCAGAGGAATGTTCTTATACTAATTATAATGATATTTTTTATACACCTCACTATGTTTGCTAAGCAGTGACGTAATCCCAAGGATTTCACCAGATATAAAGAAATTTTTACACTTGTTAGAGCAATCCAAAGTTGGAGACTAGTAATTATACCAGAACTACAATGAGATTAGAGTTTATGGATCATAATTTCCTCCTTACAGGTTGCCATTTTTTGTACTTGTTATGATCTTTGCATTGGAATACTCTAGACAAATGTTAAATATGGATGAAAAAGTCCCCAAAATATGAAGACTCCATAACAAATAAGAAACTCATGACATCAAAGAAAGGATTTCTTCAAGAAGTTGGTTGCCTCCTCATCTCCACCTAAGAAGCTATTGAAGGCCCTTATTTGGAGAGGGAGCCTGGAAAGTTTCTTACTTGGAAGAAACTTGGAAATCCCTGAGCCAAGAGGGAGCATAGGTACATTCCCTTTGTAGGGATGAATAAATTCCTTTAATGGAATAGATATATCCTCCCTAATTGAGAGGGAGAGATTGTACACATCATTCTGGTCTTCACTTAGGAAGACAAAATGAGAGGATTGGGGAATAATTTGGCATCTCATACTCTTTGAGGATGAAATAGGGCATCCAATAGAAGAGAAGTCGTGGAGGACCGATATTCTTTGACAGTTGGGGAGTCCAAGATAAGAATAGTAATCATAGGACATATACTGAGTACCCGGGTAGGGTATCATCCAAGAGAGAGAATGATGAGAGTGTCTATAAATCATTCATTTGGCCAACATTGAACTTAGATCTTGTGGAGAGATAGAGTTGCTAGTCAAGGCCTTGCAATGTAAAAATGTTGGTTGATATGATGCTAAACAAATGGGTTACCAATATGATTCTTCTTATGAGAAATTATTCAGATTGAGAATTACCAAGTACCATTATAAATACCTCCCTAGTTAAGATGGAATGTTGAAAAAGTGTAACTAGGTTTGGTCTTCATAATGACACGTAATTGTGATTTTATGTAAAAATATGTAAAGAAGAAAAATAAAATATTTTAATGCTCGCATCATGGGTTTCATGAGCAAGAGATTTTATTTTTGAGTCAAGGCTCCCATTGAGATCCTTTAGGAATTTTTCCATCTAGTCATAAAGGAATAAAAGAGTTATTTTCATGTAATGAATTCATGTTACACTTTGTAAAAAGTCAGACATGTCTATGTAAAGTAATCCTCCAAGGCCTTGTCACTAGCCCTCTCCAAGTCAATCTACAATGAGTAAGTAACCTATAAGATGATGTTGTATCTCCTCCTTATGCTCATGTCAGCCTAAGGGACATGAGGTAGCATTTATATATAGCCACACTCGGCCTCACTTAGAGGCAAGAAATTCGGTGAAGAGAATAAGAAGAAGTACGAAGAAGAGATAGAAAAAAGAGCAAAGATCAAGAGAAGGATAGTGAAGGAAGGGATACTTCTGGGAGATATGATTTGGGCATATATACTCACACATGTGAAGAAAGGAGGTCCCAAATCATAGAGAGAAGGTTGAAATTTCTATTGCATTAAGGTGACTTTGATTGGGTATTGGATCTCGCCAAAGGAAGCCGAGGAGAAGTACTAGAGGTCTCTCCCTTGAAGAGACTAATAAAGGAGCATACACTATTCAAGGTTTCTAAATTAGGGCTAACCTACAAGATCGAGATTCTCTAGGGAAGCCAAGAAGACAAATGTAGAAGAATAGAGACTGAGATTCTCTAGAAGAATTTGAGGAAAGTGTAGAGACCAAGATTCTCTAGAAGAAGCCAAGGAGAGCAGTGCGAGATCTAGAAGAAGTCGAGAAAGGGAAGAGGAAGAATCAAGGCTAGCGAAAAGGTTCTTGGGAGGACACTAGAGTCAAGGGTCTTTATCATGGTCTTGGTATTCGCCAATTGAACATTTATAAGAAGAATTTTTCTGATTGGGTTTTCCTCTCAAAGAGTGAGAGGTTTAGGTCCTTGATGACAAGCCTACATATTGTGTCTCTTCTCTTCTATCGTTTATTGGGTAATTGTTTGATTAAAATAATACATTGATAATATAACGAACAAAATGTCAAAATACAAGAAGTAAAAGAATATGACAAGAAATTATCTAGAAGAAAAATATCCTTATCATCGATGCCCTAGATTTCTCAACATTGTGATCGACCAAAACACAACGTAAGCATAAACCCTAAAAAAATGGCTCAACGCCAACATCCAAAATTGACTTGTTGTTGTAGGGAAAAGTATCCGACTCGGATGACCCTATCCCACTCTAAGGGTGACGGTTCCTTAGCAACAACTGTAAAACAAACTACTTAAGATTTACTTCTTTTATGAAAGCAAAAGAGAATGGAGAAATGCACTAACCGTTGCCTTGCGCTTAATGTCGAATCCAAACTCTTCTCTTTGGCCGCTTGCTCCTAGCTCCTTGTTCTTTTGCTCTCCCAGCTACAATGAGATCCTGCAAAATAACAAAGAAGGGAACTACAAGAGGCATGCAATCATAACTGGTTCATGGATTAGTGTAAACCAAAAATTGCAATCATCACAATATATCATTGAAACAAGAGCACATAGAAGAACCTCAATAGCTTTTATTAATGAAGAAATAAGGGTTCTGAGAGTATTACAACCATTGAAGGCTCCAACCCAGCAACACCTCCCAGCAGAAAGAATTGCTCTTCTTCACCTCTCTCAAACAATCACCCAATAGTTCTATAGTGAAACCAACAGCATATCATTACTTTGCACAAAATTCCAGCCCCCTGAGCTCATAGGAGAGAGCTCAATATATAGATGAATTGAGAAAGGATGAGTTAGCTTGCAACTGATGTGTAGCTGCCTTGTGTCCTCTCTCTCTTCAGTTAATCTTTAGTTGATCTTCAGTTCTTGAGTCCACTTGGTGAACCTTGCTTCCACTTGGAGAAACAAAGCCTCTGACTCATCACAAGGCGAAATCCCTGATCCAAGTGTCATTTTTGGAAGATTCCAGAGCAATGACTCAGTGTGCCACATGTCCAAACTCGCTCAACGCAGGTGGGCTTTGTTCTACCTGCTTTGCAACGCAGGTACACCATGGAGCAGTTGTGTTTCAGCGCAGAAGCCTAGTGGAGCACCTGCTTTGATTTCAGGATTGCTTGTTTTTGAGTGTTTTCAAGTGGAGAACTGATCTGAGAGCTGTTGGTTTGCTGACCTTGTTCCTCTAGGGGTAGGAACATCATGCTTAGGGAACTTTGGATCCCTTGGATTATTGACAATTCATGCTTGTTGCTGTAAGGCACAAAATTGTCTATAACAGATGCCCCCTAAAGTATGAGGTCGTTTATCGGGTGAAATGCTTTATTGAGAGGATCCGAAGTTCATTCAATCTGCTGAGAGGTGTCCTGTAATAAGATACAATACGATACATTATTTTTCATACATTTTCATGATCTAGCTGAGGCGGGCATTCCCATGCTCAGCTTTATAAACACATTTTGGTACATAGAACAGACGATCGTCTGATTGTAGACTGATAATTCTCTGCTGAAATTATCATCCTTTGAGAAGGATGATCATCTGCTGCAATGATGTACATATCAAATGTCTTTATATCCTGAATATATATCGCAGCCCGGATGGATGAAACTAGATCCGGGGTCTTCAATCTCTTCCGATCTTCACTCGATGTACAAGTCGATCCATGTGAGAATTTCTTGAAGTCGAACATGGAAAGACATCGCTTGATTACCGGCCAATGATGTAAACCGTTAACAAGCGCGAGAGGAATCACCGATAAGGATGATGACCCTCAAGGTACAGCAGTACAATTCACATGGTGGGAATAAAGGACTTGGCGTCGACCACCATGCAAAATCCTCTGGTCGAAGGTCATTGATGTATACCTGTCGCCGGAAGTGAGAAACTTGCCATTGAGGCATGCAAGCTTCAAAGTACTGAAGGGGTTGTTCCTAGATCAACTCCTTGGATAATGAGCTGATGTCGACAAGGAGCGATCCGTCAAAGGAGGGCCTTAATGAATCCCACATCAGTGACACGGAACGGAGCTAGTGATTGTGATGAGGTGAAAACAAACTGTGATGTATGATTCAGGGTGGCGGTCATGAAACGGATGAAGGATAATGTATGGCAGTGGGTGGGACACGGTTGACTCTTTGCAGAACCACATCTCTTGAACATATAACGACACTGATGTGATGGATTGGTAGCATTACCCCAATTGTGGATGGTGTGGCGAGGACCATGGTTATGAGACCGGTGAATGAAACAACCCAACCCGATGTGATACGGAGGACAAAGTGTCATGTTCAAGAGCGACTTGCTACCATTAATGCTGTGAGGTTCTCCCAATTTTTCCCCAGTCATTGCTGACCAGTACCTCTTTATTTTTGTCAAGCTTGAGGAGGATAACATATGCTTGTTCTATAACCTGCCCTTCGGGCAAGCCCATCGCTATGTTTTAACGAGCCTAGCGATAGGGAAACTCGTTCTCGTCTAAAGACAAGTTTGTCGCTATTTAATCATTTTAACGAGTCTAACGACAAGGAAAACTCGGTCCTTTTCATTTTTAGAGAGTCTGAAAAGGTACATAAAGTCAACTCCAAAATTCCTTTTTCGTCATCTAATCCCTTAAGTCCGAAAAAGTATAAAACAATACAGAAGGGATGAATTTTCGATTGCTTTAACGAGCCGAACAAAACAAGCGCTCGATCTTTTTGTGCAATAATCCCTCAGGTCCAAAAAGATTAAAATCTAGAGAAGGGATAGCTCTTCCGGTCGCTTTAACGAGCTGGAAGGCCAAAACTCGGCAAACTTTTCATATTTTACGAGTCAGTGAAAAGAGCTCAAAGAAGACTCGTCTTTTGAGGAACGAGTGATTAACAGGGCAGCAGCAGATTCCAGGTACAGGTTGGAATATTCCAATCACAGCAGTGTCACAAGGATGGCTTAGTGAGATCACTCTTCGCAGCTGTTCCTCAAAATGGGTAAACAAACATATGGAGATGAACGATTGGCCAAATGAACGGATGGAGGTGAGACTGCAAGAACACGACCAAGGGCTTTAATATGGCTGTCAAAGGTTACATTCACCAAGGCTATTTACCGGTTCATTTTTTCTGGGTGAGCTTGAACTCTAGGGGAAGATTGCTCACAACTTATGTTTATTTTTTAACGAGCATGAACTATGCGCTAAAACTGCTCGGATCTTGCGTTTATTTTTTAACGAGCATGAACTATGTGCTAAAACTGCTCGAACATACCAGTCATAATACAAGAAACGCCTCAGGTAAGATAGCTATTTTTTAAGGAGCTTTATCTCACGAAGCTATGCTCCTATTTGGCAAGTTTTGACTTTTGCCCCACATCCTTTCTTTATGCAAGCTGGAAACGGCTAATCCTACGAGTTTAACGGGTTAGACCTACAGGTTTAAAGGGAGGACCTAAAAATTTAAAAAAATAAATAGTCGTCCCATGCTTGCACTCCAAAAGGTTTGCATGCCCCCAGGTATAAAGTATAATTTCGAGGCGCTGCCTCTTACTTATTATCCGAAAAATGGTTTTGCTTGCTGCCGCAAACTAAACTCTCTTTTCGGCGGTGTCTATCATTAGGTTGCTAAGGATGGTGACTACTTGTTGTAGCAATTTCATCTCTTTCTTTGAAGACTGCCCCTACTTATCCTTCAAAACATATTGTTTTAATGGGTGAGGCTTGACATTCAATGATGGTGGCTACTTGCTGCCACAAATGGATCTCCTCCTTAGGAGAGCCTACCTTTTTAGACAAAGGGAGACGATCTTTTCGCTCACATAACTTTGACAAAAGAATCTTATTCTAGAACAACCCTCTCTTCCTTCTTTCGGACGGAGTACGGACTAGTCATATTCTTCTGCGGAAATCAACTTCATACCCAGGGTTTCCTCTGCCCAAGGCAGGCCAGGGTGCATGCCCCCTGGGTCCCAGTTATATCTTTCCGAATCACTCGCATTCATCGGGAAGTAGAACCGGGGGTGGAGGCATTTCTTGAGTGAATAAGCCGTTTAGGGATGGTATTTGACTATTTGCGATGCGTGATCCTGGAAATGAAAGTTGGTCTACGAGCTTGACCATTCTTCCTTCGTGCGGAAAACACATGACTCTAAAGAGCGAGGACACTATTGCCTCCATGCAATATATATAGTCTCGTCCAAGGAGTAAGTTATAAACCAAGGGTCCCTGGACGACCATGACGTTCATATGAACTGTCTTCCCCTTCAATGTAATGGGAACATTGGGGAGAATCCCTAACGGGCGACTGGTTCCTTTATCAAAACCTGATAGATTTCTCATCTCAGGTAAAAGCGTCGGGGAACCCAGTGCTTTCCAAGCAATAGAGGAAAGGATACTCACAGATGCCCCTTCATCAATTATGGTTCCAGCCATTACTATTCTATAGATTTGGACAATGATTCTGAATGGTATACTGGCTGGTAACCGGGGTCTGCCTAGTTGGTTCCAATCAAAGGATACAACCAGGTTGCTTGGTGGTGGGACCGAATACACGGCCGGATACGACCCTGACGATGTTCCTTCCTGCGATAAAGGAATGGGCGCATTGCCCTGATGCTCATCAGAGTCTGTGTTGATGAAAAGAATCTGGACGGTGTCATCCTTATTCTCTTCAGTGGGGGTGTCATTTGAAGATGAATCTTCAACGACGGTGTCATTTGAGGATGAAACCTCCGAAGGAAGAACCGGGTCAACTGCCGTTTCGACCTTTAGACTTTCGTCTGGTCTGGATTCAGTTGGTTCATTCTCAATGACCGACACTTCAGCTGACCACTTGAGCGGGCCAGCCGGATTTTCAACTATCGAGGGATTAGGCACGAGTTTTTGGTATCCAGGAGGAAGTCGTAACGGTGATACCGGACGATCTTCTAAAACTCTTTTCGCCTCATCTAAGAATGGACATCGGTGGATGGCGTGATCGCCTTCACACAACATACAGGGTGATCTTGGTCTCCCTTTTCGTCCTTCTCTCTCGCTAGTTGACGGACTGCAATCAACATGACTACCAGAGGTTGATGCTACCGGATTGTGCAACCTGGGGGACCAGTCCCTTAGTATCCGGGGAATACAAGGACAATCACAATGGAAGTGGGTCCCTTTGCAAATGACACATGGCGATTTAGGCCCGATCGGTGCAGTGTGTGGATTTTTGTCAGATGTCTTTTGCTTGCCCCCAGTCGCCTTCGCCATAGGCCCCTTCTGCTTCTTTTCTTTCTTCTTCTTTTCCTTCTTCTCCATGGGAGGCTGACTTTTCCCGGCTCTACCTTGTGAAGATGAAGGATCAGAGGAAGAAATGTAAGAAGTGGAAGGCTGGTGGGTAGTTCTAGACTGGTCTGACTGTTGATTCGACTGCTCAGGATTAGTGGCGATTTGAACTACATTAGTTGAAAAGAGCCATACAGGTAGGCCAATTGTCAATCCTGGAAGTGACAATGTGGCCATATGAGGCGCACCAACATCTCCCTAAGAGGAGAAGGGATTTGGACTTCCACCAAGGTTACTTCCTTGGTTGGTGGGCTCCATACTTTTCAACTGAAAGATCAACGCGGGAATAAGAGGTGATTATGTTCCGTTTAAAATAAATTTTATTAACGACGCTTTTAGACACAAACTTGCTTTTTCATGTTTTAAGAGTCGAGAAAAAGCTAAAGATGACTCTAGTCCCCTTCGATGTTTTAACGAGCCCGAAGTGACAAATGCTCGGATGGACTTTTTCAGTTATAGAGTTTGAAAAAGGCCAAAAGAAACTGCTCTGGAGTTCTAGGCAGAGGGTGTGCCAAACTTTTCGCGAAACCACAGAATACGTTTTACGGTACGGGTGGTCGATCTTCGTGAATGCTGTGTTCACTTCATCGCGATCAGTAGGGCGGCTGACACGGCTTCCTATGGATAAAGGATAATTGCCTATAGAGGTCTCCCAATATATACGCGACGGTACGTGGGAGCACAAGTCCGTATTAGTGCTACCGACTCTCAGGAGGAATCAACCACCTTCGTAGAGATCGACAGTCACTATGTTTAACGACGCCGGAACACGTCTCTACCTAGACCTCTATTTGTTTGCGTTATGTTACAAAGCGTTGTTATGTAAATTGAATTTATTTTAATGTTGATCTTGCTTAGCAGTTTGCCTTTAAGGATCACCACGAGATGTATGTAACAAATTCCTGAATGCAGTCTAAGATGAGAAGCAAACTTTTCAATCTTTCAACTTTGAAAACCTTAACTACTGAGGGAAAAGAAAGGCAAATCTTTTCACACAGATCATAGAGCACACACTAAATGCAAATTTTTCCTAAATCGTCAAGCAAACAGTCAAATGCAAAATGCACAATGCATGTATTTTCTTTTCCCTTTCTTAATGTGGATGGGTTACAAAAAAGAAAGTTGTTATATAACTTTGATTTCGATTTAAAGCGAAAGTAAACAAGCTTGTCCAAAATCAAAAGACACCTTAAGATTCACTTTCTTAATCACTGGAAATGCATGAAATCAAACCATAATGACGAAAGTAAAATGGCTAATCAGCTATGGACAGCAAACAAGCTAACTCTTTAGACCAGCAAAATGCCTAACACAGGTTCAGATCTAAGAGGCCAAAAGCAAGACTAGTTTACTTTTCGTTATGGGAAATTGTAAATGAGTAAGAAATACAAAGAACAAGTACAATTTCGTTATATAACAGAGGCAGAATGATGGAAAGTAATATTGGTTTCAAAACAGGTACAAGACTGACACCTAGCAGCAAAACTAAGTGAAAACAGGCAAGAGAAAGGAGGAAACCCCAAATGCACTAGGCAAAATTGGGCCAACGCAGGTGCTGCACAGCCAAACTGGCTCTCAGCGCAGGTAGCCCCTTCGGGACCTGCGTTGCAAAGCAGGTAGCCTGTGTACTACCTGCTTTGGAAAACGAGAATTGCGTTTTCACAGTTTCCGGGTCATAATTTTCTCAAAAATGCTCAGTTTTTGCTCAAATCAGAAGCAATCAGTCAAGCACACTCAAAGGGATGATTAAGAAGGTGCAAAGCTATCACTAAGAGCTTACAAGGATCCTTGTAGATCAGCTTTTCAAATCATGAACTTGCTCAGAAATGAGCCAGAGTAGCTGCCCTCTACTTCGCTTTTGATATAGTCAAAAGCTTTTCGATTTGGTACTCTTTTGTTCAGGAAATGAATAGCAAAATACTACAAACACAATCAAATGGATACGATCCCCAGCGGAGTCGCCAGTTTGTTGTAGGGAAAAGTATCCGACTCGGATGACCCTATCCCACTCTAAGGGTGACAGTTCCTTAGCAACAACTATAAAACAAACTACTTAAGATTTACTTCTTTTATGAAAGCAAAAGAGAATGGAGAAATGCACTAACCGTTGCCTTGCGCTTAATGTCGAATCCAAACTCTCCTCTTTGGCTGCTTGCTCCTAGCTCCTTGTTCTTTTGCTCTCCCAGCTACAATGAGATCCTGCAAAATAACAAAGAAGGGAACTACAAGAGGCATGCAATCATAACTGGTTCATGGATTAGTGTAAACCAAACATGCAATCATCACAATATATCATTGAAACAAGAGCACATAGAAGAACCTCAATAGCTTTTATTAATGAAGAAATAAGGGTTCTGAGAGTATTACAACCATTGAAGGCTCCAACCCAGCAACACCTCCCAGCAGAAAGAATTGCTCTTCTTCACCTCTCTCAAACAATCACCCAATAGTTCTATAGTGAAACCAACAGCATATCATTACTTTGCACAAAATTCCAGCCCCCTGAGCTCATAGGAGAGAGCTCAATATATAGATGAATTGAGAAAGGATGAGTCAGCTTGCAACTGATGTGTAGCTGCCTTGTGTCCTCTCTCTCTTCAGTTAATCTTTAGTTGATCTTTAGTTCTTGAGTCCACTTGGTGAACCTTGCTTCCACTTGGAGAAACAAAGCCTCTGACTCATCACAAGGCGAAATCCCTGATCCAAGTGTCATTTTTGGAAGATTCCAGAGCAATGACTCAGTGTGCCACATGTCCAAAATCGCTCAACGCAGGTGGGCTTTGTTCTACCTGCTTTGCAACGCAGGTACACCATGGAGCAGTTGTGTTTCAGCGCAGAAGCCTAGTGGAGCACCTACTTTGATTTCAGGATTGCTTGTTTTTGAGTGTTTTCAGGTGGAGAACTGATCTGAGAGCTGTTGGTTTGCTGACCTTGTTCCTCTAGGGGTAGGAACATCATGCTTAGGGAACTTTGGATCCCTTGGATTATTGACAATTCATGCTTGTTGCTGTAAGGCACAAAATTGTCTATAACACTTGTCCCAACCCTTCCTTAGGTTTCTAGCCCATCCTAGAAGGGGAAAAAAATTACCTTTTGAAAAAAAATTTAGAATATCAAAATCACTTGTCAACTAGGAAGGTTATATCAAATTTTTATATTTCAAAAGAAGAGAAATATTTTTAATAACTAGTAAATATATTTTTAAGTTTATGAAAGTCTGAATTTTTGTAGAAGCTTTAAGCTATGCTAAAATAAATCTTATTACCATTAGATGACGTGACCTGCAAGATTGAAATTATTTTTTAATATTTTCAGGTTAGGAGTCAAGACTCTATGACCATTGCATCTACTACACCTTTCCATTTATGATCCATTTAATTGTTGATTCACCAAGTACCATTAGATTGCAACATGTTGTCATTGTTTATATAGGCACCAATTTACCAACCTATTTTTTCAACATATCCAATGTCTATCACTCCAACTTTTTCATTAATTTATTCATTTTCCACCTAATATTCCTGCTTTGTAAACCTTGGCTCAACCTCAGGGTTCTTTTCACTATACCATGTGATTTCTCTCACTGGCTTGCATTTGGTCTTCATTCACTCTACAGTTGTATTCAAGGATTATAGTTGTTAGCACCCTATAATTGAACCTATAGGGTGAGAAAATGTTTACAGGGGTAACCACGAGCCTCTTTTGGTTAGAAACTAGCATTTTCCAACCAGAGAGGGCTTCCTCACTCAAATTAGTGTCGAAATGTAAAAACAATAAGGCTTAAGGACATAAAATAGAGTCCAAATCTGTAAAGTAAAAATAGGATTCACTGATGAAGGTTGACATACTTAAGAGGGAGGGCCACTAAGCATATAATCATGATTCAAATATTTACATGAAATTATCATAGCGTAAATGAGGCACTCATGGAAACATAGGCAAGGAAGGCATGACTTCAAGTTATTACATTTGTCATAGTATAGTGGTAGAAAAATCCTTTCGTTACATCCAAAGCACCAAATTGTGAGTGATTTTTAAACATAACTTGGGGCCACACAAAAATATATTCAATCACATGAAACAAAGCATGAAATGTATTCTGAACCTGTTGTGGTAAAAACACAACCCCCCCATTTTTGACTTGTTCACTTCAAATAATGGGGACCCTTTCTATAAAAAATTTGGTTAAACACTTTTTTGGATTTTTATTTAGTTGATTTCCCCACACTTTTGTTGATTTTTCATTTTCTTTGGATTCTTGTTTTGATTGCTTTGTTAAAATCGATTTTTTATAAGCTTCCCATTGACGCTTGTTTCGCCTCATTTGGTCAACTGGTTCGAAAATGGCACTCCTTTGAAAGTCTGATTATTTATGTAGCCTGGGTTAAAAATGCATAAAATGTACAATATTGCATTTTGTAAATAAATTAGTTCAATAATGCATTCATTTTAAATATTAACCCGTAGTGAGTTTTTACTAACATTTTTCCATTTTTAGTTATGCAGCCAAATCATGAAGCATCGGGATTTTAGTAATCTATTCCAATTTTCAAAATAAGATCACTAATCTCGAAAACCCAGAACATCGAAGTGGCTGTAGTTTATTTTTATTTTTACTTTTATTTTCCAAATGGCTGTAGTTTAGAAACTTAAATTCATAAAAAATAAAACCAAAACAAAAATTGATGTTTAGTATTAAATTTTAAATTAATTAAAAAAAAAAAAAAAAACATATAATTAAAAATTGTTCTGATCGCATCGGGGCTTTTAATCGGATTGGAGGATTTAAGCGCAACCTGTTTAACAAAAGCCCCGACACCACACTTCTCCGATTGCCGATATGCGAAGGCTCTTCAAGCATTAACCAAAGTTTAAAATTCAATTGTTTAAAGTTAAATGCATCGCATCGGAGGTTTCGTATGTGACAAGTTTAATGAAACCCCGACACCTCCCGATGCCGATCGCCGATTAACCAAAGGGCAATGGGGCATTAAGCGTAAGTTTTATTACACTTTGGAATTCCAAACTCACTCATACGTGAGTGGAATGAACTAAGAAGTAAGGTAATGGAGGGTAGTTTATATTTATTTTTTAATATTAGTTTAAATATTCATATTCAATATTTAATATTTAATATTTAATATTAATTAATATATGTAATATTTAATTAATTTAATTAAATTTAAATTTAAATATTATTTATATTAATATTAATTAGTTTATAAATAGTTAATTATATTAATTAGTTAGATTAATATTAATTAATAATTAGTTTAGTTTGTAATTAACAATTAAATTAGAATTAATTATTAGATAATTAGAATTCTAATTTAGGATTAATTTTTAATTAAAAAAACTGATTTTTTAGCCCAGCAACAGAAATTCCAGAATTGTGCCAGAATTAACTCATCTACTTTGGAAGCCCATAGAATGAGTTTTACTTGGCCAAATGAGGCCCATGACAGCTCATTGGAAAGATAAAATCAAGGAAAACATTTCTGAGGAGGTTTCACTAATAGATTTAGTCATTTATTGGGTCAAAAATCAGGCAGAAGATTAAGCTCCGAATTTCTAAAAACAAAATCAATTTTCTGAGTTTTATTTTCTTCATTTTCATTTGCCCAAGCCTCTTCCAATTGCAGATTCACTCGTCAATGATATCCTTGGCCAATTAAACCATCCCAAGCATCAATAGAAAGCTTACATTTTATTTTCAATTATTTATTTAATTGTATTTGATTGGATTTGTTTTAAATGCCAGCAATGACATTTTGATTTTATTGTTGCATTTTAATTTATTTTGATTTCTTTTTGCAGGAAAACAGTGGAAGAAATATGGAAAAAAGGATCTCAGTCAATAAGAATGCTCCAGCAATTGGAGATTAGAATTTTTGAGCAAATAAAATTGGATTTAACAGATTTGCCTTCAACAAACTTTCCTCTCAAGAATTCCTTTGCAAATAGTATAAATAATAGATTGCAGAATGTAATTAGGAGGCTGCTCTCCTCTGCAATTCTAGACTTCTAAAAGCACTACTGTAATAGGAATTTAGAGTTGTAGGAGAGAGGAGAGAAAATCTCAGATTTGGGGATTATTGAGGATTTTTCCTTTGTATCTTGAATTATGTATGAAGGGAAAAGTTTGCACTATTGTGGCTCTAGTTTTGAAGGCAGAAGTTCAAGCAATGTAAAGGATTGTTGGAGACCAAGGTCAGAGAAATGGAGGCAATAAATTGGTATTTTTAATACTACTATTTCAAATATCAGTTTCATTTTTATGGTAACAAGAATGTGTCATTTTATTCATGTTTATGCACTATTGTCAATATGGGTAATTTGTCTCAATATTTTTATTAGGTATCTCTGTTCTTATGAATTAAAATCTGATTTCTGAGTAACTATTTACTCAGAAATTTGTCTTGTAAAACTGATTTATTGAATGGTAATGTGTTGTGAACTATTTCCACATATTATTGTTTAATTATTGGATTTACGGATTTGATAATCAATATCATTTTTGTGAACTACTTCCTGGAGTGTTGTTGGTTTATTATTTCAGTTAAGAGGTCTCAATAGGATGTGTTTTGATATCCATAATATCAGTTAATTAAACTACTTCATTAACTTGATATTCATTATAAGCAAGACATATTTAAAATCCCAATACTTTAATTATCTTGCTCTTAGTTGGGTTAGATCTATATCTACCTAATTAAGATAGGATTTAGATTAGTTTCTTTTGCTTGCATTATAGAATAAGTTTGCATTTAGAGTAATTTCTATATTCTTTAAAGTCCTCTTCTCGAGGAGGCAAAATTTTAGTTGTGGCTTGGCTGAACCCAAATCAGCTTAAGGATCATTCTCTTGCCTGATCAGCAAGAAGAAGTGATCTGATATCCCTATCTATTGGTAGGTAAAGATACATCATAAACCAATAGCAATAGGGAGGAGGTAACTGGACCTAGTTAAACCAGTCGGAGCCACCACACCAAATGGAAAAGGAGCTGCTTTAAGGTCCGAACTGGGTGGTTATCCGCCATTGTTGTTGCAACAATTTTCGAGGCATCAACAGAACCATATATAGTTTGATCAAATATCAAGAAAGGAACAGTTTACCATGAAGGAGCACCTAACCAAGGGTGAATTTCATCATAGTTTTAGAAAGGAAATACAATCATTCAGAGAACAAACAAAGATGAATTTTGAAAAATGTTTATATCTAATTTAGAATTTAAGATCTAACAATTAAGATAATGAAATACACATACGAAGGGAAACACAAAACTTGAAAATCATACCACAAGAATCTATGGTAAAGTGCCTAATACTTTGCACTGATAATTTTATTGCAAAAAATACAACACATACACAAGGCTCTCTTCTGGTAAATGGAACCCTTTTTTCATTTCTTGTTCTTCTTAAATAGAACTAGGAAGATTTTATTACATGAAAAATAAGAGACCATATACAATGTATCTCCTATTAGCTAGAACATCAAGACAAACTTAATCTTGGAAACATCATACTAAAAGCTTGACAAAAAACTTATCAACAACAAGCTTTCAAAAATCAAACTCATCCATATATCGATCCCTATCCTTATCACTAACAACCTATCCTGATCACTAGCATAACTATAGAAGGTACAAAAATACGAAAATGAAAAAATAGGCCTGACTAATATAGCTGCATGGCAAGGTGAAATAGGCCTCCAAGCTTGGCATAGCTGCAGATCATCCTGGACAAACCAAGCTGATGGGTATTCTTCAAATGGTGTTTTTCTAGTGTAGAACCCCTGAGATATCCTTTTTATCCTTTGCTGAACTCCCAACTAATTGCTCACCATTTGCACAGCACTTGCGCAATAGAATTTGTTTGACATTTCCTGCTCCAAAAACATAGTAGTTCCCATCCATCAATGACATTCACCTTATAAGAGCTAACATACATGAAATCCTCCAAAATTTGAATTTACAAATCAAATTTCAAAAAACATTTCAAAATTATGTCAACAAGAAATTGTGGACAAAGGGTCCCCAAGTGACACTTGCAATTCCCAAAACATGATACCTGTGCATAATGTACAATAGGTTTTTTTTCCTTGACTTATTATAGACATAAACCTCCTTTAGTTTTGAAAAATACACTTTCATCTGTTAGAAAAGTGCACCAAAAATCAATGGATGAAATAGGAGGAAAATGCAAAATTTTATTTTTTGAAACATAAGCCTTCAATAGCGTTGTATATCTCCAAAACCATAACACCTGTGAAGAAATGGAAGGATATTTTGGTTACCTAGCCCATTCTTGGAAAAAAACTCTTTCCATTTTTCTAAATTCTTTTCCATTTGGTCAGAAACCTCTTTTGAAAATGATGACCAAAACAGTCAATTTCGGAGGAAATTGCATCGCAGAGTGTAGCAGACCTCCATAGTTGATATAGTTGCAAATGGTTCTATGCAAGGATGAGTTTCTATATGGTCTTGTGATGACCTAGTCATTATGTACCACCTTTTAAGTGCTTCCCTCCATGCTTGGAGACCTCTAAAATGGTTGTTCTCAGTTTGAGCAGCGACTGTGTAACTTAGGATTTACATTGTTGTTGCACAACAACCTTCTCCTATTTGAAAGAACCTGCCTTCGAACCTCTTCCAAGTTGATTTCAGCCTTGTGTTTTGCAACCTGTCAAACCTTATCAGAGCATGAACTATGGATTGGAGAGTTAATGAGGGAAACATGAACAAAAATTTGAAAATGTTCACCTCATATGTCTTTGTTTTGGTCATGGGTGTAAACTTTGGGTAAAGCTTTGTAATAATTATGAATTATGAATGATGATAATGAGTTGTCGATTTAGTGTAATGTAATGGAAATTATGATGAGAGGTGAGTTGAGGAGGGTAGGGTGCATATGATGGAAAATGTAAATGAAGAGAGTCTATGAAGGTGAGTTATGAAAGGAAGGGGTATATGGAAAAAGTATATGAAAAGGAATTATGAATTATAAATGGTGAAATATGTAACACCCTCCTCCCACATCTACCCAAGCAACTGGCCAGCCGAGGTAAACATGCGATGAGAGGCCACTCTAATAATATTCAACCTCCTTGGTGAATTTAAGGAAATGGAATCTACGGAACATCACGTACAATCATCGAACATCATCCACATAACCTTCAGAAGACAATCCAGCCACTCAGACTACCTGTCCCGGGGTACTACTGTTGTTTGAGAAAACTTAGGGCAGGGTAATGCCCTAAGTTTCAGGACTAACACTCCCCAGAAACTGCCCAGGTGCTTTACAATGCTTTCAGGCACTGCACAGGCGAGTTAGTCTCAGCAATAATGCTAGCATTTCGGGATTTGAGCTACCTTTTTTGGCCCAGAGCCCAAGACACTGCCCAAAATGGAATGATCATTTAGAATTGGTAAGGATACAAGGTAACAAGGATACAAAGCAAATAATAAGAAAAAAATCATAAGCAGACCCCTACTAGCCATGACATGCATTTCGTCGAACATATCATCAACATGTAACCTACACGTGTAAACAACGAAATTAAGTGTAGGGATCTCATACGTATCTGAGAATATCCATGAACCATTGTTTCCTCATGTCTTTTGCCACCTTATCACTTATTGGGTCATAAATACAATATCCATTCAAACACAAGTAAAAACATGCTGAGAGCCAAACATAGCTACTGCTATAAAATGTACATATAACCAGCATAATAGGAACAAAAATACAATGGACATATCAATCATCAAGATCCATATATATATATATATATATATATATATATATATATATATATATATATATATATATATATATATATATATATATATATATATATATATATATATATATATATATATCAACACATTTGCACATGAAAATTAAGGGAATGGATTTCTTATTAATAAATGCAATGAACCAATCGGTGATGGGACTACTAGTTCCACCTGACCATAGATTGCTCGAGCCAAGTTTCTCTTCAGACAATCACCCCCGTGCCATATTCCAAGCATGAATGTGGGACTCATAGAACACATAAAAAACAATAATCAATGTGGATGCCACCGGAGTTCTCCACCTACACTGTGAGGAATTTGAGTGCCTCCTAATCTCTTAGGCTTTACCGTGCGTCCGCAGTTTGATCCAGGGATCACTAGGACCTACACCGAGACATACCCTCCAGTCTTTACCGTGCATTCCATCCAAGAATCACTAGGCCCAACGGAGAGAAAATCCACCTCTTGGCTTTACCATATATCCCGTCATTCACCGGCAAGGATTCCTATGCCCACCAAGGCACACAATCTGGATTTACTAAAATCCATAGTCTAGTTCAGGGGTTACTAGGCCAGTGGCTTCATGCATCCTCAGTCTGCTTCAGAGACCACTACCACCATGTGTTTGTCAATCCAGAGATCCACCCCACTCAGCTTCGAATCCAATCCAGCCATCCCCCACAAAATGCATGAGAGAACCCATCTCATTAAAGATATCAGAAAAATGGTAACGTTAGGCTGAAATACTGTTACACTTGGCAAAACCCATGCCATGGTAGAAAAGAAACACATGCAATCCCATGCATGCCAAATCTAGCAAGGAAAATACACATGCAAGTTGATACCTGCAATGAAGCCTGTTGTAGCTGCTTGATCCTGCCTTTCCCTGCTTGATCTTTGCTTCCTCTTGCCTTCTTTTCCTTTATTTCTCCAATGCCAAAGTGCTCCAAGAAAACTCTAAGTGTCCAAGAGTATGAGAGAGAGAGAGAGAGAGAATAATGAGAGAGCTTCAAAGCTAAACTGACAAAGTCTTTCCCACTAATCCTTAGAAGCCTTTTTATTAATGAGGCCTCTATTTTCTTCATTTTCCATTATTTTCCTTCAATTTCCTCCTCACATACAACATGTGACCTTTCATCTTCCTTTTCTCCTAATTTCCATTATTTTCATAAATAAACGTGCCAAAATACCTTTTTAACTCTTTAATGCCTTTTCCATTGCCTTCGCCAATTTCCTTAGCCATAAACAACCAAATTAACACCCACTAGGATGTCATGCCCACCATTCAGCTTGGAATACATGTCCCATCATTTGGGGTATTTATATATTTTTACATGGAATTTTCATCAGGGCTGTTATAGAAGCCTCCCCCTTGGGGGAACACCATCCTCGGTGTTCAATGACACCTATAACTAACATGACTACTGAAAACAAAACATAATTCCCGTGGAGCTTTATAACATAACTCGTTGCAGTATTTACAATGAAGGGCCTGCTCAAAATAAAAACATCATGACAACTTGACAACATACCGAATATTGGAGCTTTATAACATAGCTCATTATGGTATTTACAATAACCACATATACATATACAATATGCACATTTTCTCAACTAGAAAATAAAATAATATCATGCTTGCATAAACAATAAGGGAATCCAGAGGCTCAAACCTCCACCCTCAAAGTAATACCAGGATCCAACTCCTTCCTAGGAAGTCCAGAAGTCATTGCACGATCAAATCTGTATCCAATATCCAATGCTATCATCCCACGCCACTTGTCCTCTCAGCGAAGAGTTACCGACTCATTTTTCTAGGGAACACTCCCAATGTGCATTTGATTCCATCTAGCAATGCTAATGACCAAACCAAATCCATCCACGACCTTCCCTTCTCTGTTACACATTCCCTCGGGAATCTGGTCACCTCTTCCCTGCAGTCACTCACCTTCCAAGTTCTGCTGGCACCCCCATCTTGGGCAATCCATCCCTTGGAAAGGCTTCCTCGCATCGAAAGATACAAAGACCAAGGCATATCCTTGCCTTAAACCATCATACCAGTCATAACATGCTCATGGAAATCAATAGACACTATTGGGTACCAGTGTCCCATAATGGCCTTGTTCTTGAAGTGCTTTACCAGCATATTACTCCTTGTTTCAATTCCTTTGTTGTTGCTGCTAATTCTTGTAGTCAATTTAAATCACCCAACCAGGCATTTCATGCATTCCTGTACCAAGCACATAAATTGCATTAGATTTGAAATAAATTGAAATAAATTCACACCATACCTCATTGTTAGCTCGTCACTAACGTACATTTTCAATCTTGTTCACTTCTTGTCACAACAAGTCAAACTAGAATATTTGACCAAAACATGTATAAAAATATCACATCAGGTTAGCTCAAAACATAACCATCAAAATCATAAATCACATGTAACCATCATAACAAAAATCATAGATCACATTTAATCATCATATACTAGAATCATAAATTACATGCATAATAAAACTAAAATAAAATGTTGATACTTATCCTTTCATCAACCCTTAGCTTCTACCTTCATCTTTATTCCATACGCGCTCTGGCTCAGTTTCTACACCCGACAAACACCCAATGCCTTCTCCTCAACCATGTGCATAGACACATAGTGTGCATCACACACATACAGCCACACCTGACACACAACACCATGCAATAATGCACATACACCTAACATACAACTCATACACCTACAACCAGTGTACAATGCAGTGCATCATCTATACCCAATGTGCAATACCACCCAATACATGTACCTATATAGAGTACAACACAATGAGTATTCACACCACAATACCATGACTACATGATGAACATACATAATATTGCATGCCCTCAACACAACAAGTATGACATGCACACAATACCACACGTGCACAAGTACCATATGTACAACATGTACATAGTACCTCTTGTACACTGCACCACCTACACAACATGTGCACAACATCACATGTACATAGTGCCACCTGCACAACATTTACAAAACGCCACATGTACACTACACCACTCTACAACGTGTACACAATACTACATGTACACAATATGACACGCACAATGTGTACATGACACTATATGTACATAGCATCACATGCACAACATGTACATAGCAGCGCATGCTCATAGCACCCTATGTACAACATGTACACTGCACCACTTGTACAATCATGCACACAACACCATATGTACATAGCACCATATGTACAACATGCACGAAACACCACGTGTACATAGCACTGCATATCCAGCATGTACATAGCATCATTCGTACACAGCACTACATATCCAACATGCACAGAGCACCATATACACACACGCCGCATATACATCATGAAGACAGTACAATATGTATACAACACCCCATATGAAATACTCACACAACCCTATTTGTACCATCTTGTACATAACATTGCATAAACAACATGTACACATGCTATGCATACACAACACCACAAGTGCACACATCATAGATGCAACATGTACAACATATACAACATATTCACAATAATAGTACCACAAATCCAGAACCACACTCTCTACCAAGAAACCCTACTTCCAGTGTCTTATCCATGCCTGTCTTAGCATGTGCAACCACACTGCGTTCACTTTGCTAATGTATCCTTCAACATTACCTATCATAACATAAACATAGGCGTAATACAAGTATACAATATCAATTAATATCCACATGATACTGACCTCGTATATTGTCATGACTACTCTTCCCAATTGATTCCTCGTAAGACCACGAACCTCATCATGCAATTCTCCCACATAAGCGATCATTCCTCTACGAGAATGATTCCTAATGACTTGTCGGACAGTGACATAGATACATGGATACATACATACATATACATAAACATCAACATAGAATGCTAATGATCGAGCCAATCAACAACATACGTTCAATGTATAGATATAAATGTTAGCATTAATAATCATGATCCATGACAACCCTGTCAAACATGACATGCATACACACCTACATGTATAAACATCCACGTATTCATGATCATAACAAAATTTCCAGATAACATAAGGTCAAGGTTAAGAGAACTTCCTTTATTCATGCATGACATGCATGATATTGAGAACAATAGTTCCCAACATAGCCAAGGCATATGACGCCTCAGATCCATTTACTCTACTTTTCTAGTTACCTTTCTCATGTTTGTACTTCCATGGTCCATTTACCACAATGAACCCAACCAGTCCAACCAACTGTCATAGTCTTACCTTCCGTTGTGTTCACTCATGCAAAGAGCTTCATCTGACTCTTACATCACCTATCAAGTACCACATAACTCTCCTCAAGCTAAATTAACTTTCATCTTTCCCAATCAATTCCCCAGACTCAAAACATAAAAGGCATGACAAGAAACAAACAAGAACAAGACTAGAAAAACCAATTACATCATGACTCCTCAAACAAAGTGGCATAACTATGCACCAAACACAATCAAAATTGCAAATCAAACGCAACAATCACAAAATACCAAAATCAAAAGACTAACAACAAACACCATGACTCGATCCCCATGGTTCCTAGGGAATCTCAACCAAAGCCATCTTCAAGATTTCACGGCAACCTATCTTTCCATGCAACTCCCTGCATCATTTTGCCATAAACACATAACTATCAATGTATAATTAAGCATAATAATACACCAGTTACCTCATCTTGTTGTTCCAAGCACGCTTCTTGCAACTGATCACATCCACGCCATCTCTCAAGGGACTCCTATCCTTTAACAGATCCACCTTTGGCTAAAGACTAGATAATACTTGTCAAGGACATGTTCATGAATACAACACATATCTAGATAATGTCAAAGAAAATCAAGGTTAAGAAGGCTTCTTGTGTGCAAAGCACTCATTTGTTCCAAATTAGGGTTTCCAAACATAGCCGAAGGAATTCTTGCCCAATTCATTTCTTTTACCTTTTTACCTTGTTGGAATTAAGGCTTATTATGTGATATCACACCACCCAACTATTAGTTATATAGAAACATCAATTATTACCTTGTCATGCTAATACCAAGCATGTTACCTTGCAACTGCTCACACATGTCAACCACATGTTTCAAATATCAAGACAATCATATCTATCAATTTGAAATCAATTGTTACCAAGACTAACAATCATGTCATAATCCATAGTCAACTCATATTCATCAGTCATAATACTACAACTATCACCCACTATACTCAAGTACATATCAAATGTCTCAACACATATATTTTAGTACGATCATCTTAAAACAAGATCATTTGAACACATACTCATATTATGCAATTCATCAAACATTCAACCAACTCACAAACATACTATGTTAAATAAATCAATTAGATGACATAATAGGCACCACACACTCAAATACCAAATATACGACATAATCAACTATGAAACACCAAGTATAATACATAAGCAAACTCATACGTTAGTGTACCTCAGGGGAGGTTGTTTTGTCTACATAATCAATCTAGTTAGCACAATATAACTACACAACTTATCAACTCAAACATAAATCGTGATATCCATAATAGTAACTAACTAATCATGTTCATGTCATAAGCTCATAAGAATTTTTCATTCATGCATAACAATCACATATGTATGATCAATCTAGATTAGTATGACACAATATCACAAATATGCTAGCGCATACCTGAGTATCACAACCATAACCATTTGCATAGGATAAACCAGGTTAACACAATATATATAACATCAAGATCTCTAATGCAATGAACATAACCATCACGCATATGACCAATCGAAATTATAACATCAATATCTTAATGAAATGACCCTAATCATCAAGTTAATAGCATATAACAACAATAATATATATATCATACTCATTAACAACATAAAATTGAATCGTCAAGCTAACTGCCATATAACAATCAACAAGTTAACCTATAACATACTCATTAGAAACATATAGCATAATCATTAGGTTATCTAATATAAGTAACAATAGCAATGCATACAACTACAAGTTACTATCATTCTTTACTATCTGACACATGTGCATATAACTACACTAATCAACCAACATCTATCATGAATGTAACCTTAACATCAAAAGACATGTACATAAACCTAATGTATATAAACCTAATGCATATAAAAATCCTTAACTTACATACCTACATGCCAAACATATAATACCTATATGACAATCTGCTCTTATCCCAAAGTCCAATGCCGCAACCTCATTATAATGATCTACATATCTTACTCTATCTCAACCAACATATTAGCATCATAACATCCAATAGCACTATGATGACCTAAATTGCATACAATGACTTCACCAGGCATGTCTGACCTACTATTCATGCATAAATATAACCAAGACCATACATGCATAACAACTGCATATATACATATAACACATGAGTACAAAACCATATACACATCCTTCTAGCTAGAGTCCAATCATCAATGCATGACCATATCAACTACATAAACCATGACTTCATGCATGACAATAACCATTACTCCATTGTACACATTGCCACATGCAACCAATAGTATGCATAAGAAATGCCAAACCAACTACCAATACACATAACTGCATGTAGTCTAACATAATCGATTAGTTCTTGTAATCAACCTACAAGACTGATGCATGTAATCAAAATATTAAAAATGTAACCTAACATACAAGGATGTAAGTAGGCAACATAAAATCAACATGTAAGTGACATATAATCCATATGCAACCAGTCACATACGCATGACCAATACATTTCACGAAATCAACATCAATTTCTTCATAACAACCATAGTCAATCATCAAGCCAATGCAACACGTATATAAGTGTAAGAGACACACATGCAACTGACATGCATGCATGACCAACACACATTCAACCCATTCAGTCTGAGAGTTGAACCATGCTCTGATACCACTCTGTAACACCCTCCTCCCACATCTACCCAAGCAACGAGCCAGCTAGGGTAAACATGTGACGAGAGGCCACTATGATAAGATTCAACCTCCTTGGTGACTTTAAGGAAATGGAATCTATGGAACATCATGCACAGTCATCCAACATCATGCACATAACCTTCATAAGACAAGTCAGCCACTCAGACTGCCTGTCCCAGGGTCCTACTGATGTTTGAGAAAACTTAGGGTAGGGTAATGCCCCCTAGACACTGCCCATGCGAGTTACTTTCAGGACTAACGCTCCCTAGAAACTACCCGGGTGCTTTATAACGCTTCCTAGAAACTGCCCAGGCGAGTTACTCTCAGCACTAATTCTAGCATTCCAGGATTTGAGCCACCTTTTTCGGCCTAGATCCCAATACACTGCCCATAATGGAATGATCATTTAGAATTGGTAAGGATACAAAGTAACAAGGATACAAAAGAAATAATATGAAAAAAATCATAACCAAACCCGTACTAGCCATGACATGCATTTTGTCAAACATATCATCAACATGTAACCTACAGGTGTAAACAACAGTGTACGGATCTCATACTTATTTGAGAATCTCCATGAACCATTGTTTCCTCATGTCTTTTTCCGCCTTATCACTTATTGGGTCATAAATACAATATCCATTCAAACACAAGTAAAAACATGCTGAGAGCTAAACATAGTTGCTGCCATAAAATGTACATATAACCAGCATAATAGGAACAGAAATACAATGGACATATCAGTCATCAAAATCCACATATATATATATATATATATATATATATATATATATATATAGAGAGAGAGAGAGAGAGAGAGAGAGAGAGAGAGAGAGAGAGAGAGAGAGATATCAGTACATTTTCACATGAAAATCAGGGGAATGAATTTCTCATTAATAAATGCAATGAACCAACCGGTGATGGGACTACCACGTTCCACCCGACCATAGATTGGCTAAACCAAGTTTATCTTCAGCCAATCACCCCCGTGCCATATTCCAAGCATGAATATGGGACTCATAGAACACATAAAAAGCACTAATCAATGTGGATGCCATCGGAGTTCTTCGCCTACACCATGAGGAATTTCAGCTCCTCCTAGTCTCTCAGGCTTTACCATGCATCCGCAGTTTGATCCAGGGATCACTAGGACCTACACCGAGACATAATCTCCAGGATTTACCGTGCATTCCATCCCAGAATCACTAGGACCAACGAAGAGAAAATCCACCTCTTGGCTTTTCCATATATCCCGCCATTCACCAGCAAGGATTCCTAGGCCCACCGAGGCACACAATCTAGCTTTACCGTAACCCACAGTCTAGTTCAGGGGTTACTAGGCCAGTGGCTTCATGCATCCTCAGTCTGCTTTAGGGGCCACTACCACCATGTGTTTGTCAATTCAAAGATCCACCCCACTCAGCTTCGAATCAAGTCCGGCCATCCCCCACAAAACGCATGAGAGAACCCATCTCATCAAAGCTATCAGAAAAATGGCAAGGCTAGGTTGAAATCCTGTCACACTTGGAAAAACCCATGCCATGGTAGAAAAGAAACAAATGCAATCCCATGCATGCCAAATATAGCAAGGAAAATACACATGCAAGCTGATACCTGCAATGAAGCCTGTTGTAGCTGCTTGATCCTACCTTTCCCTGCTTGATCTTTGCTTCCTCTTGCCTTCTTTGCCTTTCTTACTCCAATGCCAAAGTGCTCCAAGAAAACTCTAAGTGTCCAAGAGTATGAGAGAGAGAGAGAGAGAGAGAGAGAATAATGAGAGAGCTTCAAAGCTAAACTGAAAAAGTCTTGCCCACTAATCCTCAGAAGCCTTTTTATTAATGAGGCCTCTATTTTCTTAATTTTCCACTATTTTCCTTCAATTTCCTCCTTACATGCAACATGTGACCATTCACCTTCCTTTTCTCCCAACTTCCATTATTTTCATAAATAAATGTGCCAAATACCTTTTTTCCTCTTTAATGCAAAATCCCAAAATGAATAAAAAGAGGAAAACACATCTGATTCTTATACCTTAGGACCCTAACATTCACTCTAATGGGGATGGTAGCCTCTCCGTGAGGTACCAAGAACACGGCCAACTAGTAGCCTAACCATTGGGCAATGGAGTAAAAAATAAAGAGACTCAACTGAGTGACTGAATACAAAGATGAAAACTTTAAAGGAAATAAGAAATTTAACAACACATCACCAAAGTCTTATGGCCTTCTCCTAGGGTTTCAAATGTTGATGATAGTTGTCCACACTTGTTGAAGATATATATACACTCATGTGAAATGATCCCACCAATCAAGGAAATGGTACTTGACAGAAGATGGCATTTCTATTCTCCATTCAGAAAGAAACATTGAGAAAATGGAAACTCAAAATTTCCACTTAAAATATTTTCATGATCCATAAATTCCATGACATTCTTATACTCTAATGATAGTAAGAGACTAGCCACAAGATCTTGAACAACATGGAAAATTCCCTTAAGATGTCCTTCTTGTTGATTTGGAGAAACCAAAAGATATCCTTCCCTTGATGATTCCAACAGAACAACAAAAGATTATTCAAAAGAAAATCTTGGAAAGAAATGGGAGAAATTTGTTGGTCAGTCTTGCCATGTACGTTAGGGAAAGAAATAGTGTGTTCTTGAAAATATTCATTTGACGTAGCCATATCTTGAATAACAATTTTTTTTACAAATGAACCTTCATGTATATCAACAAGAGTGCCATCTTGGCTTTTAAAAAATTATGAAAATGTCAATTCAAAAAATGTATACTCATGAATAGATTTTTCACTATCCAAGTAATCTAAAACAATCTTCCCTTCATTATCCTCTTGTAACTGTGGAGTATAGGTGTCATTTTTTAGCTTACTTCTTTCATGGATGACACCTTCATCTTCATCTAAAGTGAGCTCAATGTTTTGAATTTCAGAACTCGAAATTTTATAAGCTGATGAAAATTTTGAGTGTCTCTCATGTTCTTTCTCTTGGTGACTTAACACTCAGAAGACAAATCATAACTTTCTACATCCGGATGTTGATCTCTTTCATTTTTAGCGAAAGAAGAAACCTTTTTCTGTTGGAATTTTTTCTGAATATCTTGACAACTAGTTTCTATTATTCCATCCTGATGAAAAGATAACTCGAACAAATATTATTCAATTTCATTATACATTAAAACCTTATCATAAATGTAAATTCCCATAAGTTGAATAAGATCATTAAACTTTCCACATAATCTTTCTATCAGCACTATAGAAGGGTAATTTTGCTTTTAATTTTTACAAAATGTTGCATAGAAATACTTAAGCGAACATAAACTAGCATCAGGCAATCCTTCATACCATGATCTTTCGTTGTCCTCTAAGTTTCCCATAAATATATTCATAAGGAAATACTCATCCAGCTCAACTCCAAGTCTACATACATGCATATGGAACTTAATTAAACAAAGAGAAACATCGTCTCCTTTTCTATCTCTAAATATTTGGAGATAGGTGAACCAATCAAAACGAGGCATACGATTTGGAAATCTAGGAATATGAGACCTATCCATAGGAGCATACCTGGAATTTTTTCTTGCAATTGAACCCATCTTGAAAAAATATAAGTCATCTAGGACTTCTTGAAACTACTAGCCTTTGAATAGTGAAGTTGGTATGAAATATGTATATCTATTTTGATGTCCAGCTGTTGTTCACCATCAACAATTATATTTGATCCTTGTCATTCACACCTATGGAAAATGTGACCTCTCGCTCCCCAACAACGACGCCAGTATTTTAACACCCTATAATTGAATGTCTAGGCTAAGAAAAGGTTTACAGGGTTAACCACTAACTTCTTTTGGTTAAAAACTTCCCTTTTCCAACCAGAGGGGGCTCCCTCACTCAAAATAATGTCAAAATTTAAAAACAATAAGGTTTAAGGACATAAAACAAAGGCCAAATCTGTCAAGTAAAACTAGGGTTCACTGATGATGTTTGATAAACTTAAGTGGGAGGGCCAATGGGCATAGAATCATGATTTATATCTTTACACAAAATTATCATAGATTAAATGTGGCACTCATGGAAATAGAGGCAAGAAAGGCATGACTTCAAGTAATTACATTTGTCATAGTATAGTGGTAGAAAAAGCCTTTCGTTACATTCAAAGCACCAAATTCTGAGTGAGTTTTGAACATAACTTGGGACTACAAAAAAACATATTAAATCACATGAAACTGGGCATGAAATGAATTCTAAAACATATATACTTCGAACAAATATCAAGAAGAAGAACAGTTTACCATAAGGGAGCACCTAACCAAGGGCGAATTCCATCATAATTTTAGAAAGGAAAAACAATCATTCATAGCACGAACAAAAATTATTTCTAAAAACTATTTATATCCAATTTAGAGGTGAAGATCTAACATTTAAGATAATGAAATACAAATAAAAAGGGAAACAGAAAACTTGAAAATCATACCACGAGAATCTCTGGTAAACTATCAAATACTCTACACTGATAATTTTAATTCAGAAGTTAAAACACATGCACATGCCTCTCTTATCCCAATTTGAACCCTTTTTTCATATCTTGTTCTTATTAAATACAACTAGGAATATTTTCTTGCATGAAAAATAAGAGACCAGATACAATGCATCTCCCATCGGCTAAGAAGATCAACACAAACTTAATCTTGGAAACATCATATTAAAATATTGACAAAAAAATTAGCAACATCAAGCTTAAGAAAATCAATCTTACCAATATATCCATCCCTATCATGATCACTAAGGACCTAACCTGATCACTATCATAACTATAGAAGGTATTGAAATACCAAAATGCAAAAATAGGCCTGACTGATATAGTTGCACATCAGGGTGAAATAGGCCTCCAAGCTTGGAATAGTTGCAGATCATCCTGGAAAAAACCAAGCTGATGGGTATTCTTGAGATGGTGTTGTGCTTATGTAGAACCCCTGAAATTTCCTCTTTAGACTTTGTCGGCCTACCAACTGACTGCTCACCATTTAAGCAATACTTGTGCAATAGAATTCAAATTCTAAATTTGTTTGACATTTCCCAATCCAAAAACATTGTAGTTCCCAACCATCCATCACATTCACCTTATAAAACCTAACATACTCTCAAGCTACCAAAATTCGAATTTACAAATCGAACTTCAAAAAAAAAATCAAAATTCTGTCAGCAAGAAATTGTGGAAAAAGGGTCTCCAAGTGACATCAGTAATTCAAAAATCGTGATACCGGCACATAAAATGAGATAGGTTTTTGTTATTTGGCCCATGCACAACACAAACCTCATTCATTTTTTAAAAATTCACTTCCATCGCTTATAAAAGTGCACCAAAAAACAATGGTTGAAACAGGAGGAAAATGCAAAATTTTATTTTTTGAAAACTAGGCCTCCAAGAGCGTTGCATATCTCTAAAACCATAACACCTATTCATAAAATTAATGAGGTTTTTTATTTATTCTAGATGTTATTGGACAAAGTTATTTTCATTTTTTCTAAATTCATTTCCATTAGGTTGGAAACCTATTTTGAAAATGATGACAAAAACATTCAATTTCGGAGGAAATTACATAGTAGAGTGTAGCAGACCTCCATGATTGATATGGGCGCAGATGGTTATGTGCAAGGTTGAGTGTGTAGATGTTGTTTAAATGACATGGTGATGATGTAGCACCATCTAGGTGCTTCCCTCCATGCTTTCAGACCTCTAAAATGGTTTTCTCAGTTTGCGCAACATTTGCGAACGACAATGTAACTTAGGATTTGTGCAACTATTGCACAACAACCTTCTCCTATTTGAAACAACCTTCCTTTGAACCTATGCCAATATGATTTTGGCCTTGTGTTGTGTAACCTTTCAAACCTTCTTAGAGTGCGAACTATGGATTGGAGAGAGAATGAGGGCAACATGAACAAAAAATTGAAAATGTGCACCTCATATGTCTTGTTTTGGTCATGGGTGTAACATTTTGGGTAACTGGTTGTAATAATTATGAATTATGAATGATGATAATGAGTTTTGTATTTAGGGGGATGTAATGGCAATGACGATGAAGGGTTATTTTAGGGGGCGAGGGTGCATATGATGGTAAATGTAAATGAAGGGAAATTATGAAGGTGAGTTATGAATGGAAGGGGTATATGGAAAGAGTATATCAAAGGGAATTACAAATTATAAATGGTGAATTGCGAGTGATGAATTATGAATGGTGGAATGGGTACATGATGAACACCACTAACATACCTACAAAAATTTAATGGTTTTGACTAAATGTTATGGGTTTGACTGATGATAAATGGAAACCCCATGAAATAAAACCCCTTGAGCCTTATGACCCTCTCATGGACTTAGACTCTCTCAAAATTTATTTTGTGTTTAATGATCTTCTATGACATGAAAAAATTGCAGTGACCTTAAACAATGATGCTTTATATTATGACATCAATGGTTCATAGGCTAAACTGGCATACAAAATCCCAAGAAGAATAAAAAGAGGAAAATGCATTTGATTCCTAGACCCTAGGACCATAACTGTAGTGACCAATTCTAAAACAATCAATGGATCATATTAAGGAGAAAAATGGAATGGAGAGAAACAAAAATGTTTTGTAATACCAACAGTGCATATAAACCATCTTCTATTTGAGAAACTTCTCAATCAGGTTGAAGAGGAATATGGATTTAAGAATAAGGGCACCATAAAAATTCCTCGGGATGTCTCCAATTTCTAGTACATGGAAAATATTATTAATAAAGAACACCATCAATCCCACACTAGCAATAGCTCTTCTTGTAGTAACAATGCTAACATTTGGCTCGATGTTCAAGTCATCCTTGTAAGTTCCCTATAAGAGCTACTATTAATCAAGCCTATCTTCAGGAGCCTCGTTCTAGTGCAAATTTTTTTTTAATGTGACGTTTGGATCAACCTTCAAGTCATTCTTGCAAGTGCCCTACAGTAATTTCCAAGAATCCAGCCCCTCTTCAGGAGCGGTTTATAATTTGTTTTTAGTTTCTTTCATATTTTATTTACTTGTCATATAGATAGCCTAATTAATTTAATTGCTTGGCATAAAATCGCTTGTGTGCACTAGTGGTTTGATGCATGTTTACATATCTGTAGATATTGGAAAAATTACACTCTGCTTTTATTTTAACAAAAGTGTGGTGTATATAAGAAGATCTATGAAATTTTTTGGTAGGAGTGTACATTTTTAAATGTCAGTTGCCCTTCGAGTGATATGAAGTACTAAAAGTAAGTCATTCAGAGGGAAAATTATTTATTTTCATTTAAAATCTTCGCTTGCCACTACATATGAACTTCTGAGCTACACACGACTTCATGTGAATGGTGGTACACTTCCATGATGTGTTTGTTGCATAATTAACAAAGTAATACATCAAAGTGATATTATTAGCTTTGAATATTATTTTTTGAATTGTTGTGTTTTCTTATCATTTTCAAAAAGTAACAAATATCTTTGACCAAACAAGCATACATGTTAGGCTTCTAAAACATAGAAGAGTTTATACCTTCTTTTAGCTTAAAAGAAAATTGGGCTAGAACTTTGTCCTAGCTTAATGGGTTTTCTCTTCATGAGAGGTAAATGTAAAACAACAAAATAATTGGAAAAGCATAAAATATTTGTAATCCTCAATTTAATAAAAAAAAAGAAAATCAAAAGTTTTGTTCATATATAATATTATCCAGTAAATAATCTGCTATATTAAAAAAGTTATAATTGTTTTGTTATAATATGAAGTTTTTTTATTTCTTTCACCAATAAATATGGTATTGCCTGTATTTACTTATTTTTTCGCTTTTATTAATTGAATAAGTGTAAATCTTGAAAAACGTCTCCTATCGGATGCCCAAAGAAGGATAATTTTTTTTTGTGAATTCTTGATGCATTTGGTCTCCCACAATACTCTAATCAACCACGTAATATTCAAAATGAAGTTGATGTTCATCTACATGAAGATGATGTATCAGATAGTGTAGAGTTTCTTGAAAGAGAAAACCCAACAAAGAAACAATAAAGAATATTCAAATCTAAATGGAAGACAATATTTCCATGGACCTATGTTGTAAAATATTTTAATGGTAACGAAGGGATAATATGTTCTTGGTGTGTTTCATTTAAAAGAGATACCCATTTACAAAATAAGGAAGCGCCACTCTTCAAGTTAGTGGTCTAAGTGGCCTTAGAATGAAAAGATCATAAATTCTCTTTACAAATTTTGGAGGGATAAAGCAAATGAAGTAATATTCCAATCATTAAACATGTCACACTAATGGTAGATGCTAAGAAGGAGAGAATAATATCAGTCATTGGAAACATGCATTTTGTTGCTATACAAGATTATATTTAGACATGTATAAGTCAATATGTGAATTGAATAGGTGTAAATGCACTCCACACATGCCTCTAACAGATGATAATTTTGCATACACATATAGATAATCAAGAATAGAGTTTCCTCAAGCTACTAAAGAGGTGTATTGGAAAAAACTAAAAGAGGAGATTTTACACAACCCATTTTACTCTATTTTAGCTGATGAAATCATTGATCGAACTATGGAACACCATTTGATTATTTATATGACATATTTGGTAAATGGAGGAAGACGTCAATGTGTAACAAAGTTTATATGTTTTCTTCACATAAAGGATAGAACAACTTAGCATCTATATGATGCACTAAGAACTATTTTAGCAGAAATGGACCTATCTTTGATGAAGTTAGTTGGTTTTGCTTAAGATGTTGCATATTCCATGAGGGGTATTCATGAAGGTTTATCTTCTAAGGTTCATTAAGATGCTCCACATTTATTAGATATCCATTGCATAACTCATAGGGGAGCATTAACAACAAATTATTCTTCATCTCATTTTCCTAAGTTGCAATATACTAAAAAATTTGCAAACAAATTTTATTCATGGCTTGGGAAATCAACTAAAATAAATGAAAAATTGAAAGAGCTAATGGAATGATTTAAAATATCGGGAACACTAGATGATTGTATATTTTTGGATAAATTTTTTGTTATAAAGGTGATTGAATCTTTAGATAGGAGATTCACACATTTACATGTATTTAATGTTGCTAAGTTTTTCAGTCCTTAGCATTATTATGAAGTGAATGATAAAGACTCTAAAAAAGCAAAGATGGTTGAAATGTTTATGTGAAAAATTTAGTGTTGGGGAATCACTTATTGTGGAGACTGCTAAATGTTTATGTGAAATAGATGAATTTATTTGTACAATTTTTATATCATACCCAAAAAAACATATGTATGGAGCATGGGATCTATGTGGAGGTGAACCTGAATGGTTTGAATGCTTTCCATATTTGATGCAATTATGGCAAGTTATTCTCGTTATCCCAGCAAGCACAACAATGTGTGAAAGAGGCTTCTCAAATTTAAACAAGATAAAAAATGATGGTAGATCAAGAATTTCATTGCGCACTAGAGATGTTAATTTTTTTTTTTGTCTCTTAGTGATCCTCATGTTCTAAATGAGGTAGATTTTAATGTTACTTATGATGTATGGAAATAAATGAAAAATAGAAAGCCTTTTCCATTAGACAAATAGATTTATATTTTCAATGATGTAAGTCCAAATACTTTTGAAGATCATCGAATCAATAGAAGAAACATGTGCTTAGATTTTTTTAATGGAATTTGAGAAAAATGTTTGCTTATTTACTTAGTTCTATTGATATTTTATAGTGTTTTAATGTAGTCACTCTTTAAATTTTTAATATTTTAAAAATTTAGGACACTATTTCATTTTCACATTCTTTCTATGAAGGGTTTATTTAATATACACTTGTCAATAGAAGTATAATATTTTTAATAACCTTTCATCTATAAAGGTTTAGATGAATAGATGCTCTTCCATTTCAAATTAAGACTATCCTTTCAAATTTGAATGTTGCTCAATAGAGAGCCCATGCCAAAGAAAATAAAAATGGGAAAAGAAGTTGAAGAAAAGTCATAATATTATTGAAATATAATATTAATTAATGGAAAGATAGAAGGAAATTTTGATCCTTTTAAACAAAAAAAGGACCCATAATTGTAGCAAGGCTCCTTGGACCTGGCATAGGATTTTGTTAGTTTTTATAATATTGTTAACGTTTTTTGTAATTGTTCTCCTCAAACCAAGATTAGCAGGCTACTAGTGTTTCAGATGAAGCTAATATCGTGATCATAGTAAAATGGAACTGTAATGTATCCAAGTAAAATGAAAACTATAATGTATATATGATTTAATGCGAATAACAAGATATAAGGGACTTTTTCTTTTGAAAAAAAAAAAAGAATGTAGAGAACCACTGAGAATGAATTTTTGGGACATATAATTCAAAATATACAAATTGATAAAGCAATCGAAAATATGTTTTCTTAGCAAATTGAGTAACCTTAGGCATACATACATACTGCAAGGCTATTTTTATTTAAATTGCAATGGGCCATGAATGATGATGTAAAGCAGGTGGCATAATTGGATTAATAAACCTATAAGCAATGAAAAAGGAGGATTTAATTTTTCCCTGCCTTGAAATGGATATACCTTTGTGTTTTACTCTATTTTCTCTCTTGTTCGGAGTGTGTCTTTTAGCTCTAGTTGTGGCACATGGTGGGAGGGATTAATCTAAGAAACATCTATCCACACACGATAAATCTTCATCTCTAGTTCATTCAAGTTACATAGGCAATCAAGTCTACCCATTATAAGATGTAAGGCTCTATGTCTTTAGTATTTATAAGTGTCATGTGTTTAATATTGTTAAATAATACATAATAAGAAGATTTTGGATTTTATATATGGAAATAAAATTTATGTCATCAAATAAATGTGAATATTGAATGTTTAAAATAAAGTGTAGATTATTGGTTAAATTACATATAATTTTAGAGGGATTTTAAGTTATTTAAAAATAATTATTATGATGGATTTTTATGCGAAAAGTAAAATAAATTGATATTTATTTTATTTAAAGTGAACAAATAATTTGATATAAGTATGAATAAGTTTAAGATTAATCATTAAGTATTTATTTTAGTAGTAAATTTTGGAACGTGTTTATGGAAATTTTAAAATATTAGTGTTATGAATGCTAAATAGTTAAAAAGAATGGATGTAATCTAATCTAGCTTATAACACATAATTTTGTAATGATTCTTGTTCATGAAATTAACATTACGGTATTAATCTTAAAATTACAAATAATATATTAATATGTATATTGGAAATTCAATTGGGTACAAAGGTAGATATTTTAAAAGTATTATAGTTATCTAATAAATTTAAAGAGTAGGATTTACATTAAAGTGGTTTTAAATAATTGAGTATGCAAGAGAGATTAAAAAAAAGTGATTTTTATAAGTTAAAAATTATTTGGGAATTTCCTTTTGTGAGATATATTCAATTTCGATTTTACTATTATTTGTGATTTTTTAGGTATAATAATGCTTTGAATTTAGTTATGGATAGGATGATGTGGTAGTTTATAATAATGAGTAAGATTTCATAATTTTGGAAACTAGGGTTGATTGAAGGAGAGTTTTTTATTAGAAAAATTATATGTTACTATGGCTTAATTTATGTTTCATATACTGGAAAACAAAGAGAATAGATGTGGGGTCTTCATGATTTTTTAGGTATAATAATGTTTTGAATTTATTTATGGATAGGATGACGTGGTAGTTCATAATAGTGAGTAATGTTTCATAATTTTGGAAACTAGGGTTGATTGAAGGAGGTTTTTTTTTTATTAGAAATTTTATATGTTACTATGGCTTAATTTATGTTTCATACACTCAAAAACAAAGAGAATAGATGAGGGGTCTTATTTTGAGTCATAGCCTCTTGTTGGTCATAAAATTGAAAATAAACAAGAAAATTCATATTGGAATTAGGACTTAAGAGATGTATTTCAATGTTCCATGGTGGTATTATGGTTTAGGCAAGGTGTTGAATTGGATATAAAACTCAATATTTTATTTTATCTTGTATTTATTACTACAAATTTTCAATGTAAGGATGATGGTTTTGTATTCTTATGATGGAATGTGGATTATTTTCTATGATATTATGTTACATACTCTCTCTCTCTCTCTCTCTCTCTCCCCCCCCCTCCCCCTTTCCTCATCTCTCTCCCTCTCCCTCTCCCCCTCTCCCACTCCCTCCCCCCCCTCTCTCTCTCCCCCTTCTCCTCCCCATCCCCCTGCCTCTCTCCCCTCTCCTTCCTCTCTCTTCCTCTCCCCCTCCCTCTTTTCTCTCTCCCGCTCCACCTCTCTTCTCTCTCCCTCTCCCTTTATCCCTTTCTCCCTCTCTCTCTATTCCCCTCCACCTCTCATTCCCCCTCTCCCCCTCTGCCTCTCCCTCTCCCCCCCTCTGTCCCCCCCTCTCTCTTCCTCTCCCTCCCTCTCCCTCTGTCTCTCCCTCTCCCTCTCACTCTCCCTCTCTCTGTCTCTCTACCTCTTCTTCTCCCTCTCCCTCTCCCTCTCACTCTCCCTCTCTCTGTCTCTCTACCTCTTCCTCTCCCTCTCCCTCTTCCTCTCCCCAACTCTCTTCCCCTCCCTCTCCTCGTCTCCCTCTCCCTCTCTCTCTCTCTCTCTCTCACCCACTCTCTTCCCTTCATCCTCTTGCTTGAACTCTCCCTCCCCACTCTCTCCCCCTCTCCCACTCTCTCCCCCTCTCCCTCTCCCCTCACTCCCACCCTCTCTCTCCCTCGCCCCCCCTTTCTCCCTCTCCCTCTCTCCCCCTTTCTCCCTCTCCCTCTCCCTCTCTATCCCCATCCCCCTCACTCTAGGTCTCTCTCTATCTCCCCCTCCCTCACCCTCTCTCTCTCCCTCTCTCTCCACCTCTCCCTCTCTTTCTCCCCCTCTTTCCCCCCTCCCCACACCTCCACCCCTCTCTCTCCTGCTCTCCCTCCCTCCATATCTCCCTCTCTCTCTCTCTATCTATCTCTCTCTCTTCCTCTCCCTCTCTCTCCCTCCCTCTCTCTCCACCCCCCATCTCCCTCTCCCTTTCTCTCTCTCTCCCCCTCTCTCCCTCTCACCCTCTCCCCCTCTCCCTCTCTCCTCTCTCCCACTCTCTCCCTTCCTCTCACTCCCCCTCTCCCTCTCTCTCTCCATCTCCCTCTTTCTCTCCTCTCCTCGTCCCCCTCTTCATGCCCCCCCCCTTTCCCTACCCCCACCACTCTCTCTCTCTCTCTCTCTCTCACACACAACACACACACACATCTCTCTTCCTCTCTCTCTCTCTCTCTCTTCTCTCTCTTTCTCTCCTCATCTCCCTACCCTCCCCCTCTCTTCCTACCTCTCCCCTCTCTCCCTCCCCCTCTCTTCTCTCTTTCCCTCCTCATCTCCCTCTCAAACTCTCTCTCTCTCTATCCCACTCCCTCCATCTTGCTCCCTCCCTCCCTCTCCCCCTCTCCCTCCCTCCCTCTCTACCTTTCCTTCTCACTCCCTCCCTCCGACTCCCCACCGCCCTCCCACCCGTTCTCTCTTTCCCTCTCCTCTCATTATCTCCTTCCCTCTCCCTCTCCCTCTCGCTCCCTCCTACTCTCCCTCTCCACCTCCCCCTCTCCCACCTTCTCCTCATCTCATTCCCCCTCTCCCTCCCTCTCCCTCTCTCTCTTGGTCTCCATCTCCCCCTCTCCCATTCTACTCCCGCAGCCCTCCCTCTCTCCCAATCTCTCTTCCAGTCTCTCTCCCCTTCCCCTTCCCCCCTTCTCTCTCTCTCTCCCTCTCCCTCCCCCCCTCTCTCGCTTTCTCCTGCTCCCACTCCAGATCCCCCTCCCCCTCTCTCCCCCCACCTATCTCCCTCTCTACTCCTCTCCCTCCCCCTCTCCCTCTCCCTATCATCCTCTCTCTCCCCATCTCTCTCTCCTCCTCCTCCTCCTCCTCCTCTCTCTCTCTCTCTCTCTCTTCCCCTTTATGCATATCTCTGCCCCCTCTCCTCTCTCTCTTTACCTCTCCCTCTCCCCTCTCCTCCTCTCTCTTTACCTCTCCCTCTCCCCTTTCCCCTCTCCCACTCTCTTTCCCTCCTTCTCCCACTTCCCCTCTCCCTTTCCCACTCTCTCCCCCCTCTTCTCTCTCTCTCCTCCTCCCCCTCTCTCCCCCCTCTCCCTCTCTCTCTCCCCTCCCCCCCCTCTCTCCCTCTCCCTCCCCCCTCTCTCCCTCACCGCTCTCTCCCTACCCCTCTCGCTCTCTCTCCCCCTCCCCCCCTCTCTCTAGATCTCTCTCTACCCGCCTCCCTCCACCTCTCTCTCTAGCCCTCTCCCTCTTTCTCTCTCTCTCCCCTTCTCCCACCCCCTTTCCCTCTCTCCCTCTCCTTCCCTCTCTCTCTCTCGTTCTCCCTCCCCTCTCTCTCTCTCTCTCTCTTTCCCTCCCTCCCTCTACCTATCTCTCTCTCTCCCTCTCTCCCTCTACCTATCTCTTTCTCTCTCCCTCTCTCCATCTCTCTCCCTGTCCACCCTCCCTCCTCTCTCCTACTCCCTCTATTCCTCTCACTTCATCTTCTTCTCCCTCTACCCCTTCCCCTCTCCCACCATCTTGCCTTCCCCCACTCCCACCCTCTCCCCTCTCCATCTCTCTCCACCTATCCCTCCCCTCCACCCTCTCTCTCTCTCTATCCCCCTCCCTCTCTCTGCCCCTCCCTCCCTCTCTCTCTCTCTCTCCCTCACACTCTTTCTCTCTCTTTCTCTCCTCCTCCGCCGACCCTTGCCCACCTAATCTCCCTCCCTATCCCTCTCTCTCTAACTCTCCCTCTCCCTCTCCCCCTCGCCCTCCCCCTCTCCTTCTCCCCCCTCGCTCCCTCTCTCTCTCCCCCCAAACTCTATCTCTTTCCCGCCTCTCTCTCTCCCTCTCTTTCCCTCCACCTACCCTAGCCCCCCCCTCTCTCTCCCCAACTCCTTCCTCCTCTCTTATTTCTCCCTCTCCATCCCTCCCTCCCTACCTCTCCCTCTCTCCCTCTCCCTCTCGCTCCCTTCCTCTCTCTCCCCCTCCTACCCCCACTCCCTCTGTCTCTCTCTCTCTCTCTCTCCCTCTCCTCCCTCCCTCCACTCTCCCATTATTTCCCTCGCTATCTCTCTCCCCCTCCCCCTATCACACTCTGTCCTCCTATCCCTCCCCCTGTCCCTCCTCCTCCCCCTCTCTCTCCCTCTCCCTCTCTCTCCATCTCCCTATCCCCCTATCTCGCTCTCTTCACCCCACCCTCCCCTCTCCGACACCCTCCCCTCTCCGACTCTGTCTCCCACTCTCTCTCCCCCCTCTACCTCTCCTTCTCTCTCTTCCCTCTCTCTCCCTCTCCTCGTCCCCCTCTCTTACTCTCTCCCCCTCCCACTCACGCTCCCTCTCTCTCTGTCTGTCTCCCTCTTCCTCTCCTGTCCCCCTACCCCTCCCTAGTTCTCTTCCCCTCCCTCCCCCCATCTCTCTCTCTCTCTACCTCTCCCCTCCTCCTCCTCCTCTTGCTTGAACTCTCTCTCTCTCCCACTCTCTCCCCCCTTTTTCTCTCTCTCTCTTCATCCCCCTCCCTCCCCCTCTCTCTCCACCTCCCTCCCACCCTCTCTCTCCTGCTTCCTCCCACCCTCTCTCTCCCCCTCTCTTCCACCCTCCCTCCTCCTATCCCTCCCTCCCTCCCTCTCCCCCTCCCTCACCCTCCCTCTCTCCCTCCCTCTCAACCTCTCCCTCTCTTTCTCCCCCTCTTCCCTCCCCTCTCCCCACACCTCGCTCCCTCTCTCTCCCGCTCTCACTCCCCCTCTCTTCTCTCTCACACTCCCTCCCTCCCTCCCTCTCTCTCTATCTCTCTCTCACTCTGCCTCCCTCCCTCTCTCTCTCTCTCTCCTCTCTCTCTCCCCACCCCCATCTCCCTCTCCCTCTCTCTCTCTTTCTCTCTCCAACTCTCCCTTTCTCCCTCTTCTTCTGTCCTCTCTCCTGCTCTCTCCCTTCCTCTCCCTCTCCCTCTCCCTCTCTCTCTCCCTCTCCCCGTCCCCCTCTCATGCCATTTCCCCTTCCCCCTCTCCCACCCTCTCTCCCTCTCCCTGTCCCTCCCCCTTTCCCTACCCACACCACTCTCTCTCTCTCTCTCTCTCTCTCTCTCTCTCTCTCTCTCTCACACACACACACACACTCTTTCTCTCTCTATCTCTCCTCCTCTCCCTACCCCTACCCCTCCTCTTCCTCCCTCTCCCTCTCCCCCTCCCACTCTCTTTCTCTCTTCCCCTCCCCATCTCCCTCTCCAACTACCTCTCTCTCTCTCTCTCTCTCAATCTCTCTCTGTCTCTCTCTCCTACTCCCTCTCTCTCCCCGTCTCTCTCTCCCACTCCCTCTCTCTCCCCGTCTCCCTCCCTCCCTCTCCCCCTCTCCCTCTCCCTCCCTCCCTCTCCCCTCTCCCTCTCGCTACCTCCCTCCCACTCCCCCTCCCATCTGCTCTCTCTCTCTCTCTCTCCCCCACTCTCCTCTCGTTATCTCCTTCTCTCTCCCTCTCCCTCTCCCTCTCCCCTCATTATCTCCATCCCTCACCCTCTCCCTCTCCACCTCCCCATCTCCCCCCTTCTCCTCATCTCATTCCCCCTCTCCCTCTCTCTCTCCGCCTCCATCTCCTCGTCTCCCATTCTACTCCCCAACCCCTCCTTCTCTCCCATTCTCTCTTCTGGTCTCTCCTCTTCCCCCTCCCCCCTCTCTCTCTCCCTCTACCTCTCCCCCCGCCCTCTCTCTCCCCCTCCCGCTCTAGCTCCCCCTCTCTCAATCCTTTTCTCCCCCCTGCCCCTCTCTCCCCCCACCTATCTCCCTCTCTACTCCTCTCCCTCCCCCTCTCCCTCTCCCTATCATCCTCTCTCTCCCCCCTCTCTCTCCTCATCCTCCTCTCTCTCTCTCCCTTTATGCCTCTCTCTCTCCCCATCTCCTCCTCTCTCTCTGCCTCTCCCTCTCCCCTTTCCCCTCTCTCGCTCTCTTCTCCTCCATCTCCCACTCCCCCTCTCCCTCTCCCACTCTCTCCCCCTCTTTCTCTCTCTCTCCTCCTCCCTTTCTCTCCCCCTCTCCCTCTCCCCCCCTCTCTCTCTCCCTCCTCTCTCTCTCTCTCTCTCTCTCTCTCTCTCTCTCTCTCTCTCTCTCTCTCTCTCTCTCTCTCTCTCTCTCCCCTCCTCTCTCTCTCTCTCTCCGCCTCCCTCTCCCTCACCCCTCTCTCCCTACCCTCTCGCTCTCTCTCCACCCCCCCTCTCTCTAGCTCTCTCTCTCCCCGCCTCCCTCCACCTATCTCTTTCCCTCTCTCTCCCCCTCTCCCTCTTTCTCTCTCTCCCCCTCTCCGACCCCCTTTCCCTCTCTCCCTCTCCCTCCCTCTCTCTCTTGTTCTCCCTCCTCTCTCTCTCTCTCTCTCTCTCTCTCTCTCTCTCTCTCTCTCTCTCTCCCCCTCCCCCTCTACCTATCTCTTTCTCTCTCCCTCTCACCCTCTCTCTCGATCTCCTCCCTCCCTGTCTCCATCTCTCTCCCTCTCCACCCTCCCTCCTCTCTCCCGCTCTCTCTCTTCCTCTCACTTCCTCTTCTTCTCCCTCTACCACTCCCCTCTCCCATCATCTCGCCTTCCCCCACTCCCACCCTCTCCCCCTCTCCATCTCTCTCCACCTATCGGTCCCCCCCACCCACTCTCTCTCTCCCCTCTACCTCTCCTTCTCTCTCCCTCTCTCTCCCTCTCCCTATCCCCCTCTCTTGCTCTCTCCCCCTCCCGTTCGCACTCCCCTCTCCCTCTCCCCCTCTCTTCCCCCACCTATCTCTCTCTCTCTGCCCCTCTCCCTTCCCCTCTCGCCCACTCCCTCTCCCTATCCTCCTCTCTCCCCCTCATATCTCTCTCTCTCTCTCTCTCTCTCTCTCTCTCTCTCTCTCTCTCTCTCTCTCTCTCTCTCTCTCTTTCGCCCCCTCTCTCTGTCTCATACCCTCTCTCTCTCCCCTCTCCCCCCCCCCTCTCTAGCTCTCTCTCCTCCTCTCCCTCTCTATTTCTCGCTCCCTCTCACCCTCCCCCTCTTTCGCTCTCTCCCCTTCTTGCTCCTGCTCCCCCTCTCTGCACCCACATATCTCTCTCTTTGCCTATCTGCCTCCCCCTCTCCCTCTCCCCCCCTCTCTCTCTCACCCCCTCTCTCTCACCCTCCCTCCTCCTCTCTCTCTCTCTCTCTCTCTCTCTCTCTAGCTCTCTCCCCCTCTCCTTCTATCTCTCTCTCTAACTCTCTTCCCCTCTCCCTCTCTCTCCCCTTTTCTCCATCACCCCCCCCTCTCTCTCTCTCCCCCTCCTCGCCCGCCCCCTCTACCTCTCTTCGGCCACCCCTCTTCCGCTCTCTCCCGCCCCACACTCTCATTATCTCTCGCTCTCATTATCACCATCATATCATCAAACAACCTAAACCATGTCATTTAAGAAACAAAAACATAATCATCGTCATCATAATCATATCATTTAACAAATACAATCCACGTCATGTAGCAAACAAAAACATCTTAGCAATTAGAAATCACTAATCATCATATTATCTAAGAAAACCAATCATTATATCATCTAACAAACAATAAAACAAATACATACATAAACATATACACATTAAATGTGCAAAAAATGTCAACATATCTTTTCTTTCAATGCAATCCTATTATCTAATTAACAAAATCACAACCATCATATCACATAAACAAACAAAAATTACTTTCATTTAAAAAAGCACATAAAGTACACCAACATATACATATCATTACAAATAAAAAACAATGTCTATACATAAATATGGATGTCATGTCATCTAACAAATATATCATATTATAAAAAAAATACAATTTATGGGTACATTGAAAAAAAACAATTAAGCCTCTTTTCACATTTAAATAATCCAACACATCCATTTCACATATCTTATAAAAAGAAAGCAATTCTACTCATGAATAAATTATTTTATATCATCCAATTTCCAAATGATAAATAATTATATATAATAAAATAATACATAGATATCCTTTCACATTATAAACAATCAGTTACAAATAAAAAAAATTCAGTTTACAAAAATATTCTTTTCATTATTATATAAATTCAAATCAATAAATAATTATACCAACACAAATATAACTAAACAATTCAAATATTATTTTATTGCGCAGGTAAATTCAGTTAATACAAATGTTATTTTAAATAATTAAATTTATTGCATTGGAGTTGATCATGTCTTTTGACTTTAATTATTGTTACAACAGTTGGAATCGAAGGTCAATTGAAAAAAGTTATTGAAAGACTACCCATGTAGATTTTCTTTTATTAAGTTGTTTGACAATATAGCATCAACTCCATATATATATATATATATATTGAAATTGTAATGGTGAAAGAGAGCAAAAACAATTAGGAGAAAGGCAACACAGAACAGAATGTTAATGCAGGTTGCCGCTGTCATTATATTGAACCCTTTTTTGTCATTCTAGTATTGGTGTTTTTTTCTCACTGATAAGAAAGATGAAAATACAACAACAATACATAAATTTCACAGCAATCACTATAAATAAAAAAATGCATGGCAATCTAAACATTATTTTCATTAAACAAAACAGGCAAACACATTTATGATAAAATGGACATTGATTTTATAAGACCCCGCAAGTCAAGAAATGCTTACCTCTCATAGATGAATCCACAGAAATTTCTTCTCCAGAAAAACCCTCCCAATGGAATCTTCTGTCACGGAGATGACATGGTCCAACATTGAGATTGGCACGCCCTGTTTCTCTCGGGATCCATGGATGCAGAGGATTTGGGTTTAATTTTAAAAACGAAGAAAATCAGACCAAAAAACCATTGCAATTCAATTTTAAAAGAAGAAAATAAGCGCTAAAAAACAAGATAGAATGGAGTTATATCAATGAAATTAAATGATTATCTATAACCTATAGTCAGAGTGATCGAATACAAAGAGTTGGAAACCGCTTTACCACTCCCATCTTCAATGTGACCCACTTTACCGCTGGCAACCGCCCAAATACCTCTGACAGATGAGTTCACAACAACATGGACCGCAGGCTTTAAGGAATTGCTTGTCTAGAAAAACGCTCCCAGTGGCCACGGTTGGCATCTTCTAAGATGGTCATCACCCAGATCCAACGGTGAGATTGGCAGGAGGCAGAGGATCTATGACAGGCTGAGGGATTGCGAATGGAAGTTATGACTCCGTCGAGTCAACTAGGTTTTGTTGATTACTAGTTGCATAGCCATCTACGCCGTTGAACATAATATTGTTGTCAATTTGAGGAGGCATGGTATTTTTCAATTTCCATCTCTCGAACATAACATTGTGGAGATTTCTTCATCTTTTGAAATTAGTACGGTCAACACCACCCGGCACAGCATAGTCTTCTTAACTCTCCATTCCCAGAACATTGTGGACATTTCTGCACCTTTTGAAAAGAATTCAGGAATCAGTATGGTGTAACATCCCATACCCTACCCAATTCGCATTGCTGTTCTGACTTGATCTGGATTTTTTTTTATACTTCACCTTCTGCTCCAGGCTGTCTTTTAATGACGAACTGCGCCTGTCGAGAAAGAAATCAGGGTCAGAAATGGAACTCAACCCAAAGATTCATATGCATGAGAAGCCTAATCATTAAACGGTCCAGGAGTCAAAAGGCGGGACATAGACATCGTTCCATACTCCTCCGCAGGTGGTGCCAATTATTACTAACCCAGTGGTAAAATCATGTCCATGGAACCTGGATCCATGACAGGTTGAGGATCCTTTCTCTCGATTTCGATTTCGATTTCTGTGGAATGTTGGATCATCTATGCAGATGATCTTATTAATTCACTTTACAGAAAAACACTTTAATTCACTTTACAGAAATCGAGCTATGTTAATGAAATTTCCAAAATTAAATCAATTTCTCTCTCATTCATTCAGGTATACCAGAATCATTTGAATGCCTCAGCTACGCTGTGATGGAGAGTCGAATGCCTCAGATACGCTGTGATGGAGAGACGAATGCCTCTGCCTCTGCCTCTGCCTCTGCCTCCAGCTCTCAGAGAACACAAGTACGCCTATGCCTACCTGCCTCTGCCTCCAGCTCTCAGAGAACACAAGTACGCCTATGCAGACACATCAAACAGATGAAAGAAAAAGACAGAGACCAGAATCCAACAAACAACATGGAGGTCCAAACAAACATGACACGAGACTCGACCACAATGCAGGAAACTTTGAGAGGAGGAGAAGGAACGCAAATGCCAAAATGAATTCAAAAATGGAATCGACTCTTAAAACAATGAAGATCATTGACCGTTCAGATAACCCATTGCACTTCTCTCGTTTGCTTTGATAAGCAGCCCAAGTTATCTCCACTAATTCTGTTGAGGGTTGGGATTGCAGCACTGGCTGTGTCTTGTGGATCACATGTTGCTGCTAATTTTGTTTGCAACTAGCATATAGCCACTTTTACCCAACGGGAAAGATGCACCATCCAACGGAGCATATAGCCACTTTTACCGAGCTTTTACCACTAGACCACCAAAAAAAGAGCACAATCCATGTCATCCAACTAAAAAGCACAATCCATGTCATCCAACTAAAAATAGAATCCACCAATCATAGTGTAATCTTTGACAACAAAAAAACACAATTCATGTCAGCAGCCAAAAATAGAATCCACCAATCCACTATGGGGTTGGTTAAAAGAATTATAATAGAAACATTTAGATACAAAACAAGCGTCAAAATCCCTTTTCATGAAATTTGTATACCTTAGTTTAAATCTAGGAATTTGTATACTTTGTATGGTTTGAAGTGTATGAACAAGAACAACGAAACAACAAGGTGTTGGTCACCTTGAAACCCGAAGAGATTAACTCAAACGTTGACAATCGAGAGGTATGGTACACACACATTAATGGTTGTCATATAGGAGTGTCTATGAGTAGTGGGTTTGAGACAATTGTCATATAGGTTTATTGTATATGTATTTTTTACTGTATTTAATTTTTTTTATTATAAGGTTTTACAAATTTTGAAAACAAATTTTATGGAGAGTTATCATTTTTCTTCTTTAATTATATAAGGAGTGAGATAATATATCTTATTTTGTTGTTGGATCTATTTGTTTAAAAATTAATATATATATATATATATATATTTTGTTAAAATAGTTTGTGTGGTTTTAAAGAATTTTTTATTTTTTTTCTAATTCGAGATATAATTTTTCCAAGCTTATTTGGTTTTTTGACATAACATTTAATGGCGGAAAGTTTATTAAAAGAATTATCCTAGGAGTTGAGAAAGAAAATTCATAGTTAAAAAATGTATTCCTTAGAGGAAACTAGTCTCCAAACTTTCATCTTTGTATTTTACAAACAACTATAATTTTTTCTAGAGCATTATGCTATTTAGAATATCTTTCCTTTTCACTCGTACGATACTATTATGGTATTATGCTATTTAGAAATATCTCAACAAGACTATTGTACATGGTCCTAAGAACTTTTACCATTTTATTCCTCCCTATGTGGAAAATATGTAAAAAAATATACTTTTCAACTACTCTAATCTATAGGGAATCTCCACAATACTTTCAATGTAATTGACAACCCCAACTTATTGCATTTGTAGCAGGGTATCCCCTTATAACTTTTTACATAACATCTATAACTCATTTCATATAATGTAATAATAAACAATGCAATTTAGTTGGTTTAAGGAAACATAAGTTCCATATACGACCATAGTCATCTGTAGACATGATTTAAACACCAAGAAAAAATGCTCATTTCTATTTTTTTGCATCTCTAGCTACAAAGTATATAGAAATATCTTAAATTGCTTTGTTAGGCACTAGAAACCGAATATGAAGGCACATAAATGAATAAGAATAGTTTATTGTATGTTAAAATACTGGTGTATATGATTCCTTCTTAAAATTTAGCCCAAGAATAATTTTATTGTACCTTAAAACCACTTTTGATTGTTTTGCCTTTTCATGACCACAATCACTTGCAGACATGATAATAATAAGAAGACAAAATGTTGACATCCCAAATTTTGGGATTTCATAAACATACTTAATCACTAATCATTATTAATCATTGTGTTACGCATTTTCTATTATTTCTAGCTCTCCTATTTGAGTTCAATTGTCATGTGCATTAAGGAAAACTTGATTAAGGACTCTGAATCACCTAGTTGTTTCTTATGGTGATAAAATTGAGTTTTCATGTATTTCATTAAGGACTCTAAATCATCTGGTTGTTTCTTATGATAATAAAATCACTTCATCTATGTTTGAGGTTATTATCATGGAACTTCCACCACTTATCAAGTGTGTGCCCATTCAAAATTCAAATTGAACAATGCTTGTTTTTAGGGAGGACATAATGTAGTGGTAGGACTATTTTTCTATGACCTACTTTGGTTCTAATGCTTTGTTAATGGGGTTGCTATACGTATTAACATAGATCTATTTTAGTCCAATATTTATTAAGCATTGAGATGGATCTAAAGAAAATGAAAACATAATTGATCAGTGTATAAAAGATCTAAGTTAAAATATATATACATAGATTTGTTCTTTTACTATATATTTTTAGTATTAGTATGGTGGTTTCTTGTTTTAATTTTATTAATCTACAACTATATTGATTTATTATTTTATTATATATTTTTAGTATTAGTATGATGAGTTCAAGACTGCTCCCATAACATGCCCACATGCATATGTCTCCACTTCGAAGGGGTACTGTAAGTTCGATAACGCTAGAACCAATTTTTGGTTGATCTTCTTCTTTAACGCTTGAAAGGCTCTTCGCCAACCCTTTCCCCACTGAAAAATCTTGCCACTTAAAATTATGGTGTGGACTGGTGTTGCTACTACTAAAAACAAGTCTATAAATTTCTTCAAGTTCTATGCTTCCTCAACAAAACTCCTATCGATGAATTTAGACTTCTGTGATCCATAATATTGTAAGATAATCTTCGGCAAAATCACATAGCGAATCTTTTGTCGACGCGTTTCGAACCAACCAGTGTGGTTCATCGTCAGGACAAGTTGAAGAACCAATCTAGCTTAGCGTGAATAAATAGAGTGTGCAGAGATCCCAACGGCTACATTTCTAACGGCTAATTTGACCAAGAGACCCTGGTCAAACTACTAAAAATTTTTATTTTATTTTTTATTTTATTTTTTATTAAAAAATTATTAAAAAATTATTATTAAATTATTCAATTAATATTTCTCTAAAAAGCTAAAAATAGGTAAATATTTGGTAAATTTTAAAATAATTAGGTAAATCATTAGGTGTATTATTCTTATTATGTACATATTTAATTAAGATGGGGTCATTAATTCATGGTCTTTGGTAAGTAAGATCTATATCATATTTAATATTTTTAGTTAGATTGGTCCATTAAATCAATCAGTTATATAAGTAAATAATAATCTAAATATTCTTAGAGAATTAGCTATATTAGGTGAAAATTATAACTACTATTATGGTAAATCATAATTACCTAGTAATAATTATTCCAAGGTAAACTATTATTACTAATAATTTAAGGTCGATAGTTTATTATTAAAACTAATGTTATGGTACCTAAAGGTTAAAACAGTATTTATTAAAAAGATATTTATTCCAAATTTATTAAGGTTAATAATGTCATTATTATCTATTATAAGTTAGGTCTATATCATATTTATTATTTAAATAGATTGGTCCAATAGATTAAAAGTTTATTACATAATCTAAATCATCTTGATAGATCTAAACAATTTGTTCACCTATTATTCCTAGAGTTTTATTATATTAGGTAAATATTAGGTAAATCATAATCCAAAATCTATTCTTACTTATAATCCAAGGTTGGTGAGTTTATTAAATATTAAGGTATCTTTAAACCTATAGGTTAAATCACTAATTATTAAAACGAATATTTATTCCAAATTCTTATTAAGGATAACCATATCAATATTATTAATTATTGATATTTATAAGGTTTAAAAAGCGTTAATAGGAATTCCTATCCTCAAAAAATTTTAGTAAACCTTACCAACAACTTCGTAGTGACCTCCACTTGGAAGGATCTATCTTCAAATCTCCTCCACCTATCACATATCCCAAATGCACCAAAGTCTATTATGAAAAATCACACTTATTGAGATGTGCCAACAATTAGTGTTTTTTTAAAGTCTCTAGCACCTGCATCAAATGTGAGATGTGCTCCTCCTATGTAGCATTGTATACTAGTAATCATCCAAATAAATACTAAAAAATGAACTTATAAAAGTGCGCAATATATCATTCATTAACCTCATGAATGTAGTTGGTGCATCACATAGCCAAAATATCATAACTAACCACTCATAGAAACCTATTAGCGTAATTACATTATAGGGTACATGGCATCATTGAATAATTTGTTAAATTGATTCACATCATTAAAATTTTATTAATTAAAATATTTTCATTGTGTTATAAGAATAGAGTAATTGATTAGTTGGTTAATGAATAAATTAATTAGATGGAAAAGTATGAAATGTCCTTTTTAATGAATAGATTAAAGATTGTTTTTAAAGAAAGACATGGACATCTATAAACTTTCAAGTGGCATTAGTATTATGGACTTACTAGAAAAGGAAGGAGTGTTTTTGTCAAGCTTTAGAGTTAGGAACACCTTTAACTGGAGTTTGTGCCATGGGTGACATCCCCATCACATGATTTGCAAAAAATATATCGCAAATATGATGACGTTAGTTGATGTTGGGTGAGGGTTTGCCAACATGTGGAGTCGTGTGAGTTGTTCGAGAGTGTGGTCATGGAAGGAGTCATGTGAGAGAATGGTTATGCGAGAAGGTCATGAGAGAGAGTTGTGCGATAAAAGTTGACTGAATGGGTGTAGGACTACGTGCTCGTGTGAAGTGTGTGGTTGTGCAAGTGGATCATAGGAAGTGGGTTAGCCAGGCATTATGGAGTGGAACAATTAACACGTATATATATGAGAGTTCATTTGAGAGGATGCATCCACAAATGGAGGATGGGGCGGTTATTTTAGGTGGGTTTGTAGTGAGGGTAGATTGCACATAACATGATTGGGCCAATCGTGTGATAGGGTTGAGCAAGTTGTGTGAGAAATTTGGTGGGCTCCAGTATTGCAGCAATAATGCTGCAACATTTGGGACTCCCTTCTTTACTTTTATCAACCCGGTAGTTCGTAACAAACTTGGAAGCGACGGTGTTGTATGCACAAGTACTAGCTCTTGCCGCGGCTGTCACTTGATCAGCTGGCACAAGTTCACTAGGAGCTTAAGCCAACTTCTATGAGCTCTTAGAAGAAGCTTTTAACTAATGGATGAAAGCTAACTCAAAGGAGGCTAATCTACTTGCAGAAAGAAAGCTGAAAGGAAATTCAAACCCTAGCAAACCCTAGTTTTACCGACTAACCCTACCGGTGCACGAAAAGCGATGAAAGTAGTGGAAATGGATGCCATTGACTTTTAGAAAGGTAAAATGCATGTGACTAAGCTACTTCTAGAAAAAAACATCTTTTTGCATTTTTGAGTAATTTTGCAGAATGATTATGCATGTGCTCTAACTATTTGTTTTACTGTGCAGAGGTTGACTGGCGGAAGGAAATGGAATGGGTGCTTGCAGGAGGTTGGGAAGGTGAGAAGAGGGCCTAAGGGGTCCCTAGCACCCTTCCAGAGAGTTTCACAGTGATCAAATCTTGAGAAACTGTTCACGTGATCTTCTACAGGAAGTCTGCAGGGGTTCTACAGGATGTTCTACAGGAAGATCCGAAAGAGGATTTTTGAAGGTTTGGAGGAGGAAAAATGGTGGGAAAAAGGAAATGAAGGTTGGATGAGGGTGTTAGAGGGTCTAGGACTCTGTTAATGAAGATCAAACATGAAGGTGATGGCTGGATTGGTTCAAAGGATAAGAAAGCGATTTTGCACAAGAACGTAGAAATTAGGGTTAGTTGGGAAAGTGTGGCAAATGGAGGGAAGAAATCTTGAGTGAGGGGTTGGAATAGGTTGCATGATGGAGGAAGGGTAGGTAGGGATGTATCATAGATGCTCTGCACACTATTTCTCAAAACTAATCAAACAAAGACTATGCAAACCAAAGATCTAGCTATCTTGACCTAATTTGACCTAGAAACCCAGCAATCATGATGAACAGAACTTTATTGGTAGGAAATCATGTAAGATAACTATGAAAACTAAGCAAGAACAGATCTACGCATGTAATCACAACTGGTATCAACTTTTACAACTGAGAATCTAACACTAGAAATTGCATGAAGAAGCAAGAACAACGTTTTTGTGGCAGCAAGGACACCTTGGTCTCAGCTCATGGTCCCGAGGAGGGAGAGGTGAGATCAAGGGTTGCTTGATGGACTTTTTCAAATATCTTTTTTGTTACCAACCTATCAAATCAACCTGAACATGAAAAACTATTTCAATCCTCAAAACAACCTAAATAACAAAGCAAGATGTTAATCTAAGTAGCAACAATTATTCTAGGAATGCAACAAAGACACATAAAAGTACACAAAGGAGGGATTGGGCACTTGGGATGGGCCCAATCCCAAGAGCTACAGTCTCCTAAGAAAGATTAGAGCTGGTGCAAAGCTGGATTCATCTTTATTGATCATGAAATAATAGTTACATCCCAAAAACTATCTACAAGAAAAAGCTCGAAAATGTGCTGAAATGTAGAGCTAACCTACTGACTAAAATCGAACTAACATTTGACTACAATCTGACTAAAAACTGACTAACATCTGCCTAAAAAATGACTAACTGAAATGAGACCCTAAGCCTTCTTATTTATACAAATTGAGGACCCCAACAATCCTCCTAAACTTTAGGGACTCAGCTGCCAAAACTTGCAGTTAACAGCAGTCCTACTTGACTTGGTTGGTTGCCCTTTGTGCTCTGAGTTTTTGATGGAGAATTCAAGGTAAGGGCTCATAAATGAAGGGGACGCCTTCCTACAAATCCTCTCCACGAATTTGGCTACCAAGTGCTCATTTAAACCTTTGATTTTGTCTCAAAATTGACCAAAAAATTGCATAAAGCACACATTAGACTTGTTGGCATAATGACTAACCCAATTCACTCTATTAGCATAAATATAATCAAAAACATGCAATAAACTAATGAGAATGGTGGATTAAGTCAAATTAGGAGGCTAAATGAGCCCATATAATTACCCATTTCTGGGGCTCATCAAAATCCCGTGGGTGGTTCGGGCAAGAAGTCACACAATTGGTTGAGGTGAGTTATGTGAGTGCATTAGGCAAGTTTTGCAAGAAGGCTAGGTGATTAATCATATGAGTGGCCTAGGTGAGTCATGTGAGTAGTTAGATGAGTTGTATAAGTGGGCCAAGTGAGTTTTGGGAGTAGGATAAGATAGTTGTGTGAGCAATTGGGTGAGTTATATAAGCGGGTTAGGTGAGCAGTGTGAGTGGCCTCAGAAATTCGTGCGAAGATTTAGGTAAGGCATAGAATGATCATGTAGTAGGCATGTGATTGAGCTTTGGAATGACTACAAGACATGTGGAGTAAGTGAGTACAACTTGATAGGAGGACTTGGAGTTATGTTGTACTTGGGGGCGTGTGCGTTAGGGGTTATTATGGATATTTTGGTATCTTTGTGAGGCAATATTGGGGCGTGCAATGATATCATTGAGAGAAAATACATGAAACCATCATAGAGAAAGATCACATCGAGAGACCATGCGACATCACAAGTTGGGTGACTTGGATAAAACTTTGGAGTTTGGTTGGTGAATGGAAAATTTAGTGTTCAAGCCAAATTTTGAGTTTCCACTATAGTGAAACTTTAGGTTTTGTAGAGAGCATAAGCTTTGTACAAAGGTGCTCATTTGGTTGAGGATTGCATGAGAGGGGCTTCAAACTTGTACTTAGAATTGTCTTACAATGACTTGCGATCTAGGCATTGCACAAATTAAGGTTGTCAAGCTTTTGTAATTTTCCAAGTGTGAGGACGTATACTTTGTATACTATATTGTTCTTATAAGAGGAAATTTTGTAGGGTTTAAGCTAAGTGTTTCCCGCCATATATAAATTTGTTGTATATGTGTTGATGACGATGTTGCATGTATATACTTACATTGCACATTGTTAAAGAAGAAAATTGGTTAAGTCAATATTCTACTAACACTTAACTAAGAGAATAAGTAGAGGAATAACTCATGTGAACTAACATTGTGCTACACTAGGAAGTTGTGAAACATGTCTATGTTGCATGATTTATAGGACATGGTGTGCCAAGCACTCCTTATAACCATGCGAAGCCCTTGGAATTGTGTTGGTCCTTGCTCTTAAGTGGGAGACAAAAATGTAATGGAAGGATTAAGGGCTATTACTGACAATGAAAAACATACCTTTAAAATTATAAATAGTATTGATTTTAAAGGTTATTTCTTAACATTCGTATTCATCGTCTAAATAACATGGATCAATCGAATGTGTTACTCAATGTTAGCATTGTGGGAGTTAATAGTTTCCCCTTATGAAGGAGGTACAATGGGTAGTGAAACTCTCATTATTACATTCATCCTTTGACTAACGAGAGCCCACAATACTTCATTTTTTCTCACGTCAATGCATCATTTACTAGTTTTTCTCATCTTAAAATAAAAAAGCACTACATTTTGATTAAAAAGTATAAAAAAATTCAAGTCAATGTGATGGAAGGAATGTTGAACAGAAATAATAAGAGAGGAGAAACATAAGGACCTCCAATTCATATAAGAGTGACTCCTTAATAATTCACAATAATTTGTTATTCATATTTCTTATTTCAACACATCAATTCCTAATTTTTCCTATCTTCAAATAATAAAGTATTGCATTTTAATTAAAATTTATAAAAAAAATTGAGTCAATATGATGAAAGAAATTTTAGAGAAAGAGAAAGAGAGAAAAATATTCAATCTATACAAGAGCAAAAGAAGTGGTTTGCTCTTCACCAACCTGAAATTGGTACCAGAGCATGCGATAACCAGAAAAAAATAGTATATCTCTTCATCAATAGAGTTGGTTTCAAAGCCAAAGTAGAAGCAATGGTGTGCTCTTCACCAACTTGAAGTTTCTATTAGAGGAACAAACCACCAAGAAATAGTAGTAGAGAACTTAACCAAAGGAGTTGGTATTAAGGTACAAATCTAAGAAGGATGCACACAATATGGCAAAGGAAGGTTCGGTATGCAGAATCAATTAGTTTGGTGATGACATAGGATGTGTGTTCAGGTGAGTTAGCGAAGAGCCCAACATGCTACATCAATTTTTGATGATGAGAATTTCTAGCACCAGGACAAGAGTACCATGGATCTCGCATGATATATTAAAGCATGGACCACTCCAAGACTTTGGAGGGAATGACAGTCATGGTGATGGTTGTTAGAGTTGGTGCACATTTTTTATTGAGATGAGTTCTCACTCATGTATGAGTCAGATATCATAGATTGATGCGGAGGTTGTCCAACAGGTATTCAACCCAAGGGTGGATGGGGCCAATGCCTTAGACAAGGACGATGGATGAGAAATATTTATAGAGGATGAGTTAGAGTTGGCCATGAGAGAGATTGGGCAAGTGTTTCTCATGACTTGAGGATTAAGGCCATTTGGATGAGAGCACTTGAGACATAAGGACACCATAGTTGAGATAACAAATCATCGTGAGAATTAGTTGAATGTTCTTCATCTGGATTTAACTATGATCCAAGATGACGACTTGGTGACCCAATGGGGTAAATGGCTTATTGGAGTGGATACATATTAATGGAGATGGGAGCTAGCCAGGGTGAGATCATGATGGGATGATGATGCCTTGGGTTGAGGAGCTTGAGATGACAAATTGATGGATTTGTGGTTGTGACCAGGAGAGCCTTCACATGGTTGAGTGTGGTATAAATGGAGATCCGACTTATTGATGATCTTGGTTCAAATGACAGAGATGGATCAAGTGCATCCTTGATTCAAACATATTATGGGTCCCTTTAGAGTAGACTTGGTAGGTGGGGATCAAATTTGAGACATCATTTGCAAGATCCAATAGTGGATTTGGGCAAGTTTGGTTGCATCTATGATGAGACATTGGTGTAGGAAACTTGGGCAGAAGTTTCGTTGAGTCATGAAGGCTTGGAAATCACAATTTTTTCATATATGTGGAGATCAAGAGTGGATCGAATTGACCAAGTATAAGAGTAGTGGATATGAATCAAACTCGTAGAGCACCTTGAGGTGATGTTGCAAGCATTGAGACACCATAAGAAGATTGCATGATTGATTTGATGATTTACAGGTTTCTCAATCTCTTCATCGACTTCGGTGTGGAGAAGTTACTGGATTTGATAGATAAACTTCACTTGGATGACCTTACAATGAGTAGGGTATGGGGTTGAATTTATTCGATTTGCATGTGTTGATGGTCCTATGTACAAGAGGAAGAACAATTAGACAATGTGGAGGAGATTCTTATATGTGATGATATGAGCTATGTATGAGTATGTGATGAGAGTGTTAGAGAAACAATTGATGATGGCGTTAATACATGCATTCTTATGGTATGTATGTGATGGTAAAATTAGCAACCTAACTAGTGAAAAATTTGGGGGCTGGTAGTGCACAGTGACATGAGAGATTTATGTTGGAGTATGGAGAAGAGACATAGGTTTTTATTAAAAAGGTGAATAATGTTATCCCATCCATAGTGGGTTCCCTTTTTTTTATCATTGATGATTCCACCAGAGTTGGAAATTGACAACATTAAGTAGGTATGTATCGTTCATTCCTCATCTTATTTATTTGTTATTTGGATTATTATATGGTTTATTCATAATATCATTATCAACATGATTTATTTTCTTATTGTAGTGATCCACTACCACTGTAGAGTCTATGAAGATTGAGGGATGAAGATACCTTAGTTAATCCAAGTAAGAAGCAATGGTGGGTTTACATTTAAATTGTGTAGGTTAGAAAGATGTTGGAAAAAGTGGAAAGACACTCCATTGTAAGGGAAGTATTTTCCATAGAGTCATTCCTAGCTTCATGTTCAAAGCAGTGATTTCACTCTTGGAGTAAAAACATATCACAAGAAATTATCTAAAAGAGAAATCTCCTTATCATCGATACCCTAGATTTCTCAACATTTTTATCGGCCAAAAAATAACGTAAGCTTAAACCCTAAAAAAATAGCTCAATACCAACATTAAAAATTGAACTCGTCCCAACACTTCCTTAGGTTTTTAAGTTTATGAAAGTTGGAAGTTTTGTAGAAGCTTTAAGCTATGATAAAATACATCTTATTACAATTAGATGAAGTGGCCTGCAAGATTGAAATTCTGTTTTAATATTTTCAAGTTGGGTGTCAGGAATCTATGACCACTGCATCTACTACACCTTTCCATTTATGATCCATTTAATTGTTGATTCGCCAAATACCATCATATCTCAACATGTTGTCACTTTTGTGATAGGCACCAATTTACCAACCTATCTATCCAACATATCCAATGTCTATCACTCCAACTTTTCCATCAAGTTATTAATTTTCCACCTAATATTACCTCTTCATAACCCTTTGCTCAGCCTCGGGTTTCTTTTCATTATACCACGTGATTTCTCTCACTAGCTTGCATTTGGTCTTCATTCATTCTATGGTTGTATTCATGGATTGTAGTTGTTACCACCCTATAATTGAACCTCTAGGCTGAGAAAAGGTTTACAGGGGTAACCACGAACCTCTTTTGTCTAGAAACTGGCCTTTTCCAACCAGAGGGAGCTCCCTCACTCGAAATAATGTCGAAATGTAAAAATAATAAGGCTTAAGGACATAAACAGAGGCCATATTCGTAAAGTAAAAATATGATTCACTGATGATGGTTAAAAAACTTAAGAGGGAGGTCCACTAGGCATAGAATCATGATTAAGATATTTAAATGAAATTATTAGAGCTTAAATTAGGCACTCATGGAAACATAGGCAAGGCAGGCATGACTTCAAGTTATTACATTTGTCATAGTATAGTGGTAGAAAAGCCTTTCGTTACATTCAAAGCACCAAATTCTGAGTGAGTTTTGAACATAACTGGGGAGTACGCAAAATATATTCAATCACATGAAAGAGAACATGAAAGGATTCCGAAACATATATATTTTGATCAAATATCAAGACAAAGAATAGTTTACCATAAAGGAGCACCTAACCAAGGGTGAATTTCATCATAGTTTTAGAAAGGAAATACAATCATTCAGAGCAATCACAAAGATGAATTTTGAAAAGTGTTCATATCCAATTTAGAGGTGAAGATCTAACATTTAATATAATGAAATACACATAAGAAGTGGAACACATAACTTGAAAATCATACCACAAGAATTCTAATTCTAATTTTTTTTTTACATTTCCCACTCCAAAAAAATTGTAGTGCCCAACCATCCATCAAATTCATCTTATAACACCCAACATACTCTCAATCTACCAAAATTTGAATTTACAAATTTAATTTCAAAACATTTCAAAATTTTGTTAGCAAGAAATTGTGGAAGAAGGGTCTCCAGGTGACACTTGTAATTCCAAAACTATAATATCTGTGAATAAAACTAGATAGGTTTATGTTCTTTGGCCCATTCTCGACACAAACCTCATTCAGTTTTGAAAAATTCACTTCCATATTTTAGAAGAGTGCACCAATTTTTTTTTACTAAAATAGGAGGAAAATGCATAATTTTATTTTTTGAAAAATAGGCCTCCAAGAGCATTGCATATCTCCATAACCATAACACCTGTTTCAGAAACTCAAGGAGTTTGTTTTTATTTGGCCCGTGATTGGAAAAAAATTCTTTCATTTTTTTATAAATTCGTTTCCATTCGGTCATAAACCTATTTTGAAAATGATAATAAAAACATTCAATTTCTGAGGAAATTGCGTAGCAGAGTGTAGAAGACCTCCATGGTTGATATGGTTGCAGATGGTTCTGTGCAAGTCTGAGTGTGTAGATGTGCTTGAGATGACCTGGTGATGATGTAGAAGCCTCTAAGTGCTTCCCTCCATTCTTTCAGACCTCTAAAATGGTTGTTCTCAGTTTCCATGACATTTGCGCAGTGACTTTGTAACTTAGGATTTGCGTAGCTATTGCGCAACAACCTTCTCCTATTTGAGAGAAACTTTCTTCGAACATTTTCCAAGCTGATTTTGGCCTTGTTCTGTTTAACATTTCGAACCTTCTTAGAGCACGAACTATGGATTGGAGAGAGCATGAGGGCAACATGAACAAAAATTTGAAAATGTGTGTCTCATATGCCTTATTTTGGTCGTGGGTGTAAACTTTGGGTAAAGGGTTGTAATAATTATGAATTATGAATTATGATAATGAGTTATTGATTCAGGGGGATGTAATGGAAATGATGATGGGAGGTGAGTTCAGGGGGGGAGGGTTCATATGATTGTAAATGTAAATTCTTGTCGTATATCCATTTGTTAATAAAACCTCTCCTCTCCACAAACGTTAATCAAGCATTATCAAACCGAATCAACCCTTACAAAATTTGTTGATGCCAGTAGTATTTTTCCTTTCACTTGTCATTGATCTCATAGGATAAAATCGAACTTCCACACAACTGCTATCTTTTGACAACAATTTTCCTACGCACAGTCAACGGTTTTCACAGGTAATCCTATTCTTCAAACTTTTTTTGTCAAGTTTTTCTCGAGTATTTTTTTCCTATACACCCTCCTTCACTTTCATGATGTCGAAATGTAAAGGAAAGGGAAAGGATATAGATTCAAATCCCCTCATTCCCTTAGTACCATATTTTTACAAGGCTCCCTTAATAGGCATCCAATACAAAATTGCAGAAACCCTGTCTGAATTTGACCTCTACGAGCTCCATAACTAGGAAAAGAAAAAGTACCTAGATAAAAGTGATGAATTGAGTATCTAGGAATCCTTTCTCCCACAGTTGGTTTTCCCCCAAACTCACTTTTTCCCCGAGTTCTCTGTCTGGTGCCACCTTAGATATTTGCCGAGTCAAAAAGTTGTCATTTCCTAGAACAACGAAATTATTTTCTCCATTTCCCCTGAAAGTATCTGCAAGGCCCTGCAAATTGAATATCAAGCCTCCCATTATCCTTTTTCTACTGATATTTTAATTATAGAACAAACTGACATTCCCTCAGAGAGCCCAGTTTTTTTGGTATTTTCTTATAAAAAATGTTGAATTACCCAGGACCAGTCCCCCAAAGCCAGCTTCAATTTTCCCTGAAATGTCCAGGCATGTAATTTCTATGGTAACCCGACTACTTGGGTAACATAATTATTAGTGGGTAGACGAGATAATGTTAGTATTTTTATCTACTTTTGAAGTTGGCAAACAACCCTCCCTCCTTTTCAATTATAGTTACTTTTTGGCCAACTCAATCCATGACTAGTTTCTCAATTTCAAAGCAGAAGGTGTCTTTAAGTATCAATCCGTCCTAGTTTACCTTATGTTATTTTATTAGTGAGACAAATTTAAGTTTCCTTTACAGAAGAAAGATAACAAAGGTAACCCTTGGTCAATCTTTCACTAGACTTCTCTGGTTAGAAATAACTCAGAGGGGTATTCTTATACTGATTATGTTGATATTTTTTTATATACGTCACTATGTTTGCTAAGAAGTGATGTAATCCCAACAGTTTCACCAGAGATAAAGAAATGTTTACACCTGTTAGAGCAAGCCATAGTTGGAGACTAGTAATTATACTAGAACTACACTGAGATTAGAGTTTATGGATCATAATTTCCTCCTTACAGGTTGCCATTTTTTGTACTTGTTACGATCTTTGCATTGGAATACTCTAGCAAAATGTTAAATATAGATTAAGTTAATTTTTTATCCTATAATAAGAAAGCAAAATTCAAAATAAAAGCTCATATAGGTCCCTACCTCATCAATGTTAGAGTTACAACAAAGGAAATAGATGCAATCTTGAGTCAAATGAAATTCAAACTCATTTTTTCTTGGTCTTATGATCCTCAGGGAATCATTTCCAATCTCACATTGAAAAAACAAGTACTTGCTATGCACACACACACACCAAGGCATGAGATTGAACAATATTCCAATCAAGAAGAATGGACAGAGGTACTTTACATGAAGGTGAAGAACAATTGGTCAGTCCGTCATCCATGCAGACACTTATTTATAAATAAAATATATTCAAAAGGGAAAGAGAAGACATGTCCCCAACTGACTTTGAAGTTGCACAACTTCTTGTTTTCAAAAGGGAAAAGACCAAGGACCAAAATAATACTCATAAGTCATATTCTCAAGTCAATACTCAAGTGATTACTATTCAAGATAAAACTCCAGAGGAAGGGGACACAAAGCAGTCAACCACAATGATTTTATCAGGGACCCCTATCATTCCTTCTACTCAAGTAGAATAAACAGTACAATCACCTACTGTAGAAGCAATAGTCCAATATCAAGTATCATCCAGTTCATATATTTCAACTCAGTAGAGTATCTTTTCAAGATACATGGAAATAAAATTTAAAAATGAAGCTTTGAAGGCTTCCACCTACTCTAAGGTTTGGAAGAAAATAACTTAGACTCAACACAGACTATTTTCTACATTCGATTCAGAAAAAGGACAGTTCTAGATGGCCTTCATAGAACCTCTAGTGCCAGCCCCCATGAGAGATGAAGACTATAAAGCCTCCATTTTTTCAATTGATAGCAAGAAAATACATGAAATTGATTAGATCGATTTACATAAACAAACAAGGGAGCTGATATTTTCATCACTCACTAGTTCAGCAATCATTGTTTCCAAATTACAGTCATCTTTGAATAACATGAATTCTAAGTTAAATACTGAAAATATGTCATCATTTGCTAAGGATAACAGGATCAAATCTTTGGAATATTTGATCATAAAGCTTGGACATCATCCTAAAGACATCAAAGCAGTAGAAGAGCTCATCAAAAACAAGGAAGCAACCATTCAAGCATTGAGGAAGAAACTGAAGCTACCATCCACAAAACATCCTCAAACTAAAGAGGTTTCCAATATAGAAATTGATAAATAAAAACTTTTTACTATAGTGGTTGAGAAAAATATACAGATAGAAATGATGGAACAGGGCATGGAATCACTGTTGAAAGAAGTAGAATAGTGGGAAGCAACAAGAGCATCTACATCAGGCACAGGTACAGTGACAGAAACTTCAACGAAGTCTACATTTTCATAATCTGCAGAAGAAATTATCAGAGCTCTAGATGAATTATCAGTAGTTCAGTCAAAAAAAAGAAAAAAATTCAACATCATTGGCTAAGATGGAGGAGCGTAAACTTAAAACTAACAATGTATATTTGTCAGAATTCTAGAAAAACTACAAATGCAGCATATACAATAATATGAAGACCAATCCTTTGTCATTCAAATGTTAGCAGAGGCTAAAAAAAGTTTTTGGAAGAATATAAATGTCAACATAACAAATATGTGGCCTTCAACACAGGTTACTTTTGAACAGGAAGAACTTGTGCACAGAGTTAAGGCAACAATATAAAATACAAAGGTATATTTAGAGCACAGGTGAGAAGAAGCACAAAATGTCATCAAGCTGCGAAATTCAAAAACCAAAGAGGAACTAGAAGACTTGAACATTTGAGACCGAATAGCAACAGTCATGGAGGTTAAGAGGATATTGGCCAAAAATAATTTGATGACATAGTTGGAAAATAAACACAATTAAGATCTTGAGTTGTAGGTTAGAAGGTTCAACATAAAATTTACATTGTTGTAGGAAAAAGGTTTCCTACTCTCAAGAATTCTAATGGAAAATTGGTCCCATTAGAAAAATACCAAGAACAATTGTGCAACATAGGTGCTAATGCTTCCAAGTTTGCAAAAGCTAAAGGAAATATCAGTAGGGAAGCATTCATACAGGTATACAGTTTGATTTAAATATCTAACACGAGGTCCACCACATTTTTGTAAATAAACCAACTTTTTAATCTTGCATCGAGGTGGATGAAATGTTTAGAAATATGGTTAAATTTTCTATCCCAAGTGAAGAAAGGTGGGACAGGTTTCTAGAATTGATCGACTGCAGTGTTGTTATAGCTCCAAATATCACTCTTGGTATTTGTGATGCTTGGTTTATGGCCTAGGGCAACCCCTCCTTCCAGACTTGGTCCAAATATTTTAAAAACAGTGTTTTACTTCCTGTACGCTACTTTTCCCTGTGATAAAAGCATGTACACGCGGGTCAGTCTATACCAAACCCATGTATATGTGTTAAAAAACTTAAAAAATTAATTTTCCTTAATTATGGGCGGAGATCACGGGTTTTACCTGTTGATTACCTCCTAGTGCTTGTGGCCCAGCTGTTCCCAACTGTTTCCCAACTAAAAAACTAATTTGGGAGAAGTATAAAAAGACTTGAATGGGAAGGCCTTAAGGAGGAGAAAAATGATAGAATTAATATTCTGAGATTATCCCTTGATCAAGTCTAAAGTATCCCTGTGCTTCAAGCACTTCCCCAAGTTCAGGAAACCCTTGTTTCCTTGAGTGTTGATATCCTCTCACATGCTTGGAGATATCATGGTATTGGTTATGGAAGGAGGCTTTTTTAGACTGGGACCGGACAGACCTGGAGGACGGTTCCACTTAGAGCCGAAAGAGGAAGACTCAGGTGAACTCTTTCCATGTTTACTATAGTTTTCTACAATAAAAGAAACGTTGTCTTGTTCCTGATATCAACTTTGTTTATGCATCAGATGTTATTGTTATGGTTTATATATGAATGACTATTTCAATGTATAACTAACCATCTACTTATATGATATAAAGTTGATTTCACTAAAATGCTTTATCTATATGCTGCTATGTGTATTTGAATTGGTTGATTTGCAGGTTCGAAGATCATTAGGAGTTGCAGAGGGTTTGAACCCTGGCTGGAACTACCCAAACGAAGGACATCTGAGTATGTTCATCCTCGCATAGTTAGTTTGTTTAAGCATGTTGCCTGAGTTGAATGCTTGTTTCTTGCTGTAGATTACTCCTGCTCTGCTAGGGTTCTGACCCAAAGCCCTAGGGGACTTATTCCCTCAACAGAATTGGTGACTCTGTTGGGGATAACAATCTTGTTATTCCTAGTTTGGATTATTCAATGCCAATCAGGGCTCAGTTATTAGTTTGCTTGTGGTGATGGTATTGCCTACTCCTATAGGAACTCAGACTTCAAGTCCAATCTTTTTCATCAAGCCTCATTTTTTATTTTTCTTGTAAAACTTTATATACGCACCTTTGTCTGTTTACAGAAGCATACACACGCTTGTTTCTGTGAACTGAAACTACGTATACACAAGTTTCTTTTGGCAGAAGCGCGTGTACATGCACCTGTGTAGGGACACAGTCGCGTATACAATTTTTTGCATGCTTTTTTCAAATCTTTCTGCCCAGAAAGATTTGTTTCTTGGTCTGTGTGGTTTCTGAGTGGTTAGTTTCTGTCTTCAGATTTTAATTGTTCAGTGAGCTTACTGTTTTGAATTCTCTCCTGCTTTGAAAAGTTTTTGGCCTCGGTTTGCTTTTGAGTGAGTTTTATGATTTGTGTTTGAACACACAAGGCTTCTTATAGAGGTTCTTGATTGTTCTGGTCTTCCGGGACAGAAGATTGTTTGCGATCTTTGTGTCAAACTTCATTATTGGTCTACTTGCTTTGCTTCCCGTCATTTTTGTGGCCATACACTTTTTCTTGCTTTTCGAAAGTTTCTTGTTGTTGAATTTGAAAGTGTGTCTTTCCTGATTTCTTGATCAGTTTCTCCAAGCTCTTTTTGTTGCTTTTGGATCATTTAGTGCAAGTTGAAACACCTATTTTGTTCAAGTTCTCATTCGTGTTGAATTGGTAACTTACAAAGTTTCCTTGTGCTTTGCTTTCGGTCTTTGAGTCTTTGGTAGCATTTTGAGTGCTTTTGAAAAGTTGTTTTTATTGCTTCTTGAAAAAGAAAAGTTCTTCAAAAACATCGTTTTTGCTTTCTTTTGCCAAATTTGATTTTGGTTTCTTTGGTTTTGTGAAAGTGAATTGTGATTTTTCGAGATTTGCCTTGCTTATTTGGAGGAAAATTTGTATGTGAAACTTGCATTCTCTTCAAACATTTAAGTTGGCTTATTAAAAAGTTTTAAACAATTGCTTTCATCTCTTCTTAGAGTAATCTAGAATTTTGCATTATCATGTACACCTTGCATTAGGGTAGTTTTGCATTATTAAAGCATCGATAGTTTTTTAGTTTTTGTGAGTGTGAAGTCTGCTACAAGAAAAGAAAAGGAAAAAGTTTTTGCTTTATAGAAGTTTCTTAGAACCCAAGTAGAAGTTGCTTTTCATCGAAGAACAAACAAGTGCATTGCATATAAGTTAGTTTTTCATTAATTTCTTTTGCGTCATAAAAACACCATCGGTTTCATTTCCATATTGTCCCTTGACTTAAAAGAACAGCCACTTAAAATCAAGCGCTTAATAAAATAAACTAGAACTTTTTATATTGTCAATCAGTATACACCAACAAGTTTTAGGTTTATTTAGGGCCTTGGATTAGGTGAGAGGAGAGTAAAATCTCCAAGGCCACTCTAAATTGTAAAACATAGAAGTCTGAATAAAGAGTGAAATTCAACAGTGTTACGGAGACCGGGAAAGCTCCGTGACTAGGGGTTAAGCATGAGGGTTTTTGAAGATAAGGACGAGAGATACCCCCTCTCTTACTTGTCAGATCTTACCTCACAACTGTTCCACTCTGCTTCTGACACGAGTTGGTGTCTTTAGTTTCCAATCCTAGGGATCTACACAGGTGGTTGCGGAGGGGAATCCCGTGGCACCTGAGGTTGACGTTGCATCACGTTCAGCAGTACTTCTGGAGAGCACCATTGCGAATCTTGGGGGCTTGCACCAGCAAAGGCTGTTGTGTGGAGGTCAGTGTAACTACCTCTGATACCTTCGCTAGTGAACTTGGGGCGTAATTACCCCAGTCTATTTTTGGAAGGCCCTTATTATTCGCTTTCTTGTATTTTGGTGTCCAGTCCTAATCACTCGGAGCGGAAATACTTGGAAGTTGTTTGACTACTGAATTCTTTAGGGACATTTTTAGTGTGTGTTCTGTGCTCCTAGTTAGCCTAGCTTTCAATTTTCTTGAGTCTTTAAGTAGATCTTATTAAAATAATTCAAAGTGGCTGACTGATCACTTAGACGGTCCCGTAGACTTCATGGGCTTTCACCTGCGAGTCCAGAGCCTTCTCCTAGAAGGCGTAGGAGCGATTCTACCAGTGGTTTTCAACCAGTGGTAGCTAGCGCATCAAAGATTGATCCTCCACTTGGGGGCATTAGTGTACAAGATAGACCTGGTACTACTACAGAGCTAGAGAGGAACACACCAGTTCTTTCTCGAGTGCTCTTCCAGTCGGAAGATAATATTGAGGTAGAAGAGCTCTCAGAGTCAATTGCGGCTCTGAATTCTCCTCTCCCTTCTGATCATCCAGACGTATTGTTATATGTTAGAACTCCGACACACAGGCCTTCAAGCCCAGGTCCACACACATCTATCCCTTCGATGACCACTGCTGGAAGCATGGCATCCACCACGAGTGCTGCGAGTATGCAGACTCCTATATCAGTACAAGGGGGAGGAACTATTTCCATCCCTTCTACATCCTTATTTGGGTCTACTGCTAGCACATCCTTAGTTGGGTCCACTTCTATTCCATCAACGAGTGGAAGTTCCCAAGCTAATGCATCCAGTTTTGTATTCTTCCCTTTTGGAATGCCCTCTCAAGGTATTCCTTCAGCTCCATTAAATGTACCATTAAATGCCTCCACGTCCATGATGAGTGGATCAACTTCTTTTTAGGGTTTCCATTTTGGGAGTGGTCATATACCACATTCCGACGATAGGATCTATGCCTTTTCCTTTCACGAGTCAAGGCAGCAATCCCTTTCAGAGTTGGACTAACCCTACGGTTAGTGAGGCAGGAGCTGGGAATCCATTTTTCGGACAACAAGGGAATGTGTCGTATTCCTTAATCAAATCATTTTGAAGTTTTCCACCCTTAGCTAATGCTTGGAATCCTTACCAGGGGCTGTCAGCTCCTTACAATAATTTATTAGGGGGAAACTTTGCTAGTTATGGAGGTTTTTCAGCTAGAGTTGGTCAAACTCTGATTTTTTCTGGACCACAAGGTTCACCTTTTGGTTCACCAGGTTCTACCAGTTACTTCGGGAAACCTGGTGGCTTTCAAAATCCAAGTCATTCTTTTTAGACTTTTTGGAACCCCACCCAATCTGGGTGGAATCCCCAAGGTCCTCCACGACTTCCTTTTCTGGCCATGCTTAATCTGCCAGACTTGACTAAGTTGACGAATGATCCAATCAGATACAATCCGACTTGGCCTCCAATCACAACCAAACTTCCATCAGATATTCCAAAATTCAAAGGGAAGAGTGGTGAAGACCCAGGTGACCATGTAACCACATTCCATTTATGGTGCTCATCTAACTCCCTAATCGATGATTCGATTAGGTTGAGACTATTTCAGCGCACTTTAACTGGGAATGCGGCTAAGTGGTATATAGAGTTGCCAGGGGGCACCTTTACATATTTCGACTATTTGGCTAACATTTTCTTAAACCATTTTCAGTTGCCTGTCTGTTACGAAACCGGAACTGAACTTCTGGCCAATTTTCATCAGGACATGGCTACTCACATTTCGGATCATATCCAAGAATGGAGATGGAGAAAGAGGCTCATTAAAGCCGAAATTCCACCTGAATTCTGTCTCGAATGGTTTTTAAAATCATTACAACCCGAGATCTCCAAGGATGTTTCTATTTCCAGAGTTTATTCCAAAGATCAAGCTATCTTTCGCGTCAAGAAGTTAGATTTGATATATTCTCAGTCTGGGACTATTCAGAAAATCTTGCCTGATGCTCCTAGATCCACGGTTGATATAGCCAAACTAAAGCCAAGCTCACATGTTGATGGTATTTTTGGATCAATTGATGTGAATGCGGTGAACGTTCTGAGCCAATTGCAACAATTGTCTCTACAAACTGCTTCTTCCAATCAGGCTGCATCGTCTACTCCTTCAACTTCCCAACCTTCTTCCGTAAATTCCATTTAGGCTTCTAACCCCAAAGGAAATCAAAATTCCAATGGGAAGAAGAAGGGACGAGGTAAAAAGAAGAATCAGGATGGGAAGGGTAATGCGAACAAACCCGACAATGGTGCTGGTGAGGGTGCAAAAGAGTCTAAGAATAAAGTTAAATTTCCATGCAAGTTATGAAGTGGAGACCATTTGACTCGTCTATTCAAGATGCTCAGCGCTTGTTAGTGCAGCAAGGGTCTTCTAGCTCTCAAGCTGTGTTAACTAACCCTTTCCCCCAAGGGTAGCAGCTACTTGCTGGCGTGAACTCAAATCCTGGTACCTCTACAGGGGGCAACCAGGAGGGGGATAATTCCTTAAATGTTTTCATGATGAGTTCTAATGTCAATGTGGCTACACGGTCATGAGATTATGGTGAAGCAGAAACATCTAAGAATAAATCTGTTCCTGAAACTATGGACCCACTTCATATTGAGCAACCTTCTGTCGAGTCTATACCTCAAATACCGAAAGGTTCCGCCAAATGCGTGACTATCAACCCTAATGCTAGGGCAGCCCAGAACTACTCCATTGTAGAAAATCTGGCTTAGAGTCCTTGCACGATGTTTGCTTTAGAGGTACTCCAGTCGTGTCCAGCTCAAAGAAGTGCTTTTCTTTTAGAAATGGGGGTAGTAGATCCAAATAATTCTTTAGCTCTCACTTTTGATATGCACAATGTCAAAAAGAGACTTCCTCATCATATGGCTTTCCAGATAAAGTCTACTTATCGGAAAACTAATATTTTTTTAATAGTTATAGATGAGGGAGCTTCCACATGCGTAATTTCTATGTCATGTTGGAAGGCAATTGGATCATCCGCAGCTATTCCTTCACCTACTCTCTTGACAGCATTTGACGGACATTCTCATAGGCCACATGGGATTATCCCGACCTTTCCTATATGTGTTGGAGGAAAGGTCGTTAATGTTGAAGTAGAAATTGTTGATGCCAACCTAGATTACAATCTCCTCTTAGGATGGAATTGGATTTATGAAATGGATGTCGTAGTTTCGACTCTGTTTCGCGTCCTTTGTTTTCCTCACGAGGGGAGAATTGTTAAAGTTGATCAATTGGATTATTCTCCAGGTGATCCTCGTGCAACTTTGGATTCTACCATCCCAATGGTGGATAATCCTCGTCAACCTATAGAGAATTTAGGAGTTGGGATGTGTTCTTCCTTAATGGGCGTATTTGATATTCCCCCTCCTACAGCTAGAATCAATACAATTTCATCCTCCAAGGAACCTTTACGGAAAGAGTTTGTTCAAACTCATTATTTTTCGAATCCTGGGACCTTACCTTCATCTGCAACCACATCAGATGAAGAGAAGGTGGGTGGAATAGAATATCCTATGTCTACAACAGAGCTTATATATGAATCTATCGATAACTCTACAGACTACCATCCCACTCCTTCTTCGGAAAAGGAGTTAGATGGTGATGTGGCTCCTACTTGGACCCTCGACTCCACTTCTGCTTTGGATTGCTTAGATACAGTTTTTCCATCTGACAAAGAAATATTCGAAGCAATGACGGTTGTAGATCGACCATTGGAAGATTTACATCATCGTTCATATTTTCATCCTCCTTTGCATGAAGTCGAATCTAGGTCCTCCAATCTGCCTACTAGCGATGTTTGTACGGTTCCTTTGGCTCCAACACAGTTATCTGCTGAAGGTAATATATTGATTGGCTCAATGACTGTACCTATAAACATCTCTAGGAACAAGCTGGCGGAGCCCCCTGATGGGCTCTACCTTAAGAGGCATTTTGCTTAGGTTTTGGCCGAGCAATTACTTCTTTGTATATATTATATTTTTGTGCATATTTTGTTGGGAATTTTTGTGATATCATTCATTCATCAAGATAAAAACAAACATCAAAAATCTGGAACTGTATATATATATCATAAAACCGCCCGTGTGTACATAAAGTGTTTCAAAAATAATATACAAAATCGGGACTAAATGCCCATAATCATGTCCAGTCTATCTATGACCTGGCTCAGGATGAGCGGCTAAGAAGGTGACCACTGCGTTGGCCACATGCTGAAGAATGTGAACCCAGTCTCATGGTACTCCTACCACGCGGCACTACATCTCCTCAGGTAGGTCTTCTACAGCCACCATTGGTACCTGGTGAGTCAATCTCACCAAGTTTCTTTGGACTGCGTATAAGACCCTCTCTGTCTCAGCAGCCACCACTTCGACACCTCTTTTGCGACGCTTGTGTCACGAAAATCCATCTAGTCATACCGAACCCCCATCTGGAACATGATCATTATATCAGTATTTTAATCCCATCAAAAATATCTTTAAGTTCATTTTCATATTTAAAAAACATAAAAAAAAAAAAAAAAAATCTTAAAATTGATAAAACTTAAAAAATGGTTACCTATCTCTCCCCATGCTGCGTTTGGTGGTAGCACCAAATCTGGATCTCCTCTGAAATCCATGCTAGCATAGGGATAGTCGTCCACAGTGATGATTTGTTGTTCCCACCAGGAGAAGAACTCATCATCAAATGCAGTCTTCGGCACGTCCTTGCTCCAAGGCATTTCATCAGGTCGACCCACCTTCCCATCCGAGGATCTCGGGGGCTACTGATAGAAACTGATACTCTGGGACGTAGCCCAAGAACCTTCTCGAAGAAGAAGGAGCACAAAATGGTCCCATATCCAAAAATTTTGGTTTGTCCTTTCTGAATGGAGGACAACTGGCTCTTCATATTGTTAAGAAGAAGTGTACACCAATCAAAAATAGTAGTGACACACTCCACGGCCAAGTTCATGGATACTCGTGGCGCTTGGTGCAATGAGGCTGATCTATTTATCCTAGCTATGGTGAACAGTGAGATTCTCAGGGACAAGCTCTCCACATGTTTTATTGGAATCTGGCTTCCAATCTTCTCCGAATGCCCCGAATAGTATATATGTATGTAGTCTTCCACTGAGAGACTGCCTCGTGTCCGGCCAGTCGAATGTACAACTTCTCCTCTCTGGTAGAGACCAGTGATAAAGTATATATCTTCTACCTCTATCCTCAAAGGCATTTGATCAATCATAAATGCATCATCTTTGATACTCCAATAGTGGATTAACATTTTAAGCAATCGGGTGTTGGCCTTCATATTTGGCATTTTGAAAATTTTCAATAAGCCACATCCCCTCAATGCATCTAAGACCTGTTGATCATTCATAAATTCATTATCAATGGTAGTATGCTCCCGCTCTCTCCATGTGATTGTCATCGTGAAAGAAAATTAAGTTTCAACCGTTAGATTTTTGTGTTTAAATTTCAAACCACGTATACACGGGTCCCTTTCATACATAGTCACGTGTAGGGCTTGCATGTATGCGGGTCTATAATATCCAACCTACGTATAGCCGCGTTGAAATTTTTAACATAAATTCCTACAGTCAAATCTCAATTAAAATTTCTAAAAACAATCATAAATAAATGCAAGCTAGAATTGGGGGTTAGCTAATGATTTTGATCTAATTTGAACGGTCCAATTCTTTGGGGGGAAAGTTTGCTCTTTTTTCTCCACAACTTTTTCTCTCAACACAAATGGTACAAATGGTGAGTCAAAAAGTCATTTTGTAAGCTTTGAAAATTTTTAGGTTAAAAGGAGCAACATTTCTAGCAAAGTAGCAATAGTCATCACCAAACTCCTACATAGCCTCAACATTGATACAAATTTTGAGGAGATTTTCCTATTTTTCCATCTATATCTAAAAAAATATGTGTCTTTAAACATATATTATTTTGTAAATGTATTTTATTTGAAATCCGATCTGAGATGTAAAGGTTTATATAAATACTTAGAGTAAAGACTTAGAAATGGTTGAACCATTGTCATAGACTTTTGAGTAGACTTGTATCCTTCGAAGTTATTTAGGAAATAATAAAAGGATTTTGCATTCATTTCAAAAGAACTTATGTCCTTGTAAGTTCTTCTTTGTCATTATATTTTCACTCTGTTTTAATCTGAGTATGCTTGAAGTTTATGGGAGTTCTGGGTATGATAATATTGAGTTTCAGTTTATCTTAAACCCCCCATGAAGTTATAATCCTTTATAGAGATTATTTAATTGAATTGTCTATTTGATTTAACTCCTCTACATCACTAAATTGTCATCTTCCCTTAAGTTTCAAACAAATATTTTTTGGATGTAAAATTACTTTACACACATCCATTGTATATGATTGGTTAAATAATCTATTTGATGTTTAACAAATCATATAGTTTCTAAAGTTTTAACCTTACATATGTTATCAAAGCTAAATACTTGTTAGAGGTGAAGAATCAACCCTTCTAATAAATCATAAGTAATTAAGAAATTGCACATGTTTAAATAGTTTAGATCTTTGGTCATCCAAAACCTTTAAAAAAACAAACCATTATAGATTCTTTGGCATAATTCCTTACCTATAATTATCTTCAGAGGTACAACAATGGGCACTATCAAAGAAATTAGCCTACACTTAAAAGGGACAATAACAAGAGAAATAAGGAAGAAGCCCATATAACTGAAGAAGTAGAAGAGTGTGAGACAAAGAAGCCTAAGAAGGAGGAAGTGAAAGATCTCTACTATGAGTAAGAGAATCTCCTTCACTAAAAATGTACTCTTCTATTGTAGACAAGAAGCATTGTAAATAATATAGGATGCATTATAGTGGAAAATGACATCATGGTAGAAGCCTTAGAAGTAAGAGCTCGAAACATATATAATATTATGAATGTATGGAACAAAACATATGGAAGTCAACTAGGTAGAGTATAGATCTTGGAAAACTCATTGAAAGATCATGTGATAATTATAGAATTCATCTAGAAAAAGGGTTATCATACAAAAGATATCATCGTCAAGATAAGGATATGCAAGATCCTCAAAGATTCTCTGATGGGATCTTCAATATAAAGATTCAGTGATCAAGAGTAAAAGTAAGTGTTTCTGCAAGAATTCATTAAATGATGGTATGATAAAATGATAGTGAAGCAAATCAAGGGAATGAAAGTCCTTCATTCAAAGGAAATTGTTGCCGGAAGTATGGATGGCCCAAAGAAAGATGAGGTATGTATGCTCAAAATTCAATATTGTGGAATTCATGTCATATGGTTATAGATAACATGAATGTAATAGGTGAAGAAAACCATCTCTTTACTCCAGATGAGCTGCCTACTTACATCACCGAAGAAGAAGAATGTGCAGAGAATTCAGCTACACACCAAGACACTGATTTTATCCTAGCTAACGAAACCATGTTGGAAGAAGAGTTAGAAGAATATCAAAGGGGGTATATGAATGCTTTGTCCACACAAAAATAGTGATATTCCCTTCGAAACAGAGATGTACCAGCTAAAAAAATTCAGGAAAAGAAGGAGGATGAAACAACAAAGAAAGATACATCAGCGACACAAAGAAAGGGAAAGGAGGCGGTTGTTCCGGAGAGCAACAAATCGAAATCAGCAGAACAATCATAGCAACCAGCCACCTCAAAAGACAAGGAAAGGAAAGAGATCCCAGTCAAAGAGGTAGAAAGAACTCCTGCTTTCAGCCTAGAGAATGAGATTTCTAAGTGTTATGAAACCAGCTCACAAAAAGATAGAAAAGAGAGATCCACACCTTAGAATTCAGCCTCTTCGAGGGGGAAACCACCTTTACATTACATAAATGAACAATTCTTGGATGATACAAATGAAAAAACCTCCTTTCTATATATAGGAGTCTAAGGAGTCACAATATAATCCAGCCGCCCTAACAATAATAATATAAAGCCACAAAAATAACAATAGAGGGATTCTATGGGGCACAGAAATAACAACATGGGGGTAATAGGGGCACAACAATATAAATAAGGGGTATAACTACAATAGTAATGGGGTAATCACTAGTATTATAGGGACCCAACATGCCCCTCTCCCTCAAAAAAGTGTTGTCCTCAATGCTTGAGTAGTTCTGGATACTTCTGCATAAAATTCTCATCCTCCCATGTGGAATGTTCAGCGGATAAGTTCTTCCACTTGATAAGATACTCTGAAATTGATCGATTTCGTAGCTGTCAAGTTCTTGTTTCTGTGACTGCTTCCGGTTCCAATATAATTTTTCCTTCCTCGTCAAGTTCTGGCAATATTGTTTGAACTGGGAGCTTGTCGCCTATAACTTTCTTTAAACATGAAACATGGAAAACTGGGTGCAATCGAGAAGCTGCAGGAAGCTCCAATTTGTATGCCATAGTACCAATCTCTTGCAACACCTTGTACGGACCATAATACTTTGGTGATAATTTATTATCCTTCTTAGCTTGCTTTAGGGACATTTGGTTATATGGTTGTAGCCGTAGGGATACCCAATCACCTACATCAAAACTTCTTTCACTGCGATGTTGATATGCCTGTTGTTTCATTCTATTTTGTGCCAACACAAGGTTATCCTTTAAGAGTTGGAGGACTTGTTGTTGATGTTCGATGTGATGTTCCACTGCCTGAACCTTAGAATTTTCTCTTAAATATGATGTGATGGATGGTGGTTGATACCCATAAAGTGCCATAAATGGGGTCATTTTTGTTGCTGTATGGAAGGAAGTGTTATACCACCATTCAGCCAGAGGCAACCATTTGACCCATTGTGTCTGTTTATCAGATACAAAGCAACGAAGATATCCTTCCAAACATTTGTTTACTATCTCAGTTTGCCCATCAGATTGAGGATGATAAGATGAGCTATGAGCTAACTGAGTACCAAGACAAGAAAATAATTGTGTCCAAAAATTTCCAGTGAAAATGGGATCTCTGTCACTTACAATAATCTTTGGGTTTCCATGTAGCTTTTGAATTGTTTCCATAAATGCAGTAGAAACTGTACTGGCTTTAAATGGATGTGATAATGCACAAAAGTGTGCATACTTGGTAAGTCTGTCAACTACCACCATGATGACACTCTTTCCCTCAGACTTGGGTAAACCTGTGATAAAATCCATTGAAACCTCCTCCCAACGTTGGCTTGGAATGGATAAAGGTTGTAATAGACCCGGTGTCTTAATTGTTTCAACTTTATTTTGTTGGCAAACCAAACATTCCGCCACAAACTTTTGAATATCTAATTTAAGGCCATCCCAAAAAAATTCCTTCTTAACCCTGTGGTAAGTTTTTAAAAATCCTGAGTGCCCTCCTAAGGGAGAAGTGTGCAATTCCATAAGAATCTTTTGTTTTAGCTGGGAATTCTTACAGAGGTATAAGCGATCTTTGTACCATAATGAATCATTTTTCCAGCTAAATGTATCAGACGTACTGGAATCTTGTTGTAGCTTTCGAATAAGTGCCCACACTTCTTCATCATTCTTCCATTCCTCTCTTGCTTCGTTTATCCAATCTGGTTGGATAATAGAAATGGCGCACAACAATGCTTCCACATCCTCATCCTTTCTTGAGAGTGCATCTGCCACCACATTTTGCTTCCCTTTTTTGTAGATGATTTCAAAGTCATAACCCAACATCTTTGTGACCCACTTTTGTTGCTCTTCAGAGGATAATCTTTGTTCTAAAAAGTATTTAAGGCTATCATGATCCGTTTTTACCTTGAAGTGTCTTCCCATTAGGTAGGGTCGCCATTTCTTAAGTGCATGGAGTATTGCCAACATTTCCTTCTCATAAATAGCTTTGCTTAAAAACTTTCCCTTGATTGGACGACTTTCAAAAGCAATGGGTCTTTCATCTTGCATTAGAACAGCACCAATTCCATTTCCTGAAGCATCACATTCCACAATAAAGGTTTTTGTGAAGTTCGGTGTAGCTAAGACCGGTGCTTGGCACATTGCCTCTTTAAGATGTTAAAAGGCCTTTGTTGCTTCCGGAGTCCATGAAAATGCATCTTTCTTCAATAATGTTGTTAGAGGTGCTACTATTCTCCCATAATTCTTAACAAACTTGTGATAATACCCTGTCAACCCAAGAAATCCTCGCAGATGCTTTATGGATGTGGGAATTTTCCATTCCTTAATGGCTTTAATTTTGCTAGGGTCTACCTTAACTCCTTCATGAGATACAATATGACCCAAATATTCCACCTCCTGGACTCCAAAGAAACATTTGGATCTTTTTGCATATAATTGTTTCTCCTCCAATAGTTGTAGCACCCTATCAACATGTTCAACATGATCCTTCCAAGACTTGCTGTAGATTAGTATATCATCAAAAAATACTAACACAAATTTTCTAAGGAATGGTTTGAAAATTGAATTCATCAAACCTTGAAATGTTGAAGGTGCATTAGTAAGGCCAAAAGGCATGACAAAAAATTCATAATGACCCTCATGAGTTCTAAATGCCATTTTCGGAATGTCTTCAATCTTCATTCTGATTTGATGATATCCCGAACGAAGATCCAACTTGGTGAAGTAAATTGATCCATGCAATTCATCCAGTAATTCATCAATGACAGGAATGGGGAACTTATCTTTAATAGTGAGCTTGTTGAGCTCCCTATAATCTAGGCACATGCGCCATGATCCATCCTTCTTGTGCACCAATACTACTGGAGCAGAGAAAGAACTTTGACTTGGTTGAATTATACCAGCCTCTAGCATTTCTGCAACCATACGTTCAATTTCACTTTTTTGGACATAGGGATATCTATACGGCCTGATGTTTGGAGGAACACTTCCTGGAATCAGATGAATAGCATGATCATGATCACGCATAGGTGGGAGACCTTTGGGAGTCTCAAATACCTTGGAATGATTGTCCAGGACTTTTTAGAGATCTGGAGAAATAGATGATTCCGATGTGGAAACATCTAGCGAATATAATTGTGCAATTACACCTCTTTTCTCCTTTTTTAGAAGCTTTGTCATACCATTAGAGCTGATTATCTTTCCCAGTTTCCCTGCAATACCCCTTAATTCAACATCCTTTCCTTCTGTAGAAAATTTGATGAAAAGTTCTTGAAAATTAAAAGCTATTGTACCCAAGGATTGTAGCCATTGGACTCCTAGTACAACATCAACACCTCCCATTGGAATGGAAAGCATTGGGCTTGTCAATACATATTCTCCCATGGATAGCTTGATATTATGGCACCTTCCAGAGCAATTTATTGTTCCTCCATTTTCAATCATCACTTGACACTCTGGTGCTGGATATAGGAAGCAATTCAATTCTTTTGCAACCCTACAATGAATAAAATTGTGGGTGCTTCCTGAATCAATCAACACTATTACCTTTTTCTTCTTGATTTGTCCTTCTATCCTGATGGTTTGAGGAGTGGTAATTCCCACCAATGCATTACAAGATATGGTCGGATTTATTTTTTCTTCATCTAGGCTTTGTTCCTGGAGTATATCTTCTTCTTTTGACCTTTCTTGCTCCTTTTCTTCTTCCTCTTCACTATCTATGTAGAATAATTTCTTCTCAGCACACTTATGACCTTTAGTGTATTTGCTATCACAATTGTAACAAAGCTATTTTGCTCTTTTTTCTTCCAATTGTTGTGGTGTCAACCTTATAGGTTGTGGAAGACTAGGGGCAACAACACTTCCGTCTTTATAGTTGTGAGTGGTATGCTTCCTGGTTGCCATAATTTTGCTTTCCATTTTTCTTGCTAACCTGAATGCCTTCTCTAATGAATCAGGTTCCCAAAGGCGAACATCATGTTGGATATTATCCTTTAAAGACCCTATGAACACATCAATCCTATGCTCCTCTGGAATATCTTTTACCCTTATGTTCAATTTTTGGAACTCCTCAATGTGCTCCATTACTGAACCCTTTTGTTTGAGACTTATCAATTGGCTAAAAAAAGTGTTGCTTTTTGTATCTTCATAATGTGCTATCAATTCTTCCATAAAAATTGCCCAAGTGATAAATTTTTTACGAGAGAAAAGCCATTGATACCATACAAACTGATTTGGTTCCAAATATACAGTTGCCATATGTACCTTTTGTGTGTTTTGCACATTATTGAGATCGAAGAACTGCTCCATCTGTAATATCCATGTGGCGGGATCCTTGCCATCAAACTTCCTCATATCGATTTTTGGAATATGGTGGGTCTTCGATCCAACATTAGAATCTATGGAATCATGATTAACATTACTTTTGTTCACATCATGAGTTTCATTTACAACCTTTTCACCATTAGTAAGTATCTCTTGTAGAAAATTTGTCAAATCTGTCTTCAAATCTGCCATGTCTGTCTTCAAATCTGTCTTCAAATTTGCCATGTCTTTCTTCAAATCTGTCTTCAAATCTATCTTCAAATCATCCATCTTAGATTCCACGCCATTTATCTTAGATTCCAAGCCATTTATCTTAGATTCCACGCCACTTATCTTAGCTTCTGTTAGCTTTTGTGAGCGTGACATTTGTTGCACTTGTTCTTGTAATTTTGATATATCATGTAGCATTTCTTCCTCTTCTTCATGAGTCATGCTAGAGCTTTCAGGTTCCTTACTAGGTGTTTGCATTTTCTCTCCTTGGGGCATCAGTTACCGATAATAATGCTTTACTATGCCCTTTGAATTCCGTTAAACCAAGCTTACACAAAAATTTAAAAAAAAACTACACACCTTTTTTTCACTTTATAGAAGCCTGATATTGAATCTGATGTATCTCTATAATTTTGGATTATCTAGTTCTGAAACTGTGACCTGTAGTAGCCTTCTGTGTCCTCTTTCCAATGCCACAAGTCTGACCCAAATTGGATTCTCCAAGGAAGAGTTATGTGAAATCTACCACAGTGACTTGCTTTTAGACTAGTTCAGTAGAGCGAATTTGTATGACGTGCCACGAGTCACTGTTTCAACCTTTGAATCTGAAACATGCATACAGGAAACTACAGTCTGTCCTCTTTCTATACCTTCTTATGAAATTTCAATCCGATCCTTAGAGAGAAAGTTATGACGATTTTCCCCAGGTCACCTGTTTTGAATGTAATTCAGGAGTCTGCAAAAGGACCAACTTCCTCAGATCATATCTCCACAAATATCGCGCGAAAAGAATTGAAATTCGGACCGAAGGTTTAGCACGATTTCTTCTCAAATGGGTTTTTTTTGCGACCTCTGAAACATCACAGAAAAAACGTTATAGCGAAAATTCCACGATGACCTGTTTGGAGCAGTGAAACCCTAGAATCCAAAGCTCTGATACCAAATGTTATGAAACCAGCTCACAAAAAGATAGAAAAGAGAGATCCACGCCTTAGAATTCAGCCTCTTCGAGGGGGAAACCTCCTTTACATTACACAAATGAACAATTCTTGGATGATACAAATGACAAAACCTCCTTTCTATATATAGGAGTCTAAGGAGTCACAATATAATCCAGCCGACCTAACAATAATAATATAAAGCCACAAAAATAACAATAGAGGGATTCTATGGGGCACAGAAATAACAACATGGGGGTAATAGGGGCACAACAATATAAATAAGGGGTATAACTACAATAGTAATGGGGTAATCACTAGTATTATAGGGACCCAACACTAAGCTAAAGGTATCCATCCCTTTGACTGAAATCATGAAGAACAACAGCTATAGAGGACAAATTTCTAAAATGTTGAATTTGGACCCAATGTCTGACATGGTAAACGTGGAAGATGATCAGCCTGAAATGATTTTTGGGCCAGTGACAAATGGTGAGTCTCCCGAGAGAGAAGTGCCACCCTTCTATATCAGTTTACGATTGCATGAATCTGTTCTACACAATGCCATGTTCGATTCTGGAGCCTCTCATAATCTCATGCCCAAGGCTATCATGGATAAGCTTGGTATAGACATCACCAGCCAATGTCATGATCTCTATTCATTCGACTCCAGCAGAGTAAGGTGCATAGGGCTCATCAAAGACTTAGTTGTGAGTTTGGATCAGCTTCCTATGAAAAATGTTCTGATGGATGTAGTGGTAGCAGGCATTCCTCCAAGGTTTGGTATGCTTCTTTCCAGGTCTTGGGTGGAAAAATTGAAGGGGACACTATAGCTGGATTTCTCCTATGCAACAATCTCGGTGTTTGGACAAATGAGGAAATTATATCGGGAAAAAAAGATGAAGTATATGATCACAAGCAAGGAGAAATCGATAAATCATCCTATAAACTATGTACATACAGATTTAGAGTCTTTTGTTTTATTTTCAGATAGTTTAAATGAATAGATAGTCAGATAGTAGAAGCAGACGACATTCTAGAGATAACAGAAAATTTTAGAGAGATTTTGAAGAAAGAAAGACAAGAAAAGCAACAAAAGATTGGGCAATCAATTGAAAACAATGGACAACAAATAAACAATGGACAACAAACAAACGATGGACAACAAACAAACAATGGACAGCAAAAAGATTTTCAGCACTTACAAGAGGAAGAAGAAGCCTTATGGACCATGGATTTTGATGGAGCAGTAGGGAATGATGGAGCTGGTATCGGTATTTGGGTACGCAGTCCTTTCTCCGCCCCAAACAAAGTACCTAGCAGTGTGAGAGTTTGCTCCTACAAGTTGTCCTTCGAATGTTCCAATAATGAAGCTGAATATGAAGCTCTGATTGTTGGTCTGAAGATTCTTAGAAAGCTGAATGCAAAGAGGATTTCAGTATATGGCGACTCCGAGTTGGTGATAAAACAGGTCAGAGGTGAGTACCAAGCAAAACATCCTAGGATGCGGGCCTATCGTAATGCAGTTTTGGACATTTTGAAGCTATTTTCCGAATACACCTTGACATGTGTGCCACGAATACAAAATAGTATTGCTAATGCTCTTGCCAAGGCAGCGAGCAGCTTGAAGATCCCCATGAACTCCAGCAATAAATTTGAAATCCATGTCAAGCACCGTCCAACCATTCCAGACAATCAACGAGACTGACAAGTGTTCCAAGATGATGAAGAGATTAAGGATTTTCTACTCAACAAAGGCAAGTTCAAAGAAACCTTAATCGATGTGGAAAACGATGAGAACAAAGGGAATGGTATAGAAGAAGTACAATTCAATCAAATGGATGTATTGCAGTTGAAGAACAACATCATTCCTAAAGGCTTGATACCCCTAGAAGAACTTTTCGATCAGGATGACGTAGCCCGCAAGCCATCTTTACAGCCCACGGAGAAAGGTGTAGAAGAAGTCAACATCGGTACAACAGCAAATCCAAAATTGGTAAAATTGTCCAAGACACTACCGCCAAAGATCAAGGACAAATATATCAGTTTGATGGCTTCATTTGCAGATGTATTTGCTTGGGATTATTCATATTTAAAGACCTATGATACGAACATCATTCAGCACACCATACCTATCAAGCCCAATCAGAAACCATTTAGACAAAAGCTGAGAAGGATCAATCCAAGGTTGATGCCATCCATCGAAAAACAGGTAAATAGGTAGTACAAGTTAGGTATCATTGTGCCTATCAGATTTTCAGATTGGATATCTAACTTAGTGCCTGTACGAAAGAAGACCGGTGAGATCCGCCTATGCATTGATTTCAGAAATCTAAACAAGGTCTCATTGAAGGACAACTATCCGCTGCCCAAGATGGACCATATACTTCAGCGAGTAGTGGGGGCATCTCGTATGTCCCTGCTTGATGGTTATTCAGGATATACCCAAATTTCAGTCCATGAAGATGATAAGGATAAGACAGCATTCACAACTCCATGGAGAACATTTCACTATGTCAAAATGCCATTCGGTTTGAAGAATGCAGGTGCCACATTTCAGCGTGCAATGGACTTGGCATTTGCAAATGAGAAGGATGTGTTTTTGGTGGTGTACTTGGATGACTTGACGGTGTTTTCAAAATCTGATGAAGAGCATATGCATCACCTAAAAATTGTCTTTCAAAAATGCAGGAAATATGGCCTATCTCTGAATCCTAAGAAGAGCTTGTTCGCCATGGAGGAAGGAAAATTACTTGGGCATATCATCTCAAAAGATGGCATCCGCATAGACCCAACACGTGTCCAAGCAATTCAGCAAATCGATCTGCCTAGGAACAAAAAGGAGATACAGTCATTTAATGGTAAGATGAATTTTCTGCGTCGCTTTGTGCCTAATCTTGCGGAACACTTGAAAGAAATGACCAACATGATTAAGAAGGACAGCCAGGTGAAATGGATGGATGAGGATGTAAAATATTTCAACTTGGTCAAATTGGCCCTCTCTTCAGCTCCAGTTCTAGTCAGCCCGGATTACACTCAAGATTTCATATTGTTTTCATTTGCTTCTGAGCACACTATGGCAGTGGTATTGTTGCAGAAAAGGGATGATCATGAAAGACCCATTGCATTCTTCAGCAGGGCTATAAGGGATGCAACTTTGAAGTACAACATCATTGAGAAGCAAGCCCTGGCATTGGTGAAGGCACTGAAAGATTTCCGGGTGTATATCTTACATTCTCACATTCTGGCCTATGTTCCTAATACTGCTGTGAAAGATGTTTTAGTGCAAACCGATCCGGAAGGGAGAAGAGGCAAATGGATCGCAGCCTTGCTAGAGTACGATGTGGAGATAAAGCCTACAAAACTGGTCAAAGGATAGGGATTGGCTAAACTAATGGCTGAATCAAATTTGCATGCATTGGACATAAATCAGATCGCTACCATGTCCGATGAGAATGATGAAGGAACTTCAGTTCAGGTATCCGAAATGTTTGCTTTGTCCCCATGGTATTCTGATATAATCTATGTGCTGAAAAATTTATCACCACCGCCCGGCATGGTTAGAAACAAAGTGAGAACACTTAAATTGAAGGCTGCCAAGTTTTGTATCTTGAATTCTGCACTTTATTGGAAAGATCCCAGTGGTATTTTACTAAATTGTCTGGTGGAAGAGGAGGCAAAGAAAGTCATGGAAGACTTCCACGGAGGAGAGTGTGGTGGACATCTTTTTTGGAAGTCAATAGCGAACAAAATCTTGAGAGTGGGGTACTACTGGCCTACTTTGTTTGTAGATGTGCATAAGATGGTAAAGCGCTGTCACAAGTGTCAAATTTTTGAAGGAAAACAGAAACTACAGCCTTTGCCACACAAGCCTATCGAAGTGAGCACTCCATTCCAGCAGTGGGGGTTGGATTTCAATGGGGAAATTCATCCCGCATCTTCCGGACAGCATAAGTGGATCCTTACAGCGAGGGACTACTTCATAAAGTGGATTGAGGCAGCATCTACCAGACAAGCAACAGACACGGTAATCATCTCATTTCTCAAAAATAACATCTTGTCTCGCTTTGGTTGTCCATACAAAATAATCACTGATAATGCAGCAGCTTTTAAATCGAAAAGGATGGTAGAATTTTGTCACAAATATCACATAATTTTGGGTCATTCAACTGCCTATCATCCACAAGGCAATGGATGGCAGAATCTTCGAATAAATCTTTGGTCAACATCATCAAGAAGTTGCTGGAAATTAATAAGAAGAGCTGGAACAAGAGGCTGGTTCATGCACTTTGGGCAGATCGAATCAGTCAGAACTAGTCTATTGGTATGTCACCGTTTGAGCTGGTTTATAGAGTGGACACAGTATTACCTGCTACTCTTGCTGCCCCAGTGGTCAAACTTCTTCAGGAGGCTGGCAGTGAGGAAGATCCCATGCAAAGAAGACTGAATCAAATGATCCACTTGCAGCAAACAAGAGAAGAAGTTTTCAAAAACACATCCAAGTTGTAGGAGAAGATAAAGAAAATTTATGACAGAAAAGCTAAAGTAGACAAATTTCAGTTGGATGATGTGGTGCTGAAGTGGGATGCAAGGGATGAAGAGAAAGGCAAGCACAGAAATTTTGAAAATCTGTGGAAAGGTCCTTTCAAGATCTCAGCATACAGGGGTCAAAATGCCTTTCTTCTTAAAGAAATGAATGGGGAAGACTGTCTTGGAGGGCCGATCAATGGTCGGCTACTCAAGCGGTATCATTGTTGATCTATTAACACTGCTTCCACTGTCATTGTAAATACCATTTTTATTTCAGTTTGGTTTCAGTATGTACAGTCAGTTTTTGAGTTATTCCAATTGTCAAGTTTGAGTCAATTTCGTGGTTACTTCAGTTTTGTAAATAAGTCAGAGCCTTGTGCTGTTTATCAAAATGATGACTCCTTAGCCCAATGGACAAAGAGGCACTATCTAGATCCTCCAGAGAACTACTGTTCTTGGCACCTCCAAGGAGCTACGATCCCCCATAAGAGCCAATGTTAGAGTCGGTCTGGTCAGCCCTCCGTCAGAGATCAAAGCTCTTTGTGCGTTTCAATTTTAGGTGTCCCGCTCCATCCACGAAGCTGCATTTTGCTAGGGACATGCCATGATCTGACGGAGAAAGTCATGCTACTCATTTCCCGTCATGTCTGGCCTCTGCTGGTTCGTGAATTGGTATGTAATCAATGAAATTCATGATAGTCAAGGACTGGTCATATTGTAGGACAGAGTCATATTTTTATTGTTAGGGTCTAGAAATTCATCAGTTTGGTCCCTGAAAAACATGTCCAGAATAAGCCATGCAGGCCAGAAGGAGACCTTATACAGCTACAGTTCAGAAAGCTTCATCATCGCCTGAAGAGACATCGACTCTTCTTCAAAACTCTGTTTTGAAGAAAAGTCAAACAAGGTCAACTATGACAAAATTTTCCAAAAATCGCCATTTGACATTTTCAGATGCAGTCATGGATTTCAAAGCCAGAGGCCCAGTCACATAGTCCCCGCAAAGAAACGCCGAAAATTTTATCATGAGAGCCAAAATTTCAAAGAAAAAAGCAAAAACAGAGTGTTTTAAAAGTTAATGAAAAGTGCAAAACTCAAACATTAGAAAGTGGGTCTTCAAAGAGGAAAAAATTAAACCCAACTCTCTCAAAGCCTATATATATTTGTTTTGGCACAAGACTAAGTCATTGTGTTACGAAAAAGCTTGAGAGAGGCATTGTTGAAGAAAAGAGGGCTAAGGAGGAGGAATTCAAGTAAGGAGAGCAGATTGCTAGGTGGCGCGGCGCACACACCAGGGCGCGCGACGCACACGGAGGGCGTGACGCATTGGCAGCCAGCCCATAGTGCAAAATCCACAAGGGCGCGACGCACTCACGGCGCGCAGCGCACTGGGCTTGGCGCGCGATGGACACAGCCAGGGGCATAAAAATAGTGCCAAACCATTTCAAATCTTTGTGAAAGCTATCAAATCACGAGGTAGGCCTTATGACACCTCTTCTCCATCAATTTGGTCAATTTTTAGCTGTTTGTAAGATGTTTGAAAGGTATCCCAAAGCCCAATGGCCTTCCATGGAAAAAGCTACAAGAAAAATGGTTGATGGGGTTGCCAGATTGTAATGATTAGCACCAAGGTCACTTTCCTCCCCTTGTCCCCTCACTCCTCATCATTTTCACCACCATTCCTCCTTGTCTCCCAAGCAAACCCCCTGGAAAACTCCACTAAGCCCCTCCCCCTGTTTTTCAAGCAAATTCGGGTGAAATTCACAGCGCGCGGTGCACTGGGAGCCCGGCCACAGTGTTAACATCACACTGGCACGGCGCATACCTGGCGCACGATGCACTGGGCAAAGCGTGCGGCGCACAGGCCTGTGAGCCTAAAAAAGCCACGAAATCACCCAAATTTTTTGAAATTGGCTCTCATCATTGCAAAAGTGGCCCTTGACACCTTCATCATTGATCCTTAAACTCAAAGAAAAATATGATGTTGGTGACCGTGAGATAAAAAACAAATTTTTATTAAGCAAACATAAAAATGACACAAAGGAGGACAAAAAGCTAGGGTTTTTGCTACAGTAACACAATTGCTAAATAAGCTCCTACCCTACCTTGATCAGCTAATTTCCCTGTAGAATTTTCCCCTTACCATCACCCTAGCTATATTGCAATCATATCTATTTGTCCCCTTTATTCCTATAGCTAATAATATCCCAAACCCTACCCCATCAAAACCATACCCCAAACACTCCCAAATCCCTGATAAATTTCTCCTTTAAACCCCTATTCCCCTTTTCATCATTCCCCTCCTAACACTCCCCCATTTTATTGTCCCCTTGGTAACAGATTTTCAGAGCATTCATCAGTGTCATTGGATTCAAAGGGCAGCATTAAAACTCAAGGTACAAGCAGCAGTGATGGCATCAGAAAATTCATCAGATTATGAGGGGGATACACACAGTGACACATCTTTAGGAGAGAGGGCCCATAGGAGACATCATTGGAGTGGCAGACATCTTAGAGACGAGCCCAACACCCTCACAGAGCTATAGGCATGCCCACTTGCCATATCTTGTTTCCAGCACTTGGCATGTTATGAATTTTGCCAAAGGGTGGCAAATGTCAGAGTACATCATGAGTTGGCCCACCTTTTTGAACTTCATCTACAGGGAGGCCAATCTGTCCTGGCTGGGGTCACTTTTACCTTGACACCAAAGGCTATATCAGTGGCAACAGGGATACCTAATGTTGGGGAGCAGTGGCATAAGAAAAAGAAGGTGGAGAGGCATCACTATGAGCCTTACATCAAGAACAGCTGCTTGAGCCAGCTCACCAGAGTTTTTCCATTCAGGTTTTTGAGGGAGGAGTATGCCACACTCATGAGATTGATCATGAAGTATTTCAGTTGCGAGGGGAGGTTTTCTCGCCTTTATGCCTATCACATCCACTTGCTCATGCACTTCACCAGGGTGAAGATGATGAGCCTCCCATTTTTCATTTGCAACAACAATGAGAAGATGAAAAACTTCATGCAGCGCAAGACCCCATGACAACAGCTAAATAGTGTCTATCATTTTTCTCTCATCCAGATTTTGGTGGACCATCAGTTGGGATTACAGGGTATTGCTTGGGAAGACTTCATCTCCCGTGATTTCTTCAGCACTCCACCGGTGATATCAGAGGTAGAACATGAGATGGGAGGTCCTTCACATCAATTTGAGCATGATACAGGAGGTCCTTCACATCAGTTTGAGCATGAGGAGGGAGGTCCTTCACATCAGTTTGAGCCTGAGATGGGAAGCCCTTCACATCAGTTTGATAGCCATGAGACTGCCACCATGCCAGTATACATCACATATCAGAGAGGCTATCCGAAAGGCACCAGACCTTTGTTTGCAGCAGCAAAGCGAGTGTTATCTCCACCCGGGGTGGAAGGGGCCTTGCTTCCTACATCGACGACACAGGTATAGGACAAGGGCAAGAAGCCCAAGCACAAGGAGGGGCCTTCAGGTGTGCCATCAGGTGAGCAAGAGACTGAGTTTTTTCTCCTCTAGGATGATGAAACAGATGCAAAACCCACCAATGAGGAGATTATAGAGATCATCAAGGAGCAGCAATTAGAGATTGAAGACTTGACCAATGATCTAGAAAGGGCCAAGTGGACAATGAACTACCTGGAGCGGAGAAGCAAATAGCTTGAAGACCAACAGACGATCATGGAGCTGCAGAGCATCCGTGAGCAGCGCCAAGCTGCTCAAGAAGAAGGGTTTCGCTCACATCTTTGGAGCAAGAAATCAATGAAGACCGGGAGTCCTACCTTGAGAGGGTCAACATTCACATGGAGCAGCAGTTGGACAAGGCAAACAGGGAGAAAGACATGCTGAGGTGCATGAGTCATCACTACCAGGCCCGAAACATGAGTTCCAAAGCAAGAATGAGGAGCCTAAAGGCAAAATTGAGCAAAGCGACAAAAGAGGCAAAGGAGGCAAAGGAGCAAGATCAGCTTTGAATCTTAGCTGTGGCTTCCTTGGCCTAGCAAAGCACTTCATAGGGAACCTCCAACCCAAATTTCAAGGAATTTGGGCAAATTTTGGTCACAGGCAAATTTTTTGGGCACAGAACAGGAAATTTCTCCCTGTGCGACACGCCACTGCCACGACGCTAAAAATCTAGAACTCAGATCGAGGAATGGCTTGCATATTTGGATTCAACATCGGAAAATACATCTACTAGTGTCCCGGCTAGAAATTTTCACAAGTTTTGGGTTTCCTAAAGGTCAAAAAACACCCAAAAATGGACTCTCTACCACTTTTTGGACACACAGAAAGCAGTCTTGGGAGAATGAAGCTTTGGAGGGGAAAATGACCTTCAAATTCAGAAATTCTAGTTGGGTTGGAAAGTAGACAGGACAAGCTTTCCAACAAGCCCACTTGGGAACATTTTGGACACCTGCAAGTGCCCCAAAATAGGCTCCAAAGTGGCGTGATGCAAAGGGAATTTGGCGCGGCGCACAGGGGAAAAAACGGCCAAATTGCTCCCGTTTCACGAAATTTCAGGTTGCGACTTCTCCAAGTGGGCCCGGTCATCTACTCTTCGATTTTTTGGCACCAAGGGAACCTTTTAAAGAATTTTCTCTCCAGGTGGGCATCTATCCAAGTGGCCAAAGAATGCAAAGGGTCACCACAGCCAAATGTCATGCTTGAGAGCGCTGCACCTGTAGCTGATGGTTGGCTCTCCATCTCCTTTTCGAAATGATTTGAGTAACTTCCCAACCCCTGGGCATTCCATCTCTTCTCTACACTTTCTATATATTGTAAGCAAGTTATTTGCAAAGGGTTGGCTGGCTTGTAACTTCTGAGAGACTGTGGGAAAGAAACTCTGTTTCTGCACTGTGTATTTTTTGACAGAGAGTTAATGAAAGGCAGCGGCTCTATTTCATGAGATTCTTGTGGTTGTGAGTGTAGAAAATGTGTTCTTATGTTCCATATGTATCTTGTTATGTTTCATAATTCGTTTCATGTTTCATTTCAGTGAAATTTTCTAAGTGAGATTAGGTAGAGTTCAATTTATATTGCTCTGCCTGTGGGAAAATTTCATGTGCAGTGTTATTCTTCTGTTGAAAAGGATTTATGCGACCATGCCCTTTTCACTATCTTCGGCAATCTTTCCATTCCACGTCACCTTAAGTTAAAATTGCTGTGCTTCCCGCCTACCTTGCCTCACGGAATAATTTGTGCCTTCATTCCCAATTCTCTGTTCCTTGCTAAGCGCCAGTCCCATATACGTCTCAGAAGTTCAGTCACTTCAAAAATCTTTTCCAAAATCCCTTTTCACTTACTAGCCTAAGGTCAATATCGCATTGTAAGTCATCTCAGACCATTCTGCCTATCTATTCCCTGAGCGTGACTTGGAGAGAGCCCTCTCTTGCTCTGGTAGGGCTAGTTACCAGACTGAGCGTGGTTTGTGGTTACCCTAATTTTTGCCTTCCTTCAGCCTAAGGCAGATTTAGGTGCTAACATAGTGGCGACTCCACTGGGGAATTAAGTTGAAAATCAAATCCCCTTGTTTCATAAGAATTCTAGGCTCCCGGATGATGAGCTTAGGATTGGAAAGGCTGAGTAAATTGGTTGTGTCCCGTAATTCCTCTCAATAGCACGCTGGCTTCAAGACGATACACCATAGTGAATCCGGACCCAGACCCTCCTCACATTTACGAAAATCCAAATTTGATCCCAAGACTCCTTCGTCAAGAAAGCACCATAACCCTGTGTTCAAATCCCCTTCATGTCCCGACATTTTTTAGTATCTTGAGGAGCTTGAGTTTGACGAATTATTTGAGGTATCACTGTTTGAATCTAAATCTAAAAAGGTTGTTGATTACACCGTCCCCGATCCACGATTTCTTGTAGACCTTGAGACGTAAAGAGCTAATAGATTAATCGATAACTACATTGCCACACAGCCCCAAACTCCAAGTGCAAGCCCCTTGCAAACTGTGCACACTCCTCCAACACCTCCAAGGCCAAATCCACCAAGAATGATGGCTGCTTGTTTCGCTCCTCTTGTTCTGCCCCAAGTCCTAGATGACATGCCAAATGACTATCAAAGTAAAATCCCATTTTTTTATGGCGCTCCTAACAGTATTACAGCTCAACAACATGTGGATAAAATGTCAGATTTCTATGAACTTCATGAGATCGATGCGGAGAATGTGGCAACGAGGCTCTTTGTACAAACATTTGCAGGTGATGTCAGGAAATGGTTTAGAGGTTTGACGGCTGCAAGTATCACCACCTTGGCGGAGTTACAAAGACAATTTTTGAATAGGTGGGAAGTCAAAAAGAATCCCCTTCAAATTCTGGCCGAGTATGAACAAATCAAGCGGAATGCCGGTGAGTTGGGCCAAGATTATTGTGTTAGATTTAATGCAGTCTACAACGATATCCCAGACCATCTAAAGCCACCGGTGGACTAACAATGATGAAGTTTTCAGATGGTTTTGATGCTGACATGGCGTACCAATTGAGAGAGAGAGAACCGGCTACAATGGAAGATATGCAAAAAATTGCAGTCAACGTTGAGGCTAACCTGCTATCCAAAAGAGCAAGAGTGAAAGAAGAGAAGAAAACCTCGGTGAAAGAAGAATCTTCTTCAATGGATCAGCTGCTCAAGAAGGTAGAACAGATGCTCGAAAGGGTAAAACTTGACAAGCCAGAGCCCCAAGTTAGGAATCCTAACTTTCTTGGCCAACAACAGCCACAATATAGAATTAGACAAAGAGATCAGCGGACTCAAGAGTAGACAGCACAACAGCCGATACAAACACCTTTGCAGCAGAATTTTGTACAAGGACTGGAATCAGATGAGGAAGGGAATGTAATAGGCGAATAAAACCATCTCTTTACTCCAGATGAGCTGCCTACTTACATCACTGAAGAAGAAGAATGTGCAGTGAATTCAGCTACACACCAAGACACCGATTTTATCCTAGCTAACGAAACCATGTGGGAAGAAGAGTCAGCAGAATATCAAAGGGGGTATATGAATGCTTTGTCCACACAACAACAATGATATTCCCTTCGAAACAGAGATGTACCAGCTAAACAAATTCAGAAAAAGAAGGAGGATGAAACAACAAAGAAAGATCCATCAGTGACACAAAGAAAGGGAAAGGAGGCGGTTGTTCCAGAGAGCAGCAAATCGAAATCAGCAGAACAATCACAACAACCGGCCACCTCAAAAGACAAGGAAAGGAAAGAGATCCCAGTCAAAGAGGTAGAAAGAACTCCCACTTTCAGCCTAGAGAATGAGATTTCTAAGCTAAAGGTATCCATCCCTTTGACTGAAATCATGAAGAACAACAGCTATAGAGGACAGATTTCTAAAATGTTGAATTTGGACCGAATGTCCGACATGGTAAACGTGGAAGATGATCAACGTGAAATGATTTTTGGGCCAGCGACAAATGGTGAGTCTCCCGAGAGCGAAGTGCCGCCCTTCTATATCAGTTTACGATTGCATGACTTTGTGCTACACAATGCCATGTTCGATTTCGGAGCCTCTCATAATCTCATGCCCAAGGCTATCACGGATAAGCTTGGTCTAGACATCAACTGCCAATATCATGATCTCTATTCATTCGACTCCAGCAGAGTAAGGTGCATAGGGCTCATCAAAGACTTAGTTGTGAGTTTGGATCAGCTTCCTATGAAAAATGTTCTGATGGATGTAGTGGTAGCAGACATTCCTCCAAGGTTTGGTATGCTTCTTTCCAGGTCTTGGGTGGAAAAATTGAAGGGGACACTACAGCTGGATTTCTCCTATGCAACAATCCCGGTGTTTGGACAAATGAGGAAATTATATTGGGAACAAAAGATGAAGTATATGATCACAAGCAAGGAGAAACCGATAAATCATCCTATAAACTATGTACATATAGATTTAGAGTCTTTTGTTTTATTTTCAGATAGTTTAAATGAAATAGATAGTCAGATAGTAGAAGCAGATGACATTCCAGAGATAACAGAAAATTTTAGAGAGATTTTGAAGAAAGAAAGACAAGAAAAGCAACAAAAGATTGGGCAATCAATTGAAAACGATGGACAGCAAATAAACAATGGATAGCAAACAAACGATGGACAGCAAACAAACAATGGACAGCAAAAAGATTTTCAGCACTTGCAAGAGGAAGAAGAAGGCTTATGGACCATGGATTTTGATGGAGGAGTAGGGAATGATGGAGCTGGTATCGGTATTTGGGTACGCAGTCCTTTCTCCGCCCCAAACAAAGTACCTAGCAGCGTGAGAGTTTGCTCCTACAAGCTGTCCTTCGAATGTTCCAATAACGAAGCTAAATATGAAGCTCTGATTGCTGGTCTGAAGATTCTTAGAAAGCTAAATGCAAAGAGGATTTTAGTATATGGCGACTCTGAGTTGGTGATAAAACAGGTCAGAGGTGAGTACCAAGCAAAACATCCTAGGATGCGGGCCTATCGTAATGCAGTTTTGGACATTTTGAAGCTATTTTCCGAATACACCTTGACATGTGTGCCACGAATACAAAATAGTATTGCTGATGCTCTTGCCAAGGCAGCGAGCAGCTTGAAGATCCCCATGAACTCCAGCAATAAATTTGAAATCCATGTCAAGCACCGTCCAACCATTCCAGACAATCAACGACATTGGCAAGTGTTCCAAGATGATGAGGAGATTAAGGATTTTCTGCTCAACAAAGGCAAGTTCAAAGAAACCTTAATCGATGTGGAAAACGATGAGAACAAAGGGAATGGTATAGAAGAAGTACAAATCAATCAAATGGACGTATTGCAGATGAAGAACAACATCATTCCTAAAGGCTTGATACCCATAGAAGAACTTTTCGATCAGGATGATGTAGCCCGCAAGCGAACTTTGCAGCCCACGGAAAAAGGTGTAGAAGAAGTCAACATCGGTACAACAGGAAATCCAAAATTGGTAAAATTGTCCAAGACACTACCGCCAAAGATCAAGGACAAATATATCAGTTTGATGGCTTCATTTGCAGATGTATTTGCTTGGGATTATTCAGATTTAAAGACCTATGATACAAACATCATTCAGCACACCATACCTATCAATCCAAATCAGAAACCATTTAGACAAAAGCTGAGAAGGATCAATCCAAAGTTGCTGCCATCCATCGAAAAAGAGGTAAATAGGTTGTACAAGTCAGGTATCATTGTGCCTATCAGATTTTCAGATTGGATATCTAACTTCTGTACGAAAGAAGATCGGTGAGATCCGCCTATGCATTGATTTCAGAAATCTAAACAAGGTCTCATTGAAGGACAACTATCCGCTGCCCAAGATGGACCATATACTTCAGCGAGTAGTGGGAGCATCTCGTATGTCCCTGATGATGGTTATTCAGGATATAACCAAATTTCAGTCCATGAAGATGATAGGGATAAGACAGCATTCACAACTCCATGGGGAACATTTCACTATGCCAAAATGCCATTCGGTTTGAAGAATGTAGGTGCCACATTTCAGCGTGCAATGGACTTGGTGTTTGCAAATGAGAAGGAAGTGTTTTTGGTGGTGTACTTGGATGACTTGACAGTGTTTTCAAAATTTGATGAAGAGCATATGCATCACCTAAAAATTGTCTTTCAAAAATGCAGGAAATATGGCCTATCTCTGAATGCTAAGAAGAGCTGGTTTGCCATGGAGGAAGGGAAATTTCTTCGGCATATCATCTCAAAAGATGCCATCCGCATAGACCCAGCACGTGTCCAAGCAATTCAGCAAATCGATCTGCCTAGGAACAAAAAGGAGATATAGTCATTTAATGATAAGATGAATTTTCTGCGTCGCTTTGTGCCTAATCTTGCGAAACACTTGAAAGAAATGACCAACATGCTTAAGAAGGACAGCCAGGTGAAACGGATGGATGAGGATGTAAAATATTTCAACTTGGTCAAATTGGCCCTCTCTTCAGCTCCAGTTCTAGTCAGCCCAGATAACACTCAAGATTTCATATTGTTTTCATTTGCTTCTGAGCACACTATGGCAGCGGTATTTTTGCAGAAAAGGGATGATCATGAAAGACCCATTGCATTCTTCAGTAGGGCTATAAGGGATGCAGCTTTGAAGTACAACATCATTGAGAAGCAAGCCCTGGCATTGGTGAAGGCACTGAAAGATTTCTGGGTGTATATCTTACATTCTCACATTCTGGCCTATGTTCCTAATACTACTATGAAAGATGTTTTAGTGCAGACCGATCTGGAAGGGAGAAGAGGCAAATGGATCGCAACCTTGCTAGAGTATGATGTGGAGATAAAGCCTACAAAACTGGTCAAAGGACAGGGATTGGTGAAACTAATGGCTGAATCAAATTTGCATGCATTGGACATAAATCTGATCGCTGCCATGTCCGATGAGAATGATGAAGGAACTTCAGTTCAGGTATCCGAAATGTTTTCTTTGTCCTCATGGTATTCTAATATAATCTGTGTGCTGAAAAGTTTATCACCACCACCCGGCATGGTTAGAAACAAAGCGAGAACACTTAAATTGAAGGCTGCCAAGTTTTGTATCTTGAATTCTGCACTGTACTGGAAAGATCTCGGTGGTATTTTACTAAATTGTCTGGTGGAAGAGGAGGCAAAGAAAGTCATGGAAGACTTCCACGGAGGAGAGTGTGGTGGACATTTTTTTTGGAAGTCAACAGCGAACAAAATCTTGAGAGCGGGGTACTACTGGCCTACTTTGTTTGCGGATGTGCATAAGATGGTAAAGCACTGTCACAAGTGTCAAATTTTCGAAGGAAAACAGAAACTACAGCCTTTGCCACTCAAGCCTATCGAGGTGAGCGCTCCATTCCAGCAGTGGGGGTTGGATTTCATTGGGGAAATTCATCCCGCATCTTCCGGATAGCATAAGTGGATCCTTACAGCGACGGACTACTTCACAAAGTGGATTGAGGCAGCACCTAACAGACAAGCAACGGACATGGTAATCATCTCATTTCTCGAAAATAACATCTTGTCTCGCTTTGGTTGTCCAAACAAAATAATCACTGATAATGCAACAGCTTTTAAGTCGAAAAGGATGGTAGAATTTTGTCACAAATATCACATAATTTTGGGTCATTCAACTGCCTATCATCCGCAAGGCAATGGATTGGCGAAATCTTCAAATAAATCTTTGGTCAACATCATCAAGAAGCTGCTGGAAATTAATAAGAAGAGCTGGAACAAGAGGCTGCTTCATGCACTTTGGGTAGATCGAATCAGTCAGAAAAAGTCTATTGGTATGTCACCGTTTGAGCTGGTTTATAGAGTGGACACAGTATTTCCCGCTACTCTTGCTGCCCCGGTGGTCAAACTTCTTCAGGAGGCCGGCAGTGAGGAAGATCCGATGCAGAGAAGACTGAATCAAATGATCCACTTGTAGCAAACAAGAGAAGAAGTTTTCAAAAACACATCCAAGTTGCAGGAGAAGATAAAGAAAATTTATGACAGAAAAGCTAAAGCGGACAAATTTCAGTTGGATGATGTGGTGCTGAAGTGGGATGCAAGGAATGAAGAGAAAGGCAAGCACGGAAAGTTCGAAAATCTGTGGAAAGGTCCTTTCAAGATCGCATCATACAGGCGTCAAAATTTCTTTCTTCTTAAAGAAATGAATGGGGAAGACTGTCTTGGAGGGCCGATCACTGGTCGGTTGCTCAAGCGGTATCATTGTTGATCTATTAACACTGCTTCCACCGTCATTGTAAATACCATTTTTATTTCAGTTCGGTTTCAGTATGTACAGTCAGTTTTTGAGTTATTCCAATTGCCAAGTTTGAGTCAATTTCTTGGTTAGTTCAGTTTTGTAAATAACTCAGAGTCTTGTGCTATTTATCAAAATGTTGACTCCATAGCCCAATGGACAAAGAGGCACTGTCTAGCTCCTCCAGAGATCTGTTGTTCTTGGCACCTCCAAGGAGCTACCATCCCCCATTGGAGCCAATGTTAGAGTCGGTCTGGTCAGCACTCCGTCAGAGATCAAAGCTCTTTGTGCATTTCAATTTTAGGTGTCCCGCTCCATCCACGAAGCTGCATTTCGCTAGGGACATGCCATGATCTCATGGAGAAAGTCATGCTACTCATTTCCCCTCATGTCTGGCCTCTGCTGGTTCGTGAATTGGTACATAATCAATGAAATTCATGATAGTCAAGGACTGGTCATATTGCAGGACAGAGTCATATTTTTATTGTTAGGGTCTAGAAATTCATCAGTTTGGCCCTTGAAAAACATGTCCAAAACAAGCCATGCAGGCCATAAGGAGACCTTATACAGCTACAGTTCAGAAAGCTTCATCATCACCTGAAGAGACATCGACTCTTCTTCAAAACTCTGTTTTGAAGAAAAGTCAAACAAGGTCAACTATGACAAAAATTTTCCAAAAATCGCCAGTTGACATTTTCAGATGCAGTCATGGATTTCAAAGCCATAGGCCCAGTCACACAGTCCTCGCAAAGAAACGCCGAAAATTTTATCATGAGAGCCAAAATTTCAAAGAAAAAAGGAAAAACAGAGTGTTTTAAAAGTCAATGAAAAGTGCAAAACTCAAACATTAGAAAGTGGGTCTTCAAAGAGGAAAAAATTAAACCCAACTCTCTCAAAGCCTATATATATTTGTTTTGGCCCAAGACTAAGTCATTGTGTTATGAAAAATCTTGAGAGAGGCATTGTTGAAGAAAAGAGGGCTAAGGAGGAGGAATTCGAGTAAGGAGGGCAGATTGCTAGGTGGCACGGCGCACACACCAGGGCGCACGACGCACACGGAGGGCGCGACGCATTGGCAGCCAGCCCACAGTGCAAAATCCACAAGGGCGCGACGCAGTCAGTGCGCGCGGCGCACTAGGCTTGGCGCGCGACGTACACAACCAGGGGCATAAAAACAGTGCCAAACCATTTCAAATCTTTGTGAAAGATATCAAATCACGCGGTAGGCCTTATGACACCTCTTCTCCATCAATTTGGTCAATGTTTAGTTGTTTGTAAGATGTTTGAAAGGTATCCAAAAGCACAATGGCCTTCCATGGAAAAAGCAAAAAGAAAAACGGTTGATGGGGTTGCCATATTGTAATGATTAGCACCAAGGTCACTTTCCTCCCCTTGTCCCCTCACTCCTCATTATTTTCACCCCCATTCCTCCTTGTCTCCCAAGCAAACACCCTAGAAAACTCCACTAAGCCCCTCCCCCTATTTTTCAAGCAAATTCAGGTGAAATTCACAGCGCGCGGTGCACACACAATGTGGCGCGGCGCACTCAGGGCACGCGGTGCACTGGGAGCCCGGCCACAGTGTTAACATTACACTGGCGCGACGCATACCCGGCGCGTGGCGCACTGGGCAAAGCGCGCGGCGCACAGGCCTGTGAGCCTAAAAAAGCCACGAAATCGCCCAAATTTTTTGAAATTGGCTCTCATCATTGCAAAAGTGGCCCTAGACACCTTCATCATTGATCCTTAAACTCAAAGAAAAATATGATGTTGGTGACCATGAGATCAAAAACAAATTTTTATTAAGCAAACACAAAAATGACACAAAGGAGGACAAAAAGCTAGGGTTTTTGCTACAGTAACACAATTGCTAAATAAGCTCCTACCCTACCTTGATCAACTGATTTCCCTGTAGCATTTTCCCCTTACCATCACCCTAGCTATATTGCAATCATATCTATTTGTCCCCTTTATTCCTATAGCTAAGAATATCCCAAACCCTACCCCATCAAAACCATACCCCAAACACTCCCAAATCCCTGATAAATCTCTCCTTTAAACACCTATTCCCCTTTTCATCATTCCCCTCCTAACACTCCTCCGTTTTATTGTCCCCTTGGTAACAGATTTTCAGAGCATTCATCAGTGTCATTGGATTTAAAGGGCAGCATTAAAACTCAGGGTACAAGCAGTAGTGATGGCATCAGAAAATTCATCAGATTATGAGGGGGATACACACAGTGACACACCTTCAGGAGAGAGGGCCGATAGGAGACATCACCGGAGTGGCAGACATCTCAGAGACGAGCCCAACACCCTCACAGAGCTATAGGCATGCCCACTTGCCATGTCTTATTTCCAGCACTTGGCATGTTATGAATTTTGCCAAAGGGTGGCAAATGTCAGAGTACATCATGAGTTGGCCCGCCTTTTTGCACTTCATCTACAGGGAGGCCAATCTGTCCTGGCTAGGGTCACTTTCACCTTGGCACCGGAGGCTATATCAATGGCAACAGGGATATCTAACGTTGGGTAGCAGTGGCATAAGAAAAAGAAGGTGGAGAGGCATCACTATGAGCCTTACATCAAGAACAGCTGCTTGAGCCAGCTCACCAGAGTTTTTCCATTCAGGTTTTTGAGGGAGGAGTATGCCCCACTCATGAGATTGATCATGAAGTATTTCAGTTGCGAGGGGAGGTTTTCTCGCCTTTATGCCTATCACATCCGCTTGCTCATGCACTTCACCAGGGTGAAGATGATGAGCCTCCCATTTTTCATCTGCAACAACATCAAGAAGATGAAAAACTTCATGCAGTGCAAGACCCCACGACAGCAGCTAAACAGTGTCTATCATTTTTCTCTCATCCGGATTTTGGTGGACCATTAGTTGGGATTACAGGGTATTGCTTGGGAAGACTTCATCTCCCGTGATTTCTTCAGCACTCCACCGGTGATATCAGAGGCAGAACATGAGATGGGAGGTCCTTCACATCAGTTTGAGCATGAGGAGGGAGGTCCTTCACATCAGTTTGAGCCTAAGATGGAAAGCCCTTCACATCAGTTTGATAGCCATGAGACTGCCACCATGCCAGTATACATCACATATCAGAGAGGCTATCCGAAAGGCACCAGACCTTTGTTTGCAGCAGCAAAGCGAGTGTTATCTCCACCCGGGGTGGAAGGGGCCTCGCTTCCTACATCGATGACACAGGTACAAGACAAGGGCAAGAAGCCCAAGCACGAGGAGGGGCCTTCAGGTGTGCCATCAGGTGAGCAAGAGACTGAGTTTGTTCTCCTCCAGGATGATGAGACAGATGCAGAACCCACCAATGAGGAGCTTATAGAGATCATCAAGGAGCAGCAATCAGAGATTGAAGACTTGACCATTGATCTAGAAAGGGCCAAGTGGAACATGAACTACCTGGAGCGGAGAAAAAAATAGCTTGAAGACCAACAAACGATGATGGAGCTGCAGAGCATCTGTGAGCAGCGCCAAGCTGCTCAAAGAAGAAGGGTTCCGCTCACATCTTTGGAGCAAGAAATTAATGAAGACCAGGAGTCCTACCTTGAGAGGGTCAACATGCACTTGGAGCAGTGGTTGGACAAAGCAAATAGGGAGAAAGACATGCTGAGGCGCATGACTCATCACTACCAGGCCCGAAACATGAGTTCCAAAGCAAGAATCAGGAGCCTAAAGGCAAAATTGAGCAAAGCGACAAAAGAGGCAAAGGAGGCAAAGGAGAAATATCGGCTTCGAATCTTGGCTGAGGCTTCCTTGGCCCAGCAAAGCACTTCATAGGGAACCTCCAGCCCAAATTTCAAGGAATTTGGGCAAATTTTGGTCACAGGCAAATTTTTTGGGCACAAAACAGGAAATTTCTCCCTGTGCGCCGCGCCACTGGCGCGATGCTAAAAATATAGAACTCAAATCGAGGAACGGCTTGCATATTTGGATTCAGCATCGAAAAATACATCTACTGGTGTCCGGGCTAGAAATTTTGACAAGTTTTGGGTCTCCTAAAGGTCAAAAAACACCCAAAAATGGCCTCTCTGCCACTTTTTGGACACACAGAAAGCAGTCTTGGGAGAATGAAGTTTTGGAGGGGAAAATGAGCTTCAAATTCAGAAATTCTAGTTGGGTTAGAAAGTAGACAGGACAGGCTTTCCAACAAGCCCACTTGGGTACATTTTGGACACTTGCAAGTGCCCCAAAATAGGCTCCAAAGTGGCGCGACGCACAGGGAATTTGGCACGGCGCACAGGGGAAAAAACGTACAAATTGCTCCCGTTTCGCGAAATTTTGGGTCGCAACTTCTCCAAGTGGGCCCGGTCATCTACTCTTCGATTTTTTGGCACCAAGGGTGCCTTTTAAATAATTTTCTCTCCAGGTGGGCATCTATCCAAGTGGCCAAAGAATGCAAAGGGTCACCATAGCCAAATGTCATGCTTGAGAGCACTGCACCTGTAGCTGATGGTTGTCTCTCCATCTCCTTCTCGAAATGATTTGAGTAACTTCCCAACCCCTGGGCATTCCATCTCTTCTCGACACTTTCTATATATTGTAAGCAAGTTATTTGCAAAGGGTTGGCTGGCTTGTAACTTCTGAGAGACTGTGGGAAAGAAACTTTGTTTCTGCACTGTGTATTTTTTGACAGAGAGTTAATGAAAGGCAGCGGCTCTGTTTCATGAGATTCTTATGGTTGTGAGTGTAGAAAATGTGTTCTTATGTTCCATATGTATCTTGTTATGTTTCATAATTCATTTCATGTTTCATTTCAGTGAAATTTTCTAAGTGAGATTAGGTAGAATTCAATTTATATTGCTCTGCCTGTGGGAAAATTTCATGTGCAGTGTTATTCTTCTGTTGAAAAGGATTCATACGACCATGCCCTTTTCACTATCTTCGGCAATCTTTCCATTTCGCATCACCTTAAGTTAAAATTGCTGCGCTTCCCACCTACCTTGCCTCACGGAATAATCTGTGCCTTCATTCCCAATTCTCTGTTCCTTGCTAAGCGCCAATCCCATATACATCTCAAAAGTTCAATCACTTCAAAAATCTTTTCCAAAATCCCTTTTCACTTACTAGCCTAAGGTGAATATCACTTTGTAAGTCACCTCAGACCATTCTGCCTATCTATTCCCTGAGCGTGACTTGGAGAGAGCCCTCTCATGCTCTGGTAGGGATAGCTACCAGACTGAGCGTGGTTTGTGGTTACCCTAATTTTTGCCTTCCTTCAGCCTAAGGCAAATTTAGGTGCTAACATAGTGGCGACTCCACTGGGGACTAAAGTCAAAAATCAAATCCCCTTGTTTAATAAGAATTCTAGGCTCCCGGATGATGAGCTTAGGATTGGAAAGGCTGAGTAAGTTGGTTGTGTCCCATAATTCCTCTCAATAGCACGCTAGCTTCAAGATGATACACCAGAGCAAATCCAGACCTGGACCCTCCTCACATTTACGAAAATCCAAATTTGATCCCAAGACTCCTTCGTCAAGAAAGCACCATAACCCCCGTGTTCAAATCCCCTTCATGTCCTGACATTTTTGAGTATCTTGAGGAGCTTGAGTTTGACGAACGATTTGAGGTATCATTGTTTGAATCTAAATCCAAAAAGGCTGTTGATTACACCGTCCCCGATCCGCAATTTCTTGTAGACCTTGAGATGGAAAGAGCTAATAGATTAATCGATAACTACATTGTCACACAGCCCCAAACTCCAAGTGCAAGCCCCTTGCAAACTGTGCACACTCCTCCAACACCTCCAAGGCCAAATCCACCAAGAATGATGGCTGCCCGTTTTGCTCCTCTTGTTCTGCCCCAAGTCCTAGATGACATGCCAAATGACTATCAAAGTAAAATCCCATTTTTTGATGGCACTCCTAACAGTATTACAGCTCAACAACATGTGGATAAAATGGCAGATTTCTATGAACTTCATGAGATCGACGCGGAGAACGTGGCAATGAGGCTCTTTGTACAAACATTTGCAGGTGATGTGAGGAAATGGTTCAGAGGTTTGACGGCTGCAAGTATCACCACCTTGGCGGAGCTACAAAGACAATTTTTGAACAGGTGGGAAGTAAAAAAGAATCCCCTTCAAATTCTGGCCGAGTATGAACAAATCAAGCGGAATGCCGGTGAGTCGGTCCAAGATTATTGTGTTAGATATAATGCAGTCTACAACGATATCCCAGACCACCTAAAGCCACCGGTGGGACTAGCAATGATGAAGTTTCTGGATGGTTTTGATGTTGACATGGCGTACCAATTGAGAGAGAGAGAACCGGCTACAATGGAAGATATGCAGAAAATTGCAGTCAGCGTTGAGGCTAACCTGCTGTCCAAAAGAGCAAGAGCGAAAGCAGAGAAGAAAACCATGGTGAAAGAAGAATCTTCTTCAATGGATCAGTTGCTCAAGAAGGTAGAACAGATGCTTGAAAGGGTAAAACTTGACAAGCCAAAGCCACAAGTTAGGAATCCTAACTTTCGTGGCCAACAACAGCCACAATATAGAATTAGACAAAGAGATTAGTGGACTCAAGAGCAGACAGCACAACAGCCGATACAAATGCCCTTGCAGCAGAATTTTGTACAAGGACCGGAATCAGATGAGGAAGGGAATGTAATAGGCGAAGAAAACCATCTCTTTACTCCAGATGAGCTGCCTACTTACATCACCGAAGAAGAAGAATGTGCAGTGAATTCAGCTACACACCAAGACACCGATTTTATCCTAGCTAACGAAACCGTGTGGGAAGAAGAGTCAACATAATATCAAAGGGGGTATATGAATGCTTTGTCCACACAACAACAATGATATTCCCTTCGAAATAGAGATGTACCAGCTAAACAAATTTAGGAAAAGAAGGAGGATGAAACAACAAAGAAAGATCCATCAGCGACACAAAGAAAGGGAAAGGAGGCGGTTGTTCCAGAGAGCAGCAAATCGAAATCAGCAAAACAATCACAGCAACCAGCCACCTCAAAAGACAAGGAAAGGAAAGAGATCCCAGTCAAAGAGGTAGAAAGAACTCCCGCTTTCAGCCTAGAGAATGAGATTTCTAAGCTAAAGGTATCCATCCCTTTGATTGAAATCATGAAGAACAACAGCTATAGAGGACAGATTTCTAAAATGTTGAATTTGGACCCAATGTTCGACATGGTAAACGTGGAAGATGATCAGCCTGAAATGATTTTTGGGCCAGCGACAAATGGTGAGTCTCCCGAGAGCGAAGTGCCACCCTTCTATATCAGTTTACGATTGCATGACTTTGTGCTACACAATGCCATGTTCGATTCCGGAGCCTCTCATAATCTCATGCCCAAGGCTATCATGGATAAGCTTGGTCTGGACATCACCCGCCAATATCATGATCTCTATTCATTCGACTCCAGCAGAGTAAGGTGCATAGGGCTCATCAAAGACTTAGTTGTGAGTTTGGATCAGCTTCCTATGAAAAATGTTCTGATGGATGTAGTGGTAGCAGACATTCCTCCAAGGTTTGGTATGCTTCTTTCCAGGTCTTGGGTGGCAAAATTGAAGGGGACACTACAGCTGGATTTCTCCTATGCAACAATCCCGGTGTTTGGACAAATGAGGAAATTATATCGGGAACAAAAGATGAAGTATATGATCACAAGCAAGGAGAAACCGATAAATCATCCTATAAACTATGTACATACAGATTTAGAGTCTTTTGTTTTATTTTTAGATAGTTTAAATGAAATAGATAGTGAGATAGTAGAAGTAGATGACATTCCAGAGATAATAGAAAATTTTAGAGAGATTTTGAAGAAATAAAGGCAAGAAAAGCAACAAAAGATTGGGCAATCAATTGAAAACGATGGACAGCAAATAAACAATGGACAACAAACAAACGATGGACAGCAAACAAATAATTGACAGCAAAAAGATTTTCAGCACTTGTAAGAGGAAGAAGAAGGCTTATGGACCATGGATTTTGATGGAGCAGTAGGGAATGAAGGAGCTAGTATCGGTATTTGGGTACACAGACCTTTCTCTGCCCCAAACAAAGTACCTAGCAACGTGAGAGTTTGCTCCTACAAGCTGTCCTTCGAATGTTCCAATAATGAAGCTGAATATGAAGCTCTGATTGCTAGTCTGAAGATTCTTAGAAAGCTGAATTCAAAGAGGATTTCAGTATATGGCGACTTCGAGTTGGTGATAAAATAGGTCAGAGGTGAGTACCAAGCAAAACATCCTATGATGCGGGCCTATCGTAATGCAGTTTTGGACATTTTGAAGCTATTTTCCGAATACACCTTGACATGTGTGCCACAAATACAAAATAGTATTGATGATGCTCTTGCCAAGGCAGCGAGCAGCTTGAAGATCCCCATGAACTCTAGCAATAAATTTGAAATCCATGTCAAGCACTGTCCAACCATTCCAGACAATCAACGACACTGGCGAGTGTTCCAAGATGATGAAGAGATTAAGGATTTTCTGCTCAACAAAGGCAAGCTCAGAGAAACCTTAATCGATGTGGAAAACGATGAGAACAAAGGGAATGGTACAGAAGAAGTACAAATCAATCAAATGGACGTATTGCAGCTGAAGAACAACATCATTCCTAAAGGCTTGATACCCCTAGAAGAACTTTTGGATCAGGATGATGTAGCCCGCAAGCCAACTTTGCAGCCCAGGGAGAAAGGTGTAGAATAAGTCAACATCGGTACAACAGCAAATCCTAAATTGGTAAAATTGTCCAAGACACTACAGCCAAAGATCAAGGACAAATATATCAGTTTGATGGCTTCATTTGCAGATGTATTTGCTTGGGATTATTCAGATTTAAAGACCTATGATACAAACATCATTCAGCACACCATACCTATCAAGCCCAATCAGAAACCATTTAGACAAAAGCTGAGAAGGATCAATCCAAAGTTGCTGCCATCCATCGAAAAAGAGGTAAATAGGTTTTACAAGTCAGGTATCATTGTGCCTATCAGATTTTCAGATTGGATATCTAACTTAGTGCCTGTACGAAAGAAGACCGGTGAGATCCGCCTTTGCATTGATTTCAGAAATCTAAACAAGGTCTCGTTGAAGGACAACTATCCGCTGCTCAAGATGGACCATATACTTCAGCGAGTAGTGGGGGCATCTCGTATGTCCCTGCTTGATGGTTATTCAGGATATAACCAATTATCAGTCCATGAAGATGATAGGGATAAGACAACATTCACAACTCCATGGGGAACATTTCACTATGCCAAAATGCCATTCGGTTTGAAGAATGCAGGTGCCACATTTCAGCGTGCAATGGACTTGGCGTTTGAAAATGAGAAGGATGTGTTTTTGGTGGTGTAATTGGATGACTTGACGGTGTTTTCAAAATTTGATGAAGAGCATATGCATCACCTAAAAATTGTCTTTCAAAAATGCAGGAAATATGACCTATCTCTGAATGCTAAGAAGAGCTTGTTTGCCGTGGAGGAAGGAAAATTACTTAGGCATATCATCTCAAAAGATGGCATCCGCATAGACCCAGCACATGTCCAAGCAATTCAGCAAATCGATCTGCCTAGGAACAAAAAGGAGATACAATCATTTAATGGTAAGACGAATTTCCTGCGTCGCTTTGTGCCTAATCTTGCGGAACACTTGAAAGAAATGACCAACATGCTTAAGAAGGACAGCCAGGTGAAATGGACGGATGAGGCTATAAAATCTTTCAACTTGGTCAAATTGGCCCTCTCTTCAGCTCCAGTTCTAGTCAGCCCGGATTACACTCAAGATTTCATATTGTTTTCATTTGCTTCTGAGCACACTATGGCAGCGGTATTGTTGCAGAAAAGGGATGATCATGAAAGACCCATTGCATTCTTCAGCAGGGCTATAAGGGATGCAGCTTTGAAGTACAACATCATTGAGAAGCAAGCCCTGGCATTGGTGAAGGCACTGAAAGATTTCAGGGCGTATATCTTACATTCTCACATTCTGGCCTATGTTCCTAATATTGTTGTGAAAGATGTTTTAGTGCAGACCAATCCGGAAGGGAGAAGAGGCAACTGGATCGCAGCCTTGCTAGAGTACGATGTGGAGATAAAGTCTACAAAACTGGTCAAAGGACAGGGATTGGCGAAACTAATGGCTGAATCAAATTTGCATGCATTGGACATAAATCTGATCGCTGCCATGTCCGATGAGAATGATGAAGGAACTTCAGTTCAGGTATCCGAAATGTTTGATTTGTCCCCATGGTATTCTGATATAATCTATGTGCTGAAAAATTTATCACCACCGCCCAGCATGGTTAGAAACAAAGCCAGAACACTTAAATTGAAGGCTGCCAAGTTTTGTATCTTGAATTCTGCACTGTATTGGAAAGATCCCGGTGGTATTTTACTAAATTGTCTGGTGGAAGAGGAGGCAAAGAAAGTCATGGAAGACTTCCACGGAGGAGAGTGTGGTGGACATCTTTTTTGGAAGTCAACAGCGAACAAAATCTTGAGAGCGGGGTACTACTGGCCTACTTTGTTTGCGGATGTGCATAAGATGGTAAAGCGCTATCACAAGTGTCAAATTTTTGAAGGAAAATAGAAACTACAGCCTTTGCAACTTAAGCCTATCGATGTGAGCGCTCCATTCCAGCAGTGGGGGTTGGATTTCATTGGGGAAATTCATCCCGCATCTTCAAGACAACATAAGTGGATCCTTACAGCGACGGACTACTTCACAAAGTGGATTGAGGCAGCACCTACCAGACAAGCAACGGACACGGTAATCATCTCATTTCTCAAAAATAACATCTTGTCTCACTTTGGTTGTCCAAACAAAATAATCACTGATAATGCAGCAGCTTTAAAATCGAAAAGGATGGTAGAATTTTGTCACAAATATCACATAATTTTGGGTCATTCAACTGCCTATCATCCGCAAGGCAATAGATTTGTGGAATATTCAAATAAATCTTTGGTCAACATCATCAAGAAGCTGCTGGAAATTAATAAGAAGAGCTGGAACAAGAGGCTGGTTCATGCACTTTGGGCAGATCGAATCAATCAGAAAAAGTCTATTGGTATGTCACCGTTTGAGCTGGTTTATAGAGTGGACACAGTATTTCCTGCTACTCTTGCTGCCCCGGTGGTCAAACTTCTTCAGGAGGCCGGCAGTGAGGAAGATCCCATGCAGAGAAGACTGAATCAAATGATCCACTTGCAGCAAACAAGAGAAGAAGTTTTCAAAAACACATCCAAGTTGCAGGAGAAGATAAAGAAAATTTATGACAGAAAAGCTAAAGAAGACAAATTTCAGTTGGATGATGTGGTTCTGAAGTGGGATGCAAGGAATGAAGAGAAAGGCAAGCACGGAAAGTTTGAAAATCTGTGGAAAGGTCCTTTCAAGATCACAACATACAGGGGTCAAAATGCCTTTCTTCTTAAAGAAATGAATGGGGAAGACTATCTTGGAGGGCCGATCAATGGTCGGTTGCTCAAGCGGTATCATTGTTGATCTATTAACACTGCTTCCACTGTCATTGTAAATACCATTTTTATTTCAGTTTGGTTTCAGTATGTATAGTCAGTTTTTGAGTTATTCCAATTGTCAAGTTTGAGTCAATTTCTTGGTTACTTCAGTTTTGTAAATAAGTCAGAGTCTTGTGTTGTTTATCAAAATGATGACTCCATAGCCCAATGGACAAATAGACACTGTCTAGCTCCTCCAGAGATCTACTATTCTTGGCACCTCCAAGGAGCTACCATCCCCCATTGGAGCCAATGTTAGAGTCGGTTTGGTCAGCCCTCCGTCAGAGATCAAAGCTCTTTGTGCATTTCAATTTTAGGTGTCCCGCTCCATCCACGAAGCTACATTTCGCTACGGACATGCCATGATCTAACGGAGAAAGTCATGCTACTCATTTCCCCTCATGTCTGGCCTCTGCTAGTTCGTGAATTGGTACGTAATCAATGAAATTCAAGATAGTCAAGGACTGGTCATATTGCAGGACAGAGTCATATTTTTATTGTTAGGGTCTAGAAATTCATCAGTTTGGTCCTTGAAAAACATGTCTAGAACAAGCCATGCAGGCCAGAAGGAGACCTTATACAGCTAGAGTTCAGAAAGCTTCATCATCACCTAAAGAGACATCGACTCTTCTTCAAAACTCTGTTTTGAAGAAATGTCAAACAAGGTCAACTATGACAAAATTTTCCAAAAATCGCCAGTTGACATTTTTAGATGCAGTCATGGATTTCAAAGCGAGAGGCCCAGTCACACAGTCCCTGCAAAGAAACGCCAAAATTTTTATCATGAGAGCCAAAATTTCAAAGAAAAAAGCAAAAACGGAGTGTTTTAAAAGTCAATGAAAAGTGCAAAACTCAAACATTAGAAAGTGGGTCTTCAAAGAGGAAAAAATTAAACTCAACTCTCTCAAAGCCTATATATATTTGTTATGGCCCAAGACTAAGTCATTGTGTTATGAAAAAGCTTGAGAGAGGCATTGTTAAAGAAAAGAGGGCTAAGGAGAATTTGAGTAAGGAGGGTAGATTGCTAGGTGGCGCGGCGCACACACCAGGGCACGCGACGTACACGGAGGGCGCGACGCATTGGCAGCCAGCCCACAGTGAAAAATCCACAAGGGCACGACCCACTCAGGGCACGCGGTGCACTGGGCTTAGTGCGCGACGCACACAGCCAGGGGCATAAAAACAGTGCCAAACCGTTTCAAATCTTTGTGAAAGCTATCATATCACGAGGTAGGCCTTATGACACCTCTTCTCCATCAATTTGGTCAATGTTTAGATGTTTGTACGATGTTTGAAAGGTATCCAAAAGCACAATGGCCTTCTGTGGAAAAAGTAACAAGAAAAATGGTTGATGGGATTGCCAGATTGTAATGATTAGCACCAAGGTCACTTTCCTCCCCTTGTCCCCTCACTCCTCATCATTTTCACCCCCATTCCTCCTTGTCTCCCAAGCAAACCCCATAGAAAACTCCACTAAGCCCCTCCCCCTGTTTTTCAAGCAAATTCGGGTGAAATTCACAGTGCGAGGCACACACACAATGTGGCGCAGCGCACTCAGGGTGCGCGGCGCACTGGGAGCCCGTCCACAGTGTTAACATTACACTGGCACGGCGCATACCGGCGCACGGCGCACTGGGCAAAGCGCGCGGCGCACAGGCTTGTGAGCCTAAAAAAGCCACGAAATCGCCCAAATTTTTTGAAATTGGCTCTCATCACTGCAAAAGTGGCCCCTTGACACCTTCATCATTGATCCTTAAACTCAAAGAAAAATATGATGTTGGTGACCGTGAGATCAAAAACAAATTTTTATTAAGCAAACACAAAAATGACACAAAGGAGGACAAAAAGCTAGGGTTTTTGCTACAGTAACACAATTGCTAAATAAGCTCCTACCCTACCTTGATCAGCTGATTTCCTTGTAGCATATTCCCCTTACCATCACCCTAGCTATATTGCAATCATATCTATTTGTCCCCTTTATTCCTATAGCTAAGAATATCCCAAACCCTACCCCATCAAAACCATACCCCAAACACTCCCAAATCCCTTATAAATTTCTCGTTTAAACCCTTATTCCCCTTTTCATCATTCCCCTCCTAACACTCCCCCATTTTATTGTCCCCTTGGTAACAGATTTTCAGAGCATTCATCAGTGTCATTGGATTCAAAGGGCAGCATTAAAACTCAGGGTACAAGCAGTAGTGATGGCATCAGAAAATTCATCAGATTATGAGGGGGATACACACAGTGAGACATCTTCAGGAGAGAGGGCCCATAGGAGACATCACCGGAGTGGCAGACATCTCAGAGACAAGCCCAACACCCTCATAGAGCTACAGGCATGCCCACTTGCCATGTCTTGTTTCCAGTACTTGGCATGTTATGAATTTTGCCAAAGGGTGGCAAATGTCAGAGTACATCATGAGTTGGCCCACCTTTTTGCACTTCATCTACAGGGAGGCCAATCTGTCCTGGCTGGGGTCACTTTCACCTTGACACCAGAGGCTATATCAGTGGCAATAGGGATACCTAACGTTGGGGAGCAATGGCATAAGAAAAAGAAGGTGGAGATGCATCACTATGAGCCTTACATCAAGAACAGTTGCTTGAGCCAGCTCACTAGAGTTTTCCCATTCAGGTTTTTGAGGGAGGAGTATGCCCCACTCATGAGATTGATCATGAAGTATTTCAGTTGCGAGGGGAGGTTTTCTCGCCTTTATGCCTATCACATCCGCTTGCTCATGCACTTCACCAAGGTGAAGATGATGAGCCTCCCATTTTTCATCTACAACAACATCGAGAAGATGAAAAACTTCATGCAGCGCAAGACCCCACGACAGCAGCTAAACAGTGTCTATCATTTTTCTCTCATCCGGATTTTGGTGGACCATCAGTTGGGATTAGAAGGTATTGCTTGGGAAGACTTCATCTCCCGTGATTTCTTCAGCACTCCACCAGTGATATCAGAGGCAGAACATGAGATGGGAGGTCCTTCACATCAGTGTGAGCATGATACAGGAGGTCCTTCAGATCATTTTGAGCAGGAGGAGGGAGGTCCTTCACATCAGTTTGAGCCTGAGATGGGAAGCCCTTCACATCAGTTTGATAGCCATGAGACTGCCACCATGCCAGTATACATCACATATTAGAGAGGCTATCCGAAAGGCACCAGACCTTTGTTTGCAGCAGCAAAGTGAGTGTTATCTCCACCCGGGGTGGATGGGGCCTCGCTTCCTACATCGGCGACACAGGTACAGGACAAGGGAAAGAATCCCGAGCATGAGGAGGGACCTTCAGGTGTGCCATCAGGTGAGCAAGAGACTAAGTTTGTTCTCCTCCAAGATGATGAGACAGATGCAGAACCCACCAATGAGGAGCTTATAGAGATCATCATGGAGCAGCAATCAGAGATTGAAGACTTGACCATTGATCTAGAAAGGGCCAAGTGGAACATGAACTACCTGGAGTGGAGAAACAAACAACTTGAAGACCAACAAACGATCATGGAGCTGCAGAGCATCCGTGAGCAGCGCCAAGCTACTCAAAGAAGAAGGGTTCCGCTCACATCTTTGGAGCAAGAAATCAATGAAGACCGGGAGTCCTACCTTGAGAGGGTGAACATGCACTTGGAGTAGTGGTTGGACCAAGAAAATAGGGAGAAAGGCATGCTGAGGTGCATGACTCATCACTACCAGGCCCGAAACATGAGTTCCAAAGCAAAAATCAGGAGCCTAAAGGCAAAATTGAGCAAAGCGACAAAAGAGGCAAAGGAGGCAAAGGAGAAAGATCAGCTTCGAATCTTGGCTGAGGCTTCCTTGGCCCAGCAAAGCACTTCATAGGGAACCTCCAACCCAAATTTCAAGGAATTTGGGCAAATTTTGGTCACAGGCAAATTTTTTGGGCACAAAACAGGAAATTTCTCCCTGTGCGCCGCGCCACTAGCGTGACGCTAAAACTCTAGAACTCAGATAGAGGAACGGCTTGCATATTTGGATTCAGCATCGAAAAATACATCTATTGGTGTTTGGGCTAGAAATTTTGACAAGTTTTGGGTCTCCTAAAGGTCAAAAAACACCCAAAAATGGCCTCTCTGCCACTTTTTGTACACACAGAAAGCAGTCTTGGGAGAATGAAGTTTTGGAGGGGCAAATGAGCTTCAAATTTAGAAATTCTAGTTGTGTTGGAAATTAGACAGGACAGGGTTTCCAACAAGCCCACTTGGGCACATTTTGGACACCTGCAAGTGCCCCAAAACAAGCTCCAAAGTGGCGCGATGCACAAGGAATTTGCTGCGGCGCACAGGGGAAACAACGGCCAAATTGCTCCCATTTCACGAAATTTCGGGTCGCGACTTCTCCAAGTGGGCCCGGTCATCTACTCTTCGGTTTTTTGGCACCAAGGGTGCCTTTTAAAGAATTTTCTCTCCAGGTGGGCATCTATCCAAGTGGCAAAAGAATGCAAAGGGTCACCACAGCCAAATGTCATGCTTGAGAGCGCTGCACCTATAGCTGATGGTTGGATCTCCATCTCCTTTTTGAAATGATTTGAGTAACTTCCCAACCCCTGGGCATTCCATCTCTTCTCTACACTTTCTATATATTGTAAGCAAGTTATTTGCAAAGGGTTGGCTGGCTTGTAACTTCTGAGAGACTGTGGGAAAGAAACTCTGTTTCTGCACTGTGTATTTTTTGACAGAGAGTTAATGAAAGGCAGCGGCTCTATTTCATGAGATTCTTGTGGTTGTGAGTGTAGAAAATGTGTTCTTATGTTCCATATGTATCTTGTTATGTTTCATAATTCATTTCATGTTTCATTTCAGTGAAATTTTCTAAGTGAGATTAGGTAGAATTCAATTTATATTGCTCTGCCTGTGGGAAAATTTCATGTGCAGTGTTATTCTTCTGTTGAAAAGGATTCATGCGACCATGCCCTTTTCACTATCTTCGGCAATATTTCCATTCCGCATCACCTTAAGTTAAAATTGTTGCGCTTCCCGCCTACCTTGCCTCACGGAATAATATGTGCCTTCATTCCCAATTCTCTGTTCCTTACTAAGCGCCAGTCCCATATATATCTCAGAAGTTCAGTCACTTCGAAAATATTTTCCAAAATCCCTTTTCACTTACTAGCCTAAGGTCAATATCACATTGTAAGTCATCTTAGACCATTCTTCCTATCTATTCCCTGAGCGTGACTTGGAGAGAGCCCTCTCCTGCTCTGGTAGGGCTAGCTACCAGACTGAGCGTGGTTTGTGGTTACCCTAATTTTTGCCTTCCTTCAGCCTAAGGCAGATTTAGGTGCTAACAGGATGAAAGTGATGGACGGTCTGTGCCTTATGAATAAATCCCCAAAATATGAAGACTTCATAACAAATAAAAAATCCATGACATCTAAGAAAGGATTTCTTCAAGAAGTTGGTTCCCCTATCATCTCCACCTGAGAAGGTGTTGAAGGTCCTTATTTTCAGAGGGAGCCTGGAAAGTTTCTTACTTGGAAGAAACTTGGAAATCCCTTAGCCAAGAGGGAGCTTAGGTATTTCCCTGTGTAGGGATGAATAAATTCCTTTAATGGAATAGATATGTCCTCCCTAATTGAGAGGGAGTGATTGTACACATCATTCTGGTCTTCACCTAGGAAGACAGAATGAGGATTGGGTAATAATTTGGCATCTGATACTCTTTGAGGATGAAATAAGGCATCCAATAGAAGAGTAGTCATGGAGGACCGATATTCTTTGAGGAATGAAGAGTCCAAGATAACAATAGTCATCACGGGACATATATTGACTACCCAGGTAGGGTATCTTCCAGGAGATACAATGATGAGAGTGTCTATAAATCATTCATTTCGCCAACATTGAACTCAGATCTTGTGGAGAGATAGAGTTGCTAGTCAAGGCCTTGCAATGTAAAAATTTTGGTTGATATGATGCTAAAAAAATGGGTTACCAATATGATTCTTCTTATGAGAAATTATTCAAATTGAGAACGACCAAGTACCATTATAAATACCTCCCTAGTTAATATGGAATGTTGAAAAACTGTAACTAGGTTCGGTCTTCATAATGACAGGTAATTGTGATTTTATGTAAAAATATGTAAAGAAGAAAAAGAAAATATTGTAATGCTTGCATCATGGGTTTCATGAGTAAGAGATTGTATTTTTGAATCAATGCTCCCATTAAGAGCCTTTAGGAATTTTGTCATCTAGTCATAAAAGAATAAAAGATTTATTTTCATGTAATGATGTCATGTTACACTTTGTAAAAAGTCAGACATGTCTATGTAAAGTAATCCTCCAAGGCCTTGTCACTAGCCCTCTCCAAGTCGGACTACAATGAATAACTAACCTATAAGATGATGTTGTATCTCCTCCTTATTCTCATGTCGGCCTAAGGGACATGAGGCAGAATTTATATATAGCCACACTTGGCCTCACTTAGAAGCAAGAAATTCGGTGAAGAGAATAAGAAGAAGTGTGAAGAAGAGATAGAAAAAAGAGTGAAGATCAAGAGAAGGATAGTGAAGGAAGGGATACTTCTGAAAGATATTATTTGGGCATATATACTCCCACGTGTGAAGAAAGGAGGTCCCAAATCATAGAGAGAAGGTTGAGATTTCTTTTGCATTAAGGTTACTTTGATTGGGTATAGGATCTCGCAAAAGGAAGCCGAGGAGAAGTACTAGAGGTCTCTCCCTTGAAGAGAATAATCAAGGAGCATACACTATTTAAGGTTTCTAAATTAGGGCTAACCTACAAGACCGAGATTCTTTGAGGAAGCTAGGAAGACAAATGTGGAAGAATAGAGACTGAGATTCTCTAGAAGAATCTGAGGAAAGAGTAGAGACCAAGATTCTTTAGAAGAAGCCAAGGAGAGTAGTGCAAGATCTAGAAGAAGTTGAGAAAGGGAAGAGGAAGCATCAAGGCTAGCGAAAAGGTTCTTGGGAGGACACTAGAGTCAAGGGTCATTGTCATGGTCTTGGTATTCGCTAATTGGAGATCTATAAGAAGAATTTTTCTGATTGGGTTTTCCTCTCAAAGAGTGAGAGGTTTTGGCCCTGGATGACAAGCCTACATATTGCGTCTCTTGTATCCTATCGTTTATTTGGTAATCATCTTGATTAAAATAACACATTGATAATATAACGAACAAAATGTCACAATAGAAGAAGTAAAAGAATATGACAAGAAATTATCTAGAATAAAAATATCCTTATCATCGATGCCCTAGATTTCTTAACATTGTGATCGACAAAAAAACAACGTAAGCCTAAACCCTAAAAAAATGGCTCAATACCAACGTTCAAAATTGACTTGTCCCAACCCTTCCTTGGGTTTCCAACCCACCCTAGAAGGGGCAAAAAAAATTACCTTTCAAAAAAAAAATAGAATATCAAAATCACTTGTCAATCAGGAAGGTTATATCAAATTTTTATATTTCAAAAGAAGAGAAATATTTTTAATAACTAGTAAATATATTTTTAAGTTTATGAAAGTCTGAAGTTTTGTAGAAGCTTTAAACTATGATAAATAAATCTTATTACCATTAGATGACGTGGCCTGCAAGATTTAAACTCTTTTTAATATTTTTAGGCTAGGAGTCAGGACTCTATGACCATTGCATCTGCTAGACCTTTCCATTTACGATCCATTTAATTGTTGATTCACCAAGTACCATCATATTTCAACATGTCGTCATTGCTTATATAGGCACCAATTTACCAACCTATTTTTTCAACATATCCAATGTATATCACTCCAACTTTTGCATAAATTGATTAATTTTCCACCTAATATTCCCGCTTCGTAAACCTTGGATCAACCTCAAGGTTCTTTTCACTATAGCATGTGATTTCTCTCACTGGGTTGCATTTGGTATTCATTCATTCTATGGTTGTATTCAGGGATTGTAGTTGTTAGCACCCTATAATTGAACCTCTAGGGTGAGAAAATTTTTACAAGGGTAACCATGAACCTCTTTTGGTTAGAAACTGGCATTTTCCAACCAGAGAAGGCTCCCTCACTCAAATTAGTGTCGAAATGTAAAAACAATAAGGCTTAAGGACATAAAATAGAGTCCAAAACTGTAAAGTAAAAATAGGATTCACTGATGACAGTTGACATACTTAAGAGGGAGGGCCACTAAGCATATAATCATGATTTAGATCTTTACACGAAATTATCAGAGCTTAAATGAGGCACTCATGGAAACATAGGCAAGGAAGGAATGACTTCAAGTTATTTCATTTGTCATAGTATAGTGGTAGAAAAAGCCTTTCATTACATTCAAAGCACCAAATTGTGAGTGACTTTTAAACATAACTTGGGACTACAAAAAAATATATTCAATCACATGAAACAAAGCAAGAAATGTATTCTGAAACATATATACTTTGATCAAATATCAAGAATAGGAACAGTTTACCATGAAGGAGCACCTAACCAAGGGTGAATTTAATCATAGTTTTAGAAAGGAAATACAATCATTCAAAGAACAAGCAAAGATGAATTTTGAAAAATGTTTATATCCACTTTAGAAGTGAATATCTAACATTTAAGATAATGAAATACACATAAGAAGGGAAACAAAGAGCTTGAAAATCATACCACAAGAATCTATGGTAGAGTGCCAAATACTTTGCACCGATAATTTTATTTCAGAAAATACAACACATACACAAGGCTCTCTTCTCCCAAATGGAACCCTTTTTTCATATCTTGTTCTTCTTAAATAGAATTAGGAAGATTTTCTTACATGAAAAATAAGAGACCAGATACAATGTATCTCCTCTCAGCTAAGAAGATCAAGACAAACTTAATCTTGGAAACATCATACTAAAAGCTTGACAAAAAACTTATGAACAACAAGCTTTCGAAAAAATAGGCTTGACTAATATAGTTGTGTAGCAAGGTGAAATAGGCCTCTAAGATTGGCATAGTTGCAGATCATCCTGGAAAAAACTGAGCTGATGGGTATTCTTCAAATGGTGTTTTTCTAGTGTAGAACCCCTAAGGTATCCTCTTTACCGTTTGTCGACCTCCCAACTGACTGCTCACCATTTGCGCAACACTTGCACAACATAATTTGTTTGACATTTCTTGCTCCAAAAACATAGTAGTTCCCATCCATCAATCACATTCACCTTATAAGACCTAACATACTTGAAATCTACCAAAATTCGAATTTACAAATCGAATTTCAAAAAACATTTCAAAATTTTGTCAACAAGAAATTATGGACAAAGGGTCTCCAAGTGACACCCGTAATTCCCAAACCATGATACTTGTGCATAATTTGCAATAGGTTTTCTTTCCTTGGCCTATTATCGACATAAACCTCCTTCAGGTTTGAAAAATTCACTTTCACCTGTTAAAAAAGTGCACCAAAATTCAATGGTTGAAACAAGAGGAAAATGAAAAATGTTATTTTTTGAAACATAAGCCTTCAAGAGCGTTGTATATCTCCAAAGCCATAATGCCCGTGAAGAAATTGAAGGACATTTTGGTTACTTGGCCCATTCTTGGAAAAAAACTCTTTCCATTTTTCTAAATTCTTTTCCATTTGGTCAGAAACCTCTTTTTAAAATGATGACCAAAAGAATCAATTTCAGAGGAAATTGTGTCACAGAGTGTAGTAGACCTCCATGGTTGATATGTTTGCAAATGGTTCTATGCAAGGATGAGTTTCTATATGTTCTTGTGATGACCTAGTGATTATGTAGCACCTTCTAAGTGCTTCCCTCCATGCGTGCAGACTTCTAAAATGGTTGTTCTCAGTTTATGTAGCGACTGTGTAACTTAGGATTTACACTGTTGTTGCACAACAACCTTCTCCTATTTGAAATAACCTGACTTCGAACCTCTGCCAAGTTGATTTCGGCCTTGTGTTTTGCAACCTGTCGAACCTTATCAGAGCACAAACTATGGATTGGAGAGTTAATGAGGGAAACATGAACAAAAAATTGAAAATGTTCACCTCATATGTCTTTGTTTTGGTCATGGGTGTAAACTTTGGGTAAAGCATTGTAATAATTATGAATTATGAATGATGAAAATGAGTTGTGGATTTAGTGTGATGTAATGGAAATGATGATGAGAGGTGAGTTGAGGAAGGTAGGGTGCATATGATGGTAAATGTAAATGAAGAGAGTCTATGAAGGTGAGTTATGAAAGGAAGGGGTATATGGAAAGAGTATATGAAAGGGAATTATGAATTATAAATGGTGAAATATGAGTGATCAGCTATGAATGGTGGAATGGGGACATGATGAACACTGCTAACAGAACTATAAAATTTTAACAAATGAAACTTGACGGTTATGGTTTTGACTGATGATAAATGGAGACCCCATGAAATAAAACCCCTTGAACCCTCAATGACTCTACATGAAAAATGACCTTATGACCCTCTCATGGACTTAGACTCTCTAAAATTTTATTTTGTATTTAAGGACCTTCTATGACATGAAAATGTTGAAAAATGTGCAACAAGAAATGTTAAATTTAGAATGTGCTAAAAATAGCATGTCTAAAAATAGCAGTTTGGCCAGTGAGGTCATTGGCCACATTGGGTGAGAGGTGAAACTGCTAAAAATAGAAATTTCTAAAAATAGCATTTATGGGTCCCTTCCTATTTATAGCAGTCCCTAGTCTATCTATAGGAAGTAAAATTAATTCTGGCGTTAACAGCAGTTGGAAATATTAATTAATTAATTCAGTTGAGTTAATTAGTTAAGGAAATTTGAATTTGAAGTCTTTGTGAGCATGCACATGATTTGTCCCACTGATTAAGGAATTTATCCCTAATTTCCTCCACTGATTGAAAGAATAAGTATGAGTTCTATAATGAGAGAATCAGTTGACTTAGTTCTAACTAGGCAAGTCCAGTTAGATTATTTTAACAAGTTGTTAAAATAATAAAATATAGTTTGTTAATGCTTGCATGCATGTGACAACTATTATTTCAGATAATTGAGAATTCACTCATGGATAACTGTTGCATGTTAGTTCTGTCAGAGACCCAGTTGAGATCAGATGTGGGACAATGTACTATCAGATGCTTAGATATTTCTAGTAAGTATTCCTTTCATGGAGAAGGATCTATTATAGGAGATTGGAGGACTTGTGGCCTATATATTGAGGCCTAGGTAGTCCATGATTTTCATCTTCTGATTGAAGATCATCAGGATCTTCTGATTACAGAGAGAGCAGGATAGCTATTGAGCTGATTCTTTTTGCATTTTGAAGAGGACTTGCACTTGATTGATAATACAGTGTTGGGGTTTTATGCTGGTGCTTTCTCCAGTGATATATTCTGTGTTATGTGTGATTGATTCCTTCTTATCAGTTATATGTGTTCTTATTGATGTTGCTCATGGTTGATTAAGCTTCCGCTAAATTGTTTGTAGAAGTAGATCAAGTGTTTTGCTTTAGTACATTGCATTACCAAGTGATCTACAGGTGGGAAATTTCTACATGGTATTAGAGCTAGCTGATTTGCAGAAAAAGTTCTACATGGTATCAAAGCTAGCTAATTTGTAGAAAAATTCTGCAAATTCTACAGAAAAACTTGCAATGGACTTACATAATGATGCTTTAGACTATGACAATAGGCATTCATAGGCTAAACTGACATACAAAATCGCAAAATGAATAAGAAGAGTCAAAAATAAAGAGACTCAACTGACTAACTGATTACAAAGATGAAAACTTTAAAGGAAATAATAAATTTAATAACACATCACCAAAGTCTTAGGGCGTTCTCCTAGGGTTTCAAACATTGACGATAGTTGTCCACACTTGTTGAAGATATATATACACCCATGTGAAATGATCCCACCAATCAAGGAAATGGCTACTTGACAAAATATGGCATTTCTCTTCTCCATGCAGAAAGAAACATTGAGAAAATGGAAACTCAAAATTTTCACTTAAAATATTTTCATGACCCATAAATTCCACGACATTCTTCTACTCTAATGATAGTAATAGACTAGCCACAAGATCTTGAAAAACATGGAAAATTCCCTTAATATGTCCTTCTTTTTTATTTGGAGAAACCAAAAGATATCCTTCCCTTGATGATTCCAACAGAACAACAAAATATTATTCAAAAGAAAATATTGGAAAGAAATGGGACCAATTTGTTGGTCAGTCTTGCCATGTACGTCAGGGAAAGGAATAGTTTTCTCTTGAAAATATTCATTTCAAGTGGCCATATCTTGAATAACAATTTTTTTTACAGATGACCCTTCATGTATATCAACAAGAGTGTCATCTTGGCTTTTAAAAAATTATGAAAATGTCAATTCAAGAGATGTATACTCATGAATAGATTTTTCACTATCCAAGTAATCTAAAACAACATTCTCTTCATTATCCTTTTGTAACTATGGAGTATAGGTGTCATTTTTAGCTTACTTCTTTCATGTATGACACCTTCATCTTCATCTAAAGTGAGCTCAATGTTTTGAATTGTTAGGTGTGGAGCCTGATTATCTTATGTATTCAAAGGTATCGTCGCATTGGACCCCCATTCGTAATGGGGCAGCAATGCCGCCCGTAAAATATGCACTGCAGGGGGGTCCAAGGGGGGTAGTTGCGACCTTTGGGAGCGCCCCCCCCCCCCTGGCGGGGGGATCGGGGGTAGCATCCCCACAGCTAAAAAATAGATGTAAAATTTCCTTGTAAAATGTTGTAATTTCATAGTCAATTTGAGTCGTTCATTAGGGGGAGATTTGACGTTAGTTATGTTTAATTTAGGGTTTTTTTCCCTAGAAGGCAACCCCTCACTATATATGAGGGAATTGTATTGCATCTATGTAGAGCTATATTCTAAGTGAGGAAGAGAGAGGAGATTGAGAGCGAAGAGGGAATTACAGCAGATCTTCTATAGGTTGCATCTCTTCAGTTTGCTGGATAATATAAAAGGAAGGACTGGCTGTTTCTCCGTGGACGTAGCCAAAATTGGGTGAACCACGTATATCTGTGTCTCTCTTGTTTTATGCATTTTTTGTGTTTATATTTCTGCAATATTTTATGTGTTCCATTTCTCTGTAATATATAATTTTCTAACAACTGGTATCAGAGCCGAAGGTCTATTTGGCTGATAAACTTGTAGGACAAAAGGGTTCCTGGTTCGAGTGGGAGAAATGGCAGAAGATGGTAGGTTTAGGGTCGAAAAATTATCAACCAAAATTACCAGTTGTGGAAGATGCAAATGGAAGATTATTTTTACCAGAGAGATCTGTACCAACCATTGAGTGGAAAGGCAAAGAAGCCGATGAGTATGATAAACACAGAATGGAATATTCTCAATAGAAAGGCACTTGGAACAATACGGCTATGCCTAGTGGCATTGGTAGCCTTTAATATTTCAAAGGAAATGACAACAGAGGGTTTAATGTCGACATTGGCCAAACTATATGAAAAACCTTTGACCTCAAATAAGGTATTTCTTATGAAGTGTTTATTTAATATGAAGATGTCAGAAGGTGGATCTGTTGCTGATCATTTAAATGAATTTAATACAGTTACCAGTTAGTTAAGTTATGTAGGGGTAACTTTTGATGATGAAGTTAGGGCTCTGTTATTTCTATGCTCATTGCCAAAAAGTTGGAATGGTTTAGTTATGGCCATTAGTAACTCTATCTCTAGATCTAGTACTTTAAAGTTTGATGATGTTGTTAATGCAATCCTTAGCAAGGAAATGTGATAGAAAAGCTCTGGTGAGACATCAGATAATGGTTTGACTGCAGAGACTAGGGGAAGAAAAATGGAAAAAGGAAAGAGCCCTGGATATCATAGTAAGTCAAGAAAAGGCAGATCCAAGTCAAAATTGGGGATAGTGTGTTGGAAATGTGGGAAGAAAGGACACGTGAAGAAAGGTTGCAAGTCTCGAAAGGGAAAAGAAGGAGACACGCAGCAATAAAATAATCATGAAGCAAATGTAAAAGGTGATGTGTTGTGAGATGCTTTGATTCTTTCATTAGAAAATATTATTGATGCCTAGGTGGTATATTCAAGGGCCTCATTCCATGCCACACCTGATAGGAAACATTTTCATGATTATGTTCAAGGAGATTTTGGACAGGTTCGATTTGGTGATGATAAACCCTGTAAAATCATTGAAATGGGTACAGTTTTCATAAAAAAACAAAATGGAAATCAATGGTTATTGAAGGAGGTAAGGCATGTTGTAGATCTGAAGAAAAATTTGATTTCAACAGGGCGGTTGGGAGGTGAAGGTTGCGTAACTACTTTCACAGATAAAACTTGGAAGGTCACTAAAGGAAATTAGAGCTTGTGCATATAGATGTATGGGGACTTGCTTAGGTGTCATCTCTCGATGGCTCTCGCTATTATGTTACTTTTATTGATGATGCAACCAGAAAAACCTGGATTTATTTTATTTGAAATAAATCTGATGTATTTGATACTTTCAAGAAATGGAAAACTTTGGTTGAAAATGAGACAGGAAAAATGTTGAAGTGTCTCAGATTAGACAATGGAGGTGAATATTGCAGCAAAGATTTTGATAGGTACTGTTCAGAAAATGGAATTCACAGAGAGAAGATAGTTCCAGGAACACCACAACAAAATGGTGTGTCAGAACAGATGAATGGGACAATCATGGATCGTGCAAGGTGCATGAGATTGCATGCAGGATTGCCTTTAAAATTTTGGGCAAATGCTGTAGATACTGTTGTTTATCTAATAAACAGAGGGCCTTAACGTTCCTTGGATGGTGGTATTCCAGAGGAGGCATGGACATGTAAAAAGGTAAGCTACTATTTTTTAAAGACTTTTGGTTGTGAAGCCTTTGTCCACATTAATAAAGAAAATAGAACAAAGCTTGAGGCTAAATCAAAGAAATGTACCTTTATTGGATATGGTGTTAATTATTTTGGTTATCGCTTTTATGATTATGAAAAACACAAAATCATTAGGAGCAGAGATGTGATATTCAATGAAAAGGTTTTGTATAAGGATCAGCTACAGGAAAAAGAAAACAGAGAATACACAGTGCTTGAAGACATCACTGAAAAAGTGATGGTGCTTGAAAATCATAATGATCAACATCCAGAACAACAACCACAATAGCAACAAGCACCTCAAACACTTGAAAGTGGTGTTAGAATATCTACCAGGATAAGTAGACCCCCTGAATGATACTCTCCTTCATTATATTATGTATTGTTCACTGATTCTGGTGAACCAGAGTGTTATGAAGAAGCAGTACATGTAGAAACCAGGAAGAAGTGGGAGCAAGCCATGAAAGAAGAGATGGACTCCTTAGCACATAACTAGACTTAGGATTTAGTCAGGTTACCTGCATGTAAAACAACATTGCAGAATAAATGGTTTTACAAGTTGAAGGAAGAAGATGGAGGTAGACAAAAGTATAAAGCTAGACTTGTGGTGAATGGGTTTGCACAAAAAAAAGGGTATAGACTTTGATGAGATATTTTCTCCTATTGTTAAAATGACTTCAATCAGAACTATTTTAAGTCTAGTAGCAGCTGAAGATTTCCATCTTGAGCAGTTAGATGTAAAGACAACTTTTCTCCATGGGGATTTGGAGGAAGAGATATATATGCAGCAACCACAAGGATATGAGGTAAAAGGGAAGGATAAACTAGTGTGCAGGTTGAAGAAGAGCTTGTATGGCTTAAAACAGGCTCCAAGGCATTGGTATCTAAAATTTGATAGGTTTATGTCTGAACAAGGTTATACTAGATGTCACTCTCATCATTGTGTTTATCTCAAAAGACAAAATGATGGCAGCTATATTATATTGTTATTGTATCTAGATGACATGCTTTTTGTAGGTGTTAGCTCTACTATACAACGCTGATTTCTTAAGGTAAAAGATAAGCTTGGTCCGTTGGTCTAAGTCCAAAAGAAGGCTCACAATTAGTCATTCTTCCTTTTTCTCCTACCCTGCTCATTCTCCTCCATTTCCATTTTTTCCCATTTACCTTCTAGATCCAACAAAATAGCTCCTTTTACTTTAAGCCCCGGGCGCAAAGGCCTAAACCCACTGTGGAACCTCACCCATATAACCTCGTGCGCTCATAAACCCCTTTCTTAATCCCCACCAGTCCAACAGCTCTCACCGCACCCGATATAATAATCCGCTCGATCATTTCCCACCATCAGATCATCTCCACAAAGATCTAACGGTCTTCGCTCTCATCGCGCCTGCAACTGGATCGAACGTTAGCTCGCAATGAGAACAATTTTTCTCTCTCATCCACCGCTACGTGTTGATTTCTGAGTGGGATCGCGCGACCCCATCCTTTTACCACTCAGGGCCCAAAAGTGGTGCGATCAATACCATTACTACCCAACTAGACCGCTCACACCAGATAACGACCGCGTAACTTCACTTCCCGATCACCGTTTGACCTGGCCGCCTAGGATCTAACGACCCAAATTCAACCCATTCCCACCTCGGCCAATATCCTCCACCGAGCCATCTCTGCTGTCCATTTCCTCAATCTGACGGCCATCCTTTCCGCTCATCCATATCGTCCACTCGCCCATGCAGTCCACGTCCTCTGACCACTCCGTTTGCCCGAAGGAGGAAGGTGACCAGCTTGCCAGTACCAGTCACAGTAAATCCTCAACAACCATATTTAATAGAAGGCATGGCCAAGGGAGAAAAGGACAGAGCACGACCCTGTAACTGCATTTATTAGTTATGGAACTCCACTAGTACGAGCACTCCAATTGCCTAAGAGGACAGCACAACACCTGAATAGATCGGATTCATCCACTAAAGAAAGCAAACACAATCAGAGACTCCATCAGGTAGTTAAATGTTGTTGGTGGTCAATTATGACCCCTCCATACCTAAATAGCCAAGTGCCCTTGTAATGTAAACTATAAAGACCGAGAAACAAGATGTAATAAAGGTTGGTGGTTTTCATTTGATGTAGGGTTCAACTTCTGGAGATTGTAGATATTTTGTCACTTACAGCTTCTTGTCTTCATTTTCAACTAATACAAGCTTCTTTTGCTATTAACTGCTCACTTTCATTTTCCTCTGTTCTAAGCTTGTGCTTGATATGCTGTGTTCTTGATCTTTTGAGGTTTAGCACTAAATAACTGTCATCTTATCTGTGTTAGATTGTTGAATGTATCACTGAATAGGTTACTATGGTTTCTTTCTATCTAATGCAAGAGAGTTGTCATCCTGTCTGTGCATTAGTAGAATATATTTACAAGCTTCTTTACTAGTTTCAGCCGGCCATCACATGGTCTTGTGCATCTTCTGGTGTGGTTAGTATTCTCCATATTAACCCAATATCTAAACTATGAGCATTTGGTGGTCTAAAGCCTTGTAGTCTGGGGGTGTTCACACATGTCTGGAGTGAAACAAAGTAGAAGTGGTTATCTAGCTTGAACAAACCATCATTCCTTCCATTAAACCTGCAACAATAGTTGAATTTATATGTTACTAGCCATCTCCGAGCTACAACCTAGGAGAGTTTCTTGGAATCATAACATAATTGGCGTCGTTGCTGGGGAGAGGAGTTTGAAGCTCAGCTTCCCTGGGAGAATGACACAGACCCAGCTTTGATGATAGACAAAGCCTGGACACATTTTTTGGTTGTAATCATCTATCTGGCGACTCTAGTGGAGGACCAACCTTTGGCGACTCCACATCACAGTTCTGGCTCAGTTTGTGAGGCATACTTGGAGAAATCTTCAGAAATCACCAGCTGACCCAGTGCCTGACCCTGAGAAGATTGTCAAGCAGAGAAAAATATCACGAAAAGGAGCATCAAGATCAGGTAAGCCTAAACAATCTTATGTATCTCTGCAAGAAAGACTTGTAGCTGAGCATGCACATGTTGAAAATATAGATCCTAGCATTATCAGTGAAGAAATACTCCCAGAGATTCATAAAGCTCCTTGTTTGATAAGTTCCCCTTTGGATCTCAGTCCAAAGAAAGCCTTCTGTACAGTCCATCATTTTCCTTTAGCCCTGTCATTCGTTCCTCAGCTCCCTACCTTCCAAACTACCAGTACCCTACCATCTACCCCAATCATGGCAGGCCCACAAGCACCCACAAAGATGGAGAGAATCATAGCCGCTAGGTATGGACCCCTGGTCCTGCCTGTTCCTTTGAATGCCATGCCTGTAGGAGAGTATCAGAAATACATACCTATGTTCACTAGTACAGAGGGAGTAACAGCTGAAGAACACCTTGAGTCTTTTTATAGTTATGCTGATAACCTAGATATCAGTTAGGATGATGTGTGGATGAGGGTGTTTGTCCAAAGACTGGATGGAGAGGCTAGAAAGTGGTTCAGAGAGCTAACCCCTAGGTCTATAGCAGATATTGAAGCATTAGATGATGTGTTTTTAAAGCATTGGGAAGACAAGAAAGACCTGCTATATTACCATACTGAGTTTGGAAACCTCAAGAGGGAAAATGGGGAGTCATTGTTTGATTTTAATAAAAGATTCAATCAGATGTATAGCAAGATACCAGATGAAGTAAAGCCTACCCCCACCTCTTCCAAACTCACCTATCCCAATGCCTTTGACTCTGATTTCTACCTGTTATTAAGAGAAAGAAGATGTGCCACTCTAGCTGAAATGCAAGATGCAACCTTGGAGGTGGAATCCAATATCATGGTTGCAGAGAAGCTCAAAGGCCATGCTGACAAAAGAAGGCAGAGAGGTGAGGCTTCTTGTTCTTATTCTTCATCTTCAGAGCCCAAAATAGACAAAATGACTAAAATGATAGAATCATTGATTGTTGAAATATCCAAACTGAAGGTTAAGTGGAATTCTGGGAAAACTAGGCTTCCAAATACATTGGCTCCTAGGAACCCAAATCCATTTAGAAGAGCAAATGAACAATTGCAGATCATTCAGAGGGGCAAAGAGGCCAGTGAAGAACAAAGGGTTAAGACTCCTTTCCAAAACGTAGTGATGGAGGAGGAACAACTAGATGAAGAGGATGAGATTCACTGCATGGAAGACAAAGGTAGTGCTACCTTTTTGACATTGGCTGCCTACAAGGAATCATTACTCCAAGACCAGACCAGTCAAGAGTGGGACAGAGAAGCTGTTCTACAGACTGAAGACAAGAAAAGATATAATCTGAGGTCAAGAACAAGTAATGTCAAAGAGAATCCTACCTAAAGAGTTGTTGTCTCCACAGAGCAGCAAATCAGCAAACAGAAGAGACCAACAGCTGATCCAGTCATCCTGAAAGCACCTGCTCAAGAGGTAAGAGGCCCTAACAAGTCCCCTTCCCCTTTCAGTTTTGAATCAGAAGTCCAGAAGTTAAAAATAGTTGTACCTCTGATAGAACTTGTAAAGAGTGAGGCCTTTAGGAAGCCCATCCTTGATGCCCTTGAGCTGAAAGCCACACAAGCCTCCACTGACTATGCCAATTTACAAGATGATAAACCTGTAGTTGTGCTCAGCCCAATGACTGAACCTGATGATGATAATTCTCCATAATTTTATGTCTCATTGACCATTCATGAAAAAATCCTTCTCAACTACCTGCTGGACACAGGATCCAGCCATAATTTGATTCCCAAAGCTATCATGGAAGAATTAGGCCTTGATATTACCTAACTTTATCATGACCTGTTCTCCTTTGATTCAAGGAAGTTGAAATGTCTGGGGTTAATCAAAGACATGGCTATCACCCTAACTCAACTTCCCATGAAGAGCATGATGGTGGATATTTTGGTAGCAGATGTCCCCCTAAGTTTGGTATGTTGCTGTCTAGAGGGTGGATTAAAAGGTTGGGTGAGACATTACAAAATGATTTATCTTATGCCATTGTCTGGGTTTTTGGAGGAGAAAGTAGAAGACTGTATAGGGAAGCCCAGCTGGCCTATATCATCAATGATGAGAAGAACCCCACTAATCATCCTATTTACGCTGTGGACACTAACTTTGGAGAATGTATTCTCCAAATTGAAGAACCTCAGAGGGCCTCGATGCAGATTAAGAAACCAGTAGGCCAGGCCATGGAAGAGGAAGGGACACAAATTTGGGATATGTTCTTTGATGGAGCATGTTCAAAAGAAATTGCAGGAGCAGGAGTGGTGTTGGTGTCTCCAAAACAAGAAAGCACACATCTGTCTTTCAAGCTGACTTTTCAGGTCACCAACAATATAGCAGAGTATGAGGCTCTGATATTGGGCTTAAATGCTGCCAAAGATAGAGGAATCAGAAATATAAAGGTGTTTGGAGATGCTGATCTCATCATTCAGCAAGTGAACAAAACGTTCCAAGCCAGGCACCCAAGGCTGAAAGCATACAGAGATGAGGTATGGAGACTCAAAGAATCTTTTGATAGTTTTTGTATCTCATATATTCCTAGAGTAAAAAATCAACTTGTTGATTCCCTATCTATGTCTTCTAGCATGTTCATCCCTCCCATAACCCCTAAATTGGTTTATGAGGTCCAGATAAAATATAGACCATCCTTGCACGATAATGTCCAGCATTGGAAAGTCTTTGAGGATGATGATGAAGTAAATAGGTTTCTGCAAGTCATTAGTGAGTTCTATGAAATGAAAATAGATCAAGGGAATGAAACCCTTGAGGAATGCCCCCAGCCCCAGCTAAAGAACAGAATTGGCTGAGACAACATTGTTAAGTTTCCTAGCAATTATATACCTAAAGGCCTAGTTCCCCTAGAGAAGTTGTTTGACCATAATGATGTGCCTTATAAGGCTTCCCAAAAAGAAGATCAATCTGCAGTTCATAGGCATAACATAGGGAGTCCAGATCATCCCAAGTATATAAATCTGTCCACCCATCTGTCTGCTGCCCAAAGTTCTAAATACTGCACCTTAATGAAGCAATTTGCTTATGTCTTTGCCTGGGAACACAGTGACCTTAAAACTTATGACAAGAAGATCATCTAGCATAAGATCCCATTGGAGAAAGACACCATCCCTTTCAAACAGAAGCTAAGACCCATTAATCCTTTGCTCCTCCCTCTGATTGAAAAAGAAATCAAGAAGTTGTTGGCTGCCAAAATCATAGTCCCTCTGAGATATTCAAAGTGGGTAGCCAACTTGGTGGTGGTGAGGAAAAAAAGTGGAGAAATCAGGTTGTGTGTTGATTTCAGGAACCTGAACAAATTCTCTAAGAAAGATAATTATCCTCTACCCAAGATGGAGCATTTGTTGTAGAAAGTCTCAGGAGCCAAAGTGTTGTCTTTCCTGGATGGATTTTCAGGGTATAACCAAGTTGTTGTATATCCAAATGACCATGAAAAGACTGCATTCACCACTCCTTGGGGCACTTTCATGTACTCTAAGATGCCTTTTGGGCTGATGAATGCTAGAGCCACCTTTTAGAGAGCTATGGATATAACGTTTGTAGGAGAGAAGGATAAGTTTGTCCTTGTCTACCTAGATAATATAACAGTATACTCCAGCAGCCATCAAGATCATCTGCAGCATCTAAAGAAAGTGTTTTTGAAGTGTAGAAGATTTGGGATATCAATGAATCCTAAAAGGTCACAATTTTCTTTAGAAGAGGGCAAGCTGTTAGGACACATTGTTTCTACTGCAGGTGTCAAAATTTACCCAGAAAGAGTGAAAGCAATACAAACCTTGTCTGTCCGAAGATCAAAAAAGGACGTCCAATCCTTTCTGGGCAAAATAAATTTTGTAAGGAGGTTTATTCCTAATTTTGAAGAATTAGTGAAACACATCACTTCCATGCTAAAAAAGGGATCAGAGATCAAATGGACTGATGCAGCAAGAAGATCTTTTGATGCCATCAAAAGAGCTATTATGAAAGCCCCTACTTTAATCAGCCCAGATTATAGCAAGGAATTCCATATCTTTTCATTTGCCTCAGGTGACACCCTTGCAGCAGTTTTATTGCAGAAAGATAATGGGGGTTTAGAACATCCAGTGGCATTCATCAGCAAAACATTAAGAGATGCTGAACTAAGGTATGATCTCATAGAAAAACAGGCCTATGCTCTTATCAAATCTTTAAAAGCTTTCAGAATATAAATTCTGCACTCCAAGGTAATTGCATATGTGCCCTCTGCTTCAGTAAAAGATGTCCTAACGCAGCCAGATGTTGATGGAAGAAGGGCTAAATGGATTGCAAAGCTCATTGAATTCAACATAGAATTGAAGCCCACCAAGCTTGTCAGAGGTCAAGGCCTCGCTGAGCTGATGGCTGAAGAAAATTGCAGGATGTTGGACATGAACTGCATAAGCACAAACTCAGAGGATGGACAGGCAGAACAACCAACAATAGGGTAGAACCAGTCATTGGCTGAAAATCTAGCTTCTTGTGAATGGTATTCTACGATAGTTCAATTTTTGTTGAAGCTAGAAGTTCCTCCAGACCTTAGTTCAAGCCAAGCTAGGACTATTAAACTCAGAGAAGCCAAGTATTTCATTCATGAAAACTTGTTGTACTGGAGGGATCCCTCTGGAATTATTTTAAGATTCCTAGACAAAGAACAATCTGTGGAGGTCATGCATCAGTTTAATTCTAGCATCTATGGAAGGCATCACTATTGGCAAACCACAACCCATAAAATCCTCAGGGCTGGGTATTATTGGCCCACCCTGTTTTCTGATGTCTTTTCATTTGTTAAATCTTGTGACAGGTGCCAAAGGTTTGAAGGAAAACAACAGTTGAAGTCTTTTCCCTTGAAGCCAATACATTCCAGTGGCCCTTTTCAGCAGTGGGGTTTGTATTTCATAGGAGAAATTAATCCACATTCCAGTGGCCAGCACAAATGGATCTTAGTAGCCACTGATTACTTCACTAAATGGAGCCATCCCTACTAGGAAATATGATCACCATGTCATCATGAAGTTTTTGACAGGAAACATCTTCACCAGGTTTGGCTGTCCACACAAATTAGTTACAGACAATCCAGTAACCTTCAGGGCTAAATATTTGGTGGACATGTGTGACTCAATGGGCATTAAGCTGGTGCATTCCACTTCATATTACCCTCAAGGTAATGGTATGGCAGAATCATCCAACAAGAGCTTGATAAGGATAATCAAAAATCTACTGGAAGACAACAAGAAGAATTGGGATTCCAAGCTGAAGTACGCATTGTGCACTGACAGGGTCACCACCAAGAAATCCATGGGGAGTTCTCCATTCAAGCTAGTTTATGGCACCAAGGCTGTATTCCCAATCCAATTAACCCTCCCTGTGGAAAAGTGCTTGCAGGAGGAGCAGAATGAAGAAGATGACATGGCAAGGAGGATTAGTGACTTGGCAGAAGTGCATCAAATCATAGATCAGTTGGTTGAAAGGTCTGCAACACATCAAAAGAGGATCAAAGAAGCCTTTGACAGAAAGGAAAAAATAGACAGTTTTCAAGTTGGAGACTTGGTTCTTAAGTGGGATGCACTGAAGGAGAAGAAAGGCAATCATGGGAAGTTCTATGCTCTATGGACTGGACCTTCTGTCATCACTCAGATCTAGGGGAACAACATTTTCATGCTGCAAAGTATGGAAGGAGAAGCAGTTTTTGATGGCCCAGTTAATGAGCGATTTTTGAAAGTTTATGTTGTGTAAGGTCTTCAGGCCTTAATGTTGTAAATATGTTATTTTTACCAGGTTTTAGTGTAGACTTAATTAGACTCCTTGCCTAATGGAACACTAGGGAATGTTGCTGATCTTGTTTCAGTAGGAAAGGTAGTGGTCTACAGTTCTTGAGACCTCACAGGGAGGATCTCATCCCCAGAAGGAGCCAGTGTTAGCTCTACTATACAACGTTGATTTCTTAAGGTCAGAGATAAGCTTGGTCCATTGGTCTGAGTCCAAAAGAAGGCTTACAATTAGTCATTCTTCCTTTTTCTCCTACCCCGCTCATTCTCCTCCATTTCCATTTTTTCCCATTTACCTTCTAAATTTGACAAAATAGCTCCTTTTACATTAAGCCCCGAGCGCAAAGGCCTAAACCCACCATAGAACCTCACCCATATAACCCCTCGCACTCATAAACCCCTTTCTTAATCCCCGCCAATCCAACAGATCTCATCACGCCTGATATAATAATCTGCTCAATCATTTCCCACCGTCAGATCATCTCCGCCAAGATCTGACAATCTTCGCTCTCATCGCGCCCGCAACTGGATCGAATGTTAGTGTGCGATGAGAGCAGTTTTTCTCTCTCATCCACTGCTATGTGTCGATCGCTGAGTGGGATCGTGCAACCCCATCCTTTTACCGCTCAGGGCCCGAAAGCAGTGTGATCAATACCATTACCGCCCCACTAGACCGCTCCTGCCCGATAACGACCGCGTAACTTCGCCTCCCGATCACCGTTTGACCTGGCCACCTAGGATTTAACAGACCAAATTCAACCCGCTCCCACCTCGGTTGATATCCTCCGCCGAGCCATCTCTGCCATCCATTTCCCCGATCTGACGGCCATCCTTTCCGCTCATCCATATCATCCAGTCACCCATGCAGTCCACATCCTCTGACCACTCTATTTTCCTGAAGGAGGAAGGTGACCAGCTTGCCAATACCAGTCACAGTAAATCCTCAACAATCATATTTAACAGAAGGCATGACCAAGGGAGAAAAGGACAGAGCACGACCCTGTAACTACATTTATCAGCTATGGAACTCATTTGGTACAAGCACTCCAACTGCCTAAGAGGACATCACTACACCTGAACAGATCGGATTCATCCACCGTAGCAAGCAAACACAGTCAAAGACTCCATCAGGCAGTTAAATGCAGTTGGTGGTCAATTATGACCCCTCCATACCTAAATGGCCAAGTTCCCTTGTAATGTAAACTATAAAGACCCAGAAACAAGATGTAATCAGGGTTGGTGGTTGTCATTTGATGTAAGGTTCAACTTCTGGAGACTATAGATATTTTGTCACTTGCACCGTCTCGTCTTCATTTTCAGCTAGTACAAGCTTATTTTGTTGTTAACTGCTCACTTTCATTTTCCTCTATTCTAAGCTTGTGCTTGATATGTTGTGTTCTTGATCTTTTGAGGTTTAGCACTAGATAACTGTCATCTTATCTGTGTTAGATTGTTGAATGTATCACTGAATAGGTTACTCAGGTTTCTTTCTATCTGATGCAAGAGAGCTGTCATCCTGTCTGTGCATTAGTAGAATAGATTTACAAGCTTCTTTACTAGTTGCAGCCAGCCATCACATGGTCTTGTGCATCTGCTGGTGTGGTTAGTATTCTCCATATTCACCCAATATCTAAACTATGAGCATTTGGTGGTCTAAAGCCTTGTAGTCTGGGGGTGTTCATGCATGTTTGGAGTGAAACAAAGTAGAAGTGGTTATCTGGCTTGAACAAACCATCATTCCTTCCATTAAACCTACAACAATAGTTGAATTTATATGTTACTAGGCATCTCCGAGCTACAACCTAGGAGAGTTTCTTGGAATCATAACAGTAGGTTCTGACATGCAGGAAATAAATGTGCTCAAAAGAAAATTGGCAAACACGTTTGCAATGAAGGATTTGGGTGCTGCAAAATAAATCCTTGGTATGAGAATAGCTAGAGACAGGAAGAATAAAAAATTAACATTGTATCAGAGTGAGTACATACAAAAGGTGTTGAAAAGGTTTAATATGCAAAATGCAAAACCAGTTAGTATACCTTTGGCTAGCCATTTCAAACTAAGTAAGGAAATTTGTCCCAAGACTTAGGAAGAAATGGTTGATATGTCTAAAGTTCCATATGCATCAGTAGTTGGAAGTTTAATGTATGCAATGGTCTGCACAAGGCTTGATATTGCACATGTAGTGGGACTTGTAAGCAGGTACATGAACAATCCAGGAAAAGAACATTGGATGGCAATAAAGTGGATTCTCAGGTATTTGAAAGGTACCACAAATCAATCATTATGATTTGGTGGTTCAAACATTGCTCTACAGGGATATGTTGATGCAGATATTGCGGGTGATAGAGATAATAGGAGGAGCACCATAGGGTATGTGTTTACTGTAGGTGGAACAACTGTCAGTTGGGTCTCAAAACTGCAAAGTGTTTTTGCACTCTCAACAATAGAAGCAGAGTATGTTGCTTCTACAAAGGCTAGTAAAGAAATGATTTGGTTACAAAGGTTTCTAGATGTATTGGGTAAGAAGCAGGAGTTGGGCAGGTTATATAGTGATAGCTAGAGTGCCATATATCTTGCAAAGAACTCTACATTTCATTCTAATTCTAAACATATACAGCTCAAGTACCATTTCACATGATCAACATTGGAAGATGGATAGTTTAATATGGAAAAGATACACACTAGCCAAAATCTTGCAGATATGTTAACAAAAGTTGTAACCAAGGAGAAACTGAGAGTCTACTTAGTTTCAATTGGTCTTCAAGCATGATGAGGAAGATGAGAAACAACCAAGTCCAAAGTGGAGTCGTTGTCCAGCAAATGAAGCAGCAGTGGAGTTGCTATAATTAGTTTCCAAGTGGGAGATTGTTGGGTGTGGAGCCTGATTATCTTATGTATTCAAAGGTATCGTCGCATTGGACCAGAGTTTGTAATGGGTCGGCAACGCCACCATAAAATATACGTTGCATGGGGGGTCCAAGGGGGGGAAGCTGTGACCTTTGGGACCCCCCCAATGGGGGGATCGGGGAAACACCCCTGAAGCTAAAAAATAGATGTAAAATTTCCTTGTAAAATATTGTAATTTCATAGTCAATCTAATCCATTCATTAGGCGGAGATCTGGCAGTAGAATTTATGTTTAATTTAGGGTTTTTTTCCCTTGAAGGCAACCCCTTGCTATATATGAGAGAACTTTATTACGTATATGTAGATCTGTATTCTGAGTGAGGAAGAGAGAGGAGATTGAGAGCGAAGAGGGAATTACAGCGGATCTGCTGTAGGTTGTATCTCTTCAGTTTGCTAGATAATATAAAAGGAAGGACTGGTTGTTTCTCCTTGGACATAGCCCAAACTAGGTGAACCACGTATATCTGTGTCTCTCTTGTTTTATGCATTTTCTATGTTTATATTTCTGCAATATTTTATGTGTTCCATTGCTCTGTAATATATAATTTTCTAACATGAATTTTAGAACTTGAAATTTTATAAGCTGACGAAAATTTTGAGTGTCTCGCATGTTCTTTCTCTTTGTGACTTAACACTTAGAAGAAAAATCATAACTTTCTACATCAGGATGTTGATCTATTTCATTTTCAGCGAAAGAAGAAACATTTATCTGCTGGAATTTTTCTGAATATCTTGACAACTAGTTTCTATTATTCCATCCTAATGAAAAGATAACTCGAACAAAGCTTACTCAATTTCATTATACATTAAATCCTTATCATAAATGTCAATTCTGATATGCTAAATAAGATCATTAAACTTTCCATCGAAGATTTCTATCAGCACTATAGAAGGGTAATTTTTCTTATAATTTTTACAAAATGTTGCATAGAAATCCTTAAGCGAACATAAACTAGTAGGAGGCAATCCTTCATACCATGATCTTTCATTGTCCTCTAAGTTTTCCATAAACATATTCATTATTAAATACTCATCCAACTCAACTCCAAGTCTACATACATGCATGTGGAACTTAAGCAAATGAAGAGCAACATCGTCTCCTTTTTTATCTCTAAATATTTTGAGATAGGTGAACCGATCAAAATGAGGCATAGGATTTGGAAATCCAAGATTATGAGACCTATCCATAGGAGCATACCTGGAATTTTTTCTTGCAATTGAAACCATCTTGAAAAAATATCTGTCATCCAGGACTTCTTGAAACTACTAACCTTTGAATAGTGAAGTCGCTATGAAAGTTTCATCTTTTGGATCCTTTGAAATTTGCGTCACTAGGTGAAATATGTATAGCCATTTTGATGTCCAACTGTTGTTCACCATCAACAATTATATTTGATCCTTGTCATTCACACCTGTTGAAAATGTGACCTCTTTCTCCCCAGCAACGACGCAAGTATTTTAACACCGTATAATTGAATGTCTAGGCTAAGCAAAGGTTTACAGGGGTAACCACTAACCTCTTATGGTTAGAAACTACCCTTTTCGAACCAGAGGGGGCTCCCCCACTCAAAATAATATCAAAATGTAAAAACAATAAGGTTTAAGGACATAAAACAGAGGCCAAATCTGTCAAGTAAAAATAGGATTCACTGATGATGGTTGATAAACATAAGAGGGAGGGTCAATGGGCATAAAATCATGATTCATATCTTTACACAAAATTATCATAGATTAAATGTGGCACTCATGGAAACAGAGGCAAGATAGGCATGACTTCAAGTAATTACATTTGTCATAGTATAGTGGTAGAAAAATCCTTTCGTTACATTCAAAGCACCAAATTCTGAGTGAGTTTTGAACATAACTTGGGACTACAAAAAAAAATATTAAATCACATGAAACTGAGCATGAAAGAATTCTGAAACATATATACTTTGAACAAATATCAAGAAGAAGAACAATTTACCATAAAGGAGCACCTAACCGAGGGTGAATTCCATCATAGTTTTAGAAAGGAAATACAACCATTCATAGCAGCAACAAAGATGATTTCTAAAAACTATTTATATCCAATTTAGAGGTGAAGATCTAACATTTAAGATAACGAAATACAAATAAAAAGGGAAATGGAAAACTTGAAAATCATACAACGAGAATCTCTAGTAAACTGTCAAATACTCTGCACTGATCATTTTAATTCAAAAAATAAAACACATACACATTCCTCTTTTATCCCAAATCGAACCCTTTTTCATATCTTGTTCTTCTTAAATACAACTAGGAATATTTTCTTGCATGAAAAATAAGAGACTAGATATAATGTATCTCCCATTGGCTAAGAAGATCAACACAAACTTAATCTTGGAAACATCATATTAAAATCTTGACAAAAAAATTAGCAACATCAAGCTTAAGAAAATCAATCTTACCAGTATATCCATCCCTATCATGCTTACTTAGAACATAACCTAATCACTATCATAACTATAGAAGGTCTTGAAATACCAAAATGCAAAAATAGGCCTGACTGATATAGTTGCACATCAGGGTGAAATAGACCTGCAAGATTAGCATAGTTGCAGATCATCCTGGAAAAAACCAAGCTGATGGGTATTCTTGAAATCGTGGTGTTCTTGTGTAGAACCCGTGAGATGTCCTCTTTAGCCTTTTTCGACCTCCCAACTAACTGCTCACCATTTAAGCAATACTTGCACAGCAGAATTCAAATTCTAAATTTGTTTGACATTTCCCAATCCAAAAACATTGTAGTTCCCAACCATCCATAAAATTCACCTTATAACACCTAACATACTCTCAATCTACCAAAATTCGAATTTACAAATCGAACTTCAAAAAAAAATTCAGAATTTTGTGAGCAAGAAATTGTGGAAAAAGAGTCTCCAAGTGACATCAGTAATTCAAAAGCCGTGATACCGGCACATAAAATGAGATAGGTTTTTTTTTTTTTTTTTTTTCCATGCACAAAAAAAACCTCATTCAATTTTTAAAAATTCACTTCCATAGTTTATAAAAGTGCACCAAAAAACAATGGCTGAAACAGGAGGAAAATGCAGAATTTTATTTTTTGAAAACTAGGCCTTCAAGAGCGTTGCATATCTCCAAAACCATAACACCTATTCATAAACGTAATGAGGTTTTTTTTATTATGGTTGTGATTGGAAAATGCTTCTTTCATTTTTTATAAGTTCGTTTCCATTAGGTCGGAAACCTATTTTTAAAATGATGACAAAAGCATTCAATTTTGGAGCAAATTACATAGTATAGTGTAGCAGACCTCCATGATTGATATGGTCGCAAATGGTTATGTGCAAGGTTGAGTGTGTAGATGTTATTTAAATGATCTGGTGATGATGTAGCACCATCTAAGTGCTTCCCTCCATGCTTCCAAACCTCTAAAATGGTTTTCTTAGTTTGCACAACATTTGCGAAGCAACGATGTAACTTAGGATTTGTGCAACTATTGCACAACAACCTTCTCATCTTTGAAAGAACCTACCTTTGAATCTATGCCAAGTTGATTTTGGCCTTGTCTTGTGTAACATTTCGAACCTTCTTAGAGTGTGAATGATGGATTGGAGAGAGAATGGGGGTAACATGAACAAAAAATTGAAAATGTTTGTGTCATATGTCTTGTTTTGGTCATGGCTGTAAAATTTGGGTAAATGGTTGTAATAATTATGAATTATGAATGATGATAATGAGTGTTGGATTTAGGGGGATGTAATGGCAATGACGATGAAAGGTTATTTTAGGGGGGGAGGGTGCATATGATGGTAAATGTAAATGAAGGGAATTTATGAAGGTGAGTTATGAATGGAAGGGGTATATGGAAAGAGTATATGAAAGGTAATTATGAATTATAAATGGTGAATGGTGAGTGATGAATTATGAATGATGGAATGGGGACATGATGAACACCACTAACATACCTACAAAACTTCAATGGTTTTGACTAACTGTTATGGGTTTGACTGATGATAAATGGAAACCCCATGAAATAAAACCCCTTGAATCTTATGACCCTCTCATGGACTTAGACTCTCTCAACATTTATTTTGTATTTAATGACCTTCTATGTCATGAAAAAATTGCAGTGACCTTAGACAATGATGCTTTATACTATGACATCAATGATTCATAGGCTAAACTGGCATACAAAATCCCAAGATGAATAAAAAGAGGCAAATGCATTTGATTCCTAGACCCTAGGACCCTAACAGTAGTGACCAATTCTAAAACAAGAAATGGATCATATTAAGGAGAAAAATGGAATGGAGAGAAACAACAATGTTTTGTAATACCAACAGTTCATATAAACCATCCTCTATTTGAGAAACTTCTCAATCAGGTTGAAGAGGAATATGGATTTAAGAAGAAGGGCACCATAACAATTCCTCGGGATGTCTCCAATTTCTAGTGCATGGAAAATCTTATTAATAAAGAACACCATCAATCCCACACTAGCAATAGCTCTTCTTGTAGTAACAATGTTAACATTTGGCTCGATGTTCAAGTCATCACTGTAAGTTCCCTGCAAGAACTGCTAATAATCAAGCCCATCTTCAAGAGCCTGGTTCTAGTCAAAAAATTGTTTTAATGTGACGTTTGGATCAATGTTGAAGTCATTCTTGTAAATTCCCTACAGTGATTTCCAAGAATCAAGGTCCTCTTTAGGAGCCTGGTTCTGGTCTAGAATTTTTTTTTAGTTTCTTTTATATTTTGTTTACTTGTCATATAGACAGCCTAATTAATTTAATTGCTTGGCATAAAATCACTTGTGTGCCCCTCCCCTTCTCTCTCTCTGCCACTCCCCTTCTCTCTCTTCCGCTCCCTTTCTCTCTCTCTCTCTGCCTCACCCTCTCCCCCTCCCCCTCTCCCCATCTCTCTCCCTCTCCCTCTCTCCCTCTCCCCCTCTCCCACTCCCTCCCCCCCCTCTCTCTCCCCCTCCTCCTCCCCATCCCCCCCTCTCTCTCCCCTCTCCCTTCCTCTCTCTCCCGCTCCCTCTCCCCCTCTCTTCTCTCTCCCACTCCCCCTCTCTTCTCTCTTCCTCTCCCTTTATCCCTCTCTTGCTCTCCCTTTATCCCTCTCTCTCTATTCCCCTCCCCCTCTCTTTCCCCTTCTCCCCCTCTACCTTTCCCTCTCCCCCCCTCTCTCCCCCCCTCTCTCTCCCCTCTCTCTCTCCCCTCTCTCTCTTCCTCTCCCTCCCTCTCTCCATTCCCCTCTCCCTCTCTCTCTGTCTCTCCCTCTGCCTCTCACTCTCCTTCTCTTTGTATATCTCCCTCTTCCTCTCTGCCTCCCCCTCCTAGGCTCTCTTCCACTCCCTCTCCCCATCTCCCTCTCCCCCTCTCTCTTTGTCTCTATCTCTCTCTCTCTCTCTCCTCCTCTATCTCTCTGCCTCCCCCCCTTCACCTCCATCTCTTCCACCCTCTTCCCCTCCTCCTCTTTCTTGAACTCTCCCTCTCCCATTCTCTCCCCCCCTTTTTCTCTCTCTCTCTCTTTATCCTCCTCTCTCCCCCTCTCCCTCCCTCTCTCCCCTCTCCCTCCCTCTCTCCCCCCTCCTTCCCCCCTCTCTCTCCCTCACCTCCCCTCTCTCCCCCCCTCTCCCTCTCTATCCCCATCCCCCTCACTCTAGCTCTCTCTCTCTCTCCCCCTCTCTCACCCTCTCTCTCCCCCTCTCTCTCCAACTCTCCCTCTCTTTCTCCCCCTCTTCCCCCGCTCTCCCTACACCTCCATCCCTCTCTCTCCCTCTCTCCCTCCCCCTCTCTTCTCTCTCACTCTCCCTCCCTCCATATCTCCCTCTCTCTCTCTCTATCTCTCTCTCTCTCCTTCTCTCCCTCTCTCTCCCCCTCCCCATCTCCCTCTCCCTCCCCCTCCCCATCTCCCTCTCCCTATCTCTCTCTCTCTCTCCCTCTCTCTCTGTCTCCCTCTCCCTCTCTCCCTCCCTCTCTCTCTCCCTCTCCCTCTCTCCTCTCTCCCTTCCTCTTCCTCTCACTCTTCCTCTCTCTCTCCCTCTCCCTGTCCCCCTCTTGTGCCATTTCCACTTGCCCCTCTCCCACTCTCTCCCCTCTCCATGTCCCTCCCTCTTTCCCTACCCCCACCACTCTCTATCTCTCTCACACACACTTTATCTATATCGCTCTCATTATCTCTCTCTCTCTCTCTCTCTCACACACACACACACACTCTTTCTCTCTCTATCTCCCCTCCTCTTCCTCCCTCTCCCTGTCTCTCTCCCTCTCCCTCTCCCCCTCCCCCTCTCTTGCTCTCTTCCCCTCCCCATATCCCTCTCCAACTATCTCTCCCTCTCTCTCTCTCTATCTCTCTCTCTCTCTCTCTTTCTCTCTCCCTCTCTCTCTCTCTCCCCCCCCTGTCTCCCACTCTCTCCCTCCACCTCACTTACCCCACCTCTCCCTCTCTCTATCCCACTCCCTTCATCTCTCCCCTTCTCCCTCTCCCTCCCTCCCTCTCCCCCTCTCCCTCCCTCCCTCTCCCCCTCTCCCTCTTGCTCCCTCCCTTCCACTCCCCCTCCCACCCGCTCTCTCTCTCTCTCTATATCTCTCTCTCTCTCTCCCTCTCCTCTCGTTATCTTATTCCCTCTCCCTCTCCCTCCCCTTCTCCCTCCCTCTCCCTCTCTCTCTCTATCTCCATCTCTCCCTCTCCCATTATACTCCCCCACCCCTCCCTCTCTCCCAATCTCTCTTCCAGTCTCTCTCCAACTTCCCCCTCCCCCCCCCCCTCTCTCTCTTTCTCTCCCCCCATTTATGCCTCTCTCTCTCCCCCTCTCCTACCCTCTCTCTACCTCTCCCTCTCCCCTTTCCCCTCTCCCGCCCTCTTCCCCTCCTTCTCCCACTCCCCCTCTCTCTTTCCCACTCTCTCCCCCCTCTTTCTCTCTCTCTCTCTCTCTCTTCCTCCCCCTCTCTCCCCCTCTCCCTATCCTCCTCTCCCTCTCTCTCCCCTCCCCCCTCTCTCTCTCTCCCCCTTCGTACCCATCTCACTCTCTCTCCCCTCCCCCTCTCTCTCTATCTCTCTCTCTCCTCACCTCCCTCCACCTATCTCTCTCCCTCTCTCTCCCCCTCTCCCTCTTTCTCTCTCTCCCCCTCTCCCACCCCCATTCCCTCTCTCCCTCTCCCTCCCTCTCTCTCTCTTTCTTCCTCATCTCTCTCTCTCTCTCTCTCTCTCTCCCTCTACCCATCTCTTTCTCTCTCTCCCTCTCTCTCTCGATCTCCTCTCTCCCTCTCTCCATCTCTCTCCATCTCCACCTTCCCTCGTCTCCCCCACTCTCTCTCTTCCTCTCACTTCCTCTTCTTCTCCCTCTACCCCTCCCCCTCTCCTGCCATCTCGCTTTCCCCAACTCCCACCCTCTCCCCCTCTCCATCTCTCTCCACCTATCCCTCCTTCCCCACCCTCTCTTTCCCTCTATCCTCCCCTCCTTCTCCCTCCCTCCCTCTCTCTCCCTCTCTGCCCCTCTCTCCCTCCCTCCCTCTCTCTGCCCATCCCTCCCTCCCTCCCTCTCTCTGCCCATCCCTCCCTCCCTCCCTCTCTCTCCCTCACACTCTTTCTCTCTCTATCTCTCCTCCTCCCCTCTCCCTCGCCCACGCCCTCTCCCTCCCTATCCCTCCCCATCTCCCTCTCCCTCCCCCTCTCCCTCTCCCCCTTGCCCTCCCCCTCTCCCTCTCCCTCCTCACTCCCTCTCTCTCTCTCCCCCCAAATTTTATCTCAGCCCCACCTCTCTCTCTCTCCCTCTCTCTCCCCCACTCCTTCCCCCTCTCTCCCTCTCTCCCCCTCTCTCCGTCTCCCTCTCACTCCCTTCCTCTCTCTCCCCCTCCTACCCCCACCCCCTTTGTCTCTCTCTCTCTCTCTCTCCCCCCCCACTCTCCCACTATTTCCCTCACTATCCCTCTCCCCCTCCACCTCTCACACTCTCTCCTCCTCTCCCTCCCCCTCTCCCTCCTCCTTTCCCTCTCTCTCACTCTCCCTCTCTATCCATCTCCCTCTCCCCCTCTCTCACTCTCTTCACCCCACCCTCCCCTCTCCGACTCTGTCTCCCGCTCTCTCTCTCCCCTCTACCTCTCCTTCTCTCTCTCCCTCTCTCTCCCTCTCCCCATCACCCTCTCTCACTCTCTCCCCCTCCTGCTCGCGCTCCCCTCTCCCTCTCCCTCTCTCTTCCCCAACCTATCTCTCTCTCTGGCCCTCTCCCTTCCCCTCTGGCCCACTCTCTCTCCCTATCCTCCTCTCTCCCCCTCATATCTCTCTCTCTCTCTCGCCCCCTCCCTCTATCTCACACCCTCTCTCTCTCCCTCTCCTTCTCTCTCCCCCTACCCCCCCCTCTCTCTCTCTCTCCCTCTCCCCTCCCTCCTTTATCTCTCCTGCTATCTCCCTCCCTCTCCCTCTCCCTCTACCCATCACCCTCTCCTGCCCTTTCCTCCTCCCCCTCCCCTTCCCTCTCCCTCTCTCTCTCCCTCTCCCTCTCCCGCTCTCTTCCTCTCCCCCTCCCCCTCTCCCTTTCTCTCTCCCTCTCCCTCTCCTGCTCTCTTCCTCTCTGCCACCCCCTCCCCCTCTCCCTCTCCCTATCGCTCTCCCTCTCCCACTCTCTCTCCTCCTCTCCCCCTCTCTCTCTCACTCCCTCTCCCCCTCCCCCTTTCTCGCTCTCTCCCCTTCCTGCTCCCACTCCCCCTCTCTGCACCCACATATCTCTCTCTTTGCCTCTCTACCTCCCCCTCTCCCTCTCCTTATCTTCCCTCCCCTCTCCATCTCCCCCCCCCCCCCCCCCTCTCTCTTTCACCCTCCCTCCTCCTCTATCTCTCCCTAGCTCTCTCCCCCTCCTCCCCCGCCCCCTCTACCTCTCTCCACCCACCCCTCTTCCACTCTCTCTCTCTCTCCCACCCCACACTCTCATTATCTCTCTCACTCTCATTATCACCATCATATCATCAAAAAATCTAAAGCATGCCATTTAAAAAACAAAAACATAATCATTGTTATCATAATAATATCATTTAACAAATACAATCCATGTCATGTAGCAAGCAAAAACATCTTATCAATTAGAAATCAATAATCGTCATATTATCTAAGAAAACCAATCACTATATCATCTAACAAACAATAAAACAAATACATATATAAACATATACACATTAAACATGCAAAAAATGTCAACAACGTATTATCTTTCAATGCAATCCTATTATCTAATTAGCAAAAGCACAACCATCATATCACATAAACAAACAAAAATTACTTTCATTTAAAAAAGCACATAAAGTACACCAACATATACATATCATTACAAATAAAAAACAATTTCTATACATAAATATCGATGTCATGTCATCTAACAAATATATCATATTATAAAAAAATACAATTTATGGGTACATTGAAAAAAATTAATTAAGCCTCTTTTCACATTTAAATAATCAAACACATCCATTTCACATATCTTATAAAATAAAACAATTCTACTCATGAATAAATTATTGTTTGCATGCATATTTGATGCAAACAGAGAAGGATGTAGATTTTGTTTTGTTTGACAATATAGCATCAACTCCATATATATCTATATATATATATATATATATATATATATATATATATATATATATACCATATATATATATATATATATATATATATATATATATATATGAAATTGTAAGGGTTAAAGAGAGCAAAAAGAATTAGGAGGAACAAAATGTTAATGGAGGTTGTTGTTGTCATTCTATTGATCCCCTTTTCTGTCATTCTAGTATTGGTGTTTTTTCTCACTGATAAGAAAGATGAAAATACAACAACAATATGTAAATTCCTTATCATCACAGCAATCACTATAAATAAATTATTTGAATAGACTATGATACAAGAAGAAAATAAAGAAATTCAATGGAAATGCATGGCAATCTGAACATTGTTTTCATTTTTTTTTTCCAAGGAAAAAAGCGAACTTTTTTATAAGGAGTAAAAAAGTTACAAGCAGATGAGTTAACATTCTGAAATGGTCTGCCTAATAAAAGGCCATCCTCCTCTAATGAGGGTCATCAGTACCCCTATACCGTGCTGCTCAAAAAAGAGCACTTGCTCTCGGCCTATACAGCTGTACCCAGAAGGAAAAACATGATCAGAAGTCCGAAATCCAGCTGGGCCTCCTTTCAAGAGGAAAACGACCCAGCTGATCCCATACCGATATTAATATCCACAGTCCGCTCTAAAAAACCAGAGCATCAAAGTATATGAAAAATGAACAGTAAAAACCATAGTAAAAACATATGCCACCAGATATCCTATGAAGGACAGATCATCTAGTGCATATAGCAAAAGAAAGAAAAACACTATGCATATGGAGGGTGATCCGACACACGGATCTGATCCTGGATCTACTCTGTTATTCTCCACGAGCCCATAGTTTGTTGAAGACCTGCTTTAGAAAGCCCATCTGCAACCTCGTTGTATTCCCTGTATATATGTTCAATGGAAAAAACATTAAACTGCTGCTTTAAGGATTGAATTTCTTCTAAAAGAGGCATCAACATATAGTTCTGACATCTGAATTTCCCAATAACCCAGTTTACAACATTCATAGAGTCTCCATAGATCTGAATAGTGAGGATATTTTTTTGGATGAGCCAACAGAGCAGTAGTTTTAAAGCAGAGAGCTCAGCGAAGTTATTTGTGCCCATTCCAATTCCTACTGAAGCCTTGAGAGAGTGTGAGTTACTAATGTGAATGAATATCCCAGCACCCGTGTTATTGTTTTGTGCGGCACCGTCAAAGAAAGCCCATGGAATCCCATCCCGAATATTGGGTTCTTTCCTCTGGTTATGATTGACATGTTCCTCATCCAAAGGAATGCTGTCGAGAATGGCGGTACTTTGAATGGCCACTGCTGCCACCGGAGTCAACTTTTCTCTGAAAATATTGCGATTTCTTGCAAGCCAAACACCCCAGCAGATGATGGGGGGCAAATTTCTCAAATTCCTCCCTTGAAAATGGTTCCACCAGAATTCCCAAGCTGCATTCATACTGACCCCTTCCCATCTTAATTTTACATTTAGGAGCCTTTCTGCTTCTAGCCAAACCTGTTTTGTGAACGGACATAAAAGAAAAAGATGAGCAATGGTTTCTTCATCCGCAAAACACAAAGGACATCTTCCAGGGCCCTGTTTAAAACGAGCTTGTAGAACTTCCCAGGTAGGAATCTTATGGTTTAAGGCACACCAGAAAAAAATTCTAGATTTTTTAGGACATTTTAATTTAAACAATGGTTTTGACCACCAAACAGGAGGATTCCATCCTTTAATCTTCATCAAGAAGTTATATCCGGCCTTTGGAGAATAATGCCCTGTTTCAGCATGTGCCCAAACTAGAGAATCTGGCCTATCCTTTATTCTGACATTTGATCTTCTCAACTCCTGAATAAAACGCTGCCAATCATTTCTCCAGATGAAATTTAATCCTATCTCATCTTCAGTCTTCCAAACCTGACCCCAAATAGATGACTGCTCCGTACTTGCAATCTGACTTAAACTCCTTATACCTATGTCCTCCAGATGAGTGAGAAGTCCAGGGGAGAGGGCGAAATCCTCGCTGCATCCAAACCACGGGTCTCTGCCAATCCTCAAGCTTTCTCCATTTCCAACCCGCCATGCCAGCCCTTGTTCAATTACCTTAAAAGCCTCCGAAGTGGCTTTCCATATGACTGAACAGTTCCTCCCTTTCTTATTTGGCCTTCTAATCCAGTCCTCAATCGGAATGGGGTCAATGTATTTCCTTTTTACCACCTTAGTCCAAAGATTCTCCATAGTAATGATTCGCCATCCTAATTTAGCTGCTAGAGCCTGACTAAAATCGACAAGATTTTTCAGCCCCCATCCTCCCCAGTCTTTTGGCCTAGCAATCTTATCCCACGCCACCCAAGGGAGTACAGACTCCTCCTTGGACCCTGACCATAGAAATCTGCTGCATAGCTGTTTTATTTTGTGGAGGATTCCTTTGGGTATCCATGTCAAGGCTGCCCAGAAAACTGGAATAGCCTGCATCACTGAATTCACCAAAGTTAGCCTTCCTGCCCTAGACAGCCACTTGAAGCTCCAATGGGAAATCTTTTGTTCTATCTTTGCTACTAACCAGTTCCAGTCCTGCTTCCTGTAGGAGGATGGCTTGAGCCAAAACCCCAGATATTTAAAGGGCTGCTCCATATTACATGTTCCAAAGGGCAGATGGGCAACAATTGAAATCTCCTCTTGCCTACTAAAGCCTTCAAAAATTAGTTGAGACTTTCTGTCATTTATTTTAAGCCCTGTAGCTTTCAAGAATAGATCAAGAATAGCCTTTATTTCTAATATTTCAGATATATTCCCATTTGAAAACAACAGAATGTCATCAACAAAAAGCAGATGGGTAATGAACAGGTTAACAGCAACTTCCAAACCTTTGATCAAACCTGAACTTTTTGCCTTTGAGATAAGTCTGCTTAAACCTTCTGCAGCAAGAAGGAAGAGCAGGGGGGAGAGCGGACACCCTTGGCGAAGTCCTCTTTGACTCTTGAAAAATTGAGAAGCAGCTCCATTTATCAGGACAGCAAAATTTACATTTGTGATGCAACCCATAATCCATCTTATGAAGCCCACTTGGAAACCAAGGTGAGTCAAGAGCATCTTGAGATATGTCCAGCTGACCCTCTCATAAGCTTTTGATAGGTCTATTTTGAGCACTGCCCCTTTCTTGTTTGCCTGCCTGAGACTGTGTATGGTTTCTTGAGCTACCCCGATGGCTTCATGAATCTGCCGCCCATTCAGGAACCCAAATTGTTCCTTTGAAATATAGCAGGATAAAGTGGGTTTCAAGTGAACCGCAATGATCTTTGCTATAATCTTGTAAATGGTATTGCACAGAGAAATAGGCCTGAAGTCTTCGAAGGATTCAGGATCTTCTTTTTTTGGAATAAGGGCAATGAAAGTTGCATTAAACGGTCCAAAAATTTCACCTTTAATTCTAGACTCCTCCACCACTTCAGTAAGTTCTGACCCAATGGACTCAAAAAAGTGAGTGTAGAGTTCTACGGTCCATCCATCAGGTCCAGGGCTTTTGTCTTTTGCCATGGAATTTATAACACTCTCAACCTCCTCTTTTGTCACTTCTCTAAAGAGATCTTCAGCCTCCTCCTCCTCCACAAACCGAGGAAAAGCCTGTGCAGTTCTGATGATTTCAGGTAAATTAATACCCCCAGGATCAGAAAAAAGGGCATGAAAGTGATCTTTCCCCATAATAGACAGATCTTCAAACTTGGAGGCCTCCCTACCTTCCGAATCCCTCAACTTCCAAATAGTATTTGCATTCCTCCTCCCTTTTGCATAATTATGAAAAAATTTTGTATTTTCATCCCCTGCCTTCAACCAGATAGCTCTGCTTTTCAATCTCCACTCTTCTTCTTTATCCAATAAAATCTTCGCCCTTTTCTTTTCCAACTCCAGGATTTTCTCTTTTGAATCCAACGATGCATAGGCATCAGATTCAGGGTCTTCAAGAACCTTCAGAGAGTCATCAATGCTTACTAAGTCTTCAGTTTGTTTTTTCCTTCTATCTGAGGCCCATTCAATGGTTACTTTCTTGAGTCTTTTTAAGTTTTCCATGAAACGCCCAGCTTTGCTCCCCACATACCCAGGCCCCGGATGTCTCCAGGTTTCATTGAAAAGTTTTATGAAAGAGTCTTCCTGAAGCCAATGAGCATTGAATTTGAAAGGCGCTGCCGGCTTAGGGGGAGGCTTTGAGAAGTCAAGGAGAATGGGAAAATGATCTGAATTCCCACCTTCCCCAACCCACTGCCGGAACAACGGAACCAGTGACGCCAATCTTTCGCTGATGAGAAACCTATCCAACCTTTTAGCAATTCTATGCTCCCCAGTCCTTCTGTTCCTCCAGGTTGGTTTGGCTTTTATAATGTTTACATCAATCAGCTGATGAGACAAAAGGGCATTTGAGAAGAAATCAGTCAGGGGATCCTCCCTTGCAAGCGGTCCCCAGGCTTCAGATGTCCCCATAGAAAAATTAAGATCTCCTCCTATGATGAGATTCTTGTCATTTACCAAACTTTTTGGGAGGAAATCATTCCAGAAAATAGCCCTTCCCTGACACGGCCCGTAGACATTTACAATTGTCAAAGGGATATCAAAATCAGGTGACACAACCTCCATTCCCAACACATTCGGTAGTCCCCATGAGGTTAACACTTTCAGCTTTCCTTTTTTAAAACCTGTAGCAATACCTCCCGAGTGTCCAGAGGCATCCACAGCCATGAAATCCCATCCCGGGAAAAGGGAACAGAGAGAAGCTTCAATTTCCATACTTTTGCCTAAAGTCTCCTGAAGGAAAACTATGGCTGGGTTACAACGAGAAATGAGTTCTTTAAGAGCTAGTTTTTTAGGTTTACTAGCTAAACCCCTACAATTCCATGAGAGACAGATCATTTAATAACCGTCTCAGGGGGTTTTGCTGCTCTAAGCGCCCCAGGAATTGTCATCTGCTTCCCATCAGCAACATCAAAAATTGCTTTTGCTTGAGTTTTAGATAGTATTGATTTTCTCCCTCTACTCTTCTTTGAATTGCGTTTAGGGGTCTCAAACCCTAAACCTCCTACCGGATCCATAAACTCATTCGGGACTACCGGCTTCTTGCTTAATGATCTCAGGTTATAGTGCCGAGCTACAGAGGATGGCCCAGCACCGTTCCCCAAAGGGGGGAAGTCCTCACCACTCAGATTTATGGAGTCTGACTCAATAGATAGATTATCAATTTTTTTCATTACGTCATTACAGTTGTTCAAAACAGAAAGCCCCCCAATACAAGAATCAGTTATAATAGTAGAATTCTTTAAAGCAGTTGACGGCATACCCGATTGATCGCCAGTGGCTTCAGCGTGCGGCACCATAGGAGGGGTGTCCACCATCGGCTGACTATCTGCAAGGCGCACCGGATCTCCCTCCTCCTTTTGAAATTCTGCCGCTGTCTGATGGAAGTGCTCCTCCACGTTTGCCCCCGCACGAATGGGCTCCTCTACCTGGAACTCATCCTGCCTCATATGCTCTTCCCGTCCCTCAGCATCCTTTTGCATCCTCCTCCTCCGCCTTCCCATCGGACAGTCTCTCGCCAAGTGCCCATATTCATGGCAGCGGTGACAACGAAACGGAAGATGTTCGTAATCAAGCTTCTGTTCAATTCTGTAATCCTTATATCGCAGGGGTATAGATTTTGCTAGGCCCTCCTTGGGATTGAGTCTTACCAGAATCCTTGCCACTCTTTTCTCAAAAGTATGCAAATAAGATCTATCTGCGTCCAGATATGTCCCCAACACGTTCCCTATCGACTTGAATACCGAGTCCGCCCATAGATACGGGGGAAGATTTGGTATTCTTACCCAAACCGGAAACTCGTCCACCTTCTCTGTTTCAGCATCAAAGAGTGGCGTCCATCTCTTGAAAAAAACCGGCCTATTCCCATATGCCCAGTTCCGCCCTTCGACCCACTCCAAAGCCTCCTTGCTATCGAATCTGGCCATAAACCAACCCTTAACAAGCGCATTTGATTTAAATGTGGCCGCCGGAGAACCCGACCACTGATTCTCTGCCCATTCCTTAAAGGCTTTACCTGAGACTGGCTGTCCTCTAATCCTGCCCACAAGCGTGACCTCAGCCACATCAAGCACATCCTCGACCTGCACATCCATCCCCAGGACCACCTCTGCAAACTCCCTCGTCTTCAATGGCTTTGTTTTCTTCCTCTTTCCCCCTGTCCTTCTTACTTCAGATTCGTCAATCTTATCTCCAGGTTCCTGGGTTTGTTCTTCAACTCTCCTCCATTCCCCTTCTTCCGCCCCTTCTGCATGCTCAATCCCTTTGCTTGTCGAGGCCTCGACAAGTCCTGCAATCGGGCTTCCACCACTCCCTGCCCCCGAGGGGTCATGAGTTATTCCGTCACTTTCACCCAACACCTGCCTAGCGCCCCTGTCCGCTTCAACCACCTTTGGCCCAGTAAAACCCTGCGCCGGTTCCTTAGGGAACAGATCTCTATTGACCGCAAACAAATGTGGACTCCTCTCAGATTCGGTCCTTGAGGTTTTTAAACCCCCAACAGGTCTCCAGACGCCAACATTTTGAACCGAATTAATAATATCTTCTAAGCCCCCAGATGGACAGAAAATTTTTGAGGGTGATAGTAACTTACCAGTCTGCGGGGTAGAACCCTTGTCTTCCCATGAATGCAGCTCTGCAATGGGAGAGTCTTTCACAGGTTCTTTCCCAATAGGGCCCAGAATCCCCGACAGATCCCAACTTTCTTCCAACAAACCCTTGGCATAGCTTGAGACTCTAGATGCATCCCCCGCGCCCGTAGCAGCTCCTGAAACTTCATTCTTTCCTGTTAACTCTCCTCGTATCTGTGCGGCGAACTCTCTACCCCAAACCGTTATCAGGTCTTCAGGAGAAGGGTCTAGCTCCAGCGCCTCGCTCGAATTTACCATGGTTTTAAAGAAGACTGGAAATGGAACCTTTCAACCGCTGCCCGAGACAATCGCTGGGGAAACCGCTTACAGGTAGCAATCTCAGGGAAGTAGCTGGCCTGGACAGTAAAAACTCCAAGAAAAGCACGGGAAGGTAAAAAAGTCTGAAACCACCCCCGCGTCCAACTAAACCGAAAACGACAAACCGCCAACTTGGAAGGGAGTTTCTTTCTCCAGCCGTCGTCATCGACTTTGACCCACACCGAAACACTGTACTGTCGCCAGCTCTGCAGGCTCCGTACCTGCGTGTCACCTGCGCAGACCTGCGTTACCTAGGCCTAGGGCCTAGGGTTCTAGGATCGAAACCCTCCTTCACCATCGCTCCAGTCGTCGTTGAACATTGTTTTCATTAAACAAAATAGGTAAACACATTTATGATAAAATGGACATTGATTTTATAAGACCCCGCAAGTTGAGAAATGTTTACCTCTCATAGATGAATCCACAAAAATTTCTTCTCCAAAAAAACCCTCCCAATGGCATCTTCGACCATTGTTGGAATCTTCTGTCACAGAGATGAGATGAGATGAGATGGTCCAACAGCGAGATTGGCAGGCCCTGTTTCTCTCAAGGGATCCATGGATGCAGAGGGTTTGTGATTTAATTTTAAAAACAAAGAAAATAAGACCAAAAAACCATTGCAATTCAATTTTAAAAGAATAAAATAAGCGCTAAAAAACAAGATAGAATGGAGCTATATCAATGAAATTAAATGATTATATGTAACCTATAGTAAGAGTGATCGAATACAAAGAGTTGGAAAATAAATTTACCAGAGCCAAGCCAAATGATATGATGGAGGATGCGTCCCTCCCTTTGCTTTAAAATTCAATAGATTCAGAAAATTCAAATTGATTGGAGGGAGTCCATCCAAATCCAAATCCAATCTGAGACCATATCTCGAACATAACATTGTGGAGAATTCTTCATATTTTGAAAGCCATTTATGGAATTAGTATGGTCAACACCACCAGACACAATCTTCTTAAATCTCCATTCCCAGAACATTGTGGACATTTCTGCACCTTTTGAAAAGAATTCAGGAATCAATATGGTGTAACATCCCATATCCTACCCAATTCACAATGTTGTTCTAACTTGATCTCGATTTTTTTTTATACTTCACCTTTTGCTCCAGGCTATCTTTTAATGATGAATTGTGCATGTCGAGAAAGAAATCAAGGTCAGAAATGGAACTCAACCCAAAGATTCATATGCATGAGAAGCCTAATCATTAAACTTTGAGAGGGGGAGAAAGAGAGGTGAAGGAATGCAAATGCCAAAATGAAATCAAAAATGGAATCAACTCTTAAAATATCAAGATCGTTGGCCATTCAGATAACCCATTGCACTTCTCTCATTTGCTTTGATAAGCAGCCCAAGTTATCTCTACTAATTCTGTTGAGGGTTTGGATTGCAGCGTTGGCTGTGTCTTGTGTATCAGATGTTGTTTCTAATTCTGTTTCCAACTAAGGGCACCATCCAATCGAGAATATAGCCACTTTTAGCCAGCTTTTACAGCTAAACAACAAAAAAAAGGCACAATCCATGTCATCCAATTAAAAATAGAATCCATCGATCATAGTGTAATCTATGACAACAAAAAAGCACAATTCATTTCAGCCATCCAAAAATAGAATCCACCAATCCACTATGGGGTTGGTTAAAAATAGAATCCACCAATCATAGTGTAATCTCTAACAACAAAAAAGCACAATTCATGTCAGTCAGCCAGCCAAAAATAGAATCCACCAATCCACTATGGGGTTGGTTAAAAATAGAATCCACCAATCATAGTGTAATCTCTAACAACAAAAAAGCACAATTCATGTCATCCAACCAAAAATAGAATCCACCAATCCACTATGGGGTTGGTTAAAAGAATTATAATAGAAACATTTAGATACAAAACAAGGGTCAAAACCCCTTTTCATTTCATCCTAATGAAATTTGTCTACCTTAGTTTAAATCTAGGAATTAAAATTCATTTAGATACAAAACCAGGGTCAAAACCCCTTTTCATTTCATCATAATGAAATTTGCATACCTTACTTTAAATCTAGGAATGAAAATTTTGAATTGAATTAAACAAAATAACTAACTCTAATGAATGGTGTGATTTGTAGGCTAAAAAAGAGAATGCCTTTTTTATTGAACAACATCCAACAATACAAGTGTTGTTGATGACGACTTACAACTAGATATTAATGTTAATAATTCAACCTCCACCTACCCTTAATCTATTCTCATGGCCAAAAACTACAATGAGAACAAGAATGAAGATCTATTCACTTAATAGTTTCTACATCAAGAAACAACTTGCACAATTAATCATAGACATTTGCAACAAAAAGAACTTGGTTTGTCAACAATTGATAGAAAAAACCCAAATTTCTACTACTCGTCCCCAACCATATCATATTGGATGTGTCTATGAAGCAATTTCACCATCACCTACTTTATTTTTATATTTTTTTTATCATATTTGTCACTGGACCTTTCATTGATACAATATATTCTAATGTTACACCCTTGGATTGTTGCAATGTGATTTTTGGTGAGCCCTATCAGTTTGACAAAAAGGCACAAAATTGTGGGTATTATAACTTCTACAAGCTTTGCAGGGACAACAAGATCTACAATGTCATCTTTTCTTCCCCTTATTCCGTACATGCTAGAAAATAAGCTATTAACCATATTGTTGGGCAACAGATCCCCATGTAATGGTTTTGGGGCTTAAAGCCCACATTTTTGGGTATTGGTATTGTAAAAGCTCCGCGAAGTGCGCAGAGCACGAATTGTAAGGGGTAGTCCACCCTAAAATATTGTAAATTAATCTAGAATGTGTCAGCCTACCCATGGTCTGCGGACCATGGGAATGTATAAATAAGAGAGAGGCTCTAAGTGTAAAAGGTAGCTTTTTGGTGATGTAAGAAGTAATATGGGTGTCTGAATACGGTATTAGATCTGAGTCTGTAAGTCCGAGTTTTGGGTTGTAATTGGGGATAGAGGCTCCGCAGTTATGTGCGCGAAGACCTGGTTAGAGTCCGCAACTGTGTGCGCGAACCCCTGCAGCTGTGTGCACAGGGCAGGAAGTGGATTGTAACTGGAAAAAGGCATTAATAAAGATAAGTTGGTTTTGGAATATTGTGTATCTATTCTATATTCTGGTTTATGCATCTATTTATGGTTTATGATTGCACGTATGTCTGTTATGTTAAATGGTAACTGAAAGCATTGTGCTTTCTTAAGTAATTCAAGATCTATAATAATATTAAGCACAGAAAAGGTAATTTGCATTCGTGCTCATCCTCCAAGCTGAGCGAAGGTCGTTACCCTGAACAGGCGACTACGCGGAAGTAGCGCAGCACGCAAGATAGGCTCGCGAACTTCCAGACCTCATCAAGACATCCCTAGGGTGCGAAAACCTAGTTCCAGCACCCTCCCATACTACCTTGGGTGAGACCTCAGTCTGCGCTCCGTGGACTGTTGTCGAAAGGGCCGGTAGTTCGGGATTTGTTTGGCTAAAACACTCTGAACCTGGGTCGGGCCCCATCAAGTCAACAAATGCTTCCGTTGCTAGGACCGGGATCTACCTAAGGGATGTCTGATATCAGAACACTGGAACCCTACGAAGAAAGAAATTGAAGATTGGTTGGATCAGAAGCTGCACAAGTTCGTAATACAAGAAAACAAAACCCCGCAGATATTCAAGAAGAGGTGGTTGTATCACTTCATATATATAGAAATCCACAAGATCTTCTTCGCGACCTTCTCTTTGGAACTGTACAATTGGATCGCGAGGCTAGTAGATAGCCAGGGAAGGTGCAAGCTCGGTCAACCGATAGTGTGGACTCCAGAGTTGGTGGGCAGGCTAGAGGCATCTGAATATAAGATCGCGTGAGCTGTAGACCATTAGTTGGATCGGAGAATAGGAGGGTTTATCACTGAATTTGCGATAGACACAACTGTCAGCTACAACAAAGCAGAAAGATGTTTTCTCAAGGGACCGTGAGGTAAGTACATCAAGTCTTTGAATACCTGGATTAAGATGTTGTTATGTGAAAAATGGGTGATGCGAATACATTAATGAGTGGAACGACGTGGAGCGGAAAGGTCTACAAAGGGATCGAAGGGTTAGGAAACAGTCCTTTAATTTCACCTCCGTGAGCAAGTGAGGAAGAGCGTGCTTGGGTTTCTCCAAGGAGTGCGGTCAATTTGATCAGGCAATGTATTCCGCAGTTATCGTGTCCACTAACGTCACCACTCCCGTCACCTTCTTCAACTCCAACTTCACCTACACCTCCTCCACCAAACCAGCAGTTTAGCATGGCGAGCGCAATCAAGTTGCCTGTATTCAGAGGAGTAGGAAACGAAGATCCAGATCATTTTTGGTTCATAGTAAGAGCAGTGTGGGAAGAGTACGGGGTTACAGATGATAACATTAAGAAGGCCACATTGGTCAGTGCGCCGCAGGATCACACGCTGACATGGTATATCAAGCACTCGAATGATCACCCAAATTTTGGAATAGTGGATATCCAAATTACATTGAACAGAGAATTTAGCTGACTGAAATTGGAGACGCAGTCGATCATCGAATTCAAGGAGATCACGATGCTTCCAAGCAAAACCCCCTGGGATCTGGATCAGAGGCTAAAAAATACGATCCACGAGGCTAATATGACACTAACAAATGCGCAGCACCGTGCATGGTTTGTGGCGTCTTTGACACCACACCTGAGGACGGCACTGTCACAACAGAAGCTCTCAACCCAGGCAGAGGCATTGGAAATGGCAATGAGGTTTCACGAAACACCGATACAAGATCCGGGGTTGGGAGTCCAACAAATCCATGCGCAACTACAAAACCTATGCTTGGAGATGTAAAGTTTGAAGCAGGATAGGGCACCCCGGCCAGAGGCATGCGAAGAAGTGTGGTGTATAAAATGTAAAGGCCAAGGTCACGATAAGGATCACTGTCCTGTATTCACGAACTATTTGGCAGGAGGGGGACCGATGCCATTGAGACTAGAGGCACAAGCAGGGCCAAGTGCGCCCCCTGCACTCTGGTGCATGATTTTTCAGGTGGGAGGAAAGCACGCAACAGACAACTGTCACCTGTTGCAGAAGTATACCCAGACTCCGCAGCAACTGTACTGTAATTTCTGTAGATCAGTGGGCCACGATGAGTGGACATGTCGGAGCTATGAGCTAATGATGGATAGGACCCTAGCTTATCGAATGCAGATAGAATCGCGAGGCTTCGATCTAGCCGCAACAATAGCGCGGGGTGGATTTCAAGGGTGAGGTCGAGGTCGAGGAGGAATGGGGCCCGGAAGGGGTCGCAGACAACTAATCTATTACAATTGCGGAGGGCCCGGGCACTATGCTCGTGATTGTACCAACCCAACGAGACTATCTTGCCTGTACTGTGAATAGTTTGATCATGAAATGGTAGATTATCTGACGTTGATCGCACAAATGCGTGAAAAAGGGGTGTTGCAGCCTACTCTGATGCAAAATATCCAAATGATGAGGTCTGAACTGCGTGAAGAAGACCCCAATGTGAACATGATGCTCAGAAGTGGCGCGACCATGGGGGAAGATAAGGGGAAGCAGCCTGAAGAAGATACCTGGGTATGTAAGGCTCCTACAAAGGAACCTGAGTTTGACTTGGAACGCGCAAAGGAAACGTTTATGGAAGCTAAGAAGAGCTTCGCAGAGGTCTCTACTTCAGGTAGTAAGGATCAACCAGAAATGGGCCTGGATCCTTCTATGCTAACTACTTTTTTAGAGACATGTATGAAACTACTGCGCGACAATAAGGTAGTAAAAGGACTGCAAGAGCTTATCGTTAGGTGCACAGGGTCAAGGGAACCGCACGTAGTTCGAAAAATGGGGAAGAATTCTTTGCGCGCCGAAAGGGAAATGCGGTTGATAGCGCAAATTGGTGAACATGAGATGGATCAGGTAATCTTAGACTTGGGTTCAGACATGAACGTGTTACCAAAGCAGACTTGGGAACGCAGGGGCAGGCCCATGTTACAATGGTCTCCTATTCAATTACGGATGGTGAACCAACAAAAGATCTTTGCCATGGGGAGATTGCAAGGCGTAATAGTGGATATCGAAGGTGCGAGCATGCAGACGGACTTTGAGGTAATAGAGATTGTAGATGACAATAATCCTTACCTCGCGTTGCTAGGAATAGACTAGGCTATAGATATGAATGGAGTCATCAACCTAAAAAGCTGGAAGATGATATTCGAGAAAAATTCCCTATGCGTGATAGTTCCACTGGATCCCGCTGAAGGAGAATGCTACACCGAACCCGTGCACGATGATGGAGGCGATGAGGAGTTGGATTGTATCTACAAAATAACCGCGTGAAACCAGGATTGGCTAAATCCGACTGCAGATGGAAGGGTCTTGTGGGAACGCGTAGAGTCTTGCCTTTCGGATTTAGATGAAGAAGATGAACGATGGCACAATCGGTTGAGTGAAGTGACGATGCTAAATTGTAATATGATGACCAAATCACTGCGTTGCGTAACTGCCCAGGCTCGAGATCTACCAACATATGATGGATTGACAGCAGTGGATGAATTCTTGAACAAGTTTGAGAGTGCAGTACCAGAGCACCAGAGGTTCGATGCATTAAAGTGGGTGTTGCACGCAACACCTACGCGTTGGTGGGGAACACATGAAGGAAATTTTGAAAACTGGCATGACTGCAGAAGGATGATGCAGCTAAGGTTTGGGAAGCTGGAACTACGAATAACCGAGAAGTACGATGGACACGATGACCCGCGCATGCACCTCACAAAATGGACCAAAGCCTATGGCGAAGAGCCCCAGCCTGAATGGGTACACTTATTTTATCATACCCTAGATGTCATCCCAAGAAACTGGTATACCGAGACAAAACTCTGACATAGTACAGGAAGATGGGATATCTTGCACGAGGGATTTTTGTTAACGTTCTTATTTGAAGACCAATGGGCAGATACTGTTGACGATGCGCTGCAAGTTGTGAAAGCCACCATTTTCAAAATACCGCAGGAACCACGAGAAATAGTTCAACTAGTATGGTCACATCAGTTAAGCCATGCCCTAGAATGTTACAACATGCAAGTGGAGGATGATGACGATGACCCTCGAAATATTAATATTCCGGAAACAGAAGGGAGTTGCGAAGATTGAGGACCATTAGTTGAGGACCCCGACATCACCATGCCATTGAAAATGAAACAGGTGAACATTGGTACAGATACGGAGCCGAAGTATACAATGCTTGGGGACTATTGGGATGATGCCACGGTGGATAAGGTCATTGAGTTACTGCGTGAATATCAAGATTTATTCTCAACCAAAATAACGGAGTTAAAAGGGATCGTCAATGACCTTGGGATGATGGAGATAACTCTGAAACGGGATGCAAAGCCAGTTAAGCAGCGTCCTTACCATTTGAATCTGAAGTATAAGGAAAGGTCTGTGAATAATTGGACAAAATGCTTGCAGCAGGATTATTGAACCAGTGGAAGAGTCTGACTGGGTGAGTCCTATGATAGTGCAGGAGAAAAAACAGAAGGGCGAAATTTGAATCTACATGGACCTCCGAAAATTGAATGATGCCTGTGTTCACGATCCATTCCCAACACCATTTACAGATGAAGTCCTGGAGAATGTTGGTGGACAGGAAGCATACTCATTCACGGATGGGTTCTCAGGGTACCATTAGATCAAGATCGCACCAGAAGATAGAAGCAAGACAACCTTCGCGACCGAATGGGGATGTTTTCAGTACATTGTTATGCCCTTTGGGTTGAAGAATGCGCCAGCGATATTTTCGCACATAGTAGTGGCCGCATTCAAGGAATTCATCCATAAGTTTTTGGAGGTTTATTTTGACGATTGGACTGTATTTGGGCTAGTCAAGAAACATATAGCGAGCTTACGGTTGATGCTGGATACTTGCCGACGACACCAAATTGTGCTGAATCTTAAGAAGTGCACCTTCCTCATCCCCTTTGGAAATTTGCTTGGCCATGTGGTCTATAGACAAGGCCTAATGGTGGACCTTGCGAAGATTGTTGTCATACTCAATCTACAAGCGTCGCGAAGTGTCAAACAACTCTGCACCACGTTGGGGCACACTGGCTACTATCGAAAGCTTATTAAGGGTTATGTACAAATCACGGAACCAATGGAACAATTGTTGAAAAAGGACACTACATATTGTTGGAATGATGATTGTAAGAAAAGCATGGAGATTCTGAAGGAAAAAATGGCATCCACCCCCATTTTGGTTTTCCCACAATGGGACATCGAATTTCATGTACGTGTTGATGTATCGTGTATCGCACTGGGCACTGTACTCACACAGGAAGGAGCGGAAGGCATTGATCACCCGATCGCATTCGCAAGTAAACGATCGTCTAAAGCTGAAAAGAACTACTCTACTACTGAGCGCGAGGGATTGGCGATGGTATACACACTCCAGAAATACCGCCACTATCTATTTGGTGGACACTTCAAGATGTATACCAACCATTCTGCGTTGAAATACCTGGTGAACAAGCCTGTGTTGGGGGGGCGCATTTCTAGATGTTTGTTACTATTTCAAGAGTATGACTTCGAATTTATCGTAAAGCTGGGACACCTGAACATAGGCCTAGATCACCTATCGCAAATTGAGAACGGTGAGAAGCCAACAAATTTGGAGGAAGGATTACCTAATGCACAGCTCTATGCAGTGCGCGTCGTGGATGACCACTTCAAGGATATAATCCATTTCTTAACCACAAAGACCACGCCACAAGGATATTCAATTCAACAGAAGAAAGAATTGGTGGTATGCGCAACGTAATTTTCTGTTATCGCAGGGCACCTCTACAAAATGGGAAATGATGAAATATTATGAAGATATGTACCTGAATTTGAACGAGGACAGATCCTCGTAGAAGCACATGGGGGGCTACAGGAGGACATTATGTGGGACGGGTGACAGCACAAAATATTCTTCACTCCGAAATATGGTGGCCAACCCTACATCAAGACTCAAAAGTGTACTATCGAAACTGTGACGTATGTCAATGGACTGGGAAACTATCACGAAGGGATGAGATGCCACTTAATCAACAGGTGACGCTGCATCCATTTGAAAAATGGGCGATAGACTTTGTGGGGCCCATCACACCTCAAGGGAAGATGGGATCGCGGTATATCATCGCTGCGACAGAGTACATGACTCGGTGGGCAGAAGCACATCCAGTTAAGGACTGCACAACTGCTACATCTACGAAATTTTTATTCGAAAATGTGCTGACATGGTTTGGATGCTTGAAAATTCTAATGAGTGACCACGGAATGCACTTCCTAAATGAAACTATCAGTGCACTCACTGAGGAATTCCAGGTGTATCATCAGCAAAGTATGTCATACCATCCGCAAGAGAATGGGACAGTAGAAGCATTCAACAAGATTTTGGAGACCGCGTTGACCAATGTATGTAATGCGCAGCAAAACGATTGGGATTTGCGCATACCTGCCATGCTGTGGGCATACCAAACCACATGCAAGAAATTGACAGATCAGACACCTTTTAGGTTAGTCTACGGTACGGAAGCCGTCATGCCCATGGAATACATGGTACCCAGTTTGTGGATAACAGTGATGACAGGCATGGTAGATCGTGAAGCCTTGGAAGAGAGGCTCGCACAACTAGAAGAACTCGAGGAAGAACGGTTTCTAGCAGGATTCCATCAGTAGGTACAGAAACAACGCGAGAAAGCTTGGCACGATCGCCATATCAAGTTGCGCACATTCAAAGTAAATGATTTAGTATTGCTGTATGACAGCAAGTTCGAGAAATTCCCTGGAAAACTCTGAATGCATTGGTTGGGACCATATGTAGTCAAAGAGGTCACAGATGGAGGCGTGGTCCAGCTCGGCAAGCTTAATGGAGAGCCCTTCCCAGGAAGAGTAAATGGTAGTCGCTTGAAGCTCTACATGAGTGGGCCGGCTGTCTGACTAACCGACCGAAGTACAGTCTCAGCACTCCAAGTAGTTGAAAGAAGGCGTGGGACTATAAACGAGTCTGCAGGAAAGCTGTGCGGAAACAGGGTTCCGCGTAAGGTGCATTTATCACAAGAATCACGGTCATGCATAAAGGGCTACACTGCTACACAGAAAGGTGGGAAAGTGACTGTTGAGGTCACTGTTCATGACAAGATGGTCAATTTAAGACAATGAGGAGTGGATGGTGGGAATTTAAGACATGGAGTCAAAACTGGATTTGAAACGATCTCCCATCAGTATCGCATTAATGAACCAGAAAAGGAGGGAACGGTCGAATTTGAATATCGGTCAGCCTATAAATCATAGCTGGTCGTCTACCGAACAACCCATGGCACTGTGAGACCTAATTTATTGAGCTATTTGATAGATATGGACACGTCCAACTTCGATGCTTTGAGAATAAACCCAGTGGTTGCAACGTTGCCAAAAGAAACGTAGGACCTTCGGGACAGTGTAATGCTGACAGCCGAGGTCGTCGTACCGAGCCCAACGCCAGTGGTGGAAGATATACCACAAATTCCCAGACAGATAGCAGGACTGGTCCGGATGTCGCCGCGAAACTTGTGGTCTGGTAAGCGATTTATGAAAGATAAGGGTGAGATGGTGAATCTTGGCATAAAAGACAGAATTCTGTTGAAAAGTGCATCCCTGGGCCACGTGCCAATGACAAAACTAAAATATTGGGACCTCACGGACAGCAACATATCTCTTATAAAAATGCAACACAAGCTACAGAAGGCATTGAGTATATGGGACCAGAGATCGCAAGCTTGCTGCTCTTGCAAAAAGAGTTCACAGCTTTGGCATCTCAGCTAGAGCTAAAATCCTATGAGGGGCCACTTTGTGTTAACCGAGAAAAGTAGAATGGGCATCATCGGTTAGGTGAATTAGCAGGGGAAATGGTGCAGGAGCTTGAAGAAGTGTTGCAGGAGGCAAGGATGGAGCAACAAAGCATAGTGCATCACTCACAGGGATGGTGGACCACAAAGCCTTGGCAGCGCATCTCACCACACTGATGAGTGACTCGGGACGAGTCACGATGATTGTGTTGGGGGCCTGTTGGGCAGTGGATCCCCCCGTAATGGTTTTGGGGCTTAAAGCCCACATTTTTGGGTATTGGTATTGTAAAAGCTCTGCGAAGTTCACAAAGTGCGAATTGTAAGGGGTCAAGTCTAAGGGTAGTCTGCCCTAAAATATTGTAAATTAATCTAGAATGTGTTGGCCTACCCATGGTCCGCAGACCATGGGAATGTATAAATAAGAGCGAGGCTCTAAGTGTAAAAGGTAGCTTTTTGGTGATGTAAGAAATAATATGGGTGTCTGAATGCAGTATTAGATCTGAGTCTGTAAGTCCGGGTTTTGAGTCGTAATTGGGGATGGAGGCTCCACAAGTATGTGCGCGGAGACCTGGTTAGAGTTCGCAACTGTGTGCGTAGACCCCTATAGCTGTGTGCGCAGGGCAAGAAGTGGATTCTAACTGGAAAAAGGCATTAATAAAGATAAGTTGGTTTTGGAATATTGTGTATCTGTTCTATATTCTGGCTTATGCATCTGTTTGTGGTTTATGATTGCGTGAATATATGTTATGTTAAATGGTAACTAAAAGCATTGTGCCTTCTTAAGTAATTCAAGATCTATAATAATATTAACCACAGAAAAGGTAATTTTCATTCGCACTCGTCCTCCAAGCCGAGCGAAGGCCGTTACCCTGAACAGGCGACTACGCGGAAGTAGCGCAATGCGCAGGATAGGCTCGCAAACTTCTAGAACTCATCAAGACATCCCTAGGGTGTGGAAACCTGGTTCCAGCACCCTCCCATACTACCTCGGGTGAGACCTCAGTCCATGCTCCGTGGACTGTTGCTAAAAGGGCCGGTAGTTCGAGATTTGTTTGGCTAAAATGTTCTGAACCTGGGTCGGGCCCCATCAAGCCAACACATATCAATTTCCACAAGTTCAAAATGTTTGATATGTTTTGATGCTAATCCCTTTCAACATTCATCTATCTGCTTTATAGTGATCACACTTCTACATGATGTCTTTCAAAGCACCAAGTACAACTCCAATCCTCAACTTACTTGAAACCATGCCCTAGTTAGTATCCTCTAAATGGCTCACCTCCAACAAATGAGTTGAATGTCATATTGTTTGCATAGGTGCCTCTGTAACCAACGATTAGCTCAATCTTTATTAGGAGGACATTATATAACTCAACATCATGTCCTGCAATTGTTCCACACACTCTCATTTCAACATGCATTCTTCTAATATCCAATCAGGCTATTCAAGTCAACTCAGTTCCTACAAAAGGATGATCCCTTTCACTTGAAATGAGTTATGGTTTTTTTGGCATGTGATATTGAGAAGCCATGGCTCTCGCCCATGGTATTGTAACATAACCTATTTATAGATATAAAGTGGATATAAATATTCATGGATATAAATCTTCTTCCATGCTTTCTAAAATGAATATATGTTTAACTTATAATAATAATAATATAAATAATTTCATAATTTTTTGAATTTAAGAAACGTCAGATGTATTATCAAGTAAATATTTTGATGTTTATTATGGGTTGATAATTATTAATATTTACTAGTCATTTAATTTATATAATTATGTTAGTATGTAAATTTCTATTAAAAATGTGTTTTTTTTTTAATATTGATAATTTAAATACATTTTAAATATTTTAAAGCTACTTTAATACTAAAGGTTTTAAATATTTGAAAATACATTTTATAGTGAATAACTCGTGTGTTTACATATTTTTGTTAATCATATGGGGAGTGAGATAATTTGCCTTATTTTGGTTATTGGATTTGAGTGTTTAAAATTTTTTAGTATAGAGTTTTCTTCTCAAAATAACATGCACGCTTTAATTTGTATGGTTAGAAGTGTAGAAAGAATTTTGATTGCTTTTGACTTCTTGCTTGGCCTTTCTCTTCTTCCTTTTTCTAAGTTTAGATATTTTCTTATTCTTTTTTAGCTTTTATACAATATTGAACAACTAAAAATTTATCGTAGAAGACGAGAAAGAAAATTCATAGTTAGTAGAATGTATTCCTTGAACGAAACTATTCTCCAAACTTGCATCCTTGTATTTTTCAAAGAACTATAATGTATTCTAAAGCATTATATGATTTAGAAGATTATTCCCTTTCACTATAGCATAGATTATTTACTTGACATATACAAATATATTTGCATGCTATGCATGTCCATTATAGAGTAGATTCATTATCATTTTGAGAACATCTTTGTATTTATACATAAAGTGATGTCTATTCAAAATATAGAAGTTTACATTGTCTGTACCCATAGGTTGATGTTGTATTTCACATCAGTGCCATATAAATCAAGGATTTTGCATTTTCCCTTTTTTAAATTTAGTAAAATAAATCAAAATAGATACATACCTTGAAAACTTCAAAAATCCCAATAAAAGATAACAATAAATTCATTAGTTATTAGGATGAGAACCATATACATCATAAGATATAACTAATCTGACCATCGATGACCTGATAATAATATGTGTATCTATAGACTGAGATTTATTTTTAGTACTGGAAGATTTATGTTCCCTGTGTCTTTCCTTAGCTTGAATTGAAGTTCTGAGTTGCTAATTTCCATGGACAAGATGATTAATACACTTTTCAAGACATGGGACAATAAGCAAGTATTTCTAGAACCAATACATGTTCTTAATTGAGGCTCATTCGAATGGATGTTTCTTGGACCACTGTCATCACAACAAGTGACATCAACACAAAAATCCCAAATTTTCTCAGACCTGTGGCCTATTTCTTTTTCGCAAGGTTCTAAGATGAGCCATCATATGGATAAACTCATTGTTTATAGGAGTATTTTATTGTCTATTTCGCCTTGTTCAGGAAATTTTCCTTTGAATTTGTTTAATATTAACTTTAGATTGAGGGTTTTTTTTTTATTGATGTATCTCCTTTTCATGTGCAGGTTCTTTAGGTACAATTTTAGGCTGAAGACTTACCCTAGAGTGTTTCACTTCTCTTTTATCGTTAAATTCCTATTTTAATTCCATATCACAAACAACAGTATCCTCATTCATGATTCTAGTTAAGCGAACATCAGTAGGTATAAGGGTTTCAACGCTATTATCATTCGAAACACAAGGGTTTGCTTCAAGAAATGATTCTTCAAAATCATTATATAATGAATGAAAATATGGTGTCTGAACATGACTTTGAAATGAAGGGTTATGCACACAAATACCTGAGGAATTATAATAATCGGGTAATTGGGGTTTTTTTGAAACCATTTCGATCTAGGAAATATCTAATTCGTCCCCCATCTTTTCCAAATGGTGTTTAACTAGAATATAGATGAAATTGTGATGAAAGAGTCATCTTTGAGAGTTCTTGTAACATGAATGGTATGTGCAGGACATTATAGTTAGGATTTTATACAGGTAAAAGGGAAAATTAAGTTTATGGACGAGAAATGCCATTAACAACTTTTTATGATAAATAAAAGCTAGACTGTGTTACCCTTCACAAGTAACATATTGATGCAAAAAAAGCACTAAATTACACTATTTAGATTTCAAAGAGGAAATTGGCATACCTTTCACGTGATATCCACAATATTTACTGACGATAAGTTGCTTATAGGGAATGTCACACATTACACAATTTTTAGACCATTTCTCTCTCTCAAAAGGGAGATGAGTAGTTTTTGCAATGAAATCAATATATGTAACCATCTCTAGATCACCCAATCGGGTTTTCTTCATATCAAAGTAATTGGAAAAATTCTTGAAAACCCCTTTACTATAACCCTGAAAAGACTGAAGTAAATCCTAGTAGCTCACTTGGTGGAACAAAGATGCACATTCATCATATGCCTCTACTATCTTAGCTCCAATGGCTTTAAATTGGATAAGGGGTGTCATGGTTAGAGTCCAATTGGGTTTGAGCCAGGAATCAGGGTGAAACATAGAGGGAAAATGCACAACAAGTGGGTCAGCAAACCCTAACTTACATAGTAATGTAAACAAATATAAATAAGAATAATGAAACAACAAGGTGTTGGTAACCTTGAAACCCAAAGGGATTAACTCAAACGTTGACAGTCGAGAGGTATGGTACACAGACATTAATGGTTGTCATATAGGAGTGTCCGTGAGTGGTGGATTTGGGACAATTGCAGCAAATCCGAATTAACATCCCTGATGAGAATTCCAAGTCACCCATAAAACCCTGATACAAATCTCAAAGAAATAAGCATTAGCTCGAGAACCATCATTTCTTTGATTGCAGACCTTAAAATTTCAAAAGAAATATCACCATACACAAATATAAACTCACAATAACCATAAAAGAGTTGTCTAGTCAGTAATATATTTAAACCAAGTCCTATATGATAAGTTCATGATATAACAAATATTTAAATATGGGAAATAAGCCAAATGTAAAAACAGTCAAGTGAAAATTATCACATAGTTTATAATGCGTTAGTTAATAACTATTCATCAACTTATACCACATGTAGATATTAAGGCATATATACAATTCAATGAAGCATATGCAATAAAGTGTTATGAAGGCATTATAATATACAAATACAAATTAGGGCTGCTACAAAATCAAGGATTCTATAACGAACCTTTTTCACTTTCATAGTCATATGTTGTATAGAATCATAGCCTCTCAATAACTTATTGGAATATCACAAAGAGACAATGTTTTTATATTGATACTGAATGGCAGAAAGTTTCATCAAGCAACCACTGAACGTAGGCCTTTAAAACATAGAAAAAATTCAATAACACACCAGTCAAAGAAACCAAAGATATGCCATATCACAATCATGAAAATTAAAAGAAAACTGCATGTCAAAACCATTCCAGTCATACAAAGTCAAATCCAAACATTGGCATACACAAACATTGACATACACAATAAATTTTGTTGTAAATACAGATGATAGAAGAAGAGAATGTGAACAAAAACACTTCGAACTATTCGTTTAAAGACACCCATATATATTCGTTTAAAGATTCCCTCCCACATGTATCTCAAAAAAAACGCTTAATCAACCGTAAAGGAGTGGATCACAGTGTACCACAATGTCCATAAAAAAAAAAGCCTGAGATGCATTTCATAAAATTCTCTCCATGTCATTACAAAGTACTTTATGTAATCCTAGCATAGGCATTTTCTACTCCTTTGGTTTTGCCTGTTAGCAGTTAATATTACAAGGTTATCGGAGAAGCAATGATCATCATTATATTTCTCTATTTCTATCTTAACGCATTAAATATAATTGAAAATCAAAAGTTTTTCACTTCAAAGTTATATTTTACCCTTTTTCAATACTAAATTAAATTTAATGTGTTTTCTAATTAATAGAGGAAAATGACTCTTTCAGGTATTATTTCCAGTTAATTTTAACTAAAATTTGGTAAAGATATTTAAAAGCTTGATTTTAAGTTGTTTAATATGTGGAATTCCAATGCCATATGGTTTTTCAGGGAACTCAATCCATTTATACATTCAAAAATATATTTTAAACAAAAAAAAATCAGAACCTTGCTTGAAATTGAATACCCAAATTCTAGTGAAAAATGACATTTCATCTATAAGTTAAACTATGCCCTAATTTAATGTGATTTAAAACTCAAGGTCAATCCATTTAGACATTCAAAAATATATTTTAAACAACAACAAAAAATCAAAATCTTGCTTGAAACTAAATACCCAAATTCTAGTGAAAAATGCCATTTCATCTATAAGTTAAACTATGCCCTAATTTAATGTGATTTACAACTCAAGGTCAAGATGATGTCAAACTTAATTTGTAAATTTATGTTGGAAATATATTCTTTCTAATTCTTGTATTGTTAATTTAAGCATTTGTAACATCTAGAAGAAACTAAAGCCACTGCATCTATAGGTTTATTGTATATGTACATTTTATTGTATTTAATTTTTTTTATTATAAGGTTTTACAAATTTTGAAAACAAATTTTGTGGAGAATTATCAGTTTGCTTCTTTAATCATATAAGGAGTGCGATAATATATCTTATTTTGTTGTTGGGTCTATTTGTTTAAAAATTTTAATATAAAGTTTTTTTTTGTTAAAATAGTTTGTGTAGTTTTAAAGAATTTTTTACTTTTTTCTTCTAATTTGAGATATAATTTTTCCAAGCTTATTTGTTTTTTTGACATAACATTTAATGACGGAAAGTTTATAAAAAAAATTACCCTAGAATTTGAGAAAAAAAATTCATAGTTAAAAGAATTTATTCCTTAGAGGAAACTAGTCTCCAAACTTTCATCTTTGTAGTTTCCACACAACTATAATTTTTTCTAGAGCACTATGCTATTTAGAATATCTTTCCTTTTCACTCGTGCCATACTATTATGCCATTATGCTATTTAGAAATATCTCAACAAGACTATCTTTCATGATCCTAAGAACTTTTACCATTTTATTCCTCCCTATGTGGAAAATATGTAAAAAATATACTTTTCAACTACTCTAATCTATAGGGAATCCCCACAATACTTTCAATGTAATTGACAACCCCAACTTATTGCATTTGTAGCAGGGTATCCCCTTATAAATTTTTACATAACATCTATAACTTGTTTCATATAATGTAATAATAAACAATGCAATTTAGTTGGTTTAAGGAAACATAATTTCCTTATATGACCATAGTCATTTGTAGACATGATTTAGACAACAAGAAAAAATGCTCATTTCTAGTTTTTTGCATCTCTAACTACAAAGTATATAGAAATATATCTTAAATTGCATTGTTAGGCACTAGAAACCGAATATAAAGGCACATAAATGAATAAGAATAGTTTATTTTATGTTAAAATACTGGTGTATATGATTCCTTCTTAGAATTTAGCCCAAGAATAATTTTATTGTACCTTAAAACCACTTTTGATTATTTTGCCTTTTCATGACCACAATCACTTGGAGACATGGTAATAATAAGAAGACAAAATGTTGACATCCCAAATTTTGGGATTTCATAAACATACTTAATCACTAATCATTATTGATCATTGTGTTACACATTTTCTATTATTTCTAGCTCTCCTATTTTAGTTCAATTGTCATGTGCATTAAGGAAAACTTGATTAAGGACTTTGAATCACCTAGTTGTTTCTTATGGTGATAAAATTGAGTTTTCATGTATTTCATTAAGGACTCTAAATCATTTAATTGTTTCTTATGATAATAAAATCACTTCATCTATGTTTAGGGTTATTATCATGGAACTTCCACCACTTATCAAGTGTGTGCCCATTCAAAATTCAAATTGAACAATGCTTGTTTTTAGGCAGGACATAATGTAGTGGTAGGACTATTTTTCTATGACCTACTTGGGTTCTGATGCTTTGTTAATGGGGTTGATATACGTATTAACATAGATCTATTTTAGTCCAATATTTATTAAGCATTGAGATGGATCTAAAGAAAATAAAAACATAATTGATCAGTGTATAAAAGATCTAGGTTAAAATATATCTACATAGATTTGTTCTTTTACTAGATATTTTTAGTATTAGTATGGTGGGTTCTTGTTTTAATTTTATTAATCTACATCTATATTGATTCATTATTTTATTATATACTTTTAGTATTAGTATGATGGGTTCAAGAATGCTCACATAACATGCCCACATGCATATGTCTCCACTTCGAAGGGGTACTTTAAGTTTGATAATGCTAGAACCAATGTTTGATTGATATTTTTCTTTAAAACCTGAAAGGCTCTTCGCCAACCCTTTCCCCACTGAAAAATCTTGCCACTTGACATTATGGTGTGGACAAGTATATAAATTTCTTCAAGTTCTATGCTTCCTCAACAAAACTCCTATCCTCAAAAAAATTTAGTAAACCTTACCAACAACTTCGTGATGACCTCCACTTGGAAGGATCTATCTTCAAATCTCCTCCACCTATCACATATCCCAAATGCACCAAAGGCTATTGTGAAAAATCACACTTATTGAGATGGGCCAACAATTAGTGCTTCTTCAAAGTCTCTAGCACCTGCATCAAATGTGAGATGTGCTCCTCCTATGTAGCATTATATACTAGTAAATCATCCAAATAAATAATAAAAAATGAACTTATAAAAGTGCGCTATATATGATTCATTAACCTCATGAATGTAGTTGGTGCATCACATAGCCAAAATATCATAACTAACCACTCATACAAACCTATTAGCGTAATTACATTCTAGGGTAAACGGCATCATTGAATAATTGATTGAATTGATTCACATCATTAAAATTTTATTAATTAATTTTTTTCATTATGTTATAAGAATAGAGTAATTGATTAGTTGGTTAATGAAGAAATTAATTAGATGGAAAAGTATGAAATGTCCTTTTTAATGAATAGATTAACGATTGTTTTCAAAGAAAGACATGGACATCTATAAAATTTCAAGTGGCATTAGTATTATGGACTTACTAGAAAAGGAAGGAGTGTTTTTGTCAAGCTTCGGAGTTAGGAACACCTTTAACTAGAGTTTGTGCCATGGGTGGCATCCCCATCACATGATTTGCAAAAAATATATTGCAAATATTATGACGATAGTTGATGTTGGGCGAGGCTTTGCCAACATGTGGAGTCATGTGAGTTGTTCGAGAGTGTGGTTGTGGAAGGAGTCATGTGAGGGAATGGTTTGTGCGAGAAGGTCATGAGAGAGAGTTGTGCGAGAAAAATTCACTGAATGGGTCTAGGACTACGTGCTCGTGTGAAGTGTGTGGTTGTGCAAGTGGATCATAGGAAGTGGGTCATCTAGGCACGATGGAGTGGAACAATTAACACATATATATATGAGAGTTCGTTTGAGAGGATGCATCCACAAATGGAGGATGGGACGATTATTTCAGGCAGGTTTGTAGTGAGCGTAGATTGCACATAACATGATTGGGCCAGTTGTGTGAGAGGGTCGAGCGAGTTGTGTGAGAAATTCTATGGGTGGTTCGGGCAAGAAGTCACACAATTGGCTGAGGTGAGTTGTGTGAGTGCAATAGGAAATTTTTGCAAGCAAGCTATGTGATTACTCATACGAGTGGCCTAGGTGAGTTATGTGAGTAGTTATATGAGTTGTATAAGTTGGCCAAGTGAGTTTTGGGAGCAGGCTAAGATAATTGTGTGAGAAATTGGGTGAGTTATATAAGCGGGTCGAGTGAGCTATGTGAGTGGCCTAGGAAATTTGTGCGAAGAGTTAGGTAAGGCATAGAATGATCATGTAGTAGGTATGCGATCGAGCTTTGGAATGACTGTAAGTCATGTGGAGTAACCGAGTATTACTTGATAGGAGGACTTGGAGTTATGTTGTACTTTGGGGGCGTGTGGGCTAGGGGTTATTATGGATATTTTGGTATCTTTGTGAGACAATATTGGGGTGTGCAGTGATATCGTAGAGAAGAATGCATGCGATCATCATAGAGACAGATCACATCAAGAGACCATGCGATATCACAAGTTGGGTGTCTTGGATAAAACTTTGGAGTTTGGTTGGTGAATGGAAAATTTAGTGTTCAAGCCAAATTTGGGGTTTCCACTACAGTGAAACTTTAGGTTTTGTAGAGAGAAGAAGTTTTGTACAAAGGTGCTCATTTCGTTGAGGATTGCATGAGAGGGACTTCAAACTTGTACTTAGAATTGTCTTACAATGGCTTGATCTAGGCATTGCACAAATTAAGGTTGTCAAGTTTTTGTAATTTTCCAAGTGTGAGGACTTATACTTTGTATACTATATTGTTCTTATATGAGGAAATTTTGTAGGGGTTAAGCTAAGTGTTTCTCGCCATATATATCTTTGTTGTATATGTGTTGATGATGATGTTGCATGTATATACTAAACTTGCACATTGTTAAAGAAGAAAATTGGTTAAGTCAATATTCTACTAACACTTAACTAAGTCTAGAAAAAGTAGAGGAATAACTCATGTGAACTAACAGTGTGCTACACTAGGAAGTTGTGAAACATGTCTATGTTGCATGCTTTAGAGGACATGGTGTGCCAAGCACTTCTTGTAACCATGCGAAGCCCCTGACGTTGTGTCAATCCTTGCTCTTAAGTGGGAGACAAAAATGTAATGGAAGGATTAAGGGCTATTACTGACAATGAAAAACATACCTTTAACATTATAAATAGTATTGATTTTAAAGGTTATTTCTTAACATTCGTATTCAGCATCTAAATAACATGGATCAATGGAATGTGTTACTCAATGTTAGCATTGTGGGAGTTAATAGTTTCCCCTTGTGAAGGAGGTACAATGGGTAGTGAAACTCTCATTATTACATTCATCCTTTGACTAATGAGAGCAATCAATACTTCATTTTTTCTCACGTCAATGCATCAATTACTAGTTTTTCTCATCTTAAAATAAAAAATCACTACATTTTGATTAAAAGGTATAAAAAAATTCAAGTCAGTGTGATGGAAGGAATGTTTAAGAGAAATAATAAGAGAGGAGAAACATAAGGACCTCCAATTCAACTAGGAGTGACTCCTTAATAATTCACAATACTTTGTTATTTATATTTCTTATTTCAACACATCAATTCCTATTTTTTCCTATCTTCAAATAATAAAGTATTGCATTTTAATTAAAATTTATAAAAAAAATTGAGTCAATATGATGAAAGAAATTTTAGAGAAAAAGAGAAAGAGAGAAAAATATTCAATCTATACAAGAGCAGAAGAAGTGGTTTGCTCTTCACCAACCTAAAGTTGGTACTAGATCAGGCAATAATCGAAAAAAAATAGTATATCTCTTCACCAATAGAGTTGGTTTCAAAGCCAAAGTAGAAGCAATGGTGTGCTCTTCACCAACTTGAAGTTTCTATCAGAGAAAGAGACCACCAGGCAATAATAGTAGAGCTCTTAACCAAAGGAGTTGGTATTAAAGTACATATCTAAGAAGGATGCACACAATTATGGCAAAGCAGGGTTGGGTATGTAGATTCAATTGATTTGGTGACGAGATAGGATGTGTGTTCAAGTGAGTTAGCGAAGAGCCCAACATGCTACATCAATTTTTGATGATGAGAATTTCTAGCACCAGGACAAGAGTACCATGGATCTCACATGATATATTAAAGCATGGACCGCTCCAAGACTTTGGAGGGAATGACAATCATGGTGATGGTTGTTAGAGTTGGTGCACATTTTTAATTGAGATGAGTTCTCACTCATGTATGAGTCAGATAGCATAGATTGATGTGGAGGTTTTCCAACAGGTATTCAACCCAACGGTGGATGGGGCCAATGCCTTAAACAAGGAAGATGTATGAGAAATATTTGCAGAGGATGAGTTAGAGTTGGGCATGAGAGAGATTGGGAAAGTGTTTATCATGACTTGAGAATTAAGGCCAGTTGGATGAGAGCACTTGAGACATAAGGACACCATAGTTGAGATAACAAATCATCGTGAGAATTAGTTGAATGTTCTTCATCTGGATTTAACTATGATCCAAGATGAGGACTTGGTGACCCAATGGGGTAAATGGCTCATTGGAGTGGATACATATTGATGGAGATGGGAGCTAGCCAAGGTGAGATCATGATGGGATGATGATGCCTTGGGTTGAGGAGCCTGAGATGACAAATTGATGGATTTGTGGTTGTGACCAGGAGAGCCTTCACTTGGTTGAGTGTAGTATAAATGGATATCCGACTTATTGGTGGTCTTGGATCAAATGACGGAGATGGATCAAGTGCATCCTTGATTCAAACATATTATGGGTCCCTTTAGAGTAGACTTGGTAGGTGGGGATGAAATTTGAGACATCATTTGAAAGATCCAATAGTGGAGTTGGGAAAGGTTGGTTGCATTTATGATGAGACATTGGTGTAGGACACTTGGGCAGCAGTTTGGTTGAGTCATGAAGGCTTGGACATCGCAATTTTTTCATATCTATGGAGATCAAGAGTGGAGTGAATTGACCAAGGATAAGAGTAGTGGATATGAATCAAACTCGGTAGAGCACCTTGAGGTGATGTTGCAAGCATTGAGACACCATAAGAGGATTGCATGATTGATTTGATGATTTACAAGTTTCTTGATCTCGTTCTCGACTTGGGTGTGGAGAAGTTACTGGAGTTGATAGATAAACTTCACTTGGAAGACCTTACAATGAGTAGGGTATGGGGATGCCTTCATTCGATTTGCATGTGTTGATGGTCCTATGTATGAGAGGAACAAAAATTATATAATGTGGAGGATATTCTTATATGTGATGATATGACCTATGTATGAGTATGTGACGAGAGTGTTAGAGAAACAATTGATGATGGCGTTAGGACATGCATTCTTATGGTATGTATGTGACGGTAAAATTAGCAACCTAACTAGTGCAAAATTTGGGGGCTGTTAGTGCATAGTGACATGAGAGATTTATGTTGGAGTATTGAGAAGAGACATAGGTTTTTATTAAAAAGGTGAATAATTCTATCCCATCCATAGTGGGCTCCCTTTATTTTTTTTATCATTGATGATTCCACCAGAGTTGGAAATTGACAACATTAAGTAGGTATGTATCGTTCATTCCTCATGTTATTTATTTGTTATTTGGATTATTATATGGTTTATTCATAATATCATTATCAACATGATTTATTTTCTTATTGTAGTGAGCCACTACCACTATAGAGTCTACGAAGATTGAGGGATGAAGATAACTTAGTTAATGCAAGTAAGAAGCAAAGGTGGGTTTACATTTAAATTGTGTAGGTTAGAAAGATGTTGGAAAAAGTGGAAAGCCACTCCATTGTAAGGGAAGCATTTTCCATAGAATCATTCCTAGCTTCATGTTCAAAGCAATGATTTCACTCTTGGAGTAAAAGCATATCACAAGAAATTATCTAGAAGAGAAATCTCCTTATCATCGATACCCTAGATTTCTCAACATTTTGATCAGCCAATTAAACCCTAAAAAAATAGCTCAATACCAACATTCAAAATTGAACTCATCCCAACCCTTCCTTAGGTTTCTAGCCCATCCTAGAAGGGAAAAAAAATACTTACCCTTCGAAAAAAAAAAATAGAATATAAAAATCACTTGTTAATCATGATGGTTATATTAAAGTTTTATATTTCAAAAGAAGGGAAATGTTTTTAATAACTAGTCGACATATTTTTAAGTTTATGAAAGTTTGAAGTTTTGTACAAGCTTTAAGCTATGATAAAATAAAGCTTATTATAATTAGATGAAGTGGCCTGCAAGATTGAAATTCCGTTTTAAGATTTTTCAAGTTGGGAGTGAGGAATCTATGACCACTGCATCTACTACACCTTTCCATTTATGATCCATTTAATAGTTGATTCGCAAAATACCATAAGATCTCAACATGTTGTCACTTTTGTGATAGGCACCAATTTACCAAACTATCTATCCAACGTATCCAATGTCTATCACTCCAAATTTTCCATCAAGTTATGATTTTTCCACCTAATATTACCTCTTTGTAACCCTTTGCTCAGCCTCGGGGTTCTTTTCATTATACCACGTGATTTCTCTCACTAGCCTGCGTTTGGTCTTCATTCATTCTATGGTTGTATTCAGGGATATCAATTGTTAGCACCATATAATTGAACCTCTAGGCTAAGAAAAGGTTTACAGGGGTAACCACGAACCTCTTTTGGTTAGAAACTGGCCTTTTCCAACCAGAGGGAGCTCCCTCACTCGAAATAATGTCGAAATGTAAAAACAATAAGGCTTAAGGACATAAAACAGAGGCCATATTTGTAAAGTAAAAATAGGATTCACTGATGATGGTTGAAAAACTTAAGAGGGAGGGCCACTGGGCATAGAATCATGATTCAGATATTTACATGAAACTATTAGAGCTTAAATGAGGCACTCATGGAAACAGAGGCAAGGCAGGCATGACTTCAAGTTATTCCATTTGTTGTAGTATAGTGGTATAAAAACCTTTCGTTACATTCAAAGTGTTAGTGTCGGTATTTTCATCCCTCCATCAGTGATCAAATTGCTCTTTTTGCATACAGGTTAGGTGTCTCATCCGATCAGCTGCATTCCATTAGGTCATGGATCATCTGATGGTAGTGGTTTCATGTCAATTTCACTCATGACATTCATCTGCTAACCTGTTGTCACATTTTTTAGGTCATTTACTGTCATCCAGTTTCATTTCATTCATAAAAACTAGTTTTAGGGTTTTTGTCTCACTAGGTCTAGGGTTTGTCATCATAGTCATCCAAAACTGAATAAAAGATCAACAGGCACATGAGGAGGATAAATAAACTCATAAAATCATAAATTTTACTTTTGTTAGGCTCCATAAATTTGTTTCACCTCAAAACTCTGTTTTGAGGTGAAAACAGGGTTTTTTCCATTTCATGTAATTTCAATTTTCTCTATGTAATAAGTTCAACAGCTGCCCTTGGTCACCTTGCCAACTCCAACCATTTCAAAAAACAAAAACACCTATGAATCAGTCCATCAATTGATCAAGAAAATTCAAACTTCAAATGAAAAATAGAGTTTTTAAAGAAAAGTGACTAAGGCATTAGAAAAGTGGGTTTGGTAAATGAAAAAATTAAAAGCAAGGAGATATAAAGGTCATCTATGTGTTTGAAATCTTTATTGTTGCAAGTGAAAGAGCTAAAGGAAAAAAATTGTGTTTTTGGAGGAAAGAGGCAAAAATTGAGCAAAAAGCCTAAAATTTTACCAGCGTTGCACACCTGGGCTTTGGCGCTGCGCACCTACTTGGCACATGTTTCAAACTGCAATTTGTTCGGGCGCTGCACATACAAAGTGCATTGCGCACCTGAGAGGCAGCACTACACACCTGTCTATTGAGCTTCAAAACAATTTTCATCACCTTCCTCTACTTCAAATTCCTCAATTGACCTCTCAACAAGTAAGTGAAGCTTCTCATCTTGTCTAGCAAGGAATTTTTCATCAGTTGTGGTGATTTGTATGTCTAAAAAACTAAACCCTAGCTATTCTCCAAATTGTCTTGTAAGATTTGCATAGGGTATTGTGTTCTGTTGTTTTTATTCCCTTAGATTATCTTCCTACACCCCATTCCCTTAAACTAAATTTCCCTAAATCCCTTTCCCTTTCCCTTTCCCAAAATCATTAGCACTCACTTCCCAAACCCCATTCCCATTTACCAAACCCTAACCCTATACTCTATTCCCAAACCCTAACTCCCACTTCCTATCCCTTCACTACATTCATTTCATTATCAAAACCTCCATCTACATTCATAATATCAGTCATTCCCTCATTTCCCAAAAGAAAACAACAGTCACTTCCTACATACATTATTCACCCACATACTTTAAAAATCTCTTCATACTCATCAGTTTTCATTCCAAATTCATAAGTATGGAGATAGACTCAGACTATGAGAGGGAAGATGAAACTTTTAGTGATTATTCCCGAGAAGCTCATGTACCAAGAAAAAAGGAGGGAAAATCATCCAGGAGGAGCCCACCACTCTCACAAAATTACTTGCTTGCCCTCTTGATGTAACTTGCTTTAAACACCAATCCTGTTATCAGTTTTGTGAAATGGTAGAGAGGGTGAAATATCATCATGAGCTGGCTAGGTTGTTTGTTCTTCATCTTCACAATGGCCAGGTGAATCTTGCTAGTGTCTCTTTCACCTTGACAACTGAAACCAATGCAGCAGCAACAGGCATCCCTAATGTAGGAGAACAGTAGAATAAAGGGAAACATGTGGGCAAAGAGCATTATGAGCCTTAAATTAAGGCTGGTTATCATAGGCAAATCAGTAGGGTTTTTCCTTTCAAATACTTGCAGAAGACTTATGCTCCTCTCATGAAACTCATCATCAAGTATTTTACTTGTGAAGGGAGGTTTTCCCGTCTATATACATACCATGTCAAATTGTTGATGCATTTCACAAGAGTGAGGATGATGAACCTCCCATAATTTATCTGCAAGAATATTGAGAAGATGGCTATATATGTGCAAAGGAAACCTTTTCCTCAGCAGTTCAACAACATTTACCACTTCTCACTGATTAAAATTGTTGTCTTGCATCAGCTAAGCTTGTTGAACATACCATGGGATAGCTTCATTGCACATGAGATTTTCAAAGGCCCCTAGGTGATTCCATCAGTGCTTCAAGAGGAAGGAGGGCCTTCAAGACATCCAGATGTTCATGAAACTGAAAATACAGGTGTGCCAGTGTTTGTCACCTATGAGAGAGGCACTAGGAGGCTTTTTTCTATTGCCAGGTGAGTACTATCTCCATCAGAGGTGGAAGGGGTCTCGTTTTCTTCACTAGACCACAGGCAAATGCTATCTTCACTGGGGGTGAAAGGGGCTTTGCCTTCTTCTTCAGCTGAACAGGTACAGGGCAGAGACAAAGGAAAGCAACAGGTGCATGAAGAAGGCCCTACTAAAGGGCAAGACAAGGATTTTGTTTTGATTGAGGATGATGACATTGATTTGGGCTCTCAAAGCTCAAGACTCAAGGATATGATAATCAAAGAGAAGGAGGCTAAAATCAAAGCCTTGTCACTTGACATTGAGAGGAACAAATGAATCATTAGCTTTCTTGAGTAGGAGAACAAGCAACTGGAGGACAAACAAACTATTATGGAGCTGCAAACAATTAGAGAAAACAAGCAAGTGGAAAAAAGAAGAAAAATCAAGTTGACATCCCTTGAGCAAGAAATTGAGGCTGACTGGAAATCATGGTTAGAGAGGAAAAACATTCACTTGGAGAAATTTCTTGAGAAAGCCAACAAAGAGAAGAAAATGTTGCGCCATATGGCCTATCACTACTTAACCCGGAATAAAATTTGCAAAACAAGGGTGAAGAGGTTAAAAGCTAAGCTAGAAAGAGTTTTGAAAAGAAAAAAAGAGCAAGATAAGCTCAAGATTTTGGCTGAGGCATCATTGGCCTAGAAAAGCACCTAAAAAGGATCACTCATGCCAAATTTCAAGAAATTTGGAGCATTTTTTGTCATTTTTGAAATTTTGAAGCAAAAAACAGGTTTTTTCAGCAGGTGGTGGCACTGTGCTTTTGATGGGGGCCTCCATTTGCAAAAAAGTTTGCATTTTTGGAATCAGCATGAAAAATCATGCATGCACAAAAATAGCTGAGAAATTTTGACAAGTTCTGGGTCTCCAAAAGGGCAAAAAACACTTAAAAAGTGCCCTCTCTGCCACTTTTTTGCCACACAGGAAGCAGTCTTGAGAGATTCCATTTTTGGAGGGGAAAATGGACTCCAAATCCAAAAATTCAAGTTGTTCCAAAATTTAGACTCACCAAGCTTTCCAATGAGCTATTTTGCACATGATTTGGACTTCGGGAGACCTTCCAAAAATAGCCTTGAAAAAGCATTGCGCATAGGATCAGTGGCGCTGCGCATAGGAGGAATTTTGCTAGTTTTGCCTATTTGTTCAGAATTTCGCCCAGTTTGGCTGTCATTTGACTTTTTCTTCTCTCTTTGGTTAATTAATGATGTAATATGATATACTATGATGTAAATATGATGAAAAATGACTTGTGGGGGTAGATACATCAGTTAGAGGTAGTTTTAGGTTAAATGAATCAGTTTCCATAATTTTAGAGGCAAGCTATTCCACTGCCTATTTTCTAGTTCCTAGTTTGCATGTTGTTGAAACAGCTCCTTGACTCATGGAATCGACCTGATGGCTAGCATAGGTGGTTTGATGCCTATATCATGTACTTTCTTAGTCATTTGTAAAGGTTGGACTCTTGTGGATGCATTGAGCACTATTGTAAATCACTTCTGCAGTTTGGCAAGGAAATGAACCAGGGTTTTGCAGCATTTTGTGGGATTCTTGTGGTAATGTGTATTGGCATTGTTTTCTCCTCCGTTATTTAGTTTCTCTTATGTGTATATGTGCCATCATATATCTTTGTCTGCATATCTAAATGAATCAAGATTAATAGGTGGAATCCATTGATGTTCAGTGCTCTGCCTTGAGGTTACATTTAGTTTTAAATGTTTTCAACTGTTTGAAGAGGACTCATGAACCTTGCATGCCCTCTCCAACTCCTCACCAGTATTTAGACTCACCATAGCATCAAATTCAAAGTGCTAAAACACTTGCCTACCTTGCCCCACAAAAACCTCTACAAATCTGAGTTGATTTCCCAGATCCAAAGCTGGCTTCCCCATCTGATCCAGCAACCAACCTTTAAAATCAATCAAAATCCTCTGAGCAAATATACCTAGCCTAAAATCAGTATTATTTTTTAGTCATCTCAAACCTTAGTTGCCATATTTTCTTTGAGATTGAAAAGGAGAGAGCCCTCTCCTGACCTGGTAGGGCTAGCTACCAGGTTAAGCATGGTTTGATGTTACCCTAGACCTGCCTTTCTTCAGCCTAAGGTAGATTTAGGCACTAACACAAGGCACCAAATTGTGAGTGAGTTTTGAACATAACTTGGGACTACACAAAATATATTCAATCACATGAAAGAGAGCATGAAAGGAATTCTGAAACATATATATTTTGATCAAATATCAAGACGAAGAACAGTTTACCATAAAGGAGCACCTAACCAACGGTGAATTTCATCATAGTTTTAGAAAGGAAATACAATCATTCAGAGCAATCGCAAAGATGAATTTTGAAAAGTGTTCATATCCAATTTAGAGGTGAAGATCTAACATTTAATATAATGAAATACACCTAAGAAGTGGAACACATAACTTGAAAATCATACCACAAGAATCTTTAGTAAAGTGCCAAATACTCTGCACTGATAATTTTATTTCAGAAAATAAAACACATACACATCACTCTTTTCTCCCAAATTGAACCATTTTTTCATATCCTGTTCTTATTAAATATAACTAGGAATATTTTCTTGCACGAAAAATAATGGACCATATACAATGTATCTCCTATTGGCTAAGAAGATCAAGAGAAACTTAATCTTGGAAACATCATATTAAAAGCTTGACAAAAAACTTAGCAACATCAAGTTTTAGAAAATCAAACTTTTCCATATATACATCCCTATACTTATCACTAAAAACCTATCTTGATCACTATCATAACTATAGAAGGTCCTGAAATACCAAAATGCAAGAATAGCCATGATTGATATAGTTGTGTAGCAAGGTGAAATAGGCCTCCAAGATTGGAATAGTTGTAGATCATCCTAGAAAAAAATAACTTGATGGGTATGTTTTAAATGGTGTTGTGCTAGTGTAGAACCCATGATATGTCCTCTTTAGCCTTTGATGACCTCCCAACTGACTGCTCACCATTTGCACAACACTTTCGCAACATAATTCAAATTATATTTTTTTTTACATTTCTAATCCAAAAAAATTGTGGTGCCCAACCATCCATCAAATTTATCTTATAACACCTAACATACTCTCAATCTACCAAAATTTGAATTTACAAATCTAAATTCTAAAAACACTTCAAAACTTTGTCAGCAAGAAATTGTGGAAGAAGGGTCTCCAAGTGACACCTGTAATTCCTAAACTATGATACATGTGCATAAAATTAGATAGGTTTATGTTCTTTGGCCCATTCTCCACACAAACCTCATTCAGTTTTGAAAAATTCACTTCCATATTTTAGAAGAGTGCACCAATTTTGTTTGACTGAAATAGGAGGAAAATACATAATTTTATTTTTTGACAAATAGGCCTTCAAGAGCGTTGCATATCTCCATAACCATAACACCTATTTAGAAACTCAAGGAGTTTGTTTCTATTTGGCCCGTGATTGGAAAAAAAATTCTTTCATTTTTTTATAAATTCGTTTCCGTTTGGTCATAAACCTATTTTGAAAATGATAATAAAAACATTCAATTTCGGAGGAAATTGTGTAGTAGAGTGTAGAAGACCTCCATGGTTGATATGGTTGCAAATGGTTTTGTGCAAGTCTGAGTGTGTAGATGTGCTTGAGATGACCTAGTGATGATGTAGAAGCCTCTAAGTGCTCCCCTCCATTCTTTCAGACCTCTAAAATGGTTGTTCTCAGTTTCCATGACATTTGCGCAGTGATTTTGTAACTTAGGATGTGCACAGCTATTGCACAACAACCTTCTCCTATTTGAGAGAACCTTTCTTTGAACATTTGCCAAGCTGATTTTTGCCTTGTGTTGTTTAACCTTTCGAACCTTCTTAGAGCGCGAACTATGGATTGGAGAGAGAATGAGGGCAACATGAGCAAAAATTTGAAAATGTGTGCCTCATATGCCTTGTTTTGGTCATGGGTGTAAACTTTGGGTAAAGGGTTGTAATAATTATGAATTATGAATTATGAATGATGATAATGAGTTGTTGATTAAGGGGGATGTAATGCAAATGATGATGGGAGGTGAGTTCAAGGGGGGAGGGTTCATATGATTGTAAATGTAAATGAAGGGATTCTATGAAGGTGAGTTATGAATGGAAGGGGTATATGGAAATAATATATGAAATGGAATTATGAATTATAAATGGTGAACTGTGACTGATGAATTATAAATGGTGCAATGGGGACATGATCGACACCACTAACTGATCTATAAAACTTTAACAAATGAAACTTGACTGTTAGGGTTTTTACTGATGATAAATGGGAACGCCATGAAATAAAACCCCTTGAACCCTCCATGACTCTACATGAAAAATGACCTTATGACCCTCTCCTGAACTTAGACTCTCTCAAATTTTATTTTGTATTTAAGGACATTCTATGACATGAAAAGCTTGCAGTGACCTTAGACAATGATGCTTCAGACTATGACAATAGTAGTTCATAGGCTAAACTGACATACAAATCCCAAAATGAATAAAAAGAGGAAAATGCATTTGATTCCTAGACCATAGGACCCTACGAGTAGTGACTACTTCTAAAACAAGCAATGGAGCCTACTAATGAGGACAATGGAATGGAGAGCAACACATTTTTTTTGTAATACCAACAGTGCATATAAACCATCCTCTGTTTGAGAAACTCCTCAATCATGTTGAAGAAGAATATGGATTTGAGAATAAGGACACCATAATAATTCGTCATAATGTCTCCAATTTATAGCACATGGAGGATATTATTAATGAAGAACACCATCAATCCCACAGTACCAATAGCTCTTCTTGTAGTAACAAGTTAACGTTTAGCTCGACGTTCAAGTCATTCTTGTATGTTCTCTGCAATAACTTCTAATAATCAATCCCATCTTTAGGAGCCTGGTTCTAGTCCAAATTTTGTTTTAATGTGACATTTGGATCGACGTTGAAGTCATTCTTTTAAGTGCCCTATAGAAATTTCCAAGAATCAAGCCCCTCTTGAGGAGCCTAGTTCTGGTCAAAAATTTGTTTTAGTTTCTTGTATATATAATTTACTTTTCATATACACAACCTAATTAATTTAATTGCTTGGCATAAAATGGTTTGTGTGCACTAGTGGTTTGATGGATGTTTAAATATCTATAAATATTGGAAGAATTTCACTCTGATTTTATTCTAACAGAAGTGTGTCATATATAGAAAAATCTATGAAATTTTCTGGTAGGGGTGTACATATTTATATGCGAGTTACCCTTCGAGTGATATGAAAAACTAAAAATAATTCATTCAAAAGGAAACTAATTTCTTTTCATTTGAAGTATTCTCTTGCCACCACATATGACCTTGCTAGTTACACGTGAGTGCATGTGAATGTCGGTACACTTCTTTGATGTTTTTTTTTGCATACATAACAAAGTAATAACTCAAAGTGACATTATTAGCTTTGAATATTATTTTTTGAACTATTGTGTTTCCATAACATTTTCAAAAAGGAACAAAGCTCTTTGAACAAATAAGCATGCATGTTAGTGTGCTAAAACATGGAAGAGCTTATACCTTTTTTTAGCTGAAAGAAAAATTGGGTTAGAACTTTGTCCTAGATTAATGGGTTATGTCTTTTGCATTTTTTTCTTCATGAGAGGTAAATGTAAAACAACAAAATAATTGGAAAAGCATAAAAAACTTTCTAATCCTAAGTTTGATAAAAAAACAAAAAAAACAAAAATTTTATTCATATATAATATTATCCAATAAATAATTTATTATATTTAAAAAGTTATAATTGTTTTTTTAATATGAAGTTGTTTTTATTTATTTCACCAATAAATTGGTTACTACTTTTTAATTTATGTATTTACTTATTCTATCACTTTTATTGATTGAATAGGTGTAAATCTTGAAAAACGTCTCTTATCGGGCTCCATAAGAAGGATAAAAAACAGTTGTCTATTCTTGATGCATTTGGTCTCCCACAATACTCTAATCAATCATGTAATATTCAAAATGAAGTTGATGTTCATCTATATGAATATGATTGTAACACCCCTCCCTTGTGTGATAAATTATTTTAAACCTAATCTGAGTTAAAGCTAGGTGTGATATCCTCCCTTGTGTGTTAAATGATTGTAAACCTAAGCTGAGGAAAGCTAGATGTGATACCCTCCTTTGTGGGTTAAACTATTCTAAACCTAAGCTGAGGAAAGCTAGGTGATATGTAATATGAAAAACAAATGTGTTATTAAATAAATTAATAAAATAAATCACTTGCAGGGTGGAGCGCCAAGAGAGAGGAGATCCTTGCCAAATCTCGTTAAGGAATGGGATAGAGATGAATATTTCATGATAAAGCTTCTAGGTGTGATTCTAGATAAGCTTGGATGGATTGGAGATCCATCGGATGGATGGCAGATAAAGATCCATCAGACATAAAAGCTTTGCGGGAGATAAAGGCAAGATTTTATGAAGAAAAGCCTCGTGGGAGATACAGACGAGCTTTTCTGAAAAAGATCTAGGAAAATGGAAAAATCCATAAAAGCGCGATGCTGCTAATGGAAACTAAATCATGAAAGAGGGTATTAAATACCCAGTGCATTGATCAATTGAGAACAGTTGATCCTTGGCAAGAACTTCGGCTTGGGGGGAATCAGAGGTGATTCATGGTTGGGTGGTGGTGCTCCTCCCTCCAAGTGATTATTTTAGATGGATTCACATGCGTGGAATGTTTTGTATGCCGTTCTCTTACATTTCATGTGATTATTTTATTTGATTCAGTATTGGATATGTTGCTCCGGCTTGGCTTATGTGTTAGTATGATGTTATCTATATTTATGTGATGGACTCTATGTCTGTGAATGAGTAGGATATCAAATGAATCTAATGTCGATCTTCATTATGTTAGTGAAGGAACCTTTAATGTTATATAAAGCCTCTAGTTAACATGGAAAATAGTGGTAGATGCTTGCGGATCATTATGGTATAATGTAAGTAACGAAATATTCTATGATGGTCAGATTATCTATTGCACAGATACTCAATGAGGCTAGATTGCATTATGTTTGTTGCTTAGAAGTTATCTTATTATGGAACTGATGGAATCTTACTATGCATGTGGTTAACTGATTCAATAGCTTTTATATCGTTTATGCTTGCAGATGGTAATTAGGCATGAGATATAGATGCATGCAGAACTGTTAGGAGATAAGTTTCATATAATCCGATAGACAAGGATTTCGTTACCATGCATGTCACCAAAGGTTTGATGGCTGCATTTTATAGCTCCTTCTTCCCCTCCAACGGTAATTGTGTTATTGAAATCATTTGATGAAGATGAGATGATGTGCCTATTGTATAAAGCTCCTTCCTGAAGGTGATATAGTAGTCCGACTAGGGGAAAGGAACATGAAACCTTAACTATGTCTAGGGAAATTTTAATTTTTTCTAGGGATTTGGGCTTATTTTCCGGATAGGCCATGAAGGTTCGTTACAAATGGTATCGTGATCAAGTTCAAACCTTGTGACCTATGGGCCAATACACCTCCATAGGGTATGGACAAGTTTCAGCCTAAACTTGGCCTCACTACCACAAACTTTGCAAAGGGGTTCTGGTATAAGTGTTAAATATGGACTCCTTCAGATTTAATCTAAATATTAAAAATGTTAAATCCATATGCATAGTTCTGGTTGCATGCAATATTTATGTCCGTCATAAAAAAGGAATTCGTTAGGGAGGGACAACATAAATATATAGGTGGAACTGCTAAAGGGTTTAGTTAAGATTTAAATATGGGAATATATTGAGTTTACGAGTCCTTAAAAATAATACCCTCCCATATATAAATTATATATCAATATATTAGGGATGTACATGTATGCATGACGGTGTATATATGGTCTAAAAGTAGATAATCATAAGCATCATAAGGACAGTAAAAAAACTAACAATTGAATAGTAAAATAAGCATGGAGGTTCGAAGTAATGTCATATGAATCCACACTGATATATAATTACAAATAGGAAACCCATAAACCGATATGACCTTCGGTCAAAATCAACCAATATATATATATATAAAGTTCATGATTTTGAACTTTATTTGTATTGAAGATTGCATGTCAAGATCAATGGAATAAGTACAGCTAATATTTAGTGGAACCTTCCTCGAACATATGTCATTTGAATCTATATTATAGTACATTTGGTATATGGTTTGAATAAAGATATGAGTCGAGATGTCACTTCCTCATGAAGCCGACATAGACTAACAAAAAAACTAATTTATGTAATAACAATCCTAATACGAATCTGTCTTACAGCACTAGCCTTGGCATATATGTGTATCTGTGTTATACTTCACATATTCCAGCACAGTGATATACTTCATTGCAGGGAGCATCTATTGGTTGAGAATCCTGAGCTCTTTATGTTTATAAAGAGAGGGTAGTGTAGATTTTGAGTCTAATCTCTCCATCAAGAACATAATAGGGAGAAATCTGGCCAACCTTCAATAATTTCTGAGAAGTCCTGTTCCCTGGCACCCATTTTCTCTAACTGAAAGGGGTGAAAATATGTTTCTCCTGAAACTATCAACGAAGACGTGGAATCCGATGGTCTATTTAGAGATGCCACCTCCCATTATCGCTTACTTCTCGCAGCAGCCCCCCCACCCCCCCCCCTCCCGAAGCACCACCTCCGCCTCCTGCCACTAGCTCGTCCTTCCGCCACTCCTTTCCCACCATGTGTCTTCCCCTTCTTCACTCTCTTCCACATCATATATCCATTAAAGTTATAAAACATGCTGAAAAATATCTTAAGAATGTTATCTCATAAATTCTTGTCATATATCCATTTGCTAATAAAACCTATCCTCTCCACAAATGTTAATCAAGCATTATCAAACCGATTCAACTCTTACAAAATCTATTGATGCCAGTATTTTTTTCCTTTCACTCGTCATTGATCTCGTAGGAGAAAATTGAACTTCCACACAACTGCCAGATTTCAACAACAATTTTCCTACGCACAGTTAATGGTTTTCACGAGTAATCCTATCCTTCAGACTATTTCTGTCAAGTTTTTCTCCAGTATTTTTTTTTCTATACCCTCCTTCACTTTCATGATGTCGAACTGTAAAGGAAAGGGAAATGATATAGAGTGAAATACCCTCATTCCCCTAGTACCATTTTTTAACAAGGCTCCCCTAATAGACATCCAATATAAAATTACAGAAACCATGTCTGAATTTGACCTCTAGGAGCTCCACAACTGGGCGAAGAAAAAGTACTTGCATAAAAGTGATGAATTGAGTATCTAGGAATCCTTTCTCCCACAGTTGGTTTTCCCCCAGAATCACTTTTTCCTTGAGTTCTTTTTCTGGTGCCACCTTAGATATTGTTAGAAAATTATATATTACAGAGCAATGGAACACATAAAATATTGCAGAAATATAAACACAGAAAACGCATAAAACAAGAGAGACACAGATATATGTGGTTCACCCAGTTTGGGCTACGTCCACGAAGAAACAGCCAGTCCTTATTTTTATATTATCTAGCAAACTGAAGAGATACAACATACAGCAGATCTGCTATAACACCCTCTTCGCTCTCAATCTCCTCTCTCTTCCTCACTCAAAATATAGATCTACATAGACGTAATACAATTCCCTCATATATAGCAAGGGGTTGCCTTCTAGGGCAAAAAACCCTAAATTAAACATAACTTCTACCGTCAGATGATCCGCCTAATGAACGGGCCAGATTGACTACGAAATTACAACATTTTACAAGGCATTTTTACATCTATTCTTAACTTCGGGGGCGCTGCCCTCGAACCCCCACCGGGGGACCGCTAGCCCTCGGACCCCCCAGCCTGGGGGGGGGATTAGCCCCCACGGACCGTTGCAGGGGGCACAAGCCCCCCCCCCCCTTGTGGATGGGTGTACAGTCTTCCTGGGGTATACATCTAGCTGAAACCTTTGAAAGATAATCAGGCTCCACACCCAACAATCTCCCACTTGGAGACTGATTATAGCAACTCCACGGCTGCTTCATTTGCTAGACAATGACTCCACTTTGGACCTGGTTGTTTCTCATCTTCTTCATCATACTTGAAGACCAATTGAAACTGAGTAGATTCTCAATTTCTCCCTGGTTACAACTTTTGTTAGCATATCTGCAAAATTCTGGCTAGTGTGTATCTTTTCCAGCTTCAACTGTCCATCTTCCAATGCTGACCGTATGAAATTGTACTTGAGCTGTATATGTTTAGTCTTGGAATGAAATGCAGAGTTCTTTGCAAGATGTATGGCACTCTAGTTGTCACTGTATAACCTGCCCAACTCTTGCTTCTTACCCAATTCATCCAGAAACCTTTGTAACCAAATCATTTATTTACTAGCCTCTGTAGTAGCAACATACTCTGCTTCTGTTGTTGAAAGTGCAACACACTTTGGATTTTTGAAACCCAATTGATAGTTGTTCCACCTACAATAAATACATATCCTGTAGTGCTCCTCGTGTTATCTTTGTCACCTGCCATATCTGCATCAACATATCCCTGTAGGGCAATGTTTGAACCACCAAAGCATAATTCTTGATTTGTGGTACCTCTCAAATACTTGAGAATCCACTTCACCGCCATCTAATGTTCTTTTCCTGGATTGTTCATGTACCTGCTTACAACTCCCACTGCATGTGCAATATCAGGCCTTGTGCAGACCATTGCATACATTAAGCTTCCAACTGCTGATGCATATGGAACTTTAGACATATGAGCCATTTCTTCCTAAGTCTTGGGACACACCTCCTTATTTAATTTGAAATGGCTAGCCAAAGGTATACTAACTGGTTTTTCATTCTACATATTAAACCTTTTCAACACCTTTTCTATGTACTCACTTTGAGACAATGTTAATCTGCGATTCTTCCTGTCTCTAGTTATTCTCATACCAAGGATTTGTTTTGCAGCACCCAAATCCTTCATTGCAAATGAGTTTGCCAATTTCCTTTTGAGCACATTTATTTCCTGTATGTTAGAACCTGCAACAAGCATGTCATCTACATACAATAACAATATAATATAGCTGCCATCATTTTTCCTTTTGAGATAAACACAATGATCAAAGTGACACCTAGTATAACCTTGTTCAGACATAAACCTGTCAAATTTTAGATACCGCTGTCTTGGAGCTTGTTTTAAGCCATACAAGCTCTTCTTCAACCTGTACACTAGTTTCTCCTTCCCTTTTACCTCATATCCTTGTGGCTGCTGCATATATATCTCTTCCTCCAAATCCCCATGGAGAAAGGTTGTCTTTACATCTAACTGCTCAAGGTGAAAATCTTTAGTTGCTACTAGACTTAGAATAGTTCTGATTGAAGTCATTTTCACAATAGGAGAAAATATCTCATCAAAGTCTATACCATTTTTCTGTGCAAACCCTTTCACCACAAGTCTAGCTTTATACCTTTTTCTACCTCCATCTTCTTCCTTCAACTTGTAAACCCATTTATTTTGCAATGCTGTTTTACCTGCAGGCAACTTGACTAAGTCCCAAGTCTGGTTATGTGCTAAGGAGTCCATCTCTTCTTTCATGGCTTGCTCCCACTTCTTCGTAGTTTCTACCTGCACTTCTTCTTCATAACATTCTGGTTCACCAGAATCAGTCAACAATACATAATATAATGAAGGAGAGTATCATTCAGGGGGTCTACTTATCCTAGTAGATCTTTTGACACCACTTTCAGTTGTTTGAAGTGCTTGTTGCTGTTGTGGTTGTTGTTCTAGCTGTTGATCATTATGATTTTTAGGCAACATCACTTTTCCTGTGATATCGTCAAGCACTGTGTATTCTTCGTTTTATTTTCCTGTTTCTTTTCTTGCAGCTGATCCTTATACAAAACCTTTTCATTGAATATGACATCTCTACTCCTAATGATTTTATATTTTTCATAATCATAAAAGCGATAACCAAAATCATTAACACCATATCCAATAAAGGTACATTTCTTTGATTTTGCCTCAAGCTTTGTTCTATTTTCTTTGTTAATGTGGACAAAGGCTTCACAACCAAAAGTCTTTAAAAAAGAGTAGTTTACCTTTTTACCTATCCATGCCTCCTCTGTAATACCACCATTCAAGGAACTTGAAGGCCCTCTGTTTATTAGATAAATGGCAATATCTACAGCATTTGCCCAAAATTGTAAAGGCAATCCTGCATGCAATCTCATGCACCTTGCACGCTCCATGATTGTCCTGTTCATCCTTTCTGACACACCATTTTCTTGTGGTGTTCCTGGAACTGTCTTCTCTCTACGAATTCCATTCTCTGAATAGTACCTATCAAACTCTTTGCTGCAATATTCACCTCCATTGTCTGATCTGAGACACTTCAACCTTTTTCCTGTCTCATTTTCAACCAAAGCTTTCCATTTCTTGAAAGTATCAAATACATCAGATTTATTTCGAATACAATAAATCCAGGTTTTTTTGGTTGCATCATCAATAAAAGTAACATAATAATGAGAGCCACCAAGAGATGATACCTGAGCAGGTCCCCATACATCTGTATGCACAAGCTCTAATTTTTTGCTCTTCTTTTCTTTCCCAACTCTAAGGAATCTGACTCTCTTCTATTTTCCATAAACAAAATTCTCACAGAATTTTAAATCAACATGCTTCAAACCTGGCAAAAAATTTCTTGAGTGAAGAATCTGCATCCCCTTCTCACTCATGTGCCCGAGCCTTACCTCCTTCAATATCCATTGATTTCCATTCTGTTGTTTTATGAAAACTGTACCCATTCCAACAATTTTACAGGGTTTATCATCACCCAATCGAACCTGTCCAAAATCCCCTTGAACATAATCATGAAAATGTTTCTTATTAGGTGTGGCATGGAATGAGACCCCTGAATCTACCACCCAGGCATCAATAATATTTTCTAATGAAAGAATCAAAGCATCTTGCAACACATCACCTGTTACATTTGCTTCATGATTAGTTTCTTGTTGCGTGTCTCCTTCTTTTCCCTTCCGAGACTTGCAATCTTTCTTTAGGTGTCCTTTCTTCCCGCATTTCCAGCACACTATCCCCGATCTGGACTTGGATCTGCCTTTTCTTGACTTACTGCAATATCCTAGGCTCTTTCCTCTTTCCATTTTTTTCCCCTAGTCTCTGCAGTCAAAGCATTACATGATGTCTCACCAAAGCTTTTCCGTCGCATTTCCTCGCTAAGTATTGCACCGACAATATCATCAAACTTTAAAGTACTAGATCCAGAGATAGAGTTGCTAATGGCCATAACTAAACCATTCCAACTTTCTGGCAATGAGCACAGAAATAATAAAGCCCTAACTTCACCATCAAAATTTACCCCTACAAAACTTAACTGACTTGTAGCTGTATTAAAATCATATAAATGATCAGCAACAGATCCAGCTTCTAACATCCTCATATTAAATAAACGCTTCATAAGAAATACCTTATTTGAGGCCGAGGTTTTTTCATATAGTTTGGCCAACACCGACATTAAACCCTCTATTGTCATTTCTTTTGAAATATTAAACGCTACCGATGCCGCTAGGCACAGTCGTATTATTCCAAGTGCCTTTCTGTCGAGAATATCCCATTCTGTGTCTATCATACTCGTCGAATTCTTTGTCTTCCCGCTCAATTGTAGGTACAAATCTCTCTCATACAGATAATCTTCCATCTGCATCTTCCACAACTGGTAGTTTTGGCCATTAAATTTTTTGACCCTAAACCTACCATCTTCCGCCATTGCTCCCACTCAAACCAAGTACCCTTCTCTCTCTTATGAGTTTATCAGCCAAATAGACCTTCGGCTCTGATACTAGTTGCTAGAAAATGATATATTATAGAGCAATGGAACACATAAAATATTGCAGAAATATAAACACAGAAACGCATAAAACAAGAGAGACACAGATATACGTGGTTCACCCAGTTTGAGCTACGTCCACGAAGAAACAGTCAGTCCTTATTTTTATATTATCCAACAAACTAAAGAGATACAACCTACAGTAGATCTGTTGTAACACCCTCTTCGCTCTCAATCTCCTCTCTCTTCCTCACTCAGAATACAAATCTACATAGACGTAATACAATTCCCTCATATATAACGAGGGGTTGCCTTATAGGACAAAAAACCGTAAATTAAACATAACTTCTACCGTCAGATCATCCACCTAATGAACGGCCCAGATTGACTACAAAATTACAACTTTTTACAAGGCAATTTTACATCTATTCTTAGCTTCGGGGGTGCTGCCCCCGAACCCCCGCCGGGGGACCGCTGGCCCCCGGACCCCTGTGGGGGGGACAAGTCCCCCCCACGTGGAGGGGTGTACAGTCTTCCTGGGGTATACATCTGGTTGAAACCTTTGAATACAGAAGATAATCAGGCTTCACACCCAACATATATTTGCTGAGTCAAAAAGTTTTCATTTCCCAAAACAATGAAATTATTTTCTCCATTTCCCCTGAAAGTATCTGCAAGGCCCTGCAAATTGAATATCAGGCCTCCCATTATCCTTTTTCTGCTGATATTTTAATGGAATTATATAAAAAAATGACATTCCCTCAGAGAGACCAATTTTTTTAGTATTTTCTTGTCGAAAATGTTGAATTACCCAGGACCAGTACCCCATAACCAGCTTCAACTTTCCCTTAAATGTCCAAGTAAGTAATTTCTATGGTAACCTGACTACTTGGGTACCATAATGATTAGTGGGTAGACGACATAGTGTTAGTATTTTTATCTACTTTTGAAGTTGGCAAACAACCCTCCCTCCTTTTCACTTACAGTTGGTTTTTGGCCAACTCAATCCATGACTAATTTCTCAATTTCAAAGCAAAAGGTGTCTTTAAGTATCAATCAGTCCTAGTTTACCTTATGTTATTTTATCAGTCAGACAAATTGATGAGCCCTAGAAATGGGTAACTATATGGGCTCATTCTGCCTATTATTTTCATTTAATCCACCATTCTCAATAGTTTTGTGCATGTTTTTGAATATATTTATGTCAATAGAGTGAATGGGGATAGTCACTTTGCCATGTAGTCTAATGAATGTTTATTGCAGATTTTTTGGACAATTTTGGACAAAGACAAGGAAATTATGAGCAAATGGCAGCCAAACTCGAGAAAATAGGGAAGAGGACTTGTAGGAGGGGTGTCTCCTTCATTAATGACCCTTTCCTTGAATTCTCCACTAGCAGCTCAGAGTACACAGGCCCACATTGATGATTCCAAGGGGCAGTCGAGCAAGTCAAGTAGGGTTGTTGTTATCTTCAGTTCTAGGCAGTTGAGTTCCTTAAGTTTAGGAGGACTGTTGGGAGTCCCCATTTGTATAAATAAGAAGGCTTCAAGCCTCAGTAGGTTAGCCATTTCTTAGTCTATTTTCGCACTTTGGTGCAGCATTGTACTCAGCTCATTTTCGAGCTCTTTTTGAGACAGTTTTTATGTGATGTAACTGCTATTTTTGATAATGAAGATGAATGAAGTTTTGAGCTAGCACTGATTTTTTTCCAGAGGGCTGAAGCTCTTGGGTTAGGGCCCAACCCAAGTTTCCCAGCACCTCCTTTGTGTACTTATATGTTTTTGTTTCCATTCATGAGTTAATTTTTGCTGCATATACTCATTTTACTTCATTAGATTAGGTTGCTTTTGATGGTTAGAATAGTTGTTTTTGCTTCAAGTTTCTTAAGTAAGTTGCTGCAGTGACAGAAAAAGATCCAAAAAGGCAACAACAAGTCTTGATCTCCTTTCTCCCTCCTTGGGACCATGATTTGAGGTCAAGGCACTACTACTGCTACCAAAAACACAGTTTTTGCTCTTCCAATGCAACTGCTAGTGTGATATTTCAAGTTGGAGAAGTTGATATTAGTTTGAATTCACATGCTTAAATCATTTCATGTTCATTTACCATGGTTTTCTCGCATGATTTTCTATTCATAAGGTATTGTTCAACATTTTTCTGGTTTTAGGTCAGAAATTAGGTTAAAATAGACAAAACTCTGTTTTTCGGTTCTTGCTTTGGTCAGTTTTGAGAAGTAAGTGTGCAGCTCTCTTGTAGAACATTCCAGCTCATCATTCCCCCATAAAATATCCAACACTAGCTCACCTCTCATAGATCCCCCAGCTTTTTTGCCACATTTCACCAATCTGCCCTAATTTATGTGTTTTTTCATAAAGTTGCTTTCTTGCCATTTGAACAAATCCAACCATCTCCTTCGTTCCTGATCTTCCTTGACAAGTTCTAGACCCCTCAACACCTTCATCCAGCCTTCATTTCCATTTTCCCATCATTCTTCCACATTCAAACTTCCAAAAACTACTTTCGGCCTCCTCCTGTAGATCCTCCTGTAGAACCTCCTGTAGAACCCCTGCAGCCTCCTGTAGAACTTCCTGTGAGTGATTTTTCGAAGTCTGATCACAATGGAAGTCTTCAAAAGGGTACTAGGGACTTCTTAGGACCTCTCCACACCTTTCTCACAATCTACAAAAGCCAACTCCATCTTCCTTTGCCACCAAACCTCTACGCAGTCACAACCAGTCAAATCATAAGCATAATAATTCCACATAAAAATACTCAAAAGTACAAAAAGATTATTTCTTCTCATTTCTCTTCAGAAGTAGCTTAAATAAATGCAATTTACCTTTTCAGTAGTCAATGGCACCCATTTCAGTAGTTTCCATCTCTTTTCTTGCACAAGTAGGGTTAGTGGGTAAACTAGGGTTTGCTAGAGTTTGCTAGGGTTTGCATTTCATTCCAGTTTCCCTTCTCTTTCTGCAAGTAGAATAGCCCCTGTAGAGTTATTTTTATTTCATCACAGTTAAAGCTTCTTCAGAGAACTCATAGAAGTTGGCTTAAGCTCCTAGCGAACTTGCGCTAGCTAATCAAGTGACAGCCTGCAGTAAGAGCTAGTACTTGTGCATACAGCACCGTCACTTCCAAGTTTGTTATGAACTACCGGGTTGATAAAGTAAAGAAGGAAGCCCCAGGAGTTGTAGCATTACTGCTACAATATTGGAGCTCACCACTCTTTTTGGCGCCATTGGTGGGGAAGCATCAGAGTATTTTTTGATTACTGCTTTTCTTCTATTTTCCACTGCAACATTCTGCTAAGTAGTTTATTTCAGCAAAAGTAGAGTAGTTGTTTCATTTCAATTATGCAAAAGTAGATTAGACATTTCTTGCTTTCATTTCAATTCTGCAATTTGATTTCAGCAAAAGTATATTAGACATTTCCTACTTTCATTTCAATTTTGCAATTTCATTTCAACAAGCGTAGATTAGAAATTTCCTGCTTTTATTTAAATTCTGCAATTTCATTTCAGCAAACGTAGATTAGCCATTCCCTGCTTTCATTTCAATTCTTCAATTTCCATTCCAGCAAAGTAGATTAGTTATCTCCTGCTTTCATTTTAGTTCTGCAATTTCCATTTCAGCAAGATTCCTTTCCGTTAGTTGCAAGTTGTTGTTCAATCCATTTCAGTTTTGCAGGTACAAGCAGAAAAAACATAAAAATCACCCAAAAAAAAGATTTCCTTTCATGCCTCATAGGAACAGAGACAATTCAGGAAAATTTCTACCCAACACCCCCACCACATCACTAAGTCACCCTTCTCTCTTCTTTGGTGGCAGTGATCCAGAATAACCTATAGGTGAACCTCCAGAGATATACGAAGATCCTATAACAGAAGAAGAGCAAGAAACCATTCCTCCTGAGACTATAGCTGAAAACAGAAACATTAGAGGAAATGGGGAGAGAATAGAAGGTGTCTTTCCTATCCGAGAGACCAATGGGGACACAAAAATGAAAAACATAAGTCCTTCAGCCTTACCTCACTTCCATGGACTGACTACCGAAGATCCTGATACCTTCTTGTTTGAATTTGTTGTTCTTTGTCGAACCTATGACTATGCAGAGGATGAGCAGAAGTTGAAACTGTTTCCTTCTACCCTCAAGGATGCAGCATTACGCTGGTTCATGGGGTTACCTGGAAACAGTATCACAACTTGGGCTCAGATGCAGCAAGCCTTTAACAACAAATACCGGGACTACTGTAGGTCAAAGGATACCAAGGAAGAAATCTTCTGAATGACCATGGAAAGTTATGAATCTTTAGAAGACTATGAAGAAAGGTTCCAACTCAGTTATAAAAGGGTCAGGTGCACACTTGACCCCAAATCTCTGAAGTTGGTTATGCTCATAGGAGTCCCTGAAGACCTTCTAGATACCCTCCATTTGCTGGCTAGGGGAGACATCTACCAACTGCCTTATGATGACATAAAGACTGTGTTTAGAAACCATTCTAGGTCAACTAGAAAGAGAGGTAGGGGAAGTCAACCTTTAGCCAGTACATCCTCATCCAGTTCATCCCTTAAAAACGAACTTGAGAATCATCTGGAAGATTTCAAGAGCGAGATGAGGCAGACTCTTGCCATGCAAATGGATACCTTGCATATCAAAAGGAAGCAAGAGGAAGCTGAGAGGGCTTTGGCCATCTTTTGTCCCAGGTGCACTAGAAAGCATCCTAGGAACGAATTTCCATTGCACTCTATAGAAGTGTGTTTAGTCTGTGAAGAAGACCATCCTACGAATCAGTGCCCTTCCTTGCCCGGAATTAAAGCTGCATATCAAGGGGCCGAAGGAGCCACTGAACCACTCTATTTCATGAACCAAAGGAGGCCACATGGACCCAGACCTTACTAGCAGGGAATGCAAGGGACATCCCAGACTTATTAAAACCCCAATCAAGCCACTTCCATGCCTTCTTTGGGTCCCCCTGCTCATCCTTCTTGGTCCACACCCCCTCCTTGGTCATATCCTCCTCAATACCAGGCTCCGCCAGTTGCTCATTCATTTCACTCTTATGCTCAGCCATAGCCTCAGTGGAATGCACCTCATCAGGGGTGGAGGCCCCAATACAACTCTCCTCCCACTCTTTTGCCTCCACCACCTGCTCAACCATAACCATTACCTCCTGCTCCACCAAGACAACCCCAAATACCTACTCAACCGAACCCGAACCCCAACAACAAACAGGCCCAGCAGGTATATAGTGGAGAAACATCATGTCCGACCTATGCTGTGGAGATTCAGGAGATTAACCTATGATCTGGGAAGGTTCTCCCAGATAGCCAACCTCCTCCTAAGGAGGATGAGGAAGAAAAACAAGAAAGTGAACCGAAGGTCATTCCACCCTTTCCTGAGAGACTAACTGGAACCACACAACTGACCCCAAAAGAAACTAAACTTCTGGGAGAATTAAAACAGTTATGTGTAAAGATACCACTTCTCCAAGCCATAAAAGATGTGCCCATATACAACAAGATGATCAAGGAGAAGTGCTTCAGGCACCCAAGCAGGCACAAGAGAGATGCTCCAACTATCAATGTCATAGGGCAACTGTCCGACCTAATATTGGGGCAGGAAATCTGTTTGAAATATCTAGACCCTGGGAGTCCTGTAGTTGATGTTCACATCAATGGCACCATAATCCCCCATACCTTGATTGATTTAGGGGCTGCCATTAATGTGATGACCAGGGACACTATGCTCAAACTCAACCTTCAGGGTTCCTTGAGAAAGACCACAACAGTCCTGCAGTTAGCAGACCGCTCCACTGTGACCCCTGAGGGGATTGTGGAAGATGTAATGGTCTCTATTGATTCCTCGGAGTATCCTACTGATTTCCTGGTTCTCCAACCAAAGGAAAAGCTCACCGGGTATCCTCTCATCCTGGGAAAACCTTGGTTGGCTACTACAGATGCCTACATCAATTATCGAGCTGGGAACATGACAATCAAGAACGGGCATATGTCCAAACAACTAGTCCTATATCCTCCTACCCAACCTCTGTTAGAACATGATTTACCTCTCTAGTTGGAGGAGGAAGATGAGGATGAAGTCTGTTCCACACCATTGTGTATAGTAGAGGCTACCATGGGGGGACCACAAACTGAGGACGACCTTATTGAAAACTTGATTCAGAATCCACCACTCAGTGTGCTACCATTAGAAGAGTTGTTGGAAGAAACCCAGGCCAATCCTGTAGTTGATCTCTGTGTGGCTGATCTGACCTCTCTCCAGGTGAAGAATATGGAATTCGGCCAAGAAAGAACCTTTAGGATCAACTCATCCCTATCCACCTCTCAGGAGAAAGAACTGTGTAACTTATTGGAAAACCACTTGGATGCTTTTGCTTGGAGCTATAAGGAGATGAAGGAAGTCCACCCTTTAGTCTGTACTCATCACATTTACACTAAAGAAGATTGTAAACTAGTCATGCAGCCTCAAAGGAGGATGAATCCATCCCTTAAGGACATTGTCAAAGAAGAACTGTAAAAGTTGCTAGATGCGGGATTCATTTACCCCATCTCTGACAGTGAATGGGTCTCTCCTTTGGTGCTAGTGCCAAAGAAAAACGGGAAGTGGAGAATTTGTGTAGACTATCGGGAACTGAACAAGGCCACTAAGAAGGACCATTTCCTTTCGCCTTTCATAGGTCAAGTGTTAGATGGCATGGCAGGGAAGAAGTTCTTCTCCTTCCTAGATGGGTTTAGCAAGTACAACCAGATCTAAATCAGCACGGAAGACCAAGATAAGACCACTTTCACGTATCCTTGGGGTACTTTTGCATACCGGGTCCTTCCTTTTGGGTTATTCAATGCTCTCGCCACTTTCCAGAGAGAAGTACTGAGCATATTTGCTGAACTGGTTCATGATTCAGTGGAAATCTATATGGATGACTTTACCCCTTATGGTTCTAACTTCCAGGAAGCTCTGACTAACCTGGGAAAAGTTTTAGCCAAATGCATCGAAACGAACCTGTCCCTTAGCCCTGAAAATGCAAATTCCTGATGACTGAAGGGACCATGCTAGGTCATACAATTTCTCAACAAGGATTATAGGTGGATCCCAACAAGATTGCTATCATCTAAAGGGTCCCACCTCCTCAAAAGGTAAGAGATGTTCGGAGTTTCCTAGGCTTAGCAGGGTATTATAGAAGATTCATCAAGGATTTTAGTAAGCTAGCCTCTACATTGTTTGGTCTTTTGGGAAAAGATGCTAAATTCATATGGACTGACAACTGTCAAGAGGCTCTAGATACCTTGAAAGGTAAACTGGTAACTGCCCCAATTTTGAGAGGTCCAAACTGGGCCCTACCTTTCCATATTCACACAGATGCCTCGAACAAAGCAATAGGAGCAGCCTTAGGGCAAGTTGATGAGAAGCTGCCTTATGCCATATATTTTGTCAGTAAAAACTTGTCCAAGGTAGAATTAAACTACACTGTAACTGAAAAGGAGCTCCTAGCTGTAGTCCATTCCCTAAATAAGTTCAGACACTACATCACCGGCTATCAAACATTCGTACACACCGATCATGCTGCAATTAGGTATTTGATGAATAAACCAAATGTAAATGCTCGTATTATTAGATGGTTACTTTTATTGCAGCAATTTGATTTGACCATTGTTGATAAGCCGGGTAAGGAAAATTTTGTTGCTGATTTTCTGTCTAGATTAGATCTACTAGCAAGTGAAGAAGGAATGGTGGATGATCAAATTCCAGATGAACACCTATTTGCTATTTCAGTACTCTCTCCATGGTTTGCTGATATAGCAAATTACTTGGTTTCAGCACAGTTTCCGCCACACCTGTCCTCAAAAGAGAAGAGCAAGATCATGAGGAAAAGTGCCCCATTCACCTAGATTATGGGCAATCTTTTTAAGCTTGGCCCAGATCAGATTTTGAGGTGATGTGTCAGGGAGGAGGAAGTTTTTGACATTCTCCTAACCTGTCACGATGGACCCTATGGGGGCCATTTTGCAGTAAAAAGGACTGCCTTCAAAATTCTGCAAGCAGGTTACTATTGGCCCACTCTTCATCAAGATGTTAGAAAATATATCAGCCGATGTGACCGATGTCAAAGGATGGAGAAACCTACTCCAAGGGATGAGATGCCCCTGCAACCTCAAGTGACTTTCGAGCCATTTGAGAAATGGGGCATGGACTTTGTGGGTCCCATAAACCCTCCTTCAAAACAAAAATCTTACATCATTGTGTGTGCTGATTATCTGACAAAATGGGCAGAAACAAAGGTGATCAAGGTAGCAATAGAAGAAAAAGTAGCTGAGTTTTTGAGGGAAAATATCTTTTACAAGTTTGGCTATCCAAGAGAATTAGTCATAGATCAAGGGAGTCAGTTTACCTCCAATCTAATTGAAAACCTACTCACACATCACAAGATTAAGTACAGAGCTTCCACCCCTTATCACCCGCAAGCAAATGGACAGGTAGAAGTCACTAATAGAGCTTTAGAAGGGATTTTGACTAAGGCAGTGAGCAGTAGTAGAAAATATTGGGCAGATTGATTGGTTGAGGCCACCTGGGCCTATAACATCACATGCAAAACCACCACAGGGTTCACACCCTATGAGTTGGTCTACGGGAAGAAGGCTTTGTTGTCAATAGAATTTGAATATAACACATTAAGGATGGAAGCTCAACTAGACCTAGATCTCAGCCATGCACAAAAAGAAAGGTTACTTCAGCTAAATGAATTGGATGAGTAGAGATTACAGGCCCTTCTCCACTCAGAGGTAGTCCAACGTCAAAGAAAAATATGGCATGACAGACACCTCAAAGAAAAAAATTCCAAGAAGGAGATTAGGCACTGCTATATGATTCAAGATATAAAGATTTCAAGGGCAAACTGAGGACAAGATGGCTGGGACCATACATAGTAGAAAAATGCAATGACAATGGTTCAGCCTAATCTGGACCATCGATGAAGAAACCATCTCCATGCTCATCAATGGACATCGGTTGAAGATCTACAGGAAGCCCCTTTCCAAGCAGGAATTCATTGAGAATCTGAGTAAAATGGTGTTGGTAGTGGAGCAGGTCTCTGCCTCCACTCCACCCACACCTTGAGCTAAGAAAAAAAAAAGAGAAGAAAAAAACAAACAAAAAAAGAAAAAAAAGAAAGAAGAAAAAAGAAAAAAACAGAAAAAAGAATAAAAGATCCCTGGGTGAAAACCTCTTGGAGGTGCCCAGGGTAGGCAGTGAGGGTGAAAACCTCCTGGAGGCGCCCCAGCTATCTCATAAAAAAAAAGGGATGGAAAGGAAAAAAACAGAAAAAACCTAACTTCTTTTTTGCATTGCAAGTTGTAGGAGGGTCACACAAGAGAAAAACATGGCCAGCCTGCATAAACCCTTGATAACTCATTCCGCCATCGCCATTGTCTTTTCCCAGGCCTTGGTCTCATTTGTTCTGAAAATTTTGCATCCTACAGGAAACTCTGTGCATTCTACAGGAGGCTCCTGTAGAAACTACAGAGAGCCAAAAATCAAGTTCAGAGAAGAATCCGAGGGTGGGAAATTTGTCCAGAAGGCCTGTGGACCTCCCTGCCACCATCCATCCGCCTAATTCTCCATTCCATCCCTGCACACCCACACTTCCACTCGCTTTTCCTTCCCTGCACAGAAAACACAGAAATTCTGTTTCTTTCATTTTTAAACAAAAAAATGATGATGAATAAAACAACATCATTATTCACTAGTTTCTTACGTGATGTATCCCAGCTGTTACTCTTTTCCTTCAGAACCTTGTGTAGTTGTCTCTTCATTCCCTTCTCAAGCAATTAGCTAAGAATTTTAGAGGGAGAAGCAGCTACAGGAAATCCTGTAAGATTCCTGTAACAACTGATCCCTTTAAAAAACAAGCTCCAGAGGCAGGGTTAGTGCAGCGAAGATGTATACCACGTACGAGGAGTGGTGCCTGATCAAAAATCACCAGCAGAAGAATTTAGAGGCCACAAGCACCAGCACCAGCAGAAATAAAAAAAAAACAAAGTGCCAAGCCCGACCATGCAGAGAACGGTAATGACTAACAGGTAAGTGGCTAAACCTGTTCCTCTGTTGCATGAATATTATTTAGGAACTGCATGAACATTGAGATGGTCACGATCAAATGAAATCGGTAGCCAGATAACTGGCCACCCTCGTTCAATTCAAATCACCCTCGTTGAGTTCAAAAAAGCTTCATCCCATTCAAACAGCAGTTCAGATACGCAGTCAGTACATGTGGCCCGTCAACTTGGGAAGAAAAACTCAGAACCGGTAGTGGTGGTGGCGTATAAGAAGAATAATGGAAGTGATGGCAGGTTGGCGACATGAAATACCATTATGGCACTGGAGTAGGACCAACAGTCTGGATGGGGATAACGTACCCATCCTGCCACCTCACGTCGTCACCGCAGATCACGCCATCAGCTTAAGTACACTGTGGTCGAAGCGTCCACCACCTTTTGTTTTCATTTGAGTCGACGAGTTCTCAATTGCAACACTCACCTACCACCTTTAGAACAGAGAACCAGGTGTTCTCTGCCAGTTTTCAAAATCCTCCTATTTATTGGGCTCTACAGGAGCATTATTGCATTCTACAAGAGCAGGAACATTGTCTACAGGAGGATTTCTACAAGAAGGCCAGAGAGCAGCTCTGTAGAGGAAAAATTCGGATTTTTTGCCAAATTCGAGCTCAAAAAGAGGTAGGCTCAGAAACCCACTCTGCATGTGATATATCTATACAAGGTGGTGGGATTAGAAGCACAGTATTGGGTTGAAAAAGGAAAGGAACGTGAGCACAAAAGTTTGCCTGTGTTTTTCTGAATTCTATACAGTCTCTCCATTTTCTTCTCTGCACTCAAAATCTGTCTTTTTCTTCCACATATTCTCCTATAAAGAAGAGGTGCAACCATAAAAAAATCAAGCCCGTGAGAAGTGTGAATTTGCATGTGAAAGCCTTTTTATTTTGTGAGAAATAAGAAAAGCACTTTTTCATGTACTCTTTGTTTTGTCAAAATAGTATTTTCCTCAAAAAAAGGAAAAACCTGAGAAGTAAATTTAGGTTGGAAACAGGGTTTGAAGGGAGGAAAAAATTGAACATTGCTGTTGTGAAAGGGAGAAACACGAAAAATTCCCTCTCTGATTCCAAAAAGATAAACCTCAGTTATTCCTCTGTTTCCGGTTTTGAAACTATTGCCTTCTTCCTCACCTGAGCATTTCCAGAAGCCACTAAACACCATGCCAGGAGGTTTTATGAGAAAGGAGCCTTTGAACTCCAACAAATTGCATGAACACCCAGAGGTGGTAGCCCTCTTCACCAGGGCAAACTGGATGCTTTTCTTTAAGAGAATTCATGGATAAGATGAGGAGGTGACCGAGGAATTCTTAATGTCCTTGAGACCCCATTTGAAAACACATGCTACAGTCAGTTTCAGGGGTCTGACCCTTGAGCTTACACCAGAATTTATCAGCAGAATCACAAGTCTTCCACCTGGGCTCCCTTGGAGCAAAGAAGAAAAACCACTAGGACAGGTTGCTAAAAAGACATTTTTCCAGCCTGATGAGCATCTTGTAGAGGGTAAGAATGGGATCAGAAGGACAAGTTTACCTCATCCATGGGGTGAGGTCAGCTACTAGATCATGAAATATATCTCTTGTGAAAGAAGATTCAGTATAGTTTATGGTTATCACTTCAGATTATTGCATGAATTAAGATTTGGAATGGACTTACCTGCAACTAGAAAACTCAGTCTGCCATATTTTCTCCTCCAGTCTTTGATAGAGTGTGGCACCAAATTGAATGCAGGGGTCCTAGACCAGCTGGCCCCCCACGGGCTCATTAAATTGTTGGTAAAGGATTCCCTCCACACATACACCATCCCTATAGCCTGGGAAATTTTCAGGAATATGACTAGGGAAGATGACATAAAAACTCTCACAAATGAACTTAGTCCATTCGGTAATGAAGAGGAGGAGCAGATAGAGGAACTTGAAAAGGAAATCCATGAGGAAGCACAAAATATTAAAATAGAAGAAGAAAAAGAGGAAAAACAGAGAGAAGAAGAGAAAAATGACACAACCACAGCTGAACCTAAGGTAGAAAAGAAAATAGCATCAAAAGCAGAAAAGAGAAAGAGGACAAAAGCTGGAAAGAAGAAGACCAAGATAGCTTAGAAGAAGATTGCCACTAGAAAGGCAGAAACTCAGTAAAAAAAAGAGAAAACACCACCTAAGACAGCAGAAATTAGAACAGAAACAACAGACATAGGCAAAACTGCATAGGGTGAAGAAGAAAAACAATAGGAAGAAATATCCCCTGAAACATTGGCAAGGGAAGCAACAACTGTTCTTACTGCATTGAGCACTCCAGCTAAGCAAAAGGGAAAAATAAAAAGACAGACATCAATGTATTTCAAAGCCTGGAGGAGAACCAAAATCAAGGTGGGCAAGCCCCAGCCACCATCAAAAGAACCCATTATCATTGAGGATGCACCTATTGTGACAAAGGAGGAATCCCCCTCCAAAATATCCATCACCTACGAGAGAGGGAGTCCTAAGACCTCCACCTGGAGGGAAAGGACCAAATTGATGGACTCTAAAGTAGTCCTGCAGGAGGCACAAACCTCTCTACAGGAGACACTGGCCAAGCTCAAAAAAACTGCAAAACTGGAAAGGAAGGTAGAGGAATAGTCCTAAGAGGAAGGTAAGGCAAAAGAAACACCAGAACCTAGACCTCAGCCTAACTTAGGCTCCTATTACAATATTCTGGAGGGTGGGAAGAACATCCCACAAAAATTCGTTGTACCTCTTTTCTTTGAACTAGAAAAAGAAAGGGTCAGGACCCACACCTAGATGCAGGTTGCTAAATCTAAGGGAGTTGAAAATATAGGGCACATGGAAAACAAGTTGAGAGAGATGAGCAGGGATTTGAGCATGGTAAGGCACACAGAGAGCATCAGAAGAGCTCAACTACAGGAAGAAAATGAACTGTTGAAAAAGCAGCTGCAAGAGAGGGAACCTCAAGGAGGAAATAAGCTGCCAATCTTGGAAGGATAGCAACAAAAAGAGGGACCCCAGGTAGATAGTGAGGTAGCAGAGAAACAACAACAACAACAAGAACCACAAACAGATAGTGAAACACTGATGAAACAACAGCAAGAAAGAGAATCTCAGGTAACAACTGAAGTGCCGAATTTGAAAAAGCAGTTGCAGGAAAAGGAAGCCCAACTAGCCTGCATGGCCAGCTGGGCAATGGAGGCATTGCAGTGCAGACAACCAGCTAAATCCTATGCACTGTATCTCAAAGACCAGTGGCTCCAATTCCAAATTAAGACATTGGCCCAGAGGGGCACAATCCCATTTCAAGATTATGGTCAATTTATGGATTTATGTGATAACAGTTCAGCCGAGGATAAAGCAAGGTTAGCAAAATCTTACCTACACAACATGGCACTTCCTGACATGAATTTATGGGATCCAAATGCTGCATTGGGAGACTTACAGCTAATGGCTATGGCTTCTTGGATGAGCCATGAGGAAAAGAGAGTAGTGGAAATTCAAAAGATAATGGCAAAAGAGCTAAGTGAGCCCCTGATGATAAGGGCAGAACCAACAGAACCATTGGCTCTCATCTATGCCCATGAACACCTTGCAGCCAATCCCCAAGTTCTCCCTGATTATGTTGACAGGCAAGCACAAGCTATTGCTCATTTTGAAGATATGGAGAGATTGTTTGGCAATGACTGCCTTCATGCATGCATGAGAAGGTGGAATACATTGCCACATAGCTTAAGGATCAAGGAGTATCACTCCCCAAATAGAATGAGGGAGGCCATGAGGAGAGTACCCCTATACAAACACTCAATGCAAAACTTGAAAGCCAACTGGATTGGTCTTAAGTTCAGTCCTCCACTACTGTTAGGACTGTTGGAAGGAGTTAAGGAGGAGGAAGAACATAAACAATGGGAGGAAGTGGACAGGAAAGTAGGTTTCCATGATAGAGAGGAGGACATCAAATCAAAGGCTTAGGATGTCAAGGAATCTGTTCAAGCTATTAAAGACGAAGAGCTAGATTAGTTGCTCAGAGGATGAGCAACCCATTCAATAGCGGGGTGATGATGAGCCCCATAAATGGGTAACTATATGGGCTCATTTTGCCTATTATTTTCATTTAATCCACCATTATCAATAGTTTTGTGCATATTTTTGAATATATTTATGTCAATAGAGTGAATGGGGATAGTCACCTTGCCATGTAGTCTAATGAATGTTTATTGCAGATTTTTCAGACAATTTTGGAGGAAGACAAGGAAATTATGAGCAAATGGCAGCCAAACTTGAGGAAACAGGGAAGAGGACTTGTAGGAGGGGTGTCTCCTTCATTAATGACCCTTTCCCCGAATTCTCCACCAGCAGCTCGGAGTACATAGGCCCACATTGATGATTCCAAGGCACAGCTGAGCAAGTCAAGTAGGGCTACTTTTATCTTCAGTTCCAGGTAGTCGAGTTCCTTAAGTTTAGGAGGACTGTTGGGAATCCCCATTTGTATAAATAAGAAGGCTTCAAGCCTTAGTAGGTTATCCATTTATTAGTCTATTTTCGCACTTTGGTGCAGCATTGTACTCATCTCATTTTCGAGCTCTTTTTGAGACAGTTTTTATGTGATGTAACTGCTATTTTTGATAATGAAGATGAATGAAGTTTTGAGCTAGCACTGATTTTTTCCGAAGGGCTAAAGCTCTTGGGTTAGGGCCCAACCCAAGTTTCCCATCACCTCTTTTGTGTACTTATATGTTTTTTTGTTTCCATTCATGAGTTAATTTCTGCTGCATATACTCATTTTACTTCATTAGATTAGGTTGCTTTTGATGGTTAAGATAGTTGTTTTTGCTTCAAGTTGCTTAAGTAAGTTGCTGCAGTGACAGAAAAAGATCCAAAAAGGCAATAGCAGGTCTTGATCTCCTTTCTGCCTCCTTGGGACCATGATTTGAGGTCAAGGCACTACTGTTGCCACCAAAAACACAACTTTTGCTCTTCCAATGCAACTGCTAGTGTGATATTTCAAGTTGGAGAAGTTGATATTAGTTTGGATTCATATGATTATATCATTTCCTATTCATTTACCATGGTTTTCTCGCATGATTTTCTGTTCATAAGGTATTGTTCAGCATTTTTTTGGTTTTAGGTCAGAAATTAGGTTAAGATAAACAAAACTCCGTTTTTTTATTCTTGTTTTGGTCAGTTTTGAGAAGTAAGTGTGCAGATCTCTTGTAGAAAATTCCATCTCATCATTCCTCCATAAAAAATCCAACACCATCTCACCTCTCATAGATCCCCCAGCTCTTTCGCCACATTTCGCCGGTCTGCCCTAATTTCTGCGTTTTTTCATAAAGTTGCTTTCTTGCGATTTGAACAAATCCAACGATCTCCTTCATTCCTGATCTTCCTTGACAAGTTCTAGACCCCTCAACACCTTCATCCAGCCTTCATTTCCATTTTCCCATCATTTTTCCACGTTCAAACTTCCAAAAACCACTTTCAGCCTCCTCTTGTAGATCCTCCTGTAGAACCTCCTGTAGATCCCCTGCATCCTCTTGTAGAACTTCATGTGACTGATTTTTCGAAGTCTGATCGCAATGGAAGTCTTCAGAAGGGTACTAGGGGCTTCGTAGGACCTCTCCACACCTTTCTCACCATCTGCAAAAGCCAACTCCATCTTCCTTTGCCACCAAACCTCTGCACAGTCACAACCAATCAAATCATAAGCATAATAATTCCACATAAAAATAATCAAAAGTACAAAAAGATTATTTCTTATAATTTCTCTTCAAAAGTAGCTTGAATAAATGCAATTTACCTTTTCAGTAGTCAATGGCACCCATTTTAGTAGTTTCCATCTCTTTTCTTACACAAGTAGGGTTAGTGGGTAAACTAGGGTTTGCTAAGGTTTGTGTTTCATTCCAGTTTCCCTTCTCTTTCTGCAAGTAGAATAGCCCCTGTAGAGTTAGTTTCCTTTCATCGCAGTTAAAGCTTCTTCTGAGAACTCACAGAAGTTGGCTTAATCTCTTAGCGAACTTGTGCCAGCTGATCAAGTGACAGCCTGCAGTAAGAGCTAGTACTTGTGCATACAACACCGTCGCTTCCAAGTTTGTTACGAACTACCAGGTTGATAAAAATAAATAAGGAAGCCCCAAGAGTTGCAGCATTATTGCTGCAGTACTGGAGCTCACCACAAATTTAAGTTTCATTTACAGAATAAAGATAACAAAGGTAACCCTTGGTCAGTCTTTCACTGGACTTATTTAGTTAGAAATAACTCAGAGCAGTATTCTTATACTGATTATGTTGATATTTTTTATATACCTCACTATGTTTGCTAAGCAGTGATGTAATCCCAAGGATTTCATCAGAGATAAAGAAATTTGTACACATGTTAGAGCAAGCCAAATTTGGAGACTAGTAATTATACCAGAACTACACTGAGATTAGAGTTTATGGATCATAATTTCCTCCTTACAGGTTGCCAGTTTTTGTACTTGTTACGATCTTTGCATTGGAATACTCTAGGAAAATGTTAAATATAAATGAAGTTAATTTTTTCTCCTATAATACAAAAGAAAAATTCAAATTAAAATCTCATATAGGTCCCTACCTCATCAACGTCAAAGTTGCAGCAAAGGAAATAGATGAAATCTTGAGTCAAATGAAATTCAAACTCAATTTTTCTTGGTCTTATGATCCTCAGGGCATCATTTCCAATCTCACATCGAAACAAACAAGTACTTCCTATGCACACACACACACCAAGGAATGAGATTGAACATTATTCCAATCAAGAAGAATGGATAGAGGGTACTTTACAGGAAGCTAAAGAACAATTGGTCAATCAGTCATCCATGGAGACACCTATTTATAAAGAAAATATAGTCAAAAGGGAAAGAGAAGGCATGTCCCCAACTGACTCTAAAGCTGCACAACTTCTTGTTTTCAAAAGGGAAAATACCAAGGACCAAAATAATAGTCAAAAGTGAAATTCTCAAGTCAATCCTCAAGTGATTACTATTCAAGATAAAACTCCAGAGAAAGGGGACACAAAGCAGTCGACCATAGTGATTTTATCAGGGACCCCTATCATTCATTCTACTCAAGTAGTATAAACAGTAAAATCACCTACTGTAGAAGTAATAGTCCAATATCGAGTATCATCCAGTTCAAAGATTTCAACTCAGCAAAGTATCTTTTCAAGTGTTACACTAAAAAATGTCACCATGACTATTTACAGTTAGTATGGCTCAATCAACAGTCATGCTACCCTCTTAGGCAAGTCTTATGCCTCTGCTATCCATCTCAAACTCAAAGAAGAGAGAAAGTCTTGTAAAAAATGTGTTTATCTCTGGGGACGCAAGTTCTCTCAAGCCTTAGCTGCGGGGACGCTCACAATGTTCACAAAGGCTGCGTCTTTGGATGCTCTGTATATTAAGGGACAGGTGCGTCCTTCTGTAAAAGGCAAAATGCGCAAGTTTCATCTTAAAAAAGTTACTTGTGGTTACTTCTAGAACTTTCTAGAGGTCGGTTTGATGAAATGGATGCGCCTCCAGTTGGTTCATGTATCCCTATTAAGGAGGAACTTATCCCATCAATAAGGGAGCTATCCCACCCAAAGAGGGGGATTATCCCATTGATGGTGGACCTGAATAACCTCTTTACAACACTATAAATAAAGGCATTGAGCCAGAGGGAGGGGAGGTTGAAGCTATACATTTTCTTTGGGTAAATGCTGCAGGAATTAGGACTCCCATTTAGAACCTTGTGAGGAGAGATTGTCTTTGCTTGATTCTACTTGGAAGTGGGTGAGCTTTGTCAAAGTAGAGGAAAACCCTTGATGGACCCTGGGAGGAACTTGCACAACACCAAGGCCAGGTTGTAATAGTTTCTTTGTTTCGTTATTAATACAAACTGGTTCATTTTTCTCAATAGCTTGTGTTAATGAGTTATTTCATGTGTTCCTTGGTCTGCATGTTGAATGTATGTTTTATTATATGAGATGCAAGTGCTTGGTAATTGTTTGATTGTTTGTGGTTGCAGGAATTGATGTGAAGGAGGAGCTCATCCAGATCGGCAAGGACGGACTACAACAACAACGTTTTGGAATAAGGTAAGCCTAAACACTTGTAGTTTTCATGTTTTAAAAGATGTATTTAGAGAAAGATTGCTCCATTTTGTCTTGTTTGTCGCTAGAGAGTTTAGACTCCTAGGGAGGTCAGATGTGTCCGCACAAACGACTTTTTCCGCCACGACAAATTGGCGACTCCACTGGGGACTCCATTAATGTGAAAGTTTTTTCCTTTGTGTGAACTTTGCTCTGAGAAAATCATTTTTATTTTCTGGTTTTTGACTGTGAGAATTAGTATTTGGGTGGCTTAGCTTTAGATTTAGTTAGATTTGGTTTTTCTTAACTTTTCCAGAAAGACGCACCCTCTGAGTACTTTACAGTGCGTCTTTGGACGCGCTGTTGCCGTTTGCACAGAGCGGGCCCGCGCCTGTTCTAACGGGTTGCCTGCGTCTTCCTGTAAGAGTTTCTTTGTTTCGTTATTAATGGAGTCCCCAGTGGAGTCGCCAATTTGTCGTGGCGGAAAAAGTCGTTTGTGCGGACACAACTGACCTCCCTAGGAGTCTAAACTCTCTAGCGACAAACAAGACAAAATGGAGCAATCTTTCTCTAAATACATCTTTTAAAACATGAAAACTACAAGTGTTTAGGCTTACCTTATTCCAAAACGCTGTTGTTGTAGTCCGTCCTTGCCGATCCGGATGAGCTCCTCCTTCACATCAATTCCTGCAACCACAAACAATCAAACAATTACCAAGCACTTGCATCTCATATAATAAAACATACATTCAACATGCAGACCAAGGAACACATGAAATAACTCATTAACACAAGCTATTGAGAAAAATGAACCAGTTTGTATTAATAACGAAACAAAGAAACTCTTACAACCTGGCCTTGGTGTTGTGCAAGTTCCTCCCAGGGTCCATCAAGGGTTTTCCTCTACTTTGACAAAGCTCACCCACTTCCAAGTAGAATCAAGCAAAGACAATCTCTCCTCACAAGGTTCTAAATGGGAGTCCTAATTCCTGCAGCATTTACCCAAAGAAAATGTATAGCTTCAACCTCCCCTCCCTCTGGCTCAATGCCTTTATTTATAGTGCTGTAAAGAGGTTATTCAGGTCCACCATCAATGGGATAATCCCCCTCTTTGGGTGGGATAGCTCCCTTATTGATGGGATAAGTTCCTCCTTAATAGGGATACATGAACCAACTGGAGGCGCATCCATTTCATCAAACCGACCTCTAGAAAGTTCTAGAAGTAACCACAAGTAACTTTTTTAAGATGAAACTTGCGCATTTTGCCTTTTACAGAAGGACGCACCTGTCCCTTAATATACAGAGCGTCCAAAGACGCAACCTTTGTGAACATTGTGAGCGTCCCCGCAGCTAAGGCTTGAGAGAACCTGCGTCCCCAGAGATAAACACATTTTTTACAAGACTTTCTCTCTTCTTTGAGTTTGAGATGGATAGCAGAGGCATAAGACTTGCCTAAGAGGGTAGCATGACTGTTGATTGAGCCATACTAACTGTAAATAGTCATGGTGACATTTTTTAGTGTAACAGATTGCCCCCTAAAGTGCGAAGCCTGGAATAGATTAGGGTTTTGTAATTCTAGGAAGGGTGAAGCGCTTTATCATTTCAAGGATTGTCTTGTGGATGACCTGGTTGGAACCTGCAATTTTCAACACAAAATACATGTATAAGATTATATCATCACTGAGGTAGGCATTCCCATGCTCAGATTCAAAACTTTAACTAATGGACTAACTACTCTGATACAGGAATGATCTTGCAGTACATCATTTTTATAGACTTTTGTAGACACAGTATGGACGCAGCCATCTGTTTATGATTAGTCTACATAGATAATGAATACAAAACTCCTCGCAGCCTGGATGGTAGAAACTAGATCCAGGGTCTTCACTTCTACTTCCCGAATTGGTACGATTCTAGCCATGTGATTAAATGATTTGATGTCGAACATGTTAGAAACCACTTGATTACCAGTCGATGATGTAAACTGTTAACAAGCGTGAGAGAGACCACCAGTAATGTCAATGGTTCTCAAAGTACCAAGCACAACCCGTGAAATGTGAATAGATGTTTTGATGTCGAACACTTCACGGAATCCTTTGATCGAAAGTCAATGATGTAAACTGACGTCAAAGGTGAGAAACCTGCCATTGATGCATGCAGACTTCAAGGTACTGTCGATTCCTAAGTCATCTTTCTAGATAATGTGTCGATGTCGATAGAAAGCGACCCGTTGCAGGCAAGCCTGCAACACGAAATCATTGTTCAAGTTGAAGAAATGTTGCTGTAAGGACTGACTCAGGGATGGTCAAATGGATGACAAGTATTTTGCAGATGAAAGTTTTGCTTGCAGACCTCTTGAACACATAACGACACGACAGATGGCTTGGTGACGAATAACTCAAAGTTAATCCCCGGAACCCGGTTAAAGACTTTCAAAGTGGTTTGATCAACTGTGAGGTAAAAGATTTCCCAACCCAGGTGAATGAGACAGTGTCGTGTTCAAGAGCGGTGATAAAGTTTCTTTCGAGACAAAAGGTAACAAACAGGTTCATTCTTCTCTCTTTTCCCCCACCATTTCTGGCAAGTACCTCTTTATTTTTAACAAGCTTGAGGAGGATAACATATGCTTGATTATAAGCTCATCCTTCGGACGAGTCCAACCTAGTTTAAATTCGAACCCTAGGAAGGAGTGGTTCGTTCCTGTTTGTAATTGAACAGGTCCTCTACTGTAAAAGTTTAACGAGCCCAGTATAGGAGAAACTCGGCGTTTTTCAATTTTAGAGAGTCTGAAAAAACTAAACGAGACTCCACGTTGAACTTTTTCGTACATTTGTGTCCCTCAAGCCCGAAAAAGTATAAAATATTACCTGGGGGAACCGCTTGATCTTGCGATCAAGGAGTACTTTCATAATAGTGTCGTTGACCTGAAAAGTAAAAAGCGATCAAGGACACGTCGTTTTATTTCCTTATCGAGTTTGAAACGACAAAAACCCGGCAATCTTTTCCTGATTTTGCGGTCAGAAAAGAGCTAAAAGGGGACCGTCTTTTAATTCCATTTTAACGAGTGTAAAAAAAACGCTCGGCGATCTTTTCATGTTTTAGGAGTCAGAAAAGGGCTTAAAAGATGACTCTGATATTTTTGTTTGTGAAAAATGACAATTTCCCTCGAAATCCCTTTGTCCTGCACAAAAGCAACACATTACTCATACCTGTTTAAAATAGGCAAAAATACATCGAAAAACATCTTTTCATGGTAAAAAATGAACTAATTCATCCAAAAAACCTATAAAAAGACCTTTTACCATGTCATTTTTACCGTTTCACTGTTGAGGTTGAAAAAGGAGCTTTTGACAAGAAAATTTCCCGTGGTCGCTGCGGAAAATCCGACCGTCGGAATCGAACGCCGTCTTATCCAGGTATTTTACACATCCTACTCTGCATTTCTATCCGTTTAGAATTAATTTTTAGGTCTTAGTTTCATTTTTTGGGGGGGTTTTGGTTTTGGAATGCGCCTCTCGGCGGACGCGGGTGCCCTTCGGGTGACCCGCGTCCCCCGACTTTTTCCTATACAGGAAAATGGTTGGAAGACGCGGTCCGCCTTCAGGCCAACCGCGTCCGGGTGCCCTGTGCTGTAAATTCGGGGTGCGTCTTCCGTGAAATGCGCATTTCAAAACCCCAACCCCCTCAAATAACTATCTAAAAATTCCCAAATCAATTTCTAATGAATATTTCTGGTGTGCAGGGCATTAACCATGTTAGATTGGAGAGAACGAGAGCATGTAGAGGATGATGAAGTTGCAATAAATCATCAACCTTCCCTGGATGCCCTAAGAGCATGCGGGTTATACAAATACTGGACCATACCGGGCATGAGGGGCCAGGTAAGATTCTTGGAATGGTTGGTTGAGCGATGGAACGTTCAAGAACAATGCTTTTACATAGGAGGGCACCAGCTCGAGATAGAGCCCTCGGATGTATACTTTCTCACTGGCTTGCCAAACAGAGGCGAGCAACTCAGTCTTGTGGGGACTAGCCCGGGTGGCCAATCCCTTGATAGTCTCCGCGACGAGTGGTGCACACCTGGGGCTCACCATTCGAAAGGCATAGAGATAAAACACATCACTCTGCGTGAACTCAAAGTCATAGCTTTCACGGTTACCAGAATTTGCGGCGCGGCTGCTTTACACATTGCTTCCGGATCCCAAATGCGGATGGCAATTGACTGTTACCAAGGCACCATTTTCAACTGGTGTGAAGCTGTGTCAGCTCATATGAAGAGCCAACTGACCAAGGCAAAGAACGGACGACTAAAGACTTTTGGATATGGGCCTCTAGTCGTGAGATTTGCCTTGGAGAGAGTTCCAATGCTGATCCCTCAGCAACTCACTGTTGATATCTTGGGTCCTCGGGAGCCAAAGCTGATACGATGGGTTGCGGTGATGGCTCGGCATCCTGACGAGGGCACGGCGGTGGTTCGATTCTCAGATAGTTACTTTCACTGGTTAGAGGACCAGGTTTTTTCGATACAGGACTTTCCGTATGCCGGAGTGGATTTTAGAGGTGATACGGACATGGTTCTTCCACCGGGAGAACAATGGGATGACAGAGGTACTTTATTTTTCACAAGTTTTCTAATTATGTATTTTTTTATTTTTCATATATATCGTCTCAAAACTAACAGTAAAATTTTCAAAATGCAGATGTTGGTCCACAGCGTCCAGCCAACCTCCGGCCTTTTGATAGACTACATCCAACTGCACCGGTACCGGCCCCACAGGACGCGGCTGCAGAAGTACTAGCTGAGTTGGAGCATGATCTAGAGCGTCTCACGATAGATATACCTGAGACTACTATGGACGACATTCCTACCAGGCTTCAGCGCTTCGTAGTCGCGGTCCCTGGACCGTTTAGGAGATTTTTGCGTAAGGTAGCCCGCGCAGTGGTGTCATACAGAGAGCACCACCAGTGATTGACTAGTCACTTTTGTAGTCACATGTGACATTTTGACTTTTTGTACTTATCATTTTTGCCGATCATAAGGTGTTTTTCAACCTATGATCGAAGACGATGTATATTTTTTGACACACTCCTATCTATATATATATCACTATTACTGGCTTATCTTGTTTAACATATGTGATGAAATGTTTTTAAATTTACTTGCATGATTATCGTAAATGTCTGTCCAACATTCGAGAAGCAATTGCATCTACTAATGTATTTAAAGACCTTGGAATATGTTGATATTCAATGTAATCAAATTCACGTTCCAAGAGACGCACTCTCAAAAACAACCTTAATAACACAGGATTTCTAATGGCATAAACTCTATTAAGCTGTAATACAACAAGTTCAGAATCTAACCTCACTATCAAACGTCGAATTCCAAATGAAATAGATTCGGATAATAATTCAACCACTGCACTGTATTCTGCAATGTTGTTCGTTGTTTGACCGAGGCTTACCCCATGCATAGAAACTAACTCGTCAGAGGGCGAATAGATAACCCAAGCTGCGGAAGAGATATTCCGTGTACTACGACAAGCACCATCAGCAAATCCGATGTATGTTTGGAGAGGCGTCGACATCTGCAATATCAAGAGTAAAACCAAGATAAGCCAGAATAACGACGAAAAACACACTCTCTAAGCTAAGCACACTGACTAAACTAACAAACATGCTAGCTAGAAAGAAAATCTAACCTCTCTAAAGATTTCTCCATACCCACCATTTAAGCATAATACCTCTTTAGGTAAAGTCCATTTCTGGGTTTACCCAAAGAGTCCCCATCAAAATCAACCAGCTCATAAGCCCCTTTTGCTAGCTTTCGCTTTACAATGTAGGGTCCATGCCACATAGGAACGAATTTTCCAACACCTAGCTTATCGTTAGCTTGATCATATAATAGCACTAGGTCTCCTTCCGAAAAACTTCGAGGTGTTACATTTCTATCATACTGAGCTTTCATTCGTTTCGCGTGAGTCTCGATTGCCAATGTAGCGTCACGTCGATTCTCATCTAATTTAGCCAAGTACAATAAACGTTTCTCCTCTTCGGAAGTAGCTGGAAGTAATTCGACAGCCATTTGAAGTGATGGGATTTCGCATTCAATGGGTAACACAGCTTCCAAGCCATAAACTAGCTGGAAAGGAGTGAACCCAAATCTAACCTGGTTAATGCCCTGCACACCAGAAATATTCATTAGAAATTGATTTGGGAATTTTTAGATAGTTATTTGAGGGGGTTGGGGTTTTGAAATGCGCATTTCACGGAAGACGCACCCCGACTTTACAGCACAGGGCGCCCGGACGCGGCTGGCCTGAAGGTGGACCGCGTCTTCCAACCATTTTCCTGTATAGGAAAAAGTTGAGGGACGCGGGTCACCCGAAGGGCACCCGCGTCCGCCGAGAGGCGCATTCCAAAACCAAAACCCCCCCAAAAAATGAAACTAAGACCTAAAAATTAATTCTAAACGGATAGAAATGCAGAGTAGGATGTGTAAAATACCTGGATAAGACGACGTTCGATTCCGACGGTCGGATTTTCCGCAGCGACCACGGGAAATTTTCTTGTCAAAAGCTCCTTTTTCAACCTCAACAGTGAAACGGTAAAAATGACATGGTAAAAGGTATTTTTATAGGTTTTTTGGATGAATTAGTTCATTTTTTACCATGAAAAGATGTTTTTCGATGTATTTTTGCCTATTTTAAACAGGTATGAGTAATGTGTTGCTTTTGTGCAGGACAAAGGGATTTCGAGGGAAATTGTCATTTTTCACAAACAAAAATATCAGAGTCATCTTTTAAGCCATTCCATCGCTCAACCAACCATTCCAAGAATCTTACCTGGCCCCTCATGCCCGGTATGGTCCAGTATTTGTATAACCCGCATGCTCTTAGGGCATCCAGGGAAGGTTGATGATTTATTGCAACTTCATCATCCTCTACATGCTCTCGTTCTCTCCAATCTAACATGGTTAATGCCCTGCACACCAGAAATATTCATTAGAAATTGATTTGGGAATTTTTAGATAGTTATTTGAGGGGGTTGGGGTTTTGAAATGCGCATTTCACGGAAGACGCACCCCGACTTTACAGCACAGGGCGCCCGGACGCGGCTGGCCTGAAGGCGGACCGCGTCTTCCAACCATTTTCCTGTATAGGAAAAAGTCGGGGGACGCGGGTCACCCGAAGGGCACCCGCGTCCGCCGAGAGGCGCATTCCAAAACCAAAACCCCCCCAAAAAATGAAACTAAGACCTAAAAATTAATTCTAAACGGATAGAAATGCAGAGTAGGATGTGTAAAATACCTGGATAAGATGGCGTTCGATTCCGACGGTCGGATTTTCCGCAGCGACCACGTTAGAATGGCTCAATCAACAGTCATGTTACCCTCTTAGGCAAGTCTTATGCCTCTGCTATCCATCTCAAACTCAAAGAAGAGAGAAAGTCTTGTAAAAAATGTGTTTATCTCTGGGGACGCAGGTTCTCTCAAGCCTTAGCTGCGGGGACGCTCACAATGTTCACAAAGGCTGCGTCTTTGGACGCTCTGTATATTAAGGGACAGGTGCGTCCTTATGTAAAAGGCAAAATGCGCAAGTTTCATCTTAAAAAAGTTACTTGTGGTTACTTCTAGAACTTTCTAGAGGTCGGTTTAAAAATGTCACCATGACTATTTACAGTTAGTATGGCTCAATCAACAGTCATGCTACCCTCTTAGGCAAGTCTTATGCCTCTGCTATCCATCTCAAACTCAAAGAAGAGAGAAAGTCTTGTAAAAAATGTGTTTATCTCTGGGGACGCAGGTTCTCTCAAGCCTTAGCTGCGGGGACGCTCACAATGTTCACAAAGGCTGCGTCTTTGGACACTCTGTATATTAAGGGACAGGTGCGTCCTTCTGTAAAAGGCAAAATGCGCAAGTTTCATCTTAAAAAAGTTACTTGTGGTTACTTCTAGAACTTTCTAGAGGTCGGTTTGATGAAATGGATGCGCCTCCAGTTGGTTCATGTATCCCTATTAAGGAGGAACTTATCCCATCAATAAGGGAGCTATCCCACCCAAAGAGGGGGATTATCCCATTGATGGTGGACCTGAATAACCTCTTTACAGCACTATAAATAAAGGCATTGAGCCAGAGGGAGGGGAGGTTGAAGCTATACATTTTCTTTGGGTAAATGCTGCAGGAATTAGGACTCCCATTTAGAACCTTGTGAGGAGAGATTGTCTTTGCTTGATTCTACTTGGAAGTGGGTGAGCTTTGTCAAAGTAGAGGAAAACCCTTGATGGACCCTGGGAGGAACTTGCACAACACCAAGGCCAGGTTGTAAGAGTTTCTTTGTTTCGTTATTAATACAAACTGGTTCATTTTTCTCAATAGCTTGTGTTAATGAGTTATTTCATGTGTTCCTTGGTCTGCATGTTGAATATATGTTTTATTATATGAGATGCAAGTGCTTGGTAATTGTTTGATTGTTTGTGGTTGCAGGAATTGATGTGAAGGAGGAGCTCATCCGGATCGGCAAGGACGGACTACAACAACAGCGTTTTGGAATAAGGTAAGCCTAAACACTTGTAGTTTTCATGTTTTAAAAGATGTATTTAGAGAAAGATTGCTCCATTTTGTCTTGTTTGTCGCTAGAGAGTTTAGACTCCTAGGGAGGTCAGTTGTGTCTGCACAAACGACTTTTTCCGCCACGACAAATTGGCGACTCCGCTGGGGACTCCATTAATGTGAAAGTTTTTTCCTTTGTGTGAACTTTGCTCTGAGAAAATCATTTTTATTTTCTGGTTTTTGACTGTGAGAATTAGTATTTGGGTGGCTTAGCTTTAGATTTAGTTAGATTTGGTTTTTCTTAACTTTTCCAGAAAGACGCACCCTCTGAGTACTGCACAGTGCGTCTTTGGACGCGCTGTTGCCGTTTGCACAGAGCGGGCCCGCGCCTGTTCTAAAGGGTTGCCTGCGTCTTCCTGTAAAAATTTAGAAAAACTCCATTCTTGCTTTAATTGCTTTTAGATTTTGTTTTTTCTCAGTGTTTTCTGCCCAGATCCTTTAGTACCCTGTCAAAAATTTTCACCTGAACTTGTTTTGTGAGCTTTGAGTGTTTTAGTGGATTTCAATGAAGTTTAGGCCTAGGGTTTGATTTTTGAATAGGTCCTGTAGTGACTTTGACGGTAGAAAGTTGTCCAGCCTTAGATCTCTCTGGTTTGTCAGCCTTCTTAGAAGTCGGGCCTGTCGTAAAGTCTCCTTGTGTGAGCAGCTTGCCATTTAAGTTGTCTTTTGGGTCAAATTTCGAATTACTTGTTTATAAAGTGTTGATTTCCATTTTACAAAAGAACAAAAAGATTAGAGTTTTGTTTTGACTAGTTTTTGGTTCTGCAATAAGCTAGTCCTTGATTTGATTGTGATCAAGTAAAACACCTTAGAATAATCATTGTTGGCTTTGCCTCATTAGGTTAATTAGGGTAATTTCCTTTTGATTTGTTTTTTGAGTGAATTTTCATAGATTTCATAGTTTGCAATTGATTTTTATTAAAATAGATTTATGTTTTTCGTTAAATAAGAAAAATACAAAAACATCTCCTTTTAAAAGTTTTGTTTCAAGTAGCATTTAAAGTTTTTGGAAAAAAAAGAGTTTTTTCGTGCAAGTAAAGAGTGGTCATGTTTTTATGCTTGGAAAAGACAAACGAATTGTTTCTTTGATTGTCTTTAATTAAGAAGTTGCTTTTATAAAAATTGCATTCTCTCAACTTTTTAGTTAAGCAATTCATCGAAAAAGTAAAGTAGTGGGTAAATCATCCTAGGTGCATTTTGTAGTGGTTTCGAGTCGAGTCAACACACCACTGGTTTCACTTCCATCACCTTTTGACTTAAGAAACAACCTTAAAAGTAACGCTTAAATTAAAATCAATCTAGTAATTTTTATTTTTCTAGGGCTCTGAAACACCAACATAGCTTAGGCTAGGGTCTTGGAGTAGGTGAGTACTTAACTCTCCAAGACTACAAAACCAAACAGATAGTTTATCTTGAGTAGAATAAATCCAATTGTTTCAATTGCACTCTGGGAAAGCTCCTCTTAAAGGAGAAGCACGAGCTCGTGTCCGAACCAGTGAGGGGATCATTCCCCCCTCGTTGGGAACGACGCCAGATAGTACGTATTACAAACGGTAAACCTCGGATTGACCATTGTCGAGGAGCCAGGGGTCACTTATCGGTAAACCTTGGATTACTGTCAAGGAGCCGGTAAGGGGATTGAGCTTGTTACTCTGCCCTTGCGTGCTGTCGGAGTTTAGACTGTTCCCCCAGGTGTAATTGTTGTGATTGGTAACTTTAGTGACCATAATCTTTAGGGTTCTACCGAGGTGACGGTGGAGGGAAGGTCCCACTGTACCTGGAGCAGACATCGGTTATACTCACTTGGATTTTCCGGGGGGTTCACTTCACTTCGAGACGTTTAAAGTGGAGGAACTTGTGCCGGTCTATTCATTAAGCAGGTTGCCGGGGTAACTGTTCCACCCGCCATTTCTGTACTGAATCCAGCGAGGTTGGACTTCATCACCAACTAGCGCTTTTGGTCCGGAAGACTACTGTTTGTGTTTGGTTTGACGCTCTAGATTCTTTAGGCGTGTGCTTCAAATTTGTTTGCTTCTTTAGAAGACTTTAGGTGGTTTGATTTGAAATTTTTTACTTTGTTTTCGTGTGTTGTAGTTAAAAATCTTTAATTGTGGCGGAATTACCGAGACAGTCCCGTCGACTTCGGGGCAAGTCTCCTGAGATTGTTACCGGAATAGATTTGTTAAGAAAACTCCGTAAATCGCGGGGTGAATCTCCTGAAGACATTCCGGGTCAGTACGAAGGGTTAAAGGTCCTTGTAACTCCTCCTAGTGATAGTAGAGTAGGTTCACCTGAAGAAGGAGAATCTTCCTTGGTAGTCCATCCAGATTACCAAAGTTTAGAGACAGGTTATAATCCCGAAGCTGTTTCAGTTTCTGAGCTTGTCGGTAATTTTTCGTCTGCTAGTGATACAGGCGAAGAACCTGAAATATCTGAACCTGTTACTCCAACTTCTAGTGTTCCAGATTCACCAAGAATAGAAAGAATTATCACCGAAAATCTTCCTACTGGTTTGATTGCTATAGAAGAGCTTGCTCCAGAGGAGGATATAGGTGTCTCTAACCTTGAAGGTCAGCTTACTATTGATCTAAGGGAGCGTGAATCCATCTTTTACAGTCCTCCTAGAAGTACTACTTGGTACCTTTCGTTAACCAATTATTTGGACAACTCAGGGGTAGGTTTTTCTCCACCTCGTACTCCTTTTCCACCTAGAGGTATTTATACTCCTGTAAATATGACTGGTCAGTCGTCCGTGTTTACTCAAAGTCCTGAATCTTTTTTACACGGCGGTCCTTCTGTTCCCACTGGGTATCAATCTCTTTCTGGTACCTTTGCGGGAGCATCTCCTCAACCCGTTGATCGTGGGTTATTAATTGGAAACAGTGGTAATGTACCATTGGGTGTAGGAGACATTTACATGATGTCAGGTTCAGTTCCCGTTTCTCAACCTCAAGGTGGCCAAATGTTCAAACTTCTGTAACTTCAGTAGTTACTCAACCTGTCCAGCCAAATGTTCAACCTTCTGTAACTTCGGTAGTTACTCAGCCGCCAATTGCACCTAGTACTCCATCTCAAACGGCTGCTGCAACTACCGCTACATCTACCATACTTACTTCTGGAGTATCGACGGCTCCAGTTTCTACTGTCCCTGTTACCACACCTCAGACATCTTTACCGTTGTCTGGATCTACGATTCAAACCACGGTCCAGATGCCTATAGGTCAGCCTAGTATAAGTACGGTTGTTACTACTCAACCTCAATTTGTTCAACCTCCGTACCAGGGACAGTACCAACATGGGCAAGTTGTCCAACAACCGGTTTACCAGTATCAACCGTATCCTGGGTACACTTATCAACAACCTCAACAACCCCAGTACGGTCCGATTAATCCTGGTTTTCCAGGAGGATATAATATCCCAAATGCGACTCCTGTTCCTAGTTATCCTGGATATCCTCCTCCTGGGGCTGGTATTGTGACCCAGAGTTTTAGAGATCCTAACCGGCAGTTACCGTTTATCGCAACTTTGGATTTACCAGACTTGACGCGCCTAACGAACGATCCAATTCAATATCTTCCGTTCTGGCCGCCAATGCCAAACAAGTTGCCCAGTGATATACCCAAGTTTGAAGGTAAGTCTGGAGAGGATCCGTCCAATCACGTGATGACTTACCACCTCTAGTGTGCTTCGAATTCTATCTCAGATGATTCCATCCGCTTACGTCTTTTTCAACGTACACTCATTGGTCTCGCGGCCAAGTGGTACATTGAGTTACCACGGGCCTCTTTTTACAACTTTAGTCAGTTAGCTACCTCGTTCTTAACTCACTTTCAGTTGCCGGTCAGATACGATAACGGCACGGAGTTATTAACTTCACTAAAACAATCGACGTCCACGTATATTTCTGATCACATTCATGAGTGGAGACGTCGTAGGAGGTTAGTGAAAGTTTTTATCCCGGACCAAATCTTAGCTGAATGGTTTGTCAAATCATTATTACCGAAGATTACTGAAGATGTAGCTAAGGCCGGAGTAGTTACTGAGGAGCAAGTCATTGCTCAGGCACAATACCTTGACTTAGTTTACACTCAGTCGGGTACATTACACGAGAAGATTCCGGATCTTCCAAAGTCGAATCAAATCGCTGCTACTCCTTCGGGATCTCATGCTGCTGATGGTATGATTGGTATCGTGACTACGAAGAGCAAGAAGAAGTCTTCCAAGGCTTCAAATACTCCAATTATCACTTTGCCTGATTCTCCGACAGGAGAGTCTTCTCCTCCTGAACTTACCGCCGATATTCACGCTGTAGAGTCATCTATGGCCAAATCAAAAAACGGTGGAAAGAAGAAAGGAAAGAAGAAGGCTAAAGCAGACAAGGCTCCGAAGGAGAAAACAGAAAAGTCGGAAACCAATGACGAAAAGCGCAAACCTCGATATCCTTGTCTTATTTGTGAAGAGGATCATTTTACGAGAGATTGCCCTCATCGGGCCGAAGTTGTGAAAATAGTCAAAGGTGCTCCCACTCCTGCTGTGTTAAAAAATCCATTTCCGGAGCAGGAGAATAAGATGATAGGTTCTTCTTCGAATGCCAGTGAAGAACCCATTTTGATGATGTCTCATGTGAGGATTGCGACTCGATCGCAAGATTATGGTAGTAAGAATCCTGTTGATGGTAAGGAAGCAGAATCTTCTCACTCTAACCCATCAACCTTAGCTCCTGGTTCCGATCCACTGCAGATCGAAAAACCTAACCCAGACTTAGTGATTAAGCCGCCCGCCAAGGGTGTACTTCGAAGGTCTGCTTTCAATCCACATGCGAGAGCAGCCCAGAATTACAACATTGTTGAGGACTTAGCTGTTTCACCCTCAGCAATGTCGGCGTTAGAAGTGCTGCAATCATGCCCAGCACAACGAAAATTGCTTTTGTCGGCTATCGGAGCTGTTGATGTTCAGGATCCGAATCTAATGATCTTCGATCTAGAAAATAGTACACCGCGTCTCCCCCATCAAATGGCTTTCCAAATTCCAGTGATAGTCAAAAACAGACCTATTCATCGGACTGTGATTGATGAGGGAGCTTCTACGTGTATTATGTCGATTCAATGTTGGAGATCCCTTGGTTCTCCTTCGTTGAACCAATCCCCCACCATCCTTAAGGCCTTTGATGGCCGTGGGTTCCGTCCGTTTGGTATTCTACAAGAATTGCCTATAGGGGTAGAAGGTAAAACCGTTAGTCTGGATGTGGAAGTGGTTGATGCCCCTCTAGACTACAACCTTCTTTTGGGTCGAAGTTGGTCATATGCTATGACAGCGGTTGTTTCATCGGTCTTCAGAATAATCGAGTTTCCACATAACGGTAAGATCGTGACTATTGATCAATTGACATACTTTTCATCCGACCCAGCCTCTTCAGAGAGTATCCAGCATGTCGGTAAGACGACAATCCCTTATAGGGACGTTGGTGTAGGTTTAGTTAAGGATTCCGGTTTACTGGGAACTTTTCCTCTCCCTCCACTCAACGTAGACCCTTCATTTGCGACAATTCATATGATTACATCAGCAAATATTATTTATGACGATCCTTGGATTGTCCCATCTGACTCTGAGATAGACTCATTCGGTGATGCTATGCCTTTGAGTCCATATGAAATTGCTTATGAAGCTGTCATGTCTTTTACCGACTCGCATTCAACCGAAATCGACCAAATGAATGTGGTCAGTGAAGAATCACTTTTCACCTCAACCTTAGAACGGATAGCGTTTCCCGAAGTCATATCATCTGACGAACAACTTCGCGAAATCCTAAGTGTAGATGATCTACCATGGGAGGATCTCCATCACAGATCTTCGTTTTTACCTAAGGATGATGCATTTGAAAATGATTTTTCATCTATCTTTACCGCTGAATATGTCAAAGACGCTCAGGATCCAACGAAACATTCTGATTCAGAGCTGAATTTAGGGAATATTTCTCGTACTATTCCCATTGATATTTCAGTGAAGCCCGGAATTGAGGAGAACATTCATATAGGTGCCGCATGTACTGAAGAAGAAATCCAAATTTACAAGGCCCTATTCCAAGAATTCCGCGATGTGTTTGCCTGGTCTTACGAGGAAATGCCGGGAATCGATCCTGCCATTGTTGTTCATGAAATAAAGACCTACCCTGATGCTAAACCCGTCCGGCAACGGTTGCGTCAGATTCACCCTCGAAAAGCGGCTGCGATTAAAGCAGAAGTCGAAAAGCTGTTGAAAGCAGGTTTCATTTATCCGATCCCGTTAACGGATTGGGTATCGAATATTGTTCCGGTTAACAAGAAATAAGGAACAATAAGAATCTGTATCGACTATAGGGACATAAATCGAGCTTGTCCAAAAGACAACTATCCTACGCCTTATATCGATCAAATTATTGATGATTGTGCCGGAAGTGAAATGTTTTCCTTCATGGATGGTTTTTCGGGCTATAATCAAATCAATATTCTACCTGCCGACCAACCAAAAACGGCATTCATTTGTCCATGGGGGACATTTGCTTATTGCAAATTACCTTTTGGGCTTAAGAATGTCGGGGCTACTTTTCAACGGGCGATGTCTTATGCATTTCATGACATCAAGCACATTGTGCAACCCTATCTCGATGATTTGCCTGCTCATTCTTTACATCGAGCTGATCACCTTGTCCATCTACGAGCAATCTTTATGAGGTGTAGGCATTATCGAATTCGGTTGAATCCCCACAAGTGTGTTTTCTGTATAGAAACAGGTCGATTTCTGGGATTTGTTGTTTCAAAAGCCGGCATTCGCGTCGATCCCTCGAAAGTCGAGGCTATCATCAAATTGCCTCCTCCTTCGAGTTTGTGCCAACTCCAAAGTTTGCAAGGGAAAGCGAACTTTTTACGCCGATTCATCCCAAACTACGCCGAGGTCACTAAAGGTTTTACACGGTTGTTGAAACAGAACGCACAATTCTTTTGGGACGAGATTGCCCAACAATCTTTTGATGCAGTTAAACACGCGTTGACCCATGCACCGTTGTTGCATCCTCCCAACTACAACCAGGACTACTTCTTATACCTCGCAGCTTCGCATTCCACCATTGGAATGGTGTTAGTTCAAGAAGATGAATTCGGAGCGGAGCATGTGATATATTATCTTAGTAGGACCTTGAATCCCACTGAGCTAAAATATTCGCATGTGGAGAAATTGGCCCTGGCAGCCGTTCAAGCTGTCCAGCGTTTTCGTCACTACATTCTTCTCCGTAAAACTACAGTTATTTCGGATTGCAACCCTATGATTTATATCTTGACAAAACAATTGCTAGGGGGCAAGTACTCTAAATGGATCGTTATCCTGCAAGAGTTCGACTTGGAGTTCGAGAAGTCCAAGTCTAAGAAATCCTTAGTTTTCGCGGAATTGATGTGTGATTTCCCTAGTGCTGACACAGAGACTGTGGCAGAAGAGTCCATTGCGGACGAATCTTTGTTTCTTATCAGTACTGTAGATCCGTGGTACGGGGATATAATCATCTATCTCCAAACCCAAACCTTTCGGCCTGAAGCTTCCAAAGCGGAACGTCGAAAAATTCGGTTTCAATCCCAGCCATACAGAATTATTGGAGATACACTTTATCGCCGGGGGGCAGACTTAGTTTTTCGACGTTGTTTAACTCACGAAGAGGCTGAGAGGGTTTTGAATGATTGTCACTCTGGAGCATGTGGCGGTCATATGTCTGGGTATGCCACAGCTTAGAAGGTGTTGCGCGCTGGCTATTTCTGGCCGTCTATGTTTAAGGATTGTATCATTGCCGTCAGGAAATGCCACAATTGTCAAGTGTTTGATCGCAAGATGCGCGCTCCACCTGCTCCTCTCCACCCTATAATTGCCACTGGTCCATTCGCCAAATGGGGTATCGACTTTATTACTTGTAACCCTCACTCGGCCGGGGGGCATGCGTATATCATCCTTGCGGTTGATTATTTTACTAAGTGGGCCGAGGCGATGCCTACATTCGACGCAAGCGGCAAAACAGCTGCAGTTTTCGTATTCAATCATATCATAACTAGGTTTGGTGTCCCACAAGCAATCATTACTGACCATGGGAGCCATTTTCGAAACATCATGATGACTGAGCTTACAAGCCAGCTTGGTTTGCGCCACGATAGCTCTACTCCTTATTATCCGCAAGCCAACGGTTTGGTTGAGTCTATCAACAAAGTTCTGGTTATCATGATCCGACGAACCATTGGTGTTCATCGGTTGAATTGGCACAACATGTTATTTTCAGCGCTATGGGCATACCGAACCTCAGTGAAAAATTCAACAGGGTTCACTCCTTTCCAGCTAGTTTATGGCTTGGAAGCTGTGTTACCCATTGAATGCGAAATCCCATCACTTCAAATGGCTGTCGAATTACTTCCAGCTACTTCCGAAGAGGAGAAACGTTTATTGTACTTGGCTAAATTAGATGAGACTCGACGTGACGCTACATTGGCAATCGAGACTCACGCCAAACGAATGAAAGCTCAGTATGATAGAAATGTAACACCTCGAAGTTTTTCGGAAGGAGACCTAGTGCTATTATATGATCAAGCTAACGATAAGCTAGGTGCTGGAAAATTCGTTCCTATGTGGCATGGACCCTACATTGTAAAGCGAAAGCTAGCAAAAGGGGCTTATGAGCTGGTTGATTTTGATGGGGACTCTTTGGGTAAACCCAGAAATGGACTTTACCTAAAGAGGTATTATGCTTAAATGGTGGGTATGGAGAAATCTTTAGATAGGTTAGATTTTCTTTCTAGCTAGCGTGTTTGTTAGTTTAGTCAGTGTGCTTAGCTTAGAGAGTGTGTTTTTCGTCGTTATTCTGGCTTATCTTGGTTTTACTCTTGATATTGCAGATGTCGACGCCTCTCCAAACATACATTGGATTTGCTGATGGTGCTTGTCGTAGTACACGGAATATCTCTTCCGCAGCTTGGGTTATCTATTCGCCCTCTGACGAGTTAGTTTCTATGCATGGGGTAAGCCTCGGTCAAACAACGAACAACATTGCAGAATACAGTGCAGTGGTTGAATTATTATCCGAATCTATTTCATTTGGAATTCGACGTTTGATAGTGAGGTTAGATTCTGAACTTGTTGTATTACAGCTTAATAGAGTTTATGCCATTAGAAATCCTGTGTTATTAAGGTTGTTTTTGAGAGTGCGTCTCTTGGAACGTGAATTTGATTACATTGAATATCAGCATATTCCAAGGTCTTTAAATACATTAGCAGATGCAATTGCTTCTCGAATGTTGGACAGACATTTACGATAATCATGCAAGTAAATTTAAAAACATTTCATCACATATGTTAAACAAGATAAGCCGGTAATAGTGATATATATATAGATAGGAGTGTGTCAAAAAATATACATCGTCTTCGATCATAGGTTGAAAAACACCTTATGATCGGCAAAAATGATAAGTACAAAAAGTCAAAATGTCACATGTGACTACAAAAGTGACTAGTCAATCACTGGTGGTGCTCTCTGTATGACACCACTGCGCGGGCTACCTTACGCAAAAATCTCCTAAACGGTCCAGGGACCGCGACTACGAAGCGCTGAAGCCTGGTAGGAATTTCGTCCATAGTAGTCTCAGGTATATCTGCCGTGAGACGCTCTAGATCATGCTCCAACTCAGCTAGTACTTCTGCAGCCGCGTCCTGTGGGGCCGGTACCGGTACAGCTGGATGTAGTCTATCAAAAGGCCGGAGGTTGGCTGGACGCTGTGGACCAACATCTGCATTTTGAAAATTTTACTGTTAGTTTTGAGACGATATATATGAAAAATAAAAAAATACATAATTAGAAAACTTGTGAAAAATAAAGTACCTCTGTCATCCCATTGTTCTCCCGGTGGAAGAACCATGTCCGGATCACCTCTAAAATCCACTCCGGCATACGGAAAGTCCTGTATCGAAAAAACCTGGTCCTCTAACCAGTCAAAGTAACTATCTGAGAATCGAACCACCGCCGTGCCCTCGTCAGGATGCCGGGCCATCACCGCAACCCATCGTATCAGCTTTGGCTCCCGAGGACCCAAGATATCAACAGTGAGTTGCTGAGGGATCAGCATTGGAACTCTCTCCAAGGCAAAGCTCACGACTAGAGGCCCATATCCAAAAGTCTTTAGTCATCCGTTCTTTGCCTTGGTCAGTTGGCTCTTCATATGAGCCGACACAGCTTCACACCAGTTGAAAATGGTGCCTTGGTAACAGTCAATTGCCATCCGCATTTGGGATCCGGAAGCAATGTGTAAAGCGGCCGCGCCGCAAATTCTGGTAACCGTGAACGCTATGACTTTGAGTTCACGCAGAGTGATGTGTTTTATCTCTATGCCTTTCGAATGGTGAGCCCCAGGTGTGCACCACTCGTCGCGGAGACTATCAAGGGATTGGCCACCCGGCCTAGTCCCCGCAAGACTGAGTTGCTCGCCTCTGTTCGGCAAGCCAGTGAGAAAGTATACCTCCGAGGGCTCTATCTCGAGCTGGTGCCCTCCTATGTAAAAGCATTGTTCTTGAACGTTCCATCGCTCAACCAGCCATTCCAAGAATCTTACCTGGCCCCTCATGCCCGGTATGGTCCAGTATTTGTATAACCCGCATGCTCTTAGGGCATCCAGGGAAGGTTGATGATTTATTGCAACTTCATCATCCTCTACATGCTCTCGTTCTCTCCAATCTAACATGGTTAATGCCCTGCACACCAGAAATATTCATTAGAAATTGATTTGGGAATTTTTAGATAGTTATTTGAGGGGGTTGGGGTTTTGAAATGCGCATTTCACGGAAGACGCATCCCGACTTTACAGCACAGGGCGCCCAGACGCGGCTGGCCTGAAGGCGGACCGCGTCTTCCAACCATTTTCCTGTATAGGAAAAAGTCGGGGGACGCGGGTCACCCGAAGGGCACCCGCGTCTGCCGAGAGGCGCATTCCAAAACCAAAACCCCCCCAAAAAATGAAACTAAGACCTAAAAATTAATTCTAAACGGATAGAAATGCAGAGTAGGATGTGTAAAATACCTGGATAAGACAGCGTTCGATTCCGACGGTCGGATTTTCCGCAGCGACCACGGGAAATTTTCTTGTCAAAAGCTCCTTTTTCAACCTCAACAGTGAAACGGTAAAAATGACATGGTAAAAGGTCTTTTTATAGGTTTTTTGGATGAATTAGTTCATTTTTTACCATGAAAAGATGTTTCTCGATGCATTTTTGCCTATTTTAAACAGGTATGAGTAATGTGTTGCTTTTGTGCAGGACAAAGGGATTTCGAGGGAAATTGTCATTTTTCACAAACAAAAATATCAGAGTCATCTTTTAAGCCCTTTTCTGACTCCTAAAACATGAAAAGATCGCCGAGCGTTTCTTTTACACTCGTTAAAACGGAATTAAAAGACGGTCCCCTTTTAGCTCTTTTCTGACCGCAAAATCAGGAAAAGATTGCCGGGTTTTTGTCGTTTCAAACTCGATAAGGAAATAAAACGACGTGTCCTTGATCGCTTTTTACTTTTCAGGTCAACGAAACTATTATGAAAGTACTCCTTGATCGCAAGATCAAGCAGTTCCCCCAGGTATTATTTTATACTTTTTCGGGCTTGAGGGACACAAATGTACGAAAAAGTTCAACGTGGAGTCTCCTTTAGTTTTTTCAGACTCTCTAAAATTGAAAAACGCCGAGTTTCTCCTATACTGGGCTCGTTAAACTTTTACAGTAGAGGACCTGTTCAATTACAAACAGGAACGAACCACTCCTTCCTAGGGTTCGAATTTAAACTAGGTTGGACTCGTCCGAAGGATGAGCTTATAATCAAGCATATGTTATCCTCCTTAAGCTTGTTAAAAGTAAAGAGGTACTTGCCAGAAATGGTGGGGGAAAAGAGAGAAGAATGAACCTGTTTGTTACCTTTTGTCTCGAAAGAAACTTTATCACCGCTCTTGAACACGACACTGTCTCATTCACCTGGGTTGGGAAATCTTTTACCTCACAGTTGATCAAACCACTTTGAAAGTCTTTAACCGGGTTCCGGGGATTAACTTTGAGTTATTCGTCACCAAGCCATCTGTCGTGTCGTTATGTGTTCAAGAGGTCTGCAAGCAAAACTTTCATCTGCAAAATACTTGTCATCCATTTGACCATCCCTGAGTCAGTCCTTACAGCAACATTTCTTCAACTTGAACAATGATTTCGTGTTGCGGGCTTGCCTGCAACGGGTCGCTTTCTATCGACATCGACACATTATCTAGAAAGATGACTTAGGAATCGACAGTACCTTGAAGTCTGCATGCATCAATGGCAGGTTTCTCGCCTTTGACGTCAGTTTACATCATTGACTTTCGATCAAAGGATTCCGTGAAGTGTTCGACATCAAAACATCTATTCACATTTCACGGGTTGTGCTTGGTACTTTGAGAACCATTGACATTACTGGTGGTCTCTCTCACGCTTGTTAACAGTTTACATCATCGACTGGTAATCAAGTGGTTTCTAACATGTTCGACATCAAATCATTTAATCACATGGCTAGAATCGTACCAATTCGGGAAGTAGAAGTGAAGACCCTGGATCTAGTTTCTAACATCCAGGCTGCGAGGAGTTTTGTATTCATTATCTATGTAGACTAATCATAAACAGATGGTTGCGTCCATACTGTGTCTACAAAAGTCTATAAAAATGATGTACTGCAAGATCATTCCTGTATCAGAGTAGTTAGTCCATTAGTTAAAGTTTTGAATCTGAGCATGGGAATGCCTACCTCAGTGATGATATAATCTTACACATGTATTTTGTGTTGAAAATTGCAGGTTCCAACCAGGTCATCCACAAGACAATCCTTGAAATGATAAAGCGCTTCACCCTTCCTAGAATTACAAAACCCTAATCTATTCCAGGCTTCGCACTTTAGGGGGCAATATGTTACACTAAAAAATGTCACCATGACTATTTACAGTTAGTATGGCTCAATCAACAGTCATGCTACCCTCTTAGGCAAGTCTTATGCCTCTGCTATCCATCTCAAACTCAAAGAAGAGAGAAAGTCTTGTAAAAAATGTGTTTATCTCTGGGGACGCAGGTTCTCTCAAGCCTTAGCTGCGGGGACGCTCACAATGTTCACAAAGGCTACGTCTTTGGATGCTCTGTATATTAAGGGACAGGTGCGTCCTTCTGTAAAAGGCAGAATGCGCAAGTTTCATCTTAAAAAAGTTACTTGTGGTTACTTCTAGAACTTTCTAGAGGTCGGTTTGATGAAATGGATGCGCCTCCAGTTGGTTCATGTATCCCTATTAAGGAGGAACTTATCCCATCAATAAGGGAGCTATCCCACCCAAAGAGGGGGATTATCCCATTGATGGTGGACCTGAATAACCTCTTTACAACACTATAAATAAAGGCATTGAGCCAGAGGGAGGGGAGGTTGAAGCTATACATTTTCTTTGGGTAAATGCTGCAGGAATTAGGACTCCCATTTAGAACCTTGTGAGGAGAGATTGTCTTTGCTTGATTCTACTTGGAAGTGGGTGAGCTTTGTCAAAGTAGAGGAAAACCCTTGATGGACCCTGGGAGGAACTTGCACAACACCAAGGCCAGGTTGTAAGAGTTTTTTTGTTTCGTTATTAATACAAACTAGTTCATTTTTCTCAATATCTTGTGTTAATGAGTTATTTCATGTGTTCCTTGGTCTGCATGTTGAATGTATGTTTTATTATATGAGATGCAAGTGCTTGGTAATTGTTTGATTGTTTGTGGTTGCAGGAATTGATGTGAAGGAGGAGCTCATCCGGATCAGCAAGGACGGACTACAACAACAGCGTTTTGGAATAAGGTAAGCCTAAACACTTGTAGCTTTCATGTTTTAAAAGATGTATTTAGAGAAAGATTGCTCCATTTTGTCTTGTTTGTCGCTAGAGAGTTTAGACTCCTAGGGAGGTCAGTTGTGTCCGCACAAATGACTTTTTCCGCCATGCCAACGAGGTCGTTCCTATGTGGCATGGACCCTACATTGTAAAGCGAAAGCTAGCAAAAGGGGCTTATGAGCTGGTTGATTTTGATGGGGACTCTTTGGGTAAACCCAGAAATGGACTTTACCTAAAGAGGTATTATGCTTAAATGGTGGGTATGGAGAAATCTTTAGATAGGTTAGATTTTCTTTCTAGCTAGCGTGTTTGTTAGTTTAGTCAGTGTGCTTAGCTTAGAGAGTGTGTTTTTCGTCGTTATTCTGGCTTATCTTGGTTTTACTCTTGATATTGTAGATGTCGACGCCTCTCCAAACATACATTGGATTTGCTGATGGTGCTTGTCGTAGTACACGGAATATCTCTTCTGCAGCTTGGGTTATCTATTCGCCCTCTGACGAGTTAGTTTCTATGCATGGGGTAAGCCTCGGTCAAACAACGAACAACATTGCAGAATACAGTGCAGTGGTTGAATTATTATCCGAATCTATTTCATTTGGAATTCGACGTTTGATAGTGAGGTTAGATTCTGAACTTGTTGTATTACAGCTTAATAGAGTTTATGCCATTAGAAATCCTGTGTTATTAAGGTTGTTTTTGAGAGTGTGTCTCTTGGAACGTGACTTTGATTACATTGAATATCAGCATATTCCAAGGTCTTTAAATACATTAGCAGATGCAATTGCTTCTCGAATGTTGGACAGACATTTACGATAATCATGCAAGTAAATTCAAAAACATTTCATCACATATGTTAAACAAGATAAGCCGGTAATAGTGATATATATATAGATAGGAGTGTGTCAAAAAATATACATCGTCTTTGATCATAGGTTGAAAAACACCTTATGATCGGCAAAAATGATAAGTACAAAAAGTCAAAATGTCACATGTGACTACAAAAGTGACTAGTCAATCACTGGTGGTGCTCTTTGTATGACACCACTGTGCGGGCTACCTTACGCAAAAATCTCCTAAACGGTCCAGGGACCGCGACTACGAAGCACTGAAGCCTGGTAGGAATGTCGTCCATAGTAGTCTCAGGTATATCTGCCGTGAGACGCTCTAGATCATGCTCCAACTCAGCTAGTACTTCTGCAGCCGCGTCCTGTGGGGCCGGTACCGGTGCAGCTGGATGTAGTCTATCAAAAGGCCGGAGGTTGGCTGGACGCTGTGGACCAACATCTGCATTTTGAAAATTTTACTGTTAGTTTTGAGACGATATATATGAAAAATAAAAAAAATACATAATTAGAAAACTTGTGAAAAATAAAGTACCTCTGTCATCCAATTGTTCTCCCGGTGGAAGAACCATGTCCGGATCACCTCTAAAATCCACTCCGGCATACGGAAAGTCCTGTATCGAAAAAACCTGGTCCTCTAACCAGTCAAAGTAACTATCTGAGAATCGAACCACCGCCGTGCCCTCGTCAGGATGCCGGGCCATCACCGCAACCCATCGTATCAGCTTTGGCTCCCGAGGACCCAAGATATCAACAGTGAGTTGCTGAGGGATCAGCATTGGAACTCTCTCCAAGGCAAAGCTCACGACTAGAGGCCCATATCCAAAAGTCTTTAGTCGTCCGTTCTTTGCCTCGGTCAGTTGGCTCTTCATATGAGCCGACACAGCTTCACACCAGTTGAAAATGGTGCCTTGGTAACAGTCAATTGCCATCCGCATTTGGGATCCGGAAGCAATGTGTAAAGCGGCCGCGCCGCAAATTCTGGTAACCGTGAATGCTATGAATTTGAGTTCACGCAGAGTGATGTGTTTTATCTCTATGCCTTTCGAATGGTGAGCCCCAGGTGTGCACCACTCGTCGCGGAGACTATCAAGGGATTGGCCACCCGGCCTAGTCCCCGCAAGACTGAGTTGCTCGCCTCTGTTCGGCAAGCCAGTGAGAAAGTATACATCCGAGGGCTCTATCTCGAGCTGGTGCCCTCCTATGTAAAAGCATTGTTCTTGAACGTTCCATCGCTCAACTAGCCATTCCAAGAATCTTACCTGGCCCCTCATGCCCGGTATGGTCCAGTATTTGTATAACCCACATGCTCTTAGGGCATCCAGGGAAGGTTGATGATTTATTGCAACTTCATCATCCTCTACATGCTCTCGTTCTCTCCAATCTAACATGGTTAATGCCCTGCACACCAGAAATATTCATTAGAAATTGATTTGGGAATTTTTAGATAGTTATTTGAGGGGGTTGGGGTTTTGAAATGCGCATTTCACGGAAGACGCACCCCGACTTTACAGCACAGGGCGCCCAGACGCGGCTGGCCTGAAGGCGGACCGCGTCTTCCAACCATTTTCCTGTATAGGAAAAAGTTGGGGGACGCGGGTCACCCGAAGGGCACCCGCGTCCGCCGAGAGGCGCATTCCAAAACCAAAACCCCCCCAAAAAATGAAACTAAGACCTAAAAATTAATTCTAAATGGATAGAAATGCAGAGTAGGATGTGTAAAATACCTGGATAAGACGGCATTTGATTCCGACGGTCGGATTTTCCGCAGCGACCACGGGAAATTTTCTTGTCAAAAGCTCCTTTTTCAACCTCAACAGTGAAACGGTAAAAATGACATGGTAAAAGGTCTTTTTATAGGTTTTTTGGATGAATTAGTTCATTTTTTACCATGAAAAAATGTTTTTCGATGTATTTTTGCCTATTTTAAACAGGTATGAGTAATGTGTTGCTTTTGTGCAGGACAAAGGGATTTCGAGGGAAATTGTCATTTTTCACAAACAAAAATATCAGAGTCATCTTTTAAGCCCTTTTCTGACTCCTAAAACATGAAAAGATCGCCGAGCGTTTCTTTTACACTCGTTAAAACGGAATTAAAAGACGGTCCCCTTTTAGCTCTTTTCTGACCGCAAAATCAGGAAAAGATTGCCGGGTTTTTGTCATTTCAAACTCGATAAGGAAATAAAACGACGTGTCCTTGATCGCTTTTTACTTTTTAGGTCAACGACACTATTATGAAAGTACTCCTTGATCGCAAGATCAAGCGGTTCCCCCAGGTATTATTTTATACTTTTTCGGGCTTGAGGGACACAAATGTACGAAAAAGTTCAACGTGGAGTCTCCTTTAGTTTTTTCAGACTCTCTAAAATTGAAAAACGCCGAGTTTCTCCTATACTGGGCTCGTTAAACTTTTACAGTAGAGGACCTGTTCAATTATAAACAGGAACAAACCACTCCTTCCTAGGGTTCGAATTTAAACTAGGTTGGACTCGTCCGAATGATGAGCTTATAATCAAGCATATGTTATCCTCCTCAAGCTTGTTAAAAATAAAGAGGTACTTGCCAGAAATGGTGGGGGAAAAGAGAGAAGAATGAACCTGTTTGTTAGCTTTTGTCTCGAAAGAAACTTTATCACCGCTCTTGAACACGACACTGTCTCATTCACCTGGGTTGGGAAATCTTTTACCTCACAGTTGATCAAACCACTTTGAAAGTCTTTAACCGGGTTCTGGGGATTAACTTTGAGTTATTCGTCACCAAGCCATCTGTCGTGTCGTTATGTGTTCAAGAGGTCTGCAAGCAAAACTTTCATCTGCAAAATACTTGTCATCCATTTGACCATCCCTGAGTCAGTCCTTACAGCAACATTTCTTCAACTTGAACAATGATTTCGTGTTGCGGGCTTGCCTGCAACGGGTCACTTTCTATCGACATCGACACATTATCTAGAAAGATGACTTAGGAATCGACAGTACCTTGAAGTCTGCATGCATCAATGGCAGGTTTCTCGCCTTTGACGTCAGTTTACATCATTGACTTTCGATCAAAGGATTCCGTGAAGTGTTCGACATCAAAACATCTATTCACATTTCACGGGTTGTGCTTGGTACTTTGAGAACCATTGACATTACTGGTGGTCTCTCTCACGCTTGTTAACAGTTTACATCATCGACTGGTAATCAAGTGGTTTCTAACATGTTCGACATCAAATCATTTAATCACATGGCTAGAATCGTACCAATTCGGGAAGTAGAAGTGAAGACCCTGGATCTAGTTTCTACCATCCAGGCTGCGAGGAGTTTTGTATTCATTATCTATGTAGACTAATCATAAACAGATGGCTTCGTCCATACTGTGTCTACAAAAGTCTATAAAAATGATGTACTGCAAGATCATTCCTGTATCAGAGTAGTTAGTCCATTAGTTAAAGTTTTGAATCTGAGCATGGGAATGCCTACCTCAGTGATGATATAATCTTATACATGTATTTTGTGTTGAAAATTGCAGGTTCCAACCAGGTCATCCACAAGACAATCCTTGAAATGATAAAGCGCTTCACCCTTCCTAGAATTACAAAACCCTAATCTATTCCAGGCTTCGCACTTTAGGGGGCAATCTGTTACACTAAAAAATGTCACCATGACTATTTACAGTTAGTATGGATCAATCAACAGTCATGCTACCCTCTTAGGCAAGTCTTATGCCTCTGCTATCCATCTCAAACTCAAAGAAGAGAGAAAGTCTTGTAAAAAATGTGTTTATCTCTGGGGACGCAGGTTCTCTCAAGCCTTAGCTGCGGGGACGCTCACAATGTTCACAAAGGCTGCGTCTTTGGACGCTCTGTATATTAAGGGACAGGTGCATCCTTCTGTAAAAGGCAAAATGCGCAAGTTTCATCTTAAAAAAGTTACTTGTGGTTACTTCTAGAACTTTCTAGAGGTCGGTTTGATGAAATGGATGCGCCTCCAGTTGGTTCATGTATCCCTATTAAGGAGGAACTTATCCCATCAATAAGGGAGCTATCCCACCCAAAGAGGGGGATTATCCCATTGATGGTGGACCTGAATAACCTCTTTACAGCACTATAAATAAAGGCATTGAGCCAGAGGGAGGGGAGGTTGAAGCTATACATTTTCTTTGGGTAAATGCTGCAGGAATTAGGACTCCCATTTAGAACCTTGTGAGGAGAGATTGTCTTTGCTTGATTCTACTTGGAAGTGGGTGAGCTTTGTCAAAGTAGAGGAAAACCCTTGATGGACCCTGGGAGGAACTTGCACAACACCAAGGCCAGGTTGTAAGAGTTTCTTTGTTTTGTTATTAATACAAACTGGTTCATTTTTCTCAATAGCTTGTGTTAATGAGTTATTTCATGTGTTCCTTGGTCTGCATGTTGAATGTATGTTTTATTATATGAGATGCAAGTGCTTGGTAATTGTTTGATTGTTTGTGGTTGCAGGAATTGATGTGAAGGAGGAGCTCATCCGGATCGGCAAGGACGGACTACAACAACAGCGTTTTGGAATAAGGTAAGCCTAAACACTTGTAGTTTTCATGTTTTAAAAGATGTATTTAGAGAAATATTGCTCCATTTTGTCTTGTTTGTCACTAGAGAGTTTAGACTCCTAGGGAGGTCAGTTGTGTACGCACAAACGACTTTTTCCGCCACGACATCAAGATACAGGGAAATAAAATTTTAAAATGAAGCTTTGAAGGCTTCCACCTACTTTGAGTTTTGGAAGCAAACAACTAAGACTCAACACAGACTATTTTCTGCATTCAATTCAAAAAAAGGATAGTTCCAGATGGCCTTCGTAGAACCTCTAGTGTCAGCCCCCATGAGTGATGAATACTATAAAGCCTCCATTTTTTCAATTAATACCAAGAAAATACATGAAATCGATCAGATAGATTTACATAAACAAACAGGGGAGCTAATCTTTTCATCGCTCACTAGTTCAACAATTATTGTTTCCAAATTATAGTCATCTTTGAATAACATGAATTCTAAGTTAAATATTGAAAATATATCATCATTTACTAAGGATAACAGGATCAAATCTCTAGAATATTTTATCATAAAGCTTGGAAATCATCCTAAAGACATCAAATCAGCAGAATAGCTCATCAAAAACAAGGAAGCAACCATTCAAGCATTGAGGAAGCAACTGAAGTTACCATCCACAAAACATCCTCAAGCTAAAGAGGTTGTCAATATAGAAATGGATAAATAAAAACTTTTTACTATAGTGGTTGAGCGAAATATATAGATACAAATGATGGAACATGGCATGGAATCACTATTGAAAGAAAAAGAACAGTGGGAAGAAGCAGGAGCATCTACATCAGGCACAAGTACAGTGGTAGAAACTTCAACAAAGTCTTTCAGCAGTTCAGTAAAAAAAAAAAAATCAGCATCATTGGCTAAGATGGAGGAGCGTAAACTTAAAACTAACAATGTACATTTATTAGAATTCTAGAAAAACTACAAATGCAGTAGATACAAAAATATGAAGACCAATCCGTTGTCATTCAAATGTTAGCAGAGGCTAAGAATATAATCTGGAAGACTATAAATGTCAACATTACAGATATGTGGCCTTCAACACAGGTTACTTTTGAACAGGAAGAACTTGTGCACAGAGTTAAGGCAACAATATAAAATACAAAGGTATATTTAGAGCACAGGCAAGAAGAAGCACAAAATATCATCAAGCTGCTAAATTTGAAAACCAAAGAAGAACTAGAAGACTTGAACATTCAAGACCGAATAGAAACAGTCATGGAGGTTAAGAGGATATTGACCAAAAATAATTTGATGATACAGTTGGAAAATAAACATAATTAAGATCTTGAGTTGCAAGTCAGAAGGATCAACATAAAATTTACATTGCTGTAGGAAAAAGGCTTGCCTACTCTCGGGAATTATAATGGAAAATTGATCCCATTAGAAGAATACCAAGAAAAATTGTGCAACCTAGGTGCTAATGCTTCCAAGTTTGCAAAATCTAAACGAAATATCAATAGGGAAGCATGCATACAGGGAATACAGTTTGATTTAAATATCTAGCACGAGGTCCACCACATTATTGTAAATAAACCAAATTTTGACACTTACATCGAGGTGGATGAAAGGTTTAGAAATATGGTTAGATTTTCTATCCCAAGTGAAGAAAGGTGGGACCAGTTTCTAGAATTGATCGACTGAAGTGTAACTAAAGCAAAGAATTTTCAGGTTAAAAGGAACAACATTTCCAACAAAGTAGCAATAGTCATCACCAAACTCCTACATAGCCTCAACATGGATGTAAATTTTGAGCATATTTTCCTATTTTTCCATCTATATCTAAAAGAATATGTGTCTTTAACCATATATTATTTTGTAAATGTATTTTATTTGAAATCCGATCTAAGATGTAAAGGTTTATATAAATACTTAGAGTAAAGACTTATAAATGGTTGAACCATTGTCATAGACTTTTGAGTAGACTTGTATCCTTCGAAGTTATTTATGAAATAATAAAAGGATTCTGCATTCATTTCAAAACAACTTGTGTCCTTGTAAGTTCTTCTTTGTCATTATATTTTCACTCTGTTTAATCTGCATATGCTTGAAGTTTATGGGAGTTCTAGGTATGATAATATTGAGTTTCAGTTTATCTTAAATCCCCCATGAAGTTATAATCCTTTACAGAGATTAGTTAATTGAACTATCTATTTGATTTAACTCCTCTACATCACTAAATTGTCAGCTTCCCTTAAGTTTCAAACATATGTTGTTTGGATGTAAAATTACTTTACACGCATCCATTGTATATCACTGGTTAAATAATCTATTTGATGTTTAACAAATCATATAGTTTCTAAAGTTTTAACCTTACATATGTTATCAAATCTAAATTAATGTTAGAGGTGAAGAATCAACCCTTCTAATAAATCATAAATAATTAAGAAATTGCACATGTTTAAACAATTTAGATCTTTGGTCATCCAAAACCTTTAAAAACCAACAAACAATTATAGATTCTTTGGCATAATTCCTTATCTAGAATTATCTTCAGAGGTACAACAATGGGCACTATCAAAGAAATTAACCTACGCTTAAAAGGGACGATAACAATAGAAATAAGGAAGAAGCCCATATAACTAAAGAAGTAGAAGAGTGTGAGACAAAGAAGCCTAAGAAGGAGGAAGTGAAAGATCTCTACTATGACTAAGAGAATCTCCTTCACTAAAAATGTACTCTTCTGTTGTAGACAAGAAGCATTATAAATAAGATAGGATGCATTATAGTAGAAAATGACATCATGGTAGAAGCCTTAGAAGTAAGAGCTTACAACATATATAATATGATGAATGTATGGAACAAAACATATGGAAGTCAACTAGGTAGAGTATATATCTTGGAAAACTCATTGAAAGATCAAGCGATAATTATAGAATTCATCCAGAAAAAGGGTTATCATACAAAAGATATCATCGGCGGGATAAGGATATGCAAGATCCTCAAAGATTCTCTGATGGGATCTTCAATGTAAAGATTCAGTGATCAAGAGTAAAAGTAAGTGTTTCTGCAAGAATTCATTAAATGATGGTACGATAACATGATAGTGAAGCAAATCAGGGGAATGAAAGTCCTTCATTCAAAGGAAACTATTGCAGGAAGTATGGATGATCCAAAGAAAGATGAGGTATGTATGCTCAAAATTCAATATTGTGGAAGTAATGTTATATGGTTATAGATGATATGGATCCTTACTCTTAAGAGGCATGATCAAGGAAGGAATCACCTCCCTCAAAAGGAATGCTAGAATGCGTGAGTCACATATTTATTAGATGAAATCAACATAATATGTCCTCATATGGAAGTATGAGGTGTTCTGATTACAAATGAGGAACTCTAAAGCTCTTGGGAATTAAATATGTAAAGAAAGGAAGGAAGATATCACAAATCTAGGAAACTATGGTAAAGGAAGTCAACATCCAAAGGATAAAGAATATTTGACTATGAAATCTCCTAGAAAGATATGAAGACTCTAATGAAATTTTGGAAAAAGATGGAGACCCTTGACAATACATATCTTTAAGGAGATGTGTTAACATATATGCAAGATTGTGATGCCTACAAGAAGATGACATGATGAAAGACCATCACAAGGTATTTATGATTTAAGTTTTCATTATTTATAAGCTACTATCTAGATGGGCTTATGCAAGACTACCAAAGGGAAGAACTATGAATTCCTTCCATGAAGAACCTTGTAGAAGGATTCAAGAACCTTCCAGAAAAGAAAGTTTGATGAACGTAGAAGAACATGAAGCAATGACAGATGAATACTGATGGATCACTTTGTGATGAAATGAATGATGACATGACTAATGGATGAAAGTGATGGATGGTCTTTGCCTTATGAATAAGTCCCACAAATATGAAGACTCCATAAAAAATAAGAAACTCATGACATCTAAGAAAGGATTTCTTCAAGGAGTTGGTTGCCCCATCATCTCCACCTGAGAAGTTGTTGAAGGTCCTTATTTTGAGAGGGAGCCTAGAAAGTTTCTTAATTGGAAGAAACTTGGAAATCCCTGAGCCAAGCGGGAGCTTAGGTACATTCCGTGTGTAGGGATGAATAAATTCCTTTAATGGAATAGATATGTCCTCCATAATTGAGAGGGAGAGATTGTACACATCATTCTAGTCTTCACCTAGGAAGACAGAATGAGAGGATTGGGTAATAATTTGGCATCTGATATTATTTGAGGATGAAATATGGCATCCAATAGAATAGTAGTCGTGGAGGATCGATATTCTTTGAGGGATGGGGAGTCCAAGATAACAATAGTCATCATGGGACATATACTGAGTACCCGAGTAGGGTATCTTCCACGAGAGACAATGATGAGAGTGTCTATAAATCATTCATTTTGCCAACATTGAGCTCAAATTTTGTGGAGAGATAGAGTTGTTAGTCAAGGCCTTGGAATGTCAAAATGTTGGTTGATATGACACTAAACAAATGGGTTACCAATATGATTCTTCTTATGAGAAATTATTCAAATTGAGAATGACCAAGTACCATTATAAATACCTCCCTAGTTAAGAGGGAATGTTGAAAAAGTGTAACTAGGTTCGGTCTTCATAATGACACGTAATTGTGATTTTATGTAAAAGTATGTAAAGAAGAAAGAGAAAATATTGTAATTCTCACATCATGGGTTTCATGAGAAAGAGATTCTATTTTTGAGTCGAGCCTCCCATTAAGAGCCTTTAGGAATTTTGTCATCTAGTCATAGAGGAATAAAAGATTTATTTTCATGTAATGAAGTCATGTTACACTTTGTAAAAAGTCAAACATGTTTATGTAAAGTAATCCTCCAAGGCCTTGTCACTAGCCCTCCCCAAGTCGGCCTACAATGAATAAGTAACCTATAAGATGATGTCGTATCTCCTCCTTATGCTCATGTCGGCCTAAGGGACATGAGGCAGCATTTATATATAGCCACACTTGGCCTCACTTAAAGGCTAGAATTCGGTGAAGAGAATAAGAGGAAGTTCGAAGAAGAGATAGAAAAAAGAGCGAAGATCAAGAGAAGGATAGCGAAGGAAGGGATACTTCTGGAAGATATGCTTTGGGCATATATACTCCCACGTGTGAAGATAGGAGGTCCCAAATCATAGAGAGAAGGTTGAAATTTTTGTTGCATTAAGGTGACTTTGATTGGGTATAGGATCTCACAGAAGGAAGCCAAGGAGAAGTACTAGAGGTCTCTCCCTTGAAGAGACTAATCAAGGAGCATACACTATTCAAGGTTTGTAAATTAGGGCTAAACTATGATACTGAGATTCTCTGGGGAAGCCAGGAAGACAAATGTGGAAGAATAGAGACTGAGATTCTCTAGAAGACTCTAAGGAAAGTGTAGAGACCAATATTCTCTAGAAGAAGCCAAGGAGAGCAGTGTGAGATCTCAAAGAAGTCTAGAAAGGGAAGAGGAAGCATCAAGGCTAGCGAAAATGCTCTTGGGAGGACACTAGAGTCAAGGGTCTTTGTCATGGTCTTGGTATTCGCCAATTGGAGATCTATAAGAAGAATTTTTCTGATTCGGTTTTCCTCTCAAAGAGTGAGAGGTTTTGGCCCTGGATGACAAGCCTACATATTGTGTCTCTTGTCTCCTATCATTTATTTGGTAATTCTCTTGATTAAAATAACACATTGATAATATAATGAATAAAATGTCACAATACAAGAGGTAAAATAATATGACAAGAAATTATCTAGAAGAAAAATATCCTTATCATCGATGCCCTAGATTTCTCAACATTGTGATCGAAAAAAAAGCAATGTAAGCCTAAACCCTAAAAAGATGGCTCAGTACCAATGTTCAAAATTGACTCGTCCCAACCCTTCCTTGGGTTTCTAGCCCATCCTAGAAGTGGAAAAAAAATTACCTTTCAAAAAAAAATTTAAAATATCAAAATCACTTGTCAATCAGGAAGGTTATATCAAATTTTTATATTTCAAAAGAAGAGAAATATTTTTAATAACTAGTAAATATATTTTTAAGTTTATGAAAGTCTGAAGTTTTGTAGAAGCTTTAAACTATGATAAACTAAATTTTATTACCATTAGATGACGTGGCCTGCAAGATTTAAACTCTTTTTTAATAATTTCAGGTTAGGATTCAAGACACTATGACCATTGCATCTGCTACACCTTTCCATTTATGATCCATTTAATTGTTGATTCGCCAAGTACCATCAGATTTCAACATGTCGTCATTGCTTATATAGGCACCAATTTACCAACCTATTTTTTCAACATATCCAATGTCTATCACTCCAACTTTAGCATAAATTTATTAATTTTCCACCTAATATTCCTGCTTCATAAACCTTGCCTCAACCTTATGGTTCTTTTCACTATACCATGTGATTTCTCTCACTGGGCTGCATTTGGTCTTCATTAATTCTATGGTTGTATTCAGGGATTGTAGTTGTTAGCACCCTATAATTAAACCTCTAGGGTGAGAAAACTTTTACAGGGGTAACCACGAACCTCTTTTGGTTAAAAACTGGCATTTTCCAACCAGAGAGGGCTCCCTCACTCGAATTAGTGTCGAAATCTAAAAACAATAAGGCTTAAGGACATAAAATAGAGTCCAAATCTGTAAAGTAAAAATAGGATTCACTGATGATGGTTGACATACTTAAGAGGGAGGGCCACCAGGCATATAATCATGACTCGGATATTTACAAGAAATTATCAGAGCTTAAATGAGGCACTCATGGAAACATAGGCAAGGAAGGCATGACTTCAAGTTATTACATTTGTCAAAGTATAGTGGTAGAAAAATCCTTTCATTACATTCAAAGCACCAAATTGTGAGTGACTTTTAAACATAACTTGGGACTACACAAAAATATATTCAATCACATGAAACAAAGCATGAGATGTATTCTGAGACATATATACTTTGATCAAATATCAAGAATAGGAATATTTTACCATGAAGGAGCACCTAACCAAGGGTGAATTTCTTCATAGTTTTAGAAAGGAAATAAAAAATTCAGAGAACAAGCAAAGATGAATTTTGAAAAATGTTTATATCCACTTTAGAAGTGAAGATCTAACATTTAAGATAATGAAATACACATAAGAAGGGAAACACAGAACTTGAAAATCATACCACAAGAATCTATGGTAAAGTGCCAAATACTTTGCACTGATAATTTTATTTCAGAAAATACCACACATACACAAAGCTCTCTTCTCCCAAATGGAACCTTTTTTCATACCTTGTTCTTATTAAATAGAATTAGGAAGATTTTCTTACATGAAAAATAAGAGACCAGATACAATGTATCTCCTATCAGCTAAGAAGATCAAGACAAACTTAATCTTGGAAACATCATACTACAAGCTTGACAAAAAACATATGAACAACAAGCTTTCAAAAATCAAACTCATCCATATATCCATCCCTACCCTTATCACTAACAACCTATCTTGATCACTAGCATAACTATAGAAGGTCAAGAAATACCAAAATGAAAAAATAGGCCTGACTAATATAGTTGCACGGTAAGGTGAAATAGGCCTCCAAGCTTGGCATAGTTGCAGATCATCCTGGAAAAAACCTAGCTGATGCGTATTCTTAAAATGGTGTTTTTCTAGTGTAGAACCCCTGAGATATCCTCTTTAGCCATTGCCAACCTCCCAACTGACTACTCACCATTTGCGCAGCACTTGCACAACAGAATTTATCTAACATTTCCTACTCCAAAAACATAATAGTTCCCATCCATCAATCACATTCACCTTATGAGACCTAACATACTCGAAATCTACCAAAATTCGAATTTACAAATCGAATTTCAAAAAACATTTCAAAATTTTGTCAACAAGAAATTGTGGACAAAGGGTCTCCAAGTGACACCTGTAATTCCCAAACCATGATACCTATGCATAATGTGTAGTAGGTTTTCTTTCCTTGACCTATTATCGACATAAACCTCCTATAAGTTTGAAAAAATCACTTTCATGTGTTAGAAAAGTGCATCAAAAATCAATGGCTAAAACAAGAGGAAAATGCAAAATTTTATTTTTTGAAACATAAGCCTTCAAGAGCGTTGTATATCTCCAAAACCATAACACCTGTGAAGAAACTAAAGGATATTTTGGTTACCTGGCCCATTCTTGCAAAAAAACACTCTTTCCATTTTCTAAATTCTTTTCCATTCGGTCATAAACCTCTTTTGAAAATGATGACCAAAACAATCAATTTCGAAGGAAATTGCGTCGCAGAGTGTAGCATACCTCCATGGTTGATATGGTTGCAAATGGTTCTATGTAAGGATGAGTTTCTATATGTTCTTTTGATGACCTAGTGATTATGTAGCACCTTCTAAGTGCTTCCCTCCATGCTTTTATACCACTAAAATGGTTGTTCTCAGTTTGTGCAGTGACTATATAACTTAGGATTTACAGTGTTGTTGTGCAACAACCTTCTCCTATTTGAAGGAACCTGCCTTCGAACCTCTGCCAAGTTGATTTCGGCCTTGTGTTTTGCAACCTGTCGAACCTTATCAGAGCACGAACAATGCATTGGAGAGTTAATGAGGGAAACATGAACAAAAATTTGAAAATGTTCACCTCATATGTCTTTGTTTTGGTCATGGGTATAAACTTTGGGTAAAGCATTGTAATAATTATGAATTATGAATGATGATAATGAGTTGTGGATACAGTGTGATGTAATGGAAATGATGATGAGATGTGAGTTGAGGGTGGTAGGGTGCATATGATGGTAAATGTAAATGAAGAGAGTCTATGAAGGTGAGTTATGAAAGGAAGGGGTATATGGAAAGAGTATATGAAATATGAGTGATTAGTTATGAATGGTGGAATGGGGACATGATGAACACCGCTAACAAACATATAAAACTTTAACAAATGAAACTTGACGGTTATGGTTTTGACTGATGATAAATGGAAACCCCTTGAACCCTCAATGACTCTACATGAAAAATGACCTTATGACCCTCTCGGACTTAGACTCTCTAAAATTTTATTTTGTATTTAAGGACCTTCTATGACATGAAAAACTTTCAATGGCCTTACACAATGATGCTCTAGACTATGACAATAGGCGTTCATAGGCTAAACTAACATACAAAATCCCAAAATGAACAAAAAGAAAAAAACACATTTAATTCTTCTACCTTAGGACCCTAACATTCACTCTAATGGGGATGGTAGCCTCCCCATGAGGTACCAAGAACACTGCAAACTAGTAGCCTAACCATTGGGAAATGGAGTCAAAAATAAAGAGACTCAATTGACTAACTGATTACAAAGATGAAAACTTTAAAAGAAATAAGAAATTTAACAGCACATCACCAAATTCTTAGGGCCTTCTCCTAGGGTTTCAAACGTTGATGATAGGTGTCCACACTTGCTGAAGATATATATACACTCATGTGAAATGATCCCACCAATCAAGGAAATGGCTACTTGACAGAAGATGGCATTTCACTTCTCCATTTAGAAAGAAACATTGAGAAAATGGAAACTCAAAATTTCCACTTAAAATATTTTCATGATCCCTAAATTCCATGACATTCTTCTACTCTAATGATAGTAATAGACTAGCCACGAGATCTTGAAAAACATGGAAAATTCCCTTAAGATGTCCTTCTTGTTGATTTGGAGAAACCAAAAGATATCCTTCCCTTAATGATTCCAATAGAAAAACAAAATATTATTCAAAAGAAAATCTTGGAAAGAAATGGGAGCAATTTTTTGGTCAGTCTTGCCATGTATGTCAGGGAAAGGAATAGTACATTCTTGAAAATATTCATTTGAGGTAGCCATATCTTGAATAACAGTTTTTTTTACAGATGTCCCTTCATGTATATCAACAAGAGTGTCGTCTTGGCTTTTAAAAAATTATGAAAATGTCAATTCAATAGATATATACTCATGAATAGATTTTTCACTATCCAAGTAATCTAAAGCAATCTTCTCTTCATTATCCTCTTGTAACTGTGGAGTATAGGTGTCATTTTTTATCTTACTTCTTTCATGGATGACACCTTCATCTTCATCTAAAGTGATCTCAATGTTTTGAATTTCATAACTCGAAATTTTATAAGCTGATGAAAATTTTGAGTGTCTCTCATGTTATTTCTCTTTGTGACTTAACACTCAGAAGACAAATCATAACTTTCTACATTAGGATGTTCATCTATTTCATTTTCAGCGAAAGAAGAGACCTTTGTCTGTTGGAATTTTTCTAAATATCTTGACAGCTAGTTTCTATTATTCCATCTTGATGAAAAGATAACTCGAACAAAGCTTATTCAATTTCATTATACATTAAATCCTCATCATAGATGTCAATTCCCATATGCTGAATAAGATCATTAAACTTTCCACATAATATTTCTATCAGCACTATAGAAGGGTAATTTTTCTTATAATTTTTACAAAATGTTGCATAGAAATCCTTAAGTGAACATAAACTAGCAGCACGCAATCCTTCATACCATGATCTTTCGTTGTCCTCTAAGTTTTCCATAAACATATTCATTAGGAAATACTCATCCAACTCAACTCCAAGTCTACATACATGCATGTGGAACTTAATGAAACGAAGAGCAACATCGTCTCCTTCTTATATCTAAATATTTGGAGATTGGTGAACCAATCAAAACGAGGCATAGGATTTGGAAATCCAGGAATATGAGACCTATCCATAGGAGCATACCTAGAATTTTTTCTTGTAATTGAACCCATCTTGAAAAAATATAAGTCATCCAGGACTTCTTGAAACTACTAATCTTTGAATAGTGAAGTTGCTATGAAAGTTTCATCTTATGGATCCTTTGAAATTTACATCGCTAGGTCAAATATGTACAACCATTTTGATGTCCAACTGTTGTTCACCATCAACAATTATATTTGATCCTTGTCATTCACACTTGTTGAAAATGTGACCTCTCACTCCCCGGAAATGACGCCAATATTTTAACACCCTATAATTGAATGTCTAGGCTAAGAAAAGGTTTACAGGGGTAACCACTAACCTATTTTGGTTAGAAAATTCCATTTTCGAACCAGAGGGGCCTCCCTCACTCAAAATAATGTCGAAATGTAAAAATAATAAGGTTTAAGGACAAAAAACAGAGGCCAAATCTGTCAAGTAAAAACAGGATTCACTGATGATGGTTGACAAACTTAAGAGGGAGGGCCAATGGGCACAGAATCATGATTCATATCTTTACACAAAATTATCATAGATTAAATGTGGCACTCATGGAAACAGAGGCAAGATAGGCATGACTTCAAGTAATTACATTTGTCATAGTATAATGGTAGAAAAATCCTTTCGTTACATTCAAAGCACCAAATTCTGAGTGAGTTTTGAACATAAATTGGGACTACAAAAAAATATATTAAATCACATGAAACTGGGCATGAAAGAATTCTCAAACATATATACTTTGAACAAATATCAAGAAGAAGAACAATTTACCATAAAGGAGCACCTAACCAAGGGCGAATTCCATCATAATTTTAGAAAGGAAATACAATCATTCATAGCAGCAACAAAGATGATTTCTAAAAACTATTTATATCCAATTTAGAGGTGAAGATTTAACATTTAAGATAATGACATACAAATAAAAAGGGAAACAGAAAACTTGAAAATCATACCATGAGAATCTCTGGTAAACTGGTAAATACTCTACACTGATAATTTTAATTCAGAAAGTAAAACACATACACATGCCTTCTTTTTCCCAAATCGAACCCTTTTTTCATATCTTGTTCTTCTTAAATACAACTAGGAATGTTTTCTTGCATGAAAATTAAGAGACTAGATACAATGTATCTCACATCGGCTAAGAAGATCAACACAAACTTAATCTTGGAAACATCATATTAAAATCTTGACAAAAAATTTAGCAACATCAAGCTTAAGAAAATCAATTTTACCATTATATACATCCCTATCATGCTTACCAAGAACCTAACCTGATCACTATCATAACTATAGAAGGCCTTGAAATACCAAAATGCAAAAATAGGCATGACTAACATAGTTGCACATCAAGGTGAAATAGACCTCCAAGCTTAGCATAGTTGCATATAATCCTAGACAAAACCAAGCTGATGGGTATTCTTGAAATTGTGTTTTGCTTGTGTAGAACCTGTGAGATGTCCTCTTTAGCCTTTGTCGACCTCCCAACTTACTTCTCACCATTTAAGCAATACTTGCGCAACAAAATTCAAATTCTAAATTTGTTTGACATTTCCCAATCCAAAAACATTGTTCTAGTGTTGTTTTATCAACCTTAATTGACTCAGACTGCAACATTAATTGTCAACCCATGGTAGGTCTTGTTGTTTCAATGGAGTTTGCACTATCTGTGTCGATACACTCCAGCCAAGCATAAGAAAGTGCAGAAAAAATGTAAAAGATGTCAATCATCTAAATTGTTGAATCAATCATGCACGCAGATATAAAAAACACTCCACAGAATTAAATCACAACTCGCAGCTATTGAAGTAAAGGCGCGCCACACCAAAACTAACATCTATGCCAATTGGTTACTATTCCTTTGTTATTTAACTTTGTGTATCAACATAAGATAAATAGAAACAGCAGCAAATTCAATCCACAATTTGTACAGCAACAACGAGAAACCATAAATCAATAAACTAAACTGAAATGTACACTACCTAATCACTGCAATCCCTGTCAAAGAGGGCCCTTCCTCCTCAACGGGGCACAGAAAGAACACAAAAAGTGATTAACGAATTAGTTGGAAAGCAATAACAACATCATCGTGCCAATTGATATTAAAATAAGTTCAGAAATTACAGAAACAGAGTAACGATACTCCTCTATATGCCTCCTTTGATACATAAAAAGTCGAGTCTTTTATAACTATTACATCCCAAAAATTAGAAAACAGATCAGTCATGAGAATCTCCAATTCTCATGTTGATCCAAAAATAAAGAAGTTACAACCTACTGCTAAATAAATATACATTAGTTACAACTGCTTGAGTCTTGTTGCCTCAAAAATAAACAATCCTACTACCGACAGCTGTTATGTGGAATAGTACCCACATTTCCAGCTTCGATGCAACAGTATTGAGCAAATGATGGTTCGGGATGACATGGCATAACTGATGACAACACTGTTGGTGTAACGGTGGATCCACGCGAGGTGTAACAGCACCCGATGTGTAACAGCAACCTGTAACAACACCGATGTGTAGCAGCAATCTGTAACAGTAGCCACCTGTAATAGCAGTGATTTGTAACAGCACCTAGTATGTAGCAGCGATATGTAACAACACTCAGGGTGTAACAGCGAGTTGTTCTACCCTCTCCTATAGTTAACTCTTGCTTCCTGTCTACTTCCACGAGCCAACACTTGAAAAAGATAAACTTCCCAACATGCTCCTTCAATGCTCGTCCAGTTAGCCACAAAAAAAATAAAGCCTCGTATTTATTTGGTAAAATACAGCAAAGTAACATGACAGTAAAATGGATTAAAAAGGTAAGAAAACAGGGAGTTTGGTCATATAAGGGCATAGGTCTGAAGGACAGAAAGGTCAAAACAAGGGGAAGAAGGTGCAGAAAATGGGTGAAAAACCACACCCAACATCCCCCCCCAACTGAAGCCACTGCATGTCCCCATGCAGAATCTTAGACCCTTCTACTGTGCCCCCGATGGAAATCTGTAAAATTGTATGCAACAGCAGTGTCATTGCCTGGATCTCTGAATCCTTGATTGACCATTAACTCACGTGGCCAAGATTCCTCTTCATAATCACACAACTGATAATCGGGTTGATACTCCTCCAATGGCAACCAGATCAAAGGGAATCTGAATCCAGAACACCCCCTATGTCAGCACAATCTGGGCATATTCCGGCACCCGTGAAACAATAGCCACGAAGTTCTTATACTCAAATGGGTCCCCTTCCTGCAATTTTGCACTGCAAGCCTTAGTGCGCTTGAGACATTTGACTAGCACTTGGCTCCTCATGGTTGCAAACAAGTTGAGGCAAACCCTCACAATATTTCTTCTATAGATGGACGACTTATCTCTCCTTTTTGGAGTGCTCAGGAACTGCCTAAAATCTCGCTGGAGTTCATAGGCCATTCCTGGTTCAGCCCGGACCCATAGTGTTTTCCTTTCCTCGTTGGTCTCTATTGTCTTCTTAGCCAGTTGCCACTCAATCTGATTCCTCATAAATGAGAGGAATGCCCGCAACTGCAAATCTCCCATGAAAGAAAGGATAGTCGCCACCATCTTTGTGCTCACATATTCGCACATCATGTTGTGCAAGAACAGCTCGCACAACAAATTATGATCATCAAAATCATAGGACTGAAAAATTTCCAAAAAGGTGCAGGTAAAAGAACCCAAATAGGACCTATTCTCATAAACTGCCCTCAACTGAAATAAATAGTAACATTCCCATAGGAACACCGGGTATGGTGGGGACAGCTGCCTACATGCTAGCAGCTTTAGAGCGAGGTCGCAGAGTTTGGTCTTATCAAACTTTAGGTCAAAGACCTCCTAATGCAGCTGATACAGCTGTTCCTCCTTTCTCTCCATCATTTCTTAATGCCTTCGTGTCCTCTTTTCTTTCCCCTTCTTCCTTCAACCATTTCTCTTACAGGGAATCCATCATATTCTTATGCACATTGAGTGGAATCACTCCCTCTTGTAGAGAGAGTGCCAGCTACTTCCACTTTTGCAGCTCTGCCAATAACAACAATTTCTCAGAATGCCATCCTTCAACAGGACCCAGCGTTCTCCCACATGCATCATCAACTAAGGGTGTAGCATCCTCTTGAGGGTGAAATTGTCCCACCTCGACTGTTGGTTCTTGTGTAACAACAGCTTCGTCAGTGGGTTTGACCACAGTTTCTTTATTTTCCTGGTCAGCCTCCACTCTTACTGTTGGTTCTTGTGTGGCAGCAGTAATGTCCACAGGTTTTTTCTCATCGTTTACCTTCGGACCAGCTTCAGTCTCTGCTGTTGGTTCTTGTGTAACAGTAGCAGTGACCATCAGCTCATGGATATTATCTTTCTCTTCCTCCACTTGGCTGATTTCCTCCTCCACTGTTGTTCCTGGTGAAACAACAGTGTCAGCAAAGGGTTCTTGTGTATCCATTGCTTGATCACTCTCTATGGATTGTGTTGTCTCGGTTGTTGGTTCTTGTGTATCAGCAACGTCCTCGACAAGTTTCGGTGTAACAGCTTCCCAGTTTTCAGTTTGAGTCTCCCTCGAGGTAGTATCTATTGCACAGACTTTGAATCTGGCTTCCACCAACTTCCCAACATAGGCTACACATAGAGTTCCCAGGATTTCTCCCCTTCTAGCCCTACTCACAGCCTCTGCCAAAGTATCTAGCCCTGGGGCTCTTGGCTCTGCCTTTCCTACTGCTAGCTGTTCCCTTAATTCCTTAATCTCTTTCTCTAAAATTTCAATTTTCGACATCAAGGACTGGGTTTCACTCTTACCAAGTGAAGGAGGTTTTTCTGGATGATCTTGCTCCTCGTCCTTCTATTCGACTGCTTCCTTGTTCTTTCTCGACGTAGATGGGGATTCTGGGTGTTCGCTAACCCTTATCCTCTGCTTTGGCCTTTTGTCGCCAATTGGTTTATCAACCAACTTCTTGTTGATCCTCACTGTCGAGGGTTGTGGTTGCTCCTTTGTTACCTTTGGAGCTTCCCCAGCTGTCTTTGTTTGCCTTCTGCGAGTAGTCCTAGGCCTTTTCCGCATGAACTCTTCCCAATTCTTTCCCTGTTGGCTCAAGGCATCCAGAACGATGAGCTTAATAAGGTCGTGGTTTGTAACACACGTTTCTACATGTGCATTCATTTTCACATGCCTTTTCCGCCCTGCAATTGTCGACTAGGAGCACTCTATATTAAACAAACAACTTGGCTAACTGTATCGTCAACTTGCCATCCCTGGCAACGACACCAAAATGTAGTGTTGTTTTATCAACCTTAATTGACTCAGACTGCAACATTAATTGTCAACCCAGGGTAGGTCTTGTTGTTTCAATGGAGTTCACACTATCTGTGTCAATACACTCCAACAAAGCATAAGAAAGTGTAGAAAAACTGTAAAAGATGTCACTAATCTAAATTGTTGAATCATCATGCATGTAAATATAAAAAACACTCCACAGAATTAAATCACAACTCGCAGCTATTGAAGTAAAGGTGCGCCACACCAAAACTAACATATATGCCAGCTGGTTACTATTCCTCTGTTGTTTAACTCTGTGTAACAACATAAGATAAATAGAAACAACAGCGAATGAAATCCACAATTGTACAGCAACAACAAGAAACCATAAATCAATAAACTAAACTTAAATGTACACTACCTAATCACTGCAATCCCTGCTAAAGAGGAGAGCCCTTCCTCCTTAGCAGGGTGTAGGAAGAACACAAAAAGTGATTAACAAATTAGTTGGAAAGCAATAACAACATCACTGTGCCAATTGATATTAAAATAAGTTCAGAAATTACAGAAACAGAGTAATGGTACTCTATATGCCACCTCCGATACATAAAAAGTCGAGTCTTTTATAACTATTACACCCCGAAAATTAGAAAACAGATCAGTCATGAGAATCTCTGATTCTCATGCTGATCCAAAAATAAAGAAATTGCAACCTACTGCTAAATAAATATACATTAGTTACAACTGCTTGAGTCTTTTTGCCTCAAAAATAAACAAACCATGCCTTTTCCGCATGAACTCTTCCCAATTCTTTCCCTGTTGGGTCAAGGCATCCAAAACGATGAGCTTAATAAGGTCGTGGTTTGTAACACACGTTTCTGCATGTGCATCCGTTTTCATAGCCGTGGCCATGTGTCTAATATTTCCCAGCAATAAATACAGAAGGTTAATTCGCCGCTGATGGCATAGATGGTTCAGCAATGGGAAATGGTAATTAAACACAATTGTTGCTCTTCCCTCACAAGTAATGTACTTAATGAGGAAGAGAGAAACATCTGCCCATGGTTGGGGGAGTGATAGCCTATCAATTCCCCTGCCCTTCTTAACCAACGACTCGCTTTCCTAAAGAAAATCCCCTTTTAGCGAGGGGTCATTAACCTTCTTGGTAAACCATCTCTTCCCTTCTGCTAGCAATCTTGTTACTTTGGCGATAAATTCTTCTGTGACCTCCAATTTCAGTCCTCTGACTTCCGTCTAGTTTCTTTCCAGGTTCTTTGCGAATTCCATGGCCACACCATTGTCCGATCCTTCCAATTTCTGGAAGAATTCAAACCAGCCTACGTCTTTGAAGACCTGGCATGCCTCACGATAGCCTTCCAAGGCTTCTATAGTTCCTAGTTCGTGTCATGTCGCTACTCCACCCATTGCTTCTGTAATTCAATGCCTTTCTACCTGCTTATCTTCCCTCCAGCACACACTCTAGTTGTTTCAGCCTGCACTGCTACCTTCCTCCTCTCCGAGCACTCTGAATAGGGATTCAGCACTTCCAGCAGGGGTAAATGATAGGGTGGTAGGGTGGTGCAGGTGTAGATTTGGATTAAGATTTGGCATGCATGGTTCGTACAGCTTAATGAATTTTTCTTTAATGGTGAGTCGTGGGGAGGTCTCGTCAATAGTGCCCTTACCCTTTTTGGTATGATTTGGTATTAAGTAACAATAACTCCCAGGTCACATGCCTTAATTGCTGGATTTTTCCAATAATTACAAATCATGTGACGGTCATGTCGCAACATGATTCGTTCCCCCCCCCCCAGCTTAATTATGACAGTCGTCCTCAGCCGTCAATTAGTCATGTTAACTTACCATAATTACAAAATAAATTGAATGCAATATTACCTTTTTGATGATGTACCTGGGTGACGTGGGGCATGGTGATGGGCAGCGCAACGTCGAATCATACTCGAATAGTGGGACACACGAACTTAGATCTGCTGATGAGGCTCACGGTGATGTTTTTGCTATTTATTACAATAAATTATCTCGTTTTATTCCTAAAAAGTTGTTGGCTGTTACAGGTGTAACAGTCAAGATGAATGGTATATATTAATTTAATTTTTACAAAAATATAAAGGACAAAAGATTGTGTAACAACACTTATCATATGATACACTTTAGAGGAACAAATGTTGTCATAGAGGGTGTAACAGCCACCACCAAGTGGTTTTCAGATGTTACACCTATTGGAAAAGTTAAAAATTTTGCAGCACAGGGGGACTTTCCCCTATTCCCATAACCTATAGATTCGAATTTGTGACAATGTTGACAAATGAACCCTTCGAGGTAGTTTTGTGATAAAACTGGAGATGGTGCCCATTTGCAAGTAATGGTGTCCTTGTACTGTCAATGATTACCAAATTTATAGTCTCATTGTCAAAGACTGCATCTACCTCATAAGGGCCTAGCCATCTGGTGCGGAGCTTACCCTTGAACTCCTTGAACCTTGAGTCATATAAGAGAGCCCAATCTCCTTTCTAGAATTGTTTCTTCTTTATAAATCTATCATGCCACTTAGCTCTCTATTGCTGGATAATCTTTGTTTGCTAGATAGCAGCCAACCGTTTCTCCTCCAATTCATTGAGCTAGTTCAATCTCTGCCTTTGTGTTGTAGTCAAATCCAAATTGACTTGCAATGTTGTCCTTAGTGTCTTGATTTCAAATTCAATGGGGAATAAAGGGTTATTGTCATACACAAGTTCATATGGTAAGAATGTAGTGGTGTTCCTCCATGTAGCCCTGTATGCCCATAACACTTTCGGAAGTTTGTCAGCCCAATTTCTTCAATGACTAGCCACAATCTTAGTAAGGATCCCCTCAATGACTTTATTAGTGCTTTCCACCTGGCCATTTGCCTGTGGATGGTAAGGTGTTGTGATTTTGTGATGGATTTTATATTTCTAGACCAATTCCCATATCTTATGAGATGTGAACTATGACCCTCCATCTGTTATTATCTCCCTGGGTATGCCAAACTGGATGAAGATGTCTTCGAACAGAAATTCTAAGACAACCTACTCTGTGGCTCTGGTTAATGCCTTTTCCTCGACCCATTTCGTGACATAGTCAGTACAGACCAAGATGTAGGATCTCTGTCTAGATGAAGGATTGATTGGTCCTACAAAATCTAGAGCCCACTTCTCAAAAGGTTCTATGATGATCTGGGGCTGTAACGACATCTCATCTGATTGCGGTGGTTGGCCCATCCTTTGACAACTATCACATCCCTTCACAAACATTTTGGCATCCTAAAATATTGTTGGCCAGTAGTACCCTATTGAAATGACTTTGTATCATGTCCATTTATCTGCAAAGTGTCCTCCGCAAGGTTCATCATGGCAGGCTTTGAGGATATCAAATACCTCATCCTCTCTAACACATCGTCTGATCTGGAAATCAAGTCCAGTGTGGTAGAGGTTCCCATCTATCCAGGTATATGTAGCACTTTGTTATATGATTTTCTTTTTCTTCCTGAAGGACAAATACTGGGGAAACTTCCCTGCAACAAGATAATCAGCTATATCTGCATACCAAGGTGAGTAAGTAGAAATAGCAAAAAGATATTCATTGGGGAAAGAATCTTCAACGAGAGTGCAACTGCCATCAATAGTTAGCCTAGAAATAAAGTCAGCTACTACATTGTCTTTTCCAGGCTTATCTATAATAGTGATATCAAATTCTTGTAATAGAAATAACCATCATGTAATCCTACCATTTGCAATTAGCTTATTCATTAAGGAACAAATGGCAGAATGGTCAGTGTGTACAAATACTTGATATCCAGTGATGTAATGTCAGAATTTATTGATGGCATGCACGACTGCTAAGAACTCCTTCTCGGTCGTTGTGTAGTTGAGCTTAGCTGGAGTTAGATTTTTACTTATGTAGTAAATAGCGTAAGGTTTTTTATCCTCCAGTTGGCCGAGAACAACACCCACAGCAATATCTGATGTATCCATAGCTATGTGAAACAGCAGTTCCCAATTAGGTCCTCACAAAACAGGGGCTGCTGATACACAAACTTTCAGCTTTAAGAAGGCTTGCTCACACTTCCCTGTCCACAAGAAATCAACAATTTTCACGAGAAAGGAAAATAATGGTGATGCAATTCTTGAAAAAATTTCTATAAATCTTCTGTAATACTATTGGCTTGTAGGGGCCTAACCTAGGTTCAGAGGTGATTTAGCTTAACAATTCTCGATACTACTAGCCCTTTCGACAACAGCCCGCGGAGCACGGATTGGGGTCTCACCCAAAGTAGTATGGGAGGGTGCTAGAACCAGGTTTCCACACCCTGGGGATGTCTGATGAGCTTCTGCAATAGATGACAATTATCCGTAGTGTGTTTTCCTCCTATCTGACAGATCGCGTGCCATAATGCAGGCGTCGCGCTTGGTCTTGCCAATGCCTCAGCTCTTAACGGCATCAGCCCTCCTCCTACCAAGTAATTCGTGAACACTTGACAATGGTCCTTGTCATGCCCATGGCCTTTGCATTTTATGCACCATACCTCCTCATGCGCCTCTAGCTGAGGTGTCTTGTCCTGTTTCAAACTCTACATCTCCAGACACAGATTTTGCAATTTCACGTGGATTTGTTGAACTCCTAGACTAGGGTCTTGTATAGGGCTCTCATGCAATCTCATCGTTGTCTCCAAAGCTTCAGCCTAGGTGGAAATTTTTTGCTATGACAGCACCGTCCTTAAGTGCGGTGTTAGTGACGCTACAAACCATGCGTGGTATGATTCACGAATCATACCCTTTAGTCTTTGGTCCAGATCCCAAGGGGTCTCGCCCGGGAGCATCGCGATCTCCTTAAACCCAATGATTGATTGTGTTTCTAACTTTGGCCTGCTAAATTCCCTGTTCAGCGCGGTCTGGATTTCTGTGATTCCTGCATTTGGATGGTCATTAGAATGCTTGATGTACCATGTTAATGCGTGATCCTACAACGTGCTTACCAGTGTAGCCTTCTTGATATTGTCATCCACAACTCCTTGTGCTTCGCAGACTGCTCTTACCTTGAACCAGAATTGGTCCGAATCTTCATTCCCTACTCCTCTGAATACCGGTAGTTTGATCGCACTTGCCATACTGAACTGTGGTGGTGGCGGAGGTGGGGTGGGTGGAGATGGAGGTGAGGAGGGTGAGATGGGTGGCGGTGTAGGTGGAGGTGGTAAGCACATAATTCTCTGCCTTATCAGACTGACTGCACTTCTTGGAGAAACTTTCGTGAGCTCTTCCTTGCTTTCCCACGAGGGGGAAATTAAGGGACTGGTTTCCAATTCTTCACTACTTTTGCTTATGTAGATATTCCCACTTTGCGTAGTCCCAAACATTTATTTATTCGCATAACCCACTTTTCACACAATAGCATCCTAATCCAAGTGTTCAAAGATTTGATATACTTACCTCGCAGCCCCTTGAGGAAACATCGCTCCACCTCACTGTAGCTGACGGTCATGTCTACTGCGAACTCAATGATAAATCCTCCTATAATTCGGTCGAGCCAATGGTCCACAGCTCGTGCGATCTTATCTCTTAACGCTTCTAGTTTGCGCACTAATTCTGGAGTCCACATGATTGGTTTGTTGAGCCTACACCTTCCCTGACTGTCTGCTAGCTTCGTGATCCACTCATACAACTCAGAAGGAAAGGATGCAAAGAAAATTTCGTGGATTTTCGTATACAAGTAGCGCTCCAACCATTGTTCCTTAGATACTCGCGGATTTCTATTTTCTTGCGCTGCGAACTCGTGAATCTTCTTATCCAACCACCCTTCAATTTCTTTCTTTGTTGGATTCTAGTGGAATGACATCAGACATCCCTTATGCAGATCCCGGTCTCGACAATGGAACCATTTGTTGGCTTATGGGGGCCTGACCCAGGTTCAGAGGTGATTTAGGTAAACAAATCCCGGTACTACTGGCCCTTTCGGCAACAGTCCGTGGAGTACGGACTGAGGTCTCACCCAAAGTAGTATGGGAGGGTGCTAGAACCAGGTTTCTGCACCCTGGGGATGTCTGATGAGCTTCTGGTGGTCCGCGGTTTGACCCTGCGCGCACGTTGCTACGCGCATCTATTAGTCCCTCGCAACCTGTGATGCTGCCTTCGCGCAGCCCTACTCGGGGCGCGATCTATATTATTACCCAAGTTCCTTACTATTAACCTGTTATTATCTGATTACTTAACTTATCTGTGTAATTCTAGTGATAATTAACAGTATATCCAACATTCATATAAGTGTGCGCGATAAACAAAACAGTATAAATGTATAGAATGCAATAATCAAGCAAATGCACAGAAATTGGAATCAACTTCTCTTTATTATTCTTCGTTCAAGATTACAGACTCGACACCGCCCTGCGCACTCAACTGCAGGGGTCCGCGCACTCAGCTGCAGACTCTACTAGGCCTCTGTGCACTCAGCTGCAGAGCCTCTTCCTACTATGACCCAATACACTTAGACTCTTACTCTATGCTCAAACCATTCGTATTCATCTATCTCTAATTCACTAATTAGCTATCTTTACAACTTACAACCTCGCTCTATTTATACAATCCCATGGTCTGCGAACCATGGGTAGGCTGACATGACATTACATTACATTACAAAAATTTAGGGCGGCTAGCCCTATGACTCAACCTATACTTCACGCTCCGTGCCTGCAATTCGCGGAGTTTTACAATACATCTGACCAAAACTTGGGCTTTGAGCCCAAAAACATGTTGTGGGGGGATTCCATGCCCAACAAATACCCTACATGCCCCAAGAAACTACGTACCTCTTTCTGCGTTTTGGGGGTTGGAATTTTTAGGATTACCTCTATTTTTGCAGGGTCTACCTTAATTCCGTCAGCAGAGATGTAATGTCCAAGCACGATCCCTTTAGTCATCATCATGTGACATTTCTCCGTGCTCAAGGAAACATTGGTCTATACACATCGTTCTAACACTTTTTCTAGATTGACTAATGTTGCTTCAAAAGCATCTCCATAAGGTGTGAAATCATCCATGAAGATTTCCAGACAATCATTCAATAAGTCGGAGAAAATTCCTAGAATTTCCCTTTGAAAGGTTGTTGGTGCATTACAGAGCCCAAAAGGTAGCACTCTGTATGCGTAGGTCCCCCAAGGACAAGTAAAGGTTGTTTTATCCTGGTCTTCTGGGGCGATTTGTATCTGATTGTAGCCACTGAATCCATCCAAAAATGAAAAGAATTTCTTTCCGGAGAGAGTATCAAGGACTTGATCTATAAATGGTAATGGAAAATGGTCCTTCTGAGTGGCCTTGTTGAGTTCTCTATAATCAACACAGACCCTCCACTTGCCATTCTTTTTAGGAATGATGACAAGCGTTGACACCCACTGATTGTCAGATATTGGATAAATAAAATTATCACTCATGAGTTTTTGTAGTTCCACTTTCACTACTTCCTTTAGTGCAGGGTTCATGCGGCGCTATGACTGTCTGACTAGTTTGCAGCCATCCTTCAAATAAATATCCGTGAGTGCATAGGTTAGGGTGGATCCCTTTCATATCCGTATAATCCCATGCAAATGCCTTTTTATACTTCTGTAGCAGCTGTAACAGCCGTTGATTCTGTTCAGCAGTCAAATTAGGGTTAACATTCAAAAAGTTTCCAGCCTCAATCTCAATTGAGCTGCTAGGAGTATTCGGAGTTGTCCTCATTTGTTCAAAATATATATCTTCCACCTCTTCCTCATCATTTGCTTTTTTAACAGAAGAAACAGACATGGAATTACTAATAAAACCATTAATAACATCATCTTTTGTTTCATCTTTAAAATATTGGGCTTTCCCTAGAGTGAGGAGTGGTAGGGAAAGATCTGACTTAGGCTCAAACTCATCCCACCAAGGGTTGTACACATCCACATTTGGTTTTGGGGAATAAAGATTAAGGTTCTGAGTTTCCTAGATGTCCAAGATCACCATGGATCTCGCCTTCAGCCTATAAATGCGTCAGCAGTGGCCAGCCAAGGTCCCCCTAGGATCAAGGGATGCCCCTCCAAATTGGATTTGGGTTGTAGAATAAAGAAATCAGCCGGGATTCTCCAGGAATCTATCATAATCACTATATATTCTAACATCCCCTCGGGTTTAACACAGGACCTGTCTGCCAATTCCAGCACATTGGGGGTGTGTCTAAGTCCCTGTAGCCCGAGAGCGATGAAGAGATATTTTGTCATTACATTAATGGCAGCCCCAAGATCAATCAATGTATTGGATATGGGTTGATCATTAATGTAGACGATGACTGTAGGCTTGCCTAGATCATTGTGCTTAGTAAGGAGAGGCTGAGCAGACATTAATTTAGGTAACTCTCCTATCACATCTATGGTGGCAGGGTCTTTAGGCTTTGTTCCATTTTTCTTGATGCACAAATCTCTCACTGTCTTAGCATAGATGGGTACTTCTTTAAGGTCTTGCAGCAAAGGGATTCGTACATACAGATTTTGCAACTCCCTAAGCAACTCAAATTCAGGCTGGGAAGTCATCCTAGGTTCAACCAGTCTCTAACGATACGGGGGGTCCCATGTAATAGCAGTTGAATCTGTTGTTACAGGTGTATCAGCCTCCCCTGAATTATCTATTATAGATGTAACAGTTCTTCTTGGGTTGGTTGTTATAGATGTAACAACTTCCTCTATATCAGTTGTTGTAGACGCAGTAGCCACCTCAGAGTTCCGACTTCTCCTTTGGATGGTTCACAGTCTTCCTCCATAATGATAGGGGAGTGGCTGGAGTTAATTACCGTGCTCGATCGTAATTGTATTTCATTAAATTCCATGGGGGTAATAAGGTAGGTCTGGAAGGTCGTAGGAGCCTCTATGCCCTGAGTTTCTTTATTATTTGGGTTTGGGTTAGGTTGCACAGGTAGTTGAGGTCGCACAGGTGGTGGAGGAGCAGAAGCTTGGAAAGGAGGTAATTGCAGCTATTGCTGCATGGGTGGTGCAAGCAGAGTTGAATTCTAGGCATTTCCTCTCTAGTTCTGGTTCCACGGGTATGGTTGGGATTGAGGATATTGGACAGGAGGAGATGGAGACCATTGGTTCCAAGGTGAAGGGAACTAAGCTGAAGGAGGGGCAGAATATTGCCATGGATATGGTTGATTATTATATGCATTGTTCCATGAATTGAAAGAGGAAAAGTCTTGAGACATACCTGGAGGTCGCAGTTGCCATGGCCTCCATGGTGCAATGAAGTAAGAGGACTACACCTCTTCGCTTGATTCTCTAAGTGCTTCCTTTAGTCTAGGAAGCTCCGAACACTTCTCTGTCGAATGTTCCAGCTCGCAGATGTTGTAGAGGTTGATGTTGTTTAGTTCGCATTCCCTGTAAGGATGTTTCTTCCGACAAGTCGGGCAGAACACAGCTAGGGGTGTATCAGCTTCTGGTTGTGTCTTTTTGATTTGTGCTGTTGTTATCTGGGCTGAGAGAGTATTGAGGATATCGGTCTTGAAATTTTCAAACAAATTTCCGATCTCCGCTCTGGTTACTCCTCCGCCTACAGATTTTTGTATGCGAACAGAGGCATCCTGAATTGTACTTCTTCCTCTAGATGATCCTCGAGAGCATCATAGGCAGAGCTTTATAATTTCTGTAAATGGCTCTTGTGATATATCCCCCTTTCCTAATAGGTTCATGGTGTCAAGGTAGTCGTCCCTCATTCCTCTGATGAATATAGTCTTCAAGATTTCTGGGTCTAAATCGTTGTGTTTAGACCTCTACAAATTGTAGTGGAACCGTTCCACATAATCTTCCAGGCTTTCTTCCTCCTTCTGTGTCATTCTAAATATCTCTTCCCTTAAGTCCCTAGTCCTACAATAGTCTTGGTACTTTGACAAGAATGTCTCCTTCATAGCATTCCATGTTGAAATGGAAGCGGGACCTAATCCCATGAACCATCTCAAGGCTACTCCTTTTAAGGTAGCAGGGAATAGCTTTAACTTCTGAGCATCTGTTGTATAATCATAATTTCTACACAAGACATCAAACTCAAATAGAAATGTATCTGGATCTTCCATAGTCATCCCCTGAAAGGATGGTAAGGATGATAGAGGAATATTATTCATAGGAGCTTCACCCATGAGATTCCCAATTGGGAACTCAAAGGTGGTGGTAGTGGTGTTTGTTTTAGCAGTTTTATAATTGTTGTCCCCCATGATTAATTCTTCTAACCCTTCCTGTAGCAAACGTTCTTCCAGTTGTGTTTTTGATGGACCTGCAGATGCAATTAATGCCTCAGATACTCCTAGGGTTGGTTGTTTTACTGCACTACCTGTATCCAGATATTGATAAGTCTCTAAGTGCTTCTCTGTCTCAGGTGTTCGATGTTCCCCCTTGGTTTCCCCTTGGCCCTCGGTCCTCAAATTTTGGCTACTAACTTCCCCTTCCTGCTCATGAATCAAATCCTTGATCTTGAAGGTATGAGTGCTGGCCTTAGAATGATATGGTCCCGAGATGGAGGGATTGGAGGTTTCTGCTTTCGCTATGGGAGTAATAGCCTTTTGCGGCCCTGTCTTCCTTGCATTCCTTTGAGAGTTGGACTATTCTTTTTCTGCCTTGGAGATTAATTCCTGGATAAATGTCTTCCTTCCCAAATCTTCACCCTTCATTTCCTTTTTACGACCCATCGTTCCTGTGAATTATTAGAGTGGGGGTGATTTCAGTATCTCTGTAAGTCCTAAAAAGTGCACACATGGACCCTATGTGTATCAAATCAAACTCTAAGTATCTCAGCCTTCGACAGTGGTGAGCCCGCCCAAGTATGTTAGAGCGATGCATAGGTTCTTACCTCTCATCTTACCGCCCAGCAACTAAAGAGCTAAAGACACACTAATCAAAGCATCAAAATTTCTTAAGTGTCCTAGTGATCACAATGGTGAGCCCACCCAGGTATGTTAGAGCGATGTGCAAGTTCTTACCTCTCGTCTTACCACCCAGCAACTGTGGACTAGGAGCACTCTATATTAAACAAACAACTTGGCTGACTATATCGTCAACTTGCCATCCCTGGCAATGACGCCAAAATGTAGTGTTGTTTTATCAACCTTAATTGACTCAGACTGCAACATTAATTGTCAACCCAGGGTAGGTCTTGTTGTTTCAATGGAGTTCACACTATCTGTGTCGATACACTCCAACCAAGCATAAGAAAGTGCAGAAAAACTGTAAAAGATGTCACTGATCTAAATTGTTAAATCAATCATGCATGCAAATATAAAAAACACTCCACATAATTAAATCACAACTCGCAGCTATTGAAGTAAAGGCGCACCACACCAAAACTAACATCTATGCCAGCTGGTTACTATTCCTCTATTATTTAACTCTATGTAATAGCATAAGATAAATAGAAACAACAGCGAATGAAATCCACAATTTGTACAGCAACAGCAAGAAACCATAAATCAATAAACTAAACTGAAATGTACACTACCTAATCACTGCAATCCCTACCAAAGAGGAGGGCCCTTCCTCCTCAGCAGGGTGTAGGAAGAACACAAAAAGTGATTAACGAATCAATTGGAAAGCAATAACAACATCACCATGCCAATTGATATTAAAATAAGTTCAGAAATTACAGAAACAGAGTAACGGTACTCCTCTATATGCCACCTCCGATACATAAAAAGTCGAGTCTTTTATAACTATTACATCCCAAAAATTAGAAAACAGATCAGTCATGAGAATCTCTGATTCTCATGCTGATCCAAAAATAAATAATTTTCAACCTATTGCTAAATAAATATACATTAGTTACAACTGCTTGAGTCTTTCTGCCTAAAAAATAAACAATCCTATTGTCGACAGTTGTTATGTGGAATAGTACCCACATTTCCAGCTTTGATGCAATAGTATTGAGCAAATGATGGTTCGAGATGATGCGACATAACTGATGACAACACTGTTGGTGTAATGGTGGATCCACATGAGGTGTAACAGCACTCAATGTGTAACAACAACCTGTAACAGCACCGATGTGTAGCAGCAATCTGTAACAGCAGCCACCTGTAATAGCAGTAATTTGTAACAGCACCTAGAATGTAGCAGTGATATGTAAAAACACTTAGGGTGTAGCAGCGAACTATTCTACTCTTTCCTACAGTTAACTCCTGTTTACTTCCGCATGCCAACACCTGAAAAAGAGAAACTTCCTAACATGCTCCTTCAATTCTCGTCTAGTTAGCCACAAAAAGAAATAAAGCCTCATATTTATTCGGTAAAATATAGCAAAGTAACATGATAGTAAAATGGATTAAAAAGGTAAGAAAACAAGGAGTTTGGTCATATAGGGGCATAGGTCTGAAGGACAGAAAGGTCAAAACAAGGGGAAGAAGGTGCGGAAATTGGGTGAAAAACGACACCCAACAATTGTAGTTTCTAACCATCCATCACATTCACCTTATAACACCTAACATACTCTCAATCTACCAAATTTCGTATTTACAAATCAAACTTCAAAAAAAAGTCAGAATTTTGTGAGTAAGAAATTTTGGAAAAAGAGTCTCCAAGTGACATCGGTAATTCAAAAACCATGATACCTGCACATAAAATGAGATAGGTTTTTGTTACTTGGCCCATGCGCAACACAAACCTCATTCAATTTTTAAAAATTCACTTCCATAGTTTATAAAAGTGCACCAAAACACAATGGATAAAACATGAGGAAAATGCAGAATTTTATTTTTTGAAAACTAGGCCTCCAAGAGCGTTGTATATCTCCAAAAAAATAACACCTATTCATAAACGTAATGAGGTTTTTTTTTATTGTGGCTACGATTGGAAAAAGTCTCTTTCATTTTATCTCAATTCATTTCCATTAGGTTGGAAACCTATTTTGAAAATGATGACAAAAACATTCAATTTCGGAGGAAATTACATAGTAGATTGTAGCAGACCTCCATGACTGATATGGTCGCAGATGATTATGTGCAAGGTTGAGTGTGTAGATGTTATTTAAATGACCTGGTGATGGTGTAGCACCATCTAAGTGCTTCCCTCCATGCTTGTAGACCTCTAAAATGGTTTTCTCAGTTTGCACAACATTTGCGGAGCGACGATGTAACTTAGGATTTCTGCAACTATTTCACAACAATGTTCTCCTATTTGAAATAACCTGCCTTTGAACCTATGCCAAGTTGATTTTGGCCTTGTGTTGTGTAACCTTTCGAAACTTCTTAGAGTGCGAACTATGGATTGGAGAGAGAATGGGGGCAACATGAACAAAAAAATGAAAATGTGTGCCTCATATGTCTTGTTTTGGTCATGGGTGTAAAATTTGGGTAAATGGTTGTAATAATTATGAATTATGAATGATGATAATGAGTTTTGGATTTAGGGGGATGTAATGGCAATGATGATGAAAGGTTATTTTAGTGGGGGAGGGTGCCTATGATGGTAAATGTAAATGAAGGGAATTTATGAAGGTGAGTTATGAATGGAAGGGGTATATGGAAAGAGTATATGAAAGGGAATTATGAATTATAAATGGTGAACGGTGAGTGATGAATTATGAAAGGTGGAATGGGGACATGATGAACACCACTAACATACCTACAAAACTTTAATGGTTTTGACTAATTATTATGGGTTTGACCGATGATAAATGGAAACCCCATAAAATAAAACCCCTTGAACCTTATGACCCTCTCATGGACTTAGACTCTCTCAACATTTATTTTGTATTTAATGACCTTCCATGACATGAAAAAATTGCAGTGACCTTAGACAATGATGCTTTAGACTATGACATCAATGGTTCATAGGCTAAACTGGCATACAAAATCCTAATATGAATAAAAAGAGGCAAATGCATTTGATTCCTAGACCCTAGGACCCTAACAGTAGTGACCAATTCTAAAACAAGAAATGGATCATATTAAGGAGAAAAAGGGAATGGAGAGAAAGAACAATGTTTTATAATACCAATAGTGCATATAAACCATCCTCTATTTGAGAAAATTCTCAATCATGTTGAAGAGGAATATGTATTTAAGAAGAAGGGCACCATAAAAATTCCTCGAGATGTCTCCAATTTCTAGTGCATGGAGAATCTTATTAATAAAGAACACCATCAATCCCACACTAGCAATAGCTCTTCTTGTAGTAACATTGTTAACATTTGGCTCGATGTTCAAGTCATCGTTGTAAGTTCCCTACAAGAACTGCTAATAATCAAGCCCATCTTTAGGGGCCTTGTTCTAGTCTAAAATTTGTTTTAACGTGACGTTTGGATCAACGTTGAAGTAATTCTTGTAAGTGCCCTACAGTAATTTCCAAGAATCAAGGCCCTCTTCAGGAGCCTGGTTCTGGTCTAGAATTTTTGTTTAGTTTTTTTCATATTTTATTTACTTTTCATATAGACAACCTAATTAATTTAATTTCTTGGCATAAAATTGCTTGTGTGCACTAGTGGTTTGATGCATTTTTAGATGCCTATAGATATTGGAAGAATTACACTCTAATTTTATTTTAACAAAAGTGTGGTGTATATAAGAAGATATATGAAATTTTTTGGTAGGAGTGTACATTTTTATATGTGAGTTTCCGTTCAAGTGATATGAAGTACTAAAAATAAGTCATTCAGAGGGAAACTAATTTATTTTCATTAGAAATCTTCTCTTGCCACTACATATCAACTTCTTAGCTACACACGACTGCATGTGAATGGTGGTACACTTCTATCATGTGTTTGTTGTGTAATTAACAAATTAATAACTCAAAGTGATATTATTAGCTTTGAATATTATTTTTTGAACTCTTGTGTTTTCTTATCATTTTCAAAGAGGAACAAAGCTCTTTGAACAAACAAGCATACATGTTAGGCTTCTAAAACATAGAAGAGTTTATACCTTCTTTTCGCTGAAAAGAAAATTGGGCTAGCACTTTTTCCTAGCTTAATGGATTTTCTCTTCATGAGAGGCAAATGTAAAACAAAAAAATAATTGGAAAATCATAAAATATTTGTAATCCTAAATTTAATAAAAAAAAGAAAACCAAAAGTTTTATTCATATATAATATTATCCAATAAATAATCTGTTATATTAAAAAATTTATAATTGTTTTGTTATAATATGAAGATTTTTTTTTATTTCTTTCAACAATAAATATGGTATTGCTTGTATTTACTTATTCTATCACTTTTATTGATTAAATAAGTGTAAATCTTGAAAAACGTCTCCTATCGGACGGCCTAAGAAGGATAAAAAAATATTGTGAATTCTTGGTGCATTTGGTCTCCCACAATACTCTAATCAACCATGTAATATTCAAAATGAAGTTGATGTTCATCTACATGAAGATGATGTATCAGATAGTATAGAGTTTCTTGAAAGAGAAAACCAAACAAATAAACACAAAATAATATTGAAATCTAAATGGAAGACAATATTTCCATGGACCTATGTTGTAAAACATTGTAACGGTAATGAAGGGATAATATGTTCTTGGTGTGTTTCATTTAAAAGAGATATCCATTTGCAAACGAGGGAAGCACCACTCTTCAAGTTAGTGGTCTAAGTGGCCTTAGAATGAGAAGATCATAAATTCTCTTTACAATTTTTGGAGGGATAAAGCAAATGAAGTGATATGCCAATCATTAAACATGTCACAATAATGGTAGATGCTAAGAAGGACAGAATTATATCAGTCATTGAAAACATGCATTTTGTTGCTATACAAGATTATATTTAGAAATGTATAAGTCAATATGTGACTTGAATAGGTGTAGCTGCACTCCACACATGCCTCTAACAGATGAAAATTTTACATACACATATAGATAATCAAGAATATAGTTTCTTCAAGTTGCTAAAGAGGTGTATTGGAAAAAACTAAAAGAGGAGATTTTACACAACCCATTTTACTCTATTTTGGCTGATGAAATCATTGATCGAACTATGGAACGCCCTTTGATTATTTATATTACATATTTAGTAAATGGAGGAAGAGGTCAATTTGTAACAAATTTTATGTGTTTTCTTCACATAAAGGATAGAACAACTTAGTGTCTGTATGATGCACTAAGGACTCTTTTAGCAGAAATGGACCTATCTTTGATGAATTTAGTTGGTTTTACTTAAGATGGTGCATATTCCACAAGGGGTATTCATGAAGGTTTATCTTCTAAGGTTCATTAATATGCTCCTCATTTATTAGATATCCATTGCATAGCTCAGAGGGGAACATTAACAACAAATCGTTCTTCATCTCATTTTCTTGAGTTGCAATATATTAAAAAAAATTGCAAACAAAGTTTATTCATGGCTCAGGAAATCAACTAAAATAAATGAAAAATTGAAAGCACTAATGGAATGATTTAAAATATCGGGAACACTAGATGATTGTATTCTTTTGGGAAAATTTTTTGTTATAAAGGTGATTGAATCTGTAGATAGGAGATTCACATATTTACATGTATTTAATGTTGCTAAATTTTTCAGTCCTTGGCATTATTATGAAGTGAATGATAAAGACTCTAAAAAAAAAGATGGTTGAAATGTTTATGTGAAAAATTTAGTGTTGGCGACTCACTTATTGTGGAGACTGCTAGATGTTTAGGTGAAATGGATGATTTTATTTGTACTATTTCTATATCATACCCAAAAAAAATATGTATGGAGCATGGGATCTATGTGGAGGTGAACCTGAATGGTTTGAAGGCTTTCCATATTGGATGCAATTATGGAAAGTTATTCTCGTTATCCTAGCAAGCACAACCGTGTGTGAAAGAGGCTTCTAAAATTTAAACAGGATAAAAAAATGATGGTATATCAAGAATTTCATTTCGCACTAGAGATGTCAAATTTTTTTGTCTCTTAATGATTGTCATGTTCTAAATGAGGTAGATTTGAATGTTATTTATGATGTATGGAAATAAATGAAAACTAGAAAGCCTTTTCCATTAGACAAATAGATTTATATTTTCAATGATGTAAGTCCAAATACTTTTGAAAATAATCGAATCAATAGAAGAAACATGTGCTTATATTTTTTTAATGGAGTTTGAGAAAAATGTTTGCTTATTTACTTAGTTCTATTGATATTTTATAGTGCTTTAATGTAGTCACTCTTTAAATTTTTAATATTTTAAAAATTTAGGACAATATTTCATTTTCACATTCTCTCTATGAAGGGTTTATTTAATATACACTTGTCAATAGAAGTATAATATTTTTAATAATCTTTCATATATAAAGGGTTAGATGAATAGATGCTCTTCCATTTGAAATTACTATCCCTTCAAATTTGAATGTTGCTCAATAGAGAGCCCCTGCCAAAGAAAATAAAAATGGAAAAAAAAGTTGAAGAAAAGTCAGAATGTTATTGAAATATAATATTAATTAATGGAAATATAGAAGGAAATTTTGATCATTTTAAACAAAAAAGGACCCATAACTGTAGCAAGGCTCCTTGGACCCGGCATAGGATTCTGTTAGTTTTTATAATATTGTTAATGTTTTTTGTAATTGTTCTCCTCAAACCAAGATTAGCAGGCTACTAGTGTTTCAGATGAAGCTGATATCATGATCATAGTAAAATGGAACTATAATGTATCCAAGTAAAATGAAAACTATAATGTATATATGATTTAATATGAATAACAAGATATAAGATATTTTTTCTTCTGAAAAAAAGAATGTAGAGAACCACTGAGAATGAATTTTTGGGACATATAATTCAAAATATACAAATTGATATAGCTATCGAAAATATGTTTTCTTAGAAAATTGAGTAACCTTAGGCAGACATACATACTGCAAGGCTATTTTTAATTAAATTGCGATGGGCCATGAACGATGATGTAAAGAAGGTGGCATAATTGGATTAATAAACTTATAAGCAATGAAAAAGAAGGATTTAATTTTTCCCTGCCTTGAAATGGATATACCTTTGTGTTTTACTCTATCTTCTCTCTTGTTTGGAGTGTGTCTTTTAGCTCTAGTTGTGGCACATGGTGGGAGGGATTAATCTAAGAAACATTTAGCCACGCACGATAAATCTTCATCTCTAGTTCATTCAAGTTACATAGGCAATCAAGTCTACCCATTATAAGATGTATGGCTCTATGTCTTTAGTATTTATAAGTGTCATGTGTTTACTATTGTTAAATTAGTAAATAATAATAAGATTTTGGATTTTATATATGGAAATAAAATTTACGTCATCAAATAAATGAGAATATTGAATGTTTAGAATAAAGTGTAGGTTAGTGGTTAAATTACATATAATTTGAGAGGGATTTTAAGTTATTTAAAAATAATTATTATGACGGATTTTTATGCGAAAAGTAAAATAAATTGATATTCATTTTATTTAAAGTGAACAAAGAATTTGATATAAGTATGAATAAGTTTAAGATTAACCATTAAGTATTTATTCTAGTAGTAAATTTTGGAACGTGTTTATGGAAATTTTAAAATATTAGTGTTATGAATGCTAAATAGTTAAAAATAATGGATGTAATCTAATCTAAACTATAATAGATAATTTTGTATTGATTCTTGTTCATGAAATTAACATTAAGATATTAATCTTAAAATTACAAATAATATATTAATATGTATACTGGAAATTAAATTGGGTATAAAGGTAGATATTTTAAAAGTATTATAGTTATCAAATAAATTTAAAGAGTAGGATTTACATTAAAGTGGTTTTATATAATTGAGTTTGCAAGAGAGATTAAAAAAATTGATTTTTTATAAGTTAAAAATTATTTCAGAATTTCCTTTTGTGAGATATATTCAATTTCGATTTTACTATCATTTGTGATTTGAATTTAGTTATGGATAGGATGATGTGGTAGTTCATAATAGTGAGTAATGTTTCATAATTTTGGAAACTAGGGTTGATTGAAGGAGATTTTTTTATTAGAAAATTTATATGTTACTATAGCTTAATTTATGCTTCATATACTGGAAAACAAAGAGAATAGATGAGGGGTCTTCATGATTTTTTAGGTATAATAATGTTTTGAATTTAGTTATGGATAGGATGATGTGGTAGTTCATAATAGTGAGTAATGTTTCATAATTATGGAAACTAGGGTTGATTGAAGGAGGTTTTTTTATTAGAAAATTTATATGTTACTATGGCTTAATTTATGTTTCATATACTGGAAAGATAGATGAGGGGTCTTCTTTGAGTCATAGCCTCTTGTTGGTCATAAAATTGGAAATAAACAAGAAAATTCATATTGGGATTAGGACTTAAGAGATGTATTTCAATGTTCCATGGTGGTATTATGGTTTAGGCAAGGCGTTGAATTGGATATAAGACTCGATATTTTATTATATCTTGTATTTATTACTAGAATTTTTCAATGTAAGGATAATGGTTTTGCATTATTATGATGGAATGTGGATTATTTTCTATGATATTATAATGTTACATACTCTCTCTCTCTCTCTCTCTCTCCCCTTCCCCCTCCCCCTCTCCCACACTCTCCCCCCTTTTTTTCTCTCTCTCTTCATCCCGCTCCCCCTCCCTCCTAGCCTATCCCTCCCGCTCCCTCCCACCCTCCCTCTCCCTCGCCCCCCCCTCTCTCCCTCCCCCTCTCCCTCGCTATCCCCATCCCCCTCACTCTCTCTCTCTCTCTCTCTCTCTCTCTCTCTCTCTCTCTCTCTCTCTCTCTCTCTCTCTCCCTCTTCCACCCCTCTCCTCACACCTCCCTCCCTCTCTCTCCCTCTCCCTCTCTTCTCTCTCACTCTCCCTCCCTCCATATCTCTCTCTCTCTCTCTCTCTCTCTCTCTCTCTCTCTCTCTCTCTCCTTCTCGCTCCTTCACTCTCTCTCCCTCTCCCCATCTTCCTCTCCCTCTCTCTCTCTCTATCTCCCCCTCCCTCCTTCTCCCCCTCTCCCTCTCTCCTCTCTCTCCCTTCCTCTCCCTCTTCCTCTCCCTCTCACTCTCCCTCTCCCTGTCCCCCTCTTGTGCCATTTCCCCTTGCCCCTCTCCTACTCTCTCCACCTCTCCATGTCCCTCCCCCTTTCCCTACCCCCACCACTCTCTCTCTTTCTCACTCTCACACACACACATTATCTCTATTGCTCTCATTATCTCTCTTTCTCTCTCTCTCTCTCTCTCCCCCTCTCACAGACACGCACACACACACACACACTCACACACATTATATATATATATATATATATATATATATATATATATATATATATATATATATATATATATATATATATATATATATATATATATATATATATATATATATATCTATATCTATCTATATCTATATATATATATATATATATATATATATATATATATATATACATATACATATATCTCTATATATCTCTCCACCTCTTCTCTCTCTCTCCTCTCTTCCCCTTCCCCTCTCTTGCTCTCTTCCCCTCCTCGTCTCCCTATCCAACTATCTCTCCTTCGCTCCCTCTCTCTCTCTCTCCCCCCTCACTTACCCCACCTCTCTCTCTATCCCATTCCCTCCATATTGCTCCCTCCCTCTCTCTCCCCCTCTCCCTCCCCCTCTCTCCCTCTTGATCCCTCCCTCCCACTCCCCCTTCCACCTGCTCTCTCTCTCTCTCTCTCTCTCTCTCTCTCTCTCTCTCTCTCGTTATCTCCTTCCCTCTCCCTCTCCACCTCCCTCTCCACCTCACCTTCTCCTCATATCATTCCCCCTCTCCCTCCCTCTCCCTCTCTCTCTATGTCTCCATCTCCCCCTCTCCCATTCTACTCCCCCACCCTTCCCTCTTTCCCAATCTCCCCCCCTCTCTCTCCCCCGCTCGCCCTCCCCCCTCTCTCTCCCTCTCCCTCTCCCTCTCTCTCGCTCTCTCCCCCTCCCGCTCCAGCTCCCCCTCTCCCAATCCTACTCTCCCCACCCCCTCTCTCCCCCCACCTATCTCCCTCTCTACTCCTCTCCCTCCCCCTCTCCCTCTCCCTATCATCCTCTCTCTCCCCCTCTCTCTCCCCTCCTCCTCCTCTCTCTCTCCCCCTCTCCTCCTTTCTCTCTACATCTCCCTCTGCCCTTTCCCCTCTCTCGCTCTCTTCCCCTCCTCCCCCTCTCTCCACCTCTCCCTTTCCCACTCTCTCCCCCCTCTTTCTCTCTCTCTCTCCTCCTCTCCCCCTATCCCCCTCCACCTCTCCCTCTCTCTACTCTCCCCTCTCTCTCTCTCCCCCTACCTCCCCCTCTCTCTCCCTCAGCCCTCTCTCCCCTCCCCCTCTCTTTCTCTCTCCCCTCCCCCTCTCTTTCTCTCTCCCCTCCCCCTCTCTCTCTATCTCTCTCTCTCCCCGCCTCCATCCACCGCTCTCTCTCCCTCTCTCTCCCCCTCTCCCTCTTTCTCTCTCTCTCTCCCTCTCCCTCCCTCTCTCTCTCGTTCTCCCTCCCCCCCTCTCTCTCCCCCTCTCCCTCTCTCTCTCGATATCCTTCCTCCCTCCTCTCTCCCTCTCTCCATATCTCTCCCTCTCCACCCTCCCTCCTCTCTCCTGCTCTCTCACTTCCTCTTCTTCTCCCTCTACCCCTCCACCTCTCCCGCCATATCACCTCCCCCACTCTCACCCTCTCCCCCTCTCCATCTCTCTCCCCCTCTCCCTCTCTCTCTCCCTCTCTCCCTCACTAACCCCATCCCCCTCACTCTAGCTCTCTCTCTCTCCCCCTCCCTCACCCTCTCTCTCTCTCCCTCTCTCTCCACCTCTCACTCTCTTTCTCCCCCTCTTCCACCCCTCTCCCCACACCTCCCTCCCTCTCTCTCCCATTCTCCCTCCCCCTCTCTTCTATCTCACTCTCCCTCCCTCTATATCTCCCTCTCTCTCTCTCTCTCTCTCTTTCTCTCTCTCTCCCTCTGTCTCCCTCCCTCTCACTCCATCACTCTCTCTCCCCCTCCCCATCTCCCTCTCCCTCTCCCTCTCTCTCTCTCTATCTCCCCCTCTCTCCCTCTCCCCCTCTACCTCTATCCTCTCTCTCCCTTCCTCTCCCTCTCCCTCTCCCTCTCTCTCTCCCTCTCCGTGTCCCCCTCTCATGCCATTCCCCATTCCCCCTCTCCATGTCCCTCCCCCTTTCCCTAACCCCACCACTCTCTCTCTCTCTCACACACACACACATTGTCTCTATCACTCTCAACATCTCTCTCTCTCTCACGCACACACACACACACACTATTTCTCTCTCTATCTCTCCTCCTCTCCCTACCCCTCCCCCTCCTCTTCATCCCTCTCCATATCTCTCTTCCTCTCCCTCTCCCCCTCCCCCTCTCTTGCTCTCTTCCCCTCCCTGTCTCCTTCTCCAACTATCTCTCCCTCGCTTCCTCTCCCTCTCTCTCTCTCTCTCTCTCTCTCTCTCTCTCTCTCTCTCTCTCTCACGCTCTCTCCCTCTCTCTCTCTCTCTCCCACTCTCTCTCTCTCTCTATCTCTATCTCTCTCTCTCTCCCCCACACTCTCCCTCACCCTCACTTACCCCACCTCTCCCTCTCTCAATCCCACTCCCTCCCTCCCTCTCCCCCTCTCCCTCCCTCCCTCTCCCCCTCTCCCTCTCACTCCCTACCTCCCACTTCCCCTCCACCCGCTCTCTCTCTCTCTCTCTCTCTCTCTCTCTCTCTCTCTCTCTCTCTCTCTCTCTCTCTATCCTCTCGTTATCTCCTTCCCTCTCCCTCTCTGTTATAGACATTTTTGTGCCTCGCGTCAAGGAGCAGGAAATGTCGATAATTACAGGGATCCTCAGTCCCTAAACATGTTGTTCTTACCCCTAAAAGAACAAGGTCATCAATCAACAGCACTTCCAATCAGTTCTCCACCTGAAAACACTTCAGAACAGGCTTATTTTGGATCATGTCAGCTGCTTAACTGAGCTTCTGCGCTGTATTGCAACTGTCCCACTCTGTACCTGCGCTGGAAGTCAAAAACAATGAAGGCTACCTGCGCTGGGCGAGATTGGCCAAGTGGCACAGTCCTCCTGCAAGGTGTCAATTGCCCAGGAAGCTTCCAAACTGACACTTGGTTCATCAGATTCGCCTTGTGATGAGTAAGAGGTACTTGATCACCATGTGTAACCAAGGATCTCCAAGTGGACTCAAGAACTGAAGATTAACTGAAGAGGGAGAGGACACTAGTCAGCTCTATGCCAGCCTCAAGCTGACTCATCCTCTCTTCTTCTCTCCTATATATAGAGCTCTTCTATGAGGTCTAAAGAGGCTGGAATTTTGTATAAGCAAGGAGGTGCTGTTGGTATACTGCCAGGATTATTGGGTGATTGTTTTACTAGAGGTGAAGAAGAGAGTTCTTGCTGCCGAGGAGGTGCTGCTGGATTGGGGCCAACATCATTGGTTGTAACTTCCTCTGGAACCCTGTTACTTTCTATCAATAAAGTTTGCATGTTCTTCTATATACTTGTTTTACATAGATGCTTTTGTGTTTACATGTATATTTGATGCAACCTAATCCATGCTTCAATTATGATTACTTGTATCTCGTAGTTTGCTCCCTTTTGTTGTGCAGATTCTGTGTGTAGCTGGATCGGCTTGGAGAGTAAAGAGCTGGGAACGGGATACAAAGCGAGAAGGACAAGGATCGACTAAGCGCAAGACACCAGGTTGGTTGATCCTCTTTCTATTCTCTCTGTGCTTTCATAAAGATGAACATGAAAACTTTGTCATTCAGTTGTTGCTAAAGTCTGTCACCTTTAGAAAGGGTTAGTGTCATCCGCATCGGATACTTTTCCCCACAACAAACTGGCGACTCCGCTGGGGAGATCCTAGTATCTTGTTGTTGTAGTATTTTGCTATTCATTTCTTGAAGAAAGGAGTACCGAATCGAAAAGCTTTTGACTCTATCAAAAGCGAAGTAGAGGGTTTTGCTACTCTTGCTCCTTTGCTGAGCGAATTCAAGATTTAAAGAGCTAATCTACAGATGAATCCTTACTCTTTGTGATAGATCTTTATCCTCTTGATCATCCCTTAGCCTGTACTTAACCCATAGCATTTTATTTCAGTCAAAACAGTACATTTTTGAGCTTTTTATGACCCGGAATTCTTAGCAGACGTAACTCTCGTAAGTCAGTGCAGGCTGTCCACAGGCAGTCTGCATTACAGCGCAGGTGCTCCCTTCGGGAACTGCGCTGAGAGTGAAACTGGCAGACCAGTGCCTGCGCTGGTCCAGTTGGCCTTAGTCTAGCTCAGCTCTTCCTTTGTGTCTTGGCCCTGTTTGCGCTTGTTTTTTGGCTGATTGCTTGCTGGTTATTGTATTTGCTGTAGACCACTTCTCCTTGACATTATTCTGCCTCAGTTGTGTGATGAAATTTTAAACGTTCTTTCAGTATTTCTTGTTTCAGTTACAATTTCCCATTGTGAAAAGCGAACCTAGTAGCTGTGGCCTCTTAGATTGCGATCTTATGAGTTAGTGTTATTGCTGTTCATAGCTGTTTTGGATTGGTTTGCTTCTCACTTTATGGTTTGAATCTATACTTTTCCTGTATTTAAAACAAGTCTTTCATAAGGTGTTCTTTTGATTGTGGACAAGCTTGTTTATTTTTACTTGAAAGTTGATTCAAAAATCATACAACAGTTTCCTTTTGTTAAGCATCAACATTAAGGATAACGAAAAGAAATACATGCATTGTGCATTTTGCATTTGACTGTATGCTTGACGATTTAGGAAAATGTGCATTTTAGTGTGTGTTCTTTGATCTGTGGAAAAAGTTGTGTCTTGCTCTTTCCTCAAGTAGATTAAGGTTTTCAAAGTTGAAAGATTGAAAAGATTTTGCTTCTCATTCTTAGATTGCATATAGGAAGTTGTATATATACATCTCGTGGCGAACCTGAAAGGCAAACTGTTAAGGAAGATCAACATTAAAATAAACTCAATTTACATAACAACGCTTTGGAATTTAACGCAAACATCTAGAGGTCTAGGTAGAGACGTGTTCCGGCGTCGTTAAACATAGTGACTGTCGATCTCTACGAAGGTGGGTGATTCCTCCTGAGAGTCGGTGGCACTAACACGGATTTGAGCTCCCGCGTACCGTCGCGTATATTGGGAGACCCCTATAGGCTTTTATCCTTTATCCTTAGGAAACCGTGTCGGCCGCCCTACTGATCGCGATGCAGTGAACACAGCATTCACGAGGATCGACCACCCGTACCGTAAAACGTATTCTGTGGTTTCGCGAAAGGTTTGGCACACCCTCTGCCTAGATCTCCAGAGCAGTTTCTTTTGGCCCTTTTCAAACTCTATAACTGAAAAGGTCCAACCGAGCATTTGTCACTTCGGGCTCGTTAATACATCGAAGGCGACTAGAGTCATCTTTAGCTTTTTCTCGACTCTTAAAACATGAAAAAGCAAGTTTGTGTCTAAAAGCGTCGTAAATAAAACTTATTTTAAAGCGGAACATAATCACCTGTTATTCCCACGTTGATCTTTCAGTTGAAAAGTATGGAGCCCACCAACCAAGGAAGTAACCTTGGCGGAAGTCCAAATCCCTTCTCCTCTTGGGGAGATGTTGGTGCGCCTCATATGGCTACATTGTCACTTCCAGGATTGACAATCGGCCTTCCTGTTTGGCTCTTTTCAACTAATGTTGTCCAAATCGCCACTAATCCTGAGCAGTCGAATCAACTGTCAGAACAATCTAGAACTACCCACCAGCCTTCTACCTCTTGTGATACTTCCTCTGATCCTTCATCTTCGCAGGGTAGAGCCGGCAAAAGTCAGCCTCCCAAGGAGAAGAAGGAAAAGAAGAAGAAAGGGAAGAAGCAGAAGGAGCCTCTGGCGAAGGCGACTGGGGGCAAGCAGAAGAAAACTGACAAAAACCCACACACTGCACCGACCGGGCCTAAATCGCCATGTGTCATTTGCAAAGGGATCCATTTCCATCGTGATTGTCCTTGTATTCCCCGGATACTAAGGGACTGGTCCCCGAGGTTGCACAATCCGGTAGCATCAACCTCTGGTTGTCAAGTTGATTGCATTCCCTCAACTAGCGAGAGTGAAGGACGAAGAAGGGGACCAAGATCACCCTGTCTATTGTGTGAAGGTCACCATGCCATCCACAAATGTCCATTCTTAGATGAGGCAAAGAGAGTTTTGGAAGATCGCCCGGTGTCACCGGTGCAACTTCCGCCTGGATACCGAAAACTCGCGCCTAATCCCTCGATAGTTGAAAATCCAGTTGAACCACTCAAGTGGTCAGCTGATGTGTCAGTCATTGAGAATGAACCTACCGAATCTAGACCAGACGAAAGTCTAAAGGTCGAAACGGCAGTTGACCCGGTTCTTCCTTCAAAGGTTCTATCGTCCAATGACTCCGTCATTGAAGACCCGTCTTCAAATGACACCGTCACCGAAGTGTCGTCTTCATGTGACACCCTCACTGATGAGAACAAGGATGACACCATCCAGGTTCTCTTTATCAGCACCGACTCCGACGAGCATCCGGGCAATGCGCCCATTCCTTTATCGCAGGAAGGAACATCATCTGAGTCGTATCCGGCCGTATATTCGGTCCCACCACCAAGCAACCTAGTTGTATCCTTTGATTGGAATCAACTAGGCAGACCCCGGTTACCAGCCAGTACACCATTTAGAATCATTGTCCAGATCTATAGAATGGTTATGGCTGGTACTATCATTGATGAAGGGGCGTCTGTGAGTATCCTTTCCTCTATTGCTTGGAAAGCACTGGGTTCCCCAGCGCTTTTACCTGAGTTGAGAAATCTCTCAGGTTTTGATAAAGGAACCAGTCGACCATTAGGAATCCTCCCCGATGTACCTGTTACATTGAAGGGGAAGACCGTCAGGATGAACGTGTTGGTAGTTCAAGGACCCTTGGATTATAACCTACTCCTTGGACGCGACTATATTTATTGCATGGGAGCGATAGTCTCCTCACTCTTTAGAGTAATGTGTTTTCCACACGAAGGAAGGGTGGTCAAGCTCGTAGACCAGCTTTCATTTCCGGGATCTCACATCGCAAATAGTCAAATACCAATCCTAAATGGTCTGTTCACTCAAGATTCGCGTCCGCCCCCAGTCCTCCTTCCCGATGAGCGCGAGTAATTCGGAAAGAAAGACTAGGACCCAGGGGGCATGCACCCTGGTCTGCTTCGGGTAGAAGAAACTCCGGGTATAAGGAAGAATTTCCGCAGGAGAACATGACTAGTCCGTACCCCGTCCGAAGGAAGTGGGGTTGTTCTGGAATAATGATCTTTTGTTAAAGTTATGTGTTTGGGAATCATTCACCTTTGTCAAAAAAAGTGGGCAATGCCCAAGTAGGAATTCCCTTATTGTAACAAGTAGTCACTATCTTTAAATTCAAGCCTCGCCCATCGAAACATATGTTTTGAAGGATAAGCAGGGGCAGTAAACTAAGAAGGAGACCGTATTGTTGTGACAGAGGGTAACCATCTTTGGACAACCCAATGATAGACACCGCCGAAGAAAGAGATTGATTTGCGGCAGCGAATAGAACCACTCTTCGGATAATAAGAAAGAGGCAAGTCTCCCTCGATAATACCAATGTTTTATCTTTGAGTAGTGTTCTTCTATTGTCACAATAGCTGTTTGTTAAAAGTGGGCCGACAGGAAGTCTGAGTACTGCGTAAGACCCCTTAAAATAACGAGAAGACAAGTATCGTTAGCATTAGATTAGCAAGATGACAAATAACTGTGAACACCCAAAGAAAAGCAGAAGTAGGAGAGAGGAGGGGCAACCTCGAAATTCTATCCTATACCTGGGGGCATGCAAACTTTCTGGAGTGCAAGCTAGGGGCGGTTATTTATCTGGTTTTAAGATTAGCCGTTTCCAAACTTGCATGAAAGAAAGCCTGTGGGGCAGAAGTAAAATTTGCCAAAATAAGAGCATAGCTGTAGTAAGGCATAAGCTCTATAAAAATTGGTCCTTATAGGAGGCGTTCTTATGACTGGTATATCGAGCAGTTTTAGCATATAGTTCATGCTCGTTAAAAAATAAACGCGAAATTCGAGCAGTTTTAGGCCTGAATTTATGCTCGTTAAAAAATAGAAAAGTGTGAGCAAATGTTTCCCCCAGAGTTCAAGCTCATGGAAAAAATGAACCGGTAAATAACCTTTTGAGATCGTAAATTCATTAGCCATAAGAACCTTGATCGTGTTTTCATCCACCACCTCCACCGTTCATTTGGCCGATCATTCACTTCCATTGGTGTGTTTACCTCTTTTGAGAAACAGCTGCGAAGAGTGATTTCACCTAGCCATCCTTGTGACACTGCCGTGATTGGAAATTCCAACCTGTACCTGGAATCTGTAGCTATCCCTGTTTATCACTCGTTCCTCAAAAGACGAGTCTTCTTTCAGCTCTTTTCACTGACTCGTAAAATATGAAAAGTTTGCCGAGTTTTGGCCTTCCAGCTCGTTAAAATGACCGGAACGCTATCCCTCCTCTAAATTTTAATCTTTTTGGACTTGAGGGATTATTGCACAAAAGGATCGAGCGCTTGCCTGGTTCAGCTCGTTAAAAATACCGAACAGCCATCCCTTCTGTATTGTTTTATACTTTTTCGGACTTAAGGGATTAGCTGACGAAAAAGGAATTATGGAGTTGACTTTCTGTACCTTTTTAGACTCTCTAAAAATGAAAAGGACCGAGTTTTCCTTGTCGTTAGACTCGTTAAAATAATTAAATAGCGACAAACTTGTCTTTAGACGAGAACGAGTTTCCCTATCGCTAGGCTCGTTAAATCTTAGCGATGGGCTTGCCCGAAGGGCAGGTTATAGAACAAGCATATGTTATCCTCCTCAAGCTTGACAAAAATAAAGAGGTACTGGTCAGAAATGACTGGGGAAAAATTGGGAGAACATCAAAGTTTAGAGGTAGCAAGTCACTCTTGAACATGACACTTTTTCCGTATCATATCGGGTTGGGTTGTCTCATTCACCGGTTTCATCACCATGGTCCTCGCCACACCATCCATTCGGGGTAATGCTACCGATCCATCACATCAGTGTCATTATATGTTCAAGAGGGGTCATTCAGAAAGTGTCAACCGTGTCCCATCCACTACCATACATTTTCCTTCATCCATTTCATGATCGCCACCCTGAATCATATGTCACAGTTTGTTTCACCTCCACTAAATCATTAGCTCCGTTCCGTGTCATTGATGTGGGATTCATCAAGGCCCTCCTTTGACGGATCACTTCTTGTCGACTTCAGCTCATTATCCAAGAAGTCGATCTAGGAACACCCCCATCAGTACTTTGAAGCTTGCATGCCTCAATGGCAAGTTTCTCACTTCCGGCGACAGGTATACATCAATGACCTTCGACCAGAAGATTTTGCGTGGCGTTCGACGCCAAGTCCTTTATTCACGCCACGTGAATTGTACTGCCGTACCTTGAGGGTCATCGTCATTATTGGTGATTCCTCTCGCGCTTGTTAACGGTTTTCATTATTGACCGGTAATCAAGCGATGTCTTTCCATGTTCGACTTCAGCGTAATTCTCACATGGATCGACTTGTACTTAGAGTAAAGATCGAACGAGTTTGAAGACCCCGGATCTAGTTTCATCCATCCGGGCTGCGATATATATTCAGGAAATATAACAGCATTTGCCATGTACATCATTGCAGCAGATGATCATCCTCCTCAAAGGATGATAATTTTAGCGGAAGATTATCAGTCTGTCTTCAGACAATCGTCTGTCATATGTACCAAAATGTATTTATAGAAAGCTGAGCATGGGAATACCCGCCTCAGCTAGATCATGAGAATAATGATGAATGAAAGATAATGTATTGTATTGTATTGTATTACAGGGCACTCTCCTCAGCACTGGAACGAACTTCGGACCCTCTAGCTAAAGCATTTCACCCGATTAACGGCCTCATACTTTAGGGGGCAACTGTTATAGACATTTTTGTGCCTCGCGTCAAGGAGCAGGAAATGTCGATAATTACAGGGATCCTCAGTCCCTAAACATGTTGTTCTTACCCCTAAAAGAACAAGGTCATCAATCAACAGCACTTCCAATCAGTTCTCCACCTGAAAACACTTCAGAACAGGCTTATTTTGGATCATGTCAGCTGCTTAACTGAGCTTCTGCGCTGTATTGCAACTGTCCCACTCTGTACCTGCGCTGGAAGTCAAAAACAATGAAGGCTACCTGCGCTGGGCGAGATTGGCCAAGTGGCACAGTCCTCCTGCAAGGTGTCAATTGCCCAGGAAGCTTCCAAACTGACACTTGGTTCATCAGATTCGCCTTGTGATGAGTAAGAGGTACTTGATCACCATGTGTAACCAAGGATCTCCAAGTGGACTCAAGAACTGAAGATTAACTGAAGAGGGAGAGGACACTAGTCAGCTCTATGCCAGCCTCAAGCTGACTCATCCTCTCTTCTTCTCTCCTATATATAGAGCTCTTCTATGAGGTCTAAAGAGGCTGGAATTTTGTATAAGCAAGGAGGTGCTGTTGGTATACTGCCAGGATTATTGGGTGATTGTTTTACTAGAGGTGAAGAAGAGAGTTCTTGCTGCCGAGGAGGTGCTGCTGGATTGGGGCCAACATCATTGGTTGTAACTTCCTCTGGAACCCTGTTACTTTCTATCAATAAAGTTTGCATGTTCTTCTATATACTTGTTTTACATAGATGCTTTTGTGTTTACATGTATATTTGATGCAACCTAATCCATGCTTCAATTATGATTGCTTGTATCTCGTAGTTTGCTCCCTTTTGTTGTGCAGATTCTGTGTGTAGCTGGATCGGCTTGGAGAGTAAAGAGCTGGGAACGGGATACAAAGCGAGAAGGACAAGGATCGACTAAGCGCAAGACACCAGGTTGGTTGATCCTCTTTCTATTCTCTCTGTGCTTTCATAAAGATGAACATGAAAACTTTGTCATTCAGTTGTTGCTAAAGTCTGTCACCTTTAGAAAGGGTTAGTGTCATCCGCATCGGATACTTTTCCCCACAACACTCTCCCTCTCCATCTCCCCTCATTATCTCCCTCCCTCACCCTCTCCCTCTCCACCTCGCCCTCTCCCACCTTCTCCTCATCTCATTCCCCCTCTCCCTCTCTTTCTCTGTCTCCATCTCCCCCTCTCCCATTCTACTCCCCCACCCCTCCCTCTCTCCCAATCTCTCTTCCAGTCACTCTCCCAATCTCTCCTCCAGTCTCTCTCCTGCTCCCCCCCTCCTCTCTCCCTCTCCCTCTCTTCCTCTCTCACTCTCTCCCCCTCCCACTCCAGCTTCCCCTCTCTCTCTCCTCCTCCTCCTCCTTGCTCTCTCTTCCCCCCCCCTTTTATGCCTCTCTCTCTCCCCCTCTCCTCTTCTCTCTCTCTCTCTCCCCCTCTCCTCTTCTCTCTCTCTCTCTCCCCCTCTCCTCTTCTCTCTTTACCTCTCCCTCTCCCCTTTCCCCTCTCCTACTCTTTTCCCCTCATTCTCCCACTCCCCCTCTCCCTCTCCTCCCCCTCTCTCTCCCTCTCCCCCTCTCTCGCTCTCTTCACCCCACCCTCCGCTCTCTAACTCTATCTCCCGCTCTCTCTCTCCCTCTACCCATCCCCCTCTCTCACTCCTCCCCCTCCTGCTCTCATTCCCCTCTCCCTCTCCCCCTCTCTTCCCCCACCTATCTCTCTCTCTACCCCTCTCCCTTCCCCTCTCACCCACTCCCTCTCTCTCTCTCTCTCTCTCTCTCTCTCCTCCTCTCGCTCCCCCTCTCTTCTTACTCCCTCCCTCTCTCTCCCTCTCCTTCTCTCTCCCCCTACCCCCCCACTCTCTCTCTCTCATGCTATCTCGCTCCCTCTCCCTCTCCCTCTGCCCATCACCCTCTCCTTCCCTTTCCTTCTCTCCTCCCCCCTCCCCTTTCCCTTCCCTCTCCCTCTCCCTCTCTCCATCTCCCTTCCTCTCCCTCTCCCCCTCCCCTTCTCCCTCTCTCTCTGCCCCTCTCCCTCTCCTCCTCTCCCTCTCTCTCTCGCTCCCTCTCCCCTCCCCCTTTCTCACTCTCTCCCCTTCTTGGTCCCACTCCCCCTCTCTGCACCCACATATATCTCTCTCTACCTCTCTACCTACCCCTCCCCCTCTCCTTATCCTCCCTCCCATCTCCCTCTCTTCCCCCCCCCCCCTCTCTCTCACCCTCCCTCCTCCTCTCTCTCTCTCTAGCTCTCTCCCCCTCTCCCTCTATCTCTCTCTCTCTAACTCTCTCCCCCTCTCCCTCTCTCTCCCTTTCTCTCCCTCCCCCTCTCCCTCCCCCTCTCCCTCCTCCTCTCCCTCTCACTCTCTCTCTCTCCCTCTCCCTCCCTCCTCTCTCTCTCTCTCTCCCCGTCCTCCCCCGCCCCCTCTACCTCTCTTCGCCCACCCCTCTTCCACTCTTTCTCTCTCTCCCGCCCCACACTCTCATTATCTCTCTCTCTCTCATTATCACAATCATATCATCAAACAACATAAAGCATGCCATTTAACAAACAAAAACATAATCATATCATTTAACAAATACAATCCACGTCATGTGGCAAACAAAAACATCTTATCAATTAGAAATTAATAATCATCATATTATCTAAGAAAACCAATCACTATATCATCTAACAAACAATAAAACAAATACATACATAAACATATACATATTAAACGTGCAAAAAATGTCAACATCATACTATCTTTCAATGCAATCATATTATCTAATTAGCAAAAGCACAACCATCATATCACATAAACAAACAAAAATTACTTTCATTTAAAAAAACACATAAAGTACACCAACATATACATATCATTACAAATAAAAAACAATGTCTATACATAAATATCCATGTCATGTCATCTAACAAATATATCATATTATAAAAAAAATACAATTTATGCGTACATTGAAAAAAAAACAAGTAAGCCTATTTTCACATTTAAATAATCAAACACATCCATTTCACATATCTTATAAAAATAAAACAATTCTACTCATGAATAAATTATTGTTTGCACGCCTGTTTGATGGAAATAGAGAAGGATGTAGATTTTGTTTTGTTAGGTTGTTTGACAATATAGCATCAACTCCATAGATATATATATATATATATATATATATATATATATATATATATATATATATATATATATATATATATATATATATATATATATATATATATATATATATATATATATATATATCAATATATATATATATATATATATATATATATATATATATATATATATATATACATATATATATATATATATATATATATATATATATATATATATATATATATACATACATATATATATATAGATATATATATAGATATATATCTATATATATCTATATATATATATACACATATATATACATACATACATATAGATATATATATATATATATATATATATATTGAAATTGTAAGGGTGAAAGAGAGCAAAAACAATTAGGAGGAACAGAATGTTAATGCAGGTTGCTACTGTCATTCTATTGAACCCCTTTTCTCTCATTCTAGTATTGGTGTTTTTTCTCACTGATAAGAAAGATGAAAATACAACAACAATACATAAATTCTTTATCATCACAACGAACACTATAAATAAATTATTTGAATAAATTGTGATACAAGCAGAAAATAAAGAAATTCAATGAAATGCATGGCAATTTGAACATTATTTTCATTAAACAAAACAAGCAAACACATTTATGATAAAATGGACATTGATTTTATAAGACCCCACAAGTCAAGAAATGCTTACCTCTCATAGATGAATCCATAGGCTCTGAGAAATTTCTTCTCCAGAAAAACCCTCCCAATGGCATCTTCGACCACTGTTGGAATCTTCTGTCATGAAGATGAGATGAGATGGTCCAACAGCGAGATTGGCAGTCCCTGTTTCTCTCGAGGGATCCATCGATGCAGAGGATTTGAGATTTAATTTTTAAAATGAAGAAAATCAGACCAAAAACCATTGCAATTCAATTTTAAAAGAAGAAAATAAGCGCTAAAAACCAAGACAGAATGGAGCTATATCAATGAAATTAAATGATTATCTGTAACCTATAGTCAGAGTGATTGAATACAAAGAGTTGGAAAATAAATTTACCAGAGCCAAGCTAAATGATATGATGGAGGATGTGTCCCTCCCTTAGCTTTCAAATTCAACAGATTCAGAAAATTCAGATTGATTGGAGGGAGTCTGTCCAAATCCAAATCCAATCTGAGACCTCGCTCCCATCTTCAATGTGACCCGCTTTACTACTCCCAATGGCCACCGCCCAGATACCTCTGACAGATGAGTTCACAACAACATGGACTGCAGGCTTTGAGGAATTGCTTGTCCAAAAAAACACTCCCAGTGGCCACGGTTGGCATCTTTTGAGATGGTCATCACCCAGATCCAATAGTAAGATTGGCAGGAGGCAAAGGATCTATGACAGGCTGAGGGATTGCGAATTGGGTTTTGTTGATTACTAGTTGCATAGCCATCTGCACATAATATTGTTGTCCATTACGTCAATCCGATCCGAGGAGGCACAGTAGTATTTTTCAATTTCTATCTCTCAAACATAACATTGTGGAGATTTCTTCATCTTTTGAAAGCCATTTATGGAATTAGTATGGTCAAAACCACCCAGCACAGTCTTCTTAAATCTCCATTCCCATAACCTTGTCGACATTTCTTCACCTTTTGAAAAGAATTCAGGAATCAGTATGGTGTAACATCCCATACCCTACCCAATTCGCATTGTTGTTCTGACTTGATCCCGATTTATACTTCACCTTTTGCTCCAGTCTGTTTTTTAATGATGAACTGCGCATGTTGAGAAAGAAATCAGGGTCAAAAATGGAACTCAACCCAAAGATTCATATGCATGAGAAGCCTAATCATTAAACGGTCCAGGAGTCAGAAGGCGGGACATAGACATCGTTCCATACTCCTCCGCAGGTGGTGCCAATTGTTACTAACCCAGAGGTAAAATCATGTCCATGGAACCTGGATCCATGACAGGCTAAGGATCCTTTCCCTCGATCTCAATTTCAATTTCTGTGGAATGATGGATCATCTATGCAGATTATCTTATTAAAAAAACCCAAGAAAACAACTAGACACGTAGAAAAACACTTTAATTCACTTTACAGAAATAGAGCTATGTTAATGAAATTTCCAAAATTAAATCAATTTCTCTCTCATTCATTCAAGTATACCAGAATCATTTACGTGTGATGGAGAGTTGAATGCCTCAGCTATGCTATGATGGAGAGTTGAATGCCTCAGATACGCTACCTGCCTCTGCCTCCAGCTCTCAGAGAACACAAGTACGCCTATGCCTACCTGCCTCTGCCTCCAGCTCTCAGAGAACATAAGTACACCTATGCCTCCACAAGCAGACACACCAAACAAATGACAGAGACCAGACTCCAACAAAGAGATGGGCAGCATTTCAAACGAATTCCATCAATTCCTCTGACCAGCGTCATCATGGAACAAAGGAGACGGTTGAGCAAATCCACCATGCCTGCAAAAACGGTTCAACCTTCGCCATTTACTGTTAAATTCTTTTACAAATCAATTTCATTATCCATTGCATTTTTTTCCGTTCTGTTGTTGCTATTCTTCACATTCAATCTTCCGGCAGCATCAGATAACAGCAACGCAGTCTACCTAAACCCAAAAAGACTAAACAGGCATTTCTTCAAGCACCGAAACCCCGGCCTTATCGACGATCCACCTGGATTCGGAGAGTCCGGTGAATTTATGGTCGGAATGTTGCCTTTCGATCTGCCATTTACCGTTTTCGTCCCCCTGGAGCAATATTTCCAGCGAATTTTGGAACCGAAAATGGTAAGCGGGGTAAAGGCGATAGACGGAAATTTTACTAAATAAGTCTTTGTGAATTTGACGTCTGATAATACGATAGCCATTGTATCAAGAATATTTTTAGTGCAGTTCCTTTACATCTGCCCTCGAAGTCGGTGCCGTTAAACGACGAGCTAGTTTTGGAGTCTTTGTCTGGCTTCTGGTTGCAGCTAGGTAGGGATTCTACTAGATTTATGTTGTTAATAACATAAGTTGTGAAGCCACTGACGCGAGGCAAGGACAAATTATTGTTCATGTTGTGATAGGGGTTATCATGGATGTAGAATTCGAGCAGTCAGTTAGACCTAATGAAGACGAAGATCTCAAATAAGGGGTGTTGTGAGTTGTTTTATTTCAGTTTTTTCCAGAAACAAGTTTGAAGCTTTGGAGCTGCACTGTATAACATGGATTTGAATGGGATTAGGTGCCAGGTTTGTTGGGTATCTATTTTTTAAAAAATCAGCTGGAACTTGCACCAGCATTTTTGTTTTTAACATAAAAATTGGGTGGCGCAGACCTCAAATATTAGAATTTGTTGAGCAGTGTAATGCCTACCACCGAACCAAAGCTCTATTGGCATGCAAGTTTAAAGGTTCATTGAATTCATTTATTTTTTGCATTGATTTTTGTTTGGTCTGTTGTTAAGAAACTCGTAAGTTTATTGCCTCTGAATGAAGAAAATCACCTACCAAGAGGTAATGGTGTTTTGAGTATTTGTAAGTTATCCATTAATCTGTTGAAAATAATACTAAGAGGGGGGTGAATCAGTATTATCAGATCAATAATTTTATTTCCCAAATAGATTTATATATGCTACTTCAGTGAAGTGAACTAGCATGTACACGCGACTGTGCTTAAAGAAACTAACGTATATGCAGAGAACTTGTGATTTAGACAATTTATCATGTGTTGAGCTTAAACCAGTATATCAGAGATTTATTAGACAGTGCAGTAAAAGCAGAATAAAGCATCACACATAAGCAACACACATGAACACCAAGATTTAAGGTGGAAACCCAATGTGGGTAAAAACCACCTGTTGTTGTTGTCTCTGTCTTCTTTTAATAATAAGAAAATATGTTTACAATATTGTGCTGGTGCAAACTCATACCAGTACACAGGGTTCTACCTGCAGAAGGTTACAACCTTCTCTCATTCTCCAGCTTCTACTAGAGTCTAGAAGGGAGCTACAACCCCCTAAATCTTGTACTAGCCAATATGTTTACTAGTACGTGGGTGCCGGCCTACAGAAAACTCCACTCTTCCACCAGGGACCACGTTTCATGAATTTTTTAGACTAGATACTCATGGATCACAACACCAAAATCTAAAGGCCACGTTTCCTCAAATTTTCATACTGTACCCAACAAATATTTCAAACTTAAACTGCATCAACCAATATTCAGCTGATCTGAACAATCAGATCACTGACACCAGAACACTGTGCTGAACCCAGAACCCTGCATCATCATTCAGAACTAGCTGTAACCTCAAAAATAATGCATTAGAGTGTATATGCTACTTATCTGAACCCAACCTGCTTGTATACGCTACTTCTGTGAATTAAACCTGCGTATACCTTCAAAACTACTGCAAACATAAACTTTTGAATCAAGTCTATACCTGTTACAAGGAAAAGTGTCTATGCAGAACTGCTAATCCCACTAAGGTGTGGTAGCTACCTTAGAAACAAACAAAGTAAAGCTACTTTCGTTTTTCCTTTATGAAAGATAGATGAGAGAAGAATAAAGGAAACCAACCTCTGTCTTGCGCTTGGCTCCTAGTTCGATTCCTCTCTCTTATGATAGTCCTTTGCTACTTGATTCCTTGTACACCCAGCTTCACAGAGTACCTGTAGAATCAAAGTAGCATAACACTATACAAGAACATGGATCTATTATCATAAACATTCTAGGATCATATGTAAATTGACCATACAAATGCATAAAACATAAACGACACAAGAGTATGGAGGAAAACTTGAATAGCTTTTATTGATAATCAAGAAAGAGCCAAGAGAGTTACAACCAGTTGTTTTGACCCAGCATCATCCTCTCAGCAAGTAAGCCCTTCTTCACCTCATACAAAGCTTAGATCACCCAACACTATGATGTTGCCTCAAGAAACCAACAACAATTCCTTACAAGATGAAAAATTCCAGCCTCTGGATCTCTGGGATGAGGGATCCATATATAGATATCTGTAAGGGAGATGAGTCAGCTTGTGATTTGATTAGTGTCTTCCCTCTGATAGTTCTTGCTTCCACTTGGAGATTTATGATCTCTTACTCATACTTGGTCGAATTCAGAGAGGCAAGTGTCACAGGAGAAGTTTCTGGAAGATTCCATGCCTCTCCACCTCGTGGATTGACACTGCCATTTGTCACTTCTCACCCATCGCACCCCATAGAAGGGATTTTTGAAATGAAACGCACCCACAGAGTGTACTTAGGTGAGATGCAACGCACTTTGCCTATGGAGCAGGTGAAATGATCCTGTTTTGACCAGTTCTGAGTGGTTTTTCATGGAGAACTTCTGGGAGAAGCTGTAATCAGTTGACCTTGTTCCTTTAGGGGTTAGAACAACACTTTTAGGGACTTAGGATCCCTTATTTTATGGACATTTTATGTTTGGGGTTGCAGTGCCCAAAAATGTCTATAACAATACCTACCATCAATATACTGAATATCTACAGAGCTTTACACAGGTAGGGACAGAGATCACTTCTTCTCACTTATACAATCAATCAATCAAATGCCAGCCTCCTTATGCATTCAGTTTTACATTCAGATCTAAGAAGACTTCATTGATAGACAGTAGTAAAACAACAGAATTTGATCAGATAAATCAGTCAGATCTGAAAAGAAGCTTTTCTTTTGTATATGCTACTTGAACAAACCAAACCTGTGTGTACACGCTCTTTAGCCGTGAAAAATGATCTAAAATTGATCTAAGACAAACAATAAGGTATTACAAATTCATGTACATCGATGTGCCTATGTTATTCTGTGCAACGGATTGATAAGATTGCGAAATACACAGGCAATGAAGCAGTAAAAGAAAACATAATAGGCAACACATATAAACACAACAAGTTTAATAAGGAGTTCACCCAATACTCCTGGGCTACGTCTCCTGGTCTAGCCTTCAGTGGTGGCCTCTCTATTATGTCTTCATAGCAGAGTTTTTACAACAGTGAGCTCAATTTGAGTCTCACACAATAGATACAAATCAGTAAGACCGTACTTGGATCCCCCAAGTCTCTCTCTTGAGTACACAGACTCTCCTCACTGACTCTCGGTCTCTGTTGATTACAATAGTATGAGCCCAATCTGAGACTCAATACATGACAGGTGTGTAGAGGAGTTCGCTTGAACCTCTCAAGCCTTCTCTGGAGTACACAGACTCTCTGACCCTCTCTATCTCTGTCCTAATCCTGGCTCGATGCTGCCTTTGCTTCTGTAGGTCAGCTCGGCTTCTTCTCTATGCTTTCAGCTTACTGCCTACTACTCTGCCTCTCTCTCTGTCAGTTTGTGGCTTTAAATCCAATCTACTTCCTGACTGTTTGTTTTCGCTTCCGGACTCTCCGGTTCCCCTACCTCTGTCCATTTGAATCCCTCTGTCCTGCGTAATCAGTCACTGTGTAATGCCTCACAGTGAGGTGGCCACCTATTTCATAATGGATGAGTGTCAGTTCTCTTGGACATATTTGAAACGGCCATTTTGTTTCCGTTATCTCCAAGAATGCCCATGAAAAACAACCTTCTGCCAACGTATCGTCCATATTAGACTTCAAATCCTATGTGACCTTGCTTTATGATCTTGTCAAATCCGATCATCCATCAGAATGCGTCTCCACCGTTGATCTAGGGGTCCCAGATCTGACGGTCATCATTCATATCGAGCGGCTAAGAAGCATGATGTTTACTCGTCCAATGTGAGCAGCTCTCTCTCTCCCCGTTGGGATGTGTGGCAATCACTATGTGGCATCGAGCAGAACTCGGTCGAAACCTCTTACTGCTCGAAGCCCATCCGATATCCTTCCGGTTTTGTGGAATCCCGCTTCGACAGAATCGAAACAATATTCTCCAAGTTTTATAATTATTTCAGGTCTGGGTGCTTAGGGCTTCTCTTCACTGAGAGGTTTGCCCTGTGATATGCGATTAGTGACTTGCTTCGAGCGGTTCTCTCTCTCCCCGCCGGGACGCATGGCAATCACTGTGTGGCATCGGGCAGAACTCGACCGAAACCGCTTACCGCTTGAAGCCCATCCGATATCCTGCCAGTTTTGTGGAATCCCGCTCCAACGGAACCGAAACAATATTCTCCGAGTTTTATAATTATTTCGGGTCCGGGTGCTCGGGGCTTCTCTTCACTGAGAGGTTTGCCCTGTGATATGTCACTAATCGCATATTGGAAACTACCTCTGCTGCTTAAATTTGTCCCTGCATTTGCTGGTTGGTGTCAGCACACGTTACCATGGTCCGCCGCTCTACGCACTAGATCGACGGCCCTCGTTGATCCGTGTTGATCGCCATTGCAACTATCTGAGGATTCCCTCCGATAGCTTGATCTTTATAAGACTTTGAATCTTTGGCATGATTTTTAAAGAGTTCATGAAAACTTAGAGAGTGTTCTAGGATCCATTTGGATCACGCCTTCCCACTGAAAAAGCTTTTGGACCACCAAAAGTTGGTTTTTAAGCATCAATCAAGTGAGGATATAGATTCCTCACTTGCCCAATTTCTATCCATCTTGCATTGCTTGGTTTTGAACCCTTGAGTCCAATCCTGAGGTACTCAACATCCCCTCTGCGCATAGTTCTCACCTTCTTGTCTAGAACTGTATCTTCCTGCAATTCATTGAGATATTCAGGCAACAGATCTTCAATAGAAGGCAATTGACTCTTCTCTTCAGGATCTTCAATCAATGAAGGTTCAAACAGTCTCAATATTTCTGCATTAACTACTGAATAGATGTGCATGTAAGCTGGTAAATCAAGGTGAAAAGCATTCTCACCGATTTTCTCAAGTATCTTGAAAGGTCCATACCTTATTGGCTTCAGCTTCTTACCTTTGTCTTGCATTCTGTCTTTGCTAATATACAACCAGACTTGATCACCAACTTGGAAACTATGCTCAATCCGATGCTTATCATGCCTTGCCTTGTACTTGGCTTGGCTCTTTCCCAGCTATTCCTGCACTATCTGGTGAATCTCTTGGATTTTTTCAATGAACTTGGTTGCCTTCTCTACCTCACTATGTCCATCAACCGCTATGTCTTTATTAAAGACAAAATCTAAGGGAGACCTTGGTATGAAACCAAAATAGGTCTCAAAAGGAGATCTCTGTGTAGAATAATGTTTAGCCCAATTGTAAGCACGTTGCACATAACACAAATGTTCATCCCAAAGCTTGGGATGCTTGCTGCAATAGCCTCTGAGCAACTGGATCACTATCCAGTTGACCAACTCTGTTTGGCCATCTGTTTTTGGATGAAAGGCTATGCTCTTCTTCAGTCTGGTGTCCATCAATTCCCACAGACTTGACCAAAAATTCCCAACAAATTGGGAATCTCGATCAAATACAATGGAAGTGGGTAACCCAAAATGAACCCATACATGCTGAAAGAACAATTTTGTTGTTTGTTCACTTGTAATCTGTTTGTTACAAGGTATTAAAATACACATTTTTCTAAACCTATCCACAATAACATATAAATAGTCAAGACCCTTTCTAGATTTAGGCAATCCCCCAACAAAGTCCATGGAAACACTTTCCCAAGGATGAGAAGGAACTGGTAGTGGAGTGTACAAGCCTAGTTTTCTATTGTCGGGCTTGCTTTTAGCACACATGGTACACCCTCTTACATATCTAGAAACTATTTCATTCATTTTTGGCCAATAACAAAATATTTGTAGCTGTGCAACTGTTTTACTTACACCAAAATGACCTAATATCAGGGAAGTATGTGCCTCCCTAATTATGTTAATTCTCTCTATTTATGGGATGCATAGCTTTCCCAAATGATACAAGAGTCGGTCCTTAATATAGTAATCCAATTCTTCTACCTTTTTTCCATTACTTAAAGATGCATATACATCTTTAAAGTCTATATCTTGAGCATATTGTTCAAAGTAGCTTTCATGTATTACTGAGTTATGCTTAAGTATAGTAGATGCATTTATGATTGGTCTGGACAACATATATGCAACTTTATTGTGTATGCCCTTTTTATATCTAATGACAAGATGAAACTGTTGTAGAAAAACCATCCACCTATAGTGTCTTGATTTTTGGAACTTAGTTTGTGAGTGTAAATATTGAAGTGGTTGATGATCAGTATGTATAACTATCTCTTTGCCCATTAGATAATGTTTCCACTTTTTCACTCTGTACTAATGCATATAATTATTTATCATATGTGGGATAGTTAACTACTGCAGAATTAAATGTCTCAGAATGATAACATATGGGTTTACCGTGCTGCATCAACACTGCTCCCATGGCATAGTCACTGGCATCTGTTTCAATCTCAAAGGGTCTTTGAAGATCGGGCAGTGTTAGTACTGGTGCTGTACTAATATTTTATTTTAAGGTGTCGAAGGCTTTCTGTTGTTTGCCTCCCCACCAAAACACCTTGTTCAATCCTGTTAAAGCATGTAAGGGAGCTGCAATCAAGGAAAAGTTAGCAATAAACTTTCTCCAATACTGTGCTACTCCTAGGAAGCTTCTAACTTCTATAGCAGATTTGGGTTTAGGCCAGTTTATGATGACTGCAACCTTAGAGGGATCTATCTTCAATTCACCAAGCCCTACAATGTGACCCAAATAATTCAAATATGTTTTTCCAAATTCACATTTTAATAGCTTAACATAAAGATTTTCCCTTTTCAAAACATCTAGAGTCTGCTTTACATGCTTCAAATGTTCTTCCCATGTTTTAGTAAATACAAGAATGTCATCTAGATATACAATGACAAAATCATCAATAAAAGGCCTGAGTACATCATTCATTACTCTCATGAAAGTAGCAGGAGCATTAGTTAAGCCAAAAGGCATAACCAACCACTCATACAATCCCTGATTTTTTTTGAAAGTAGTCTTCCATGCATCTTACTCTGCAACTCTGACCTGATGAGCCACTATGCAAGTCCAACTTAGAAAAGTAAATAGCTTCTTTCAACTGATCTAATAGATCATCTATGCGAGGAAGGGGATAACGATTTTTTATTGTTATCTTAATGAGTGCTTGGTAATCAATGCACATTCTCCATGAGCCATCTTTATTTCTCACCAAGACAATTGGATACCCACATGGTGATGTGCTAGGTCTTATGAACCCTTTCTCGACCAGCTCCTTTACCTGTTTCTTGATTTCTTCATTCTCTAAAGCGGACAACCTATACATTCCGATGTTAGGCAATGGAGCATCTTACTACAAATTAATATCATGTACTATTTCCTTTTTGGGTGGCAGACCTTTAGGTTCTTGAAATAGCATATCATATTCTAAAACAACTTTTTCTAAATCAGCTTGTTGTTTAGTATTACATCCTTCAAATACATTGGTTTTATCAGGTTTCTTTTCCTTTACAACCATCAGTAAAAATTGTTTGCATGAATTTACAATTCTTTTCATCTGCCCTGAGTTTATGATAGTATAATTATTCTTGAGTTTATGAGCTCTTACAATATATTCGATTCCATCTTTAACAAGTTGATACTTGTTTTCAGCTCTATAGAGAATGGCTTTCTATCATACAAGTAAGGACTTCCTAAAACAATTCCACATATATCCAAGGGAATGATATCTAACTCAACCTCATCTACAAATGCTGACCCAAAAGAAAACCTAAGTTTACATTGTCTAGTCACTTGTAGATTTGCTTTATCACATACCCAACCCAATGGATATGGCTTCTTGTGAGGTGTGGTTAATAATCCCAGCTTCTTTACAATTGCTTCAGAAATTAAGTTTACTTGTGAGCCACTATCAAATAAAGTATCAATCTTTTGATGCTTGGAAATAACTCTAATATGAAAAAGCTCATGTCTTTTCCTTTCATTTTCTTCATTATTAGCAGATTGTGCAGAATGACTAGTAGATGCTTCAAAAATTTTACCTTTTATACATGTGGCTGTGATTGTTGTTTCATCCCCTGAGTCTGGCCCCAAATCCTTCTGAATAGCTATAACAGTCTTCTTCTTTTTGCCATCGAACTTCTTGAGCCTCGGCTCTGGATGCAGAATCCAGTAGTGTTCATCATCATGCCCATCCTTCTTGCAGTGAGTGCATGAAGGTTTGGTATTTTGTACAGCATTTGTCTTCCTCTCTTTCCATTTATGCTTTCTCTTTTCATTTTTCTTGCTTGCAGTGGGTTTTGATGATCCCCCAACTTCTAGGTTCACATTCTTGCCTTTAGCCTCTAGATGTGTAGCCTGAACAGATACCTCATCTATGCTAGTAGGATTAAACATGAGAATGGTGTGCTTTAAATAGTTGTGTAGACCACCTATATACTTCAGCAGAGTTTCAGGTGAGTCTAAAGAAATTCCTAGAATCAAAGCTCTTTTTCTAAATTCTTGGGTGTAGCTTTGTACACTTTGCCCTTTTAATTGGTGAAGAGTTTTCCAACTCATCATAGCTTGCTGCATATAAGCTAGTGGATAGAATTGTTTTTTAATGGCAGAAACAAATTCATTCCAGGTAGAAAGAATTTTACCATGCTTCTTCAAATCAACTTGTGTCCTACCTTACCACCATGCTAGGGCAGTTCCCCCAAGGCATAGGCTAGCCAGCTGAATCTTTGTCCTTTCTGAATCGATGTTCTGCACTCTGCAATATACATCAATCTGTCTAATCCAATTATCTAGCTTCTTTGCATTCAACTCTCCATCATATATTGGCAAATCAAATTTAACATCTAATTTAATCAAAGATGTTTTCTTTTTATTCGCAGGGCTATTAGGAGGTGTGGGAAGATTTTCATCTTTCCCTTTGCCTTTAGAATGGTCATTGAGGAGAGATTCTTCTGCTCCTTTGTTATGCTGGGAAGTTGAAGAATATTCACTTTGACCTTTCTTAAATTCTCTATACGTTTCCTCTACCATGGCTCTGATAGTCAAGAAACTATCCATGAACTGAGGGTCTGATTCCAAGGGAATCTCTTCTGAAATTTTCCTCCTAGTATAGACTCTAGTAATTTCTGGGTTAAATTCAGCCAATTCTCCTCCTCCTAGTTTAAGCTTTGATCTAGTTATCATTCACAAATAGTCCAACACAAATTTTTCTAACCTTAGTAACCTAAAGCTCTAATACCACTTGATATGAAATTGATCTAAGACAAACAATAAGGTATTACAGACTCATGTGCATGGACGTGCCTATGTTATTTTGTGCAACGGATCCATAAGATTGCGAAATACACAAGCAATGAAGTAGTAAAAGAAAACATAATAGGAAACACATATAAACACAATAAGTTTAATAAGGAGTTCACCCAATACTCCTGGGCTACGTCTCTTAGTCTAGCCTTCAGTGGTGGCCTCTCTATTATGTCTTCATAGCAGAGTTTTTACAACAATGAGCTTGATTTGAGTCTCACACAATAGATACAAATCAGTAAGACTGTACTTGGATCCCCCAAGTCTCTCTCCTAAGTACACAGACTCTCCTCACTGACTCTCAGTCTTTGTTGATTACAATAGTATGAGCCCAATCTGAGACTCAACACATGACAGGTGTGCAGAGGAGTTTGCTTGAACCTCTCAAGCCTTCTCTGGAGTACACAGACTCTCTGACCCTCTCTATCTCTGTCCTAATCCTGGCTCGATGCTGCCTTTGCTTCTATAGGCCAGCTCGGCTTCTTCTCTCTTCTTTCGGCTTACTACCTAGTGCTCTGCCTCTCTCTGTCATTTTGTGGCTTTAAAGCCAATATGCTTCCTGACTATTCATTTCTGCTTCCCGCTTTCCAGTTCCCCTGCCTTTGTCCCTTTGAATCCCTATGTCCTACATAATCAGTCAATATGTAATGCCTCACAGGGAGGTAGCCACCTATTTCATAACGGATGAGTGTTAATTCTCTTGGACATATTTGAAACGGTCATTTTTTTCCGTTAACTCAAAGAATGCCCATGAAAAACAACCTTCTGCCAACGCATCTTCCATATCGAAATTCAAATCCTATGCAACCTTGCTTTATTATCTTTTCAAATCCGGTCATCCTTTGGAACGTGTCTCCGCCGTTGATCTGGGGCCCCCAGATCCGACGGTCATCATTCATATCGGGTGGCTAAGTAGCATGATGTTTACCCGTTCGGTGTGAGCAGTTCTCTCTCTCCCTGCCGGGACGCATGGCAATCACTATGTGGCATCGGGCGGATCTCGGTCGAAACCGCTTACCACTTGAATCCCATCCAATATCCTGTCAATTTTGTGGAATCCCACTCCGACGGAACCAAAACAATATTCTCTGAGTTTTATAATTATTTCGGGTCCGGGTGCTCGGGGCTTCTCTTCACTGAGAGGTTTTCCCTGCGATATGCGATTAGCGACTTGTCACTAATCGCATATCGGAAACTACCTCCGTTGCTTAAATTTGTCCCTGCATTTGTTGGTTGGTGTCAGCGCGCATTACCATGGTCCGCCGCTCTGCGCACTAGATCGACAGCCCTCGTTGATCCGCGTTGATCGCCATTGCAACTATCTGAGGATTCCCTCCAATAGCTTGATCTTTATAAGACTTTGAATCTTTCGTATGATTTTTAAAGAGTTCATGAAAACTTAGAGAGTGTTCTAGGATCCATTTGGATCAATGAACCTGCGTACAGATTTGCAAATATTGACTCAAAACTTTGCTGCAATTCCAGACTTCAGACAAACCTAGATCATGATAGATAACAAATAGAACAGGCGCAAAAACATCAGATCTAGTCTCAACCAATATCATATCATTCAAGAATAAGTCATTTCAAGTCTCATGATTCCTGATCCAATATTGAACTCAGGGTGCACATGAATATTTCAGATCTAGTCCCAAATGTAACCCTGCAACATAAAATATACTTCAGATAGAAGTATACGTTAGAATCTTATTGCTTGCCCACCTGGCCTAATGATCTTCTCCTCCTTATATACTCTTAGGCCTTTCTCAATACCTTGGACCAAAACCACTTAGGACCAATACCTTGGACCAAATACCTAGGGTCAATACCTTGGACCAAATACCTCGGACCAAATACCTTGGACCAAAATACCTTGGACCAAAAACTTGGTTTCCCAACATGTACGCGCTTTTCCTCCTTTGAAAGTGTGTGTATGCGTTATATGCTACTTTTGTTCTGTTAACCTACGTGTATACGCCCCTTGGACAAAGTGAACCAGCGTATATCTCTCTTTCTTCATTCTTTGGAGTCTGATCTATAATCCTTTGTTGTCAGCCTGCTGCACTGTGAACTGTCATCTGAGAGAGTTGCCATCAAGGACAACACCTGTATCATAATGCCAACAATCTCCCCCTTTGGACTTGATGGCAACAACAACACCAAGACACTCTCCCCCTTTGACATCAAGGGCAAAGGGAAAACCAAGATATTCTCTCCCTTTGACATACATTATGTTGTCCATGCTCCCCCTGAGTGCATGTTGAATTCTCTGATTGAGCTCCCTTGTGTACATGTTGGCATGCACTGAAACCGTCCATGCTCCCCCTGAGCACATGCCAAGTCTGCAAAAATATTCTAGAAAAGAATTACATGACTCTATAACTCAACTATGTGACTATGACCTTCCTATCACCAATGACCCATACATACATCCATCTCCCATCCAAGTCGGGATATACCAAATTTGACTCATCCACCCAACCAAGTGGAGATATACCAGTTGTTTATACATGACAGAAATAATAAATATTACATCATCCATCCCATGCAAAGTGGGGATACAAATTACATCATTTGTCCAAGAGGACTCATTCAAATGTATGAGAAGACATATCACACCCTAGACTTTTACATGACTTAAGAAACAAATGGTATAAATATCTAAAGCCATAGCTAGACTCAGCAACCATAATGCCAACAATGTTGAATGTACATGAAGGCTAATGCTCCCCCTGAACCTGTGCTACCTGTGCATTGTTAACAAGTCAATGATCAAGGCATATTTATCAGTCAGATAAAAATTAATGAACAAAGCATATCGATAGACAACAATCATCAACATCAGACAGAGCACCCATATCAGAGCCTGCACCACTGTTTTTCTTGTCTGAAAAACATATACGCTTCTTGACCCACAAAAACCTGCATGTGTATGCAACTATGTTTTATGAAACACGCGTATAATAACCTTTCTCTGAAAAAGTTAGATTTAACAGCAGGATGATGAAGCAACTACTCCCAGCTTTTGTCTGAGATATTCAAATGTTTCTCTAGGCAATGGTTTAGTGAATATATTAGCAACCTATTCTTTGGAGGGAACATACTCCAATTTGACCTTTTGTTCAAGTACTTGTTCACGTAGAAAATGGTACTTGATGGGTATGTACTTGGTCTTGGAGTGCATGAATTGATTTTTTGAAATGCTGATGGCACTTGTATTATCACATAGAATGGAGATAGGTGGAGTACATGTGATTTGAATGTCTTGCAAAGTTTGCATCATCCAAAGTAGTTGTGTGCAGCAAGATGCAGCAGCTACATATTCTGCTTCAGCTATAGATACATCAATTGAACTTTGTTTCTTGCTGAACCAAGACATTAACCTAGAACCCACATAGAATGCATCACCACTAATTCTTTTTCTCTCATCAACACTTCCTGCCCAATCTGCATCTGTATAAGCATGAAGAGTAAGATCTGTATCTCTAGGATACCATAAACCAAAGTCCCGAGTTCCTTGAAGATATTTGAAAATTCTTTTGACTGCCTGAAGGTGTCATTCCTTTGTTTTTGTTTGGAATCTTCCAACTATTCCTACTGCATGCATGATGTCAGGTCGAGTACCTATAGATAAAGCAAACTGCCAATCATGGATCTGTAAGTTGGTTGATGTATTGTTGTTGATTCATCATTTGAGCTAAGACTACAACATGTTACCATTGGGGTACATACAGGTTTAGAATCTTCCATTCCATACCTTTTCAAGATCTGTTTAAGATATTTGGTTTGTGATATAAAAATACCATCTTTATTTTGTTGAACTTGTATACCAAGAAAATAAGTAAGTTCACCAAGCAAGGACATTTCAAATTCTTGCTGTATTACTGAAGCAAAATTCTGACTCATGGATTCTTCATTACTACCAAAAATGATATCATCAACATAAACAATAATAATTAACAATTTATCAGTTTCAATCTTTTTATATAAATTTCTATCTGCATAACCTTTTGTAAAACCTTGTTGGTGTAGATATTTGTCAAGGCGGTAATACCAGGCCCTTGGAGCCTGTTTCAGACCATAGAGAACCTTTTTGAGTCTGCATACAAGTTTTGCATCATTTCCAAGAATGAATCCTTCTGGCTATTCAATATAAACTTCTTCTTCCAAATCGTCATTAAGGAAAGCTAATTTTACATCCATTTGGTATACTTTGAATTTCTGAAAGCTAGAAAGAGCAAGAAACATCCTTATGGCTTCAAGTCTAGCAATAGGTGCAAAGGTTTCTTCAAAATCTATGCCTTCTTCTTGAGCATACCCTTTACAAACAAGTCTGGCTTTGTTTCTAATGACTTCTCCATTTTCATTTAGTTTGTTTTTGAATATCCATTTAGTTCCTATAATATTTTTATCATGAGGTCTAGGAATTAATTCCCAAGTATCATTCTTTTCAATTTTCTCATGTTCTTCATCCATGGCCTTGACCCAACATTCATATTTGCATGCTTCATTTACATTTTGAGGTTCGGTGGAGGATAGTAATGCTAGATAGCTTGAGGTACCTGTAATAGTTCTTCTTGTCTGTACTGTAGAAATTCCCACCTGTAAATCACCTGATAATGCAATATACTAAAGCAAAATACTTGATCTACTTCTACAAACAATTATGCGGAAGCTTAATCGAATTTAACAACATCAATAAGAACACATATAACTGATATGGAGAAATCAATCACACATAACACAGAAGATATAACCCAGGGAAAGCCTCAGCCTAAAACCCCAACTCTGCATTATCATACAAGTGGAAATATAGCCAGTATTACAAAAAGAATCAGCTCAAAAGCTATCATGCTCTCTCTGCAATACCTCTGCTACTCATAGACAGTCAAAGGCCTCTATCTAACCTCTAGTTTTCCCTCCAAGCCTCATATTTCTTTGCGCAATTCTGATTGGGGTCCAGTGCAGCCACTTGTGTGAATTGGCCTCTTCACACACTCACTAACCTCTAATCTAGCTACGCAGTCCTGAAGGAGATAAATCCTCATCATGGATGAGCTTCCTTTATAGGAAAAATATTCATCCAACTGATCGTACACTGTCCCTTCTCTAATCTCAACTGGGTCTCTGTCTAAACTGACATGCATGAGTTATTCATGAGAGAATCTTCAGTTATCTAAAGTGCAGTAGTTATATTCTAGCATGCATTAGCTAACTGAACTTACTTAATTTAAACAAAATTTTTAAATCAAATATAACTGGACTTGACTTAGTTAACTGAGCCAACTAATTACTACTCAAATTAGAACTCATCCTTATCTCTTTAACTGATGGATAAATTCCTCAATGAATAGATAAATTGTCGCATGTCCTCACATAGACTTCATGTTTGAATTTTCACAACTAATTAACTCATGGAGAATTAATTTATTTATTTTCAAACAGCTACTAAGATCAAATTCGAATTTTACTTCCTATTTTTAGTCCAGGGACTGACTAAAATAGGAATCCATCCTGAACTGCTAAAAATAGAATGCTATTTTTAGCACTTCCATTTTTCATTCCTTGTTGCCTAATCCATCACTGATACCCAAACTGCTATTTTTAGCAATGCTATTTTTAGCATTTCTTGTTGCCATTTTTCAACACTCCCTCTCAACAAGAAAGGCTTCAACTCAAAACCGATCTTGTACCTCTGGAATGTTCTGCATGCAACACATCTACCAAGTGTGGTTTCTCCAACAACTCTCGGAACAAAAAAAAAACTCCCAACTGACCTCTTTGTTGGCCTAGAAACATATTTTGATGCTGAAGCTCTACCTGCTGCTGACAAATGCTCCCTCTCTGACCTCTAAGATGCTGCAACACTCCATGCATCTCACACCGTTGCACACCTCTCTGTGCCATCCTGCACTGGTGAAACACTCTTGTGCCTCTCGGATTGTTGCAGCTTGCTAGCTCCACACAGTCCTGGGACTCCTGCATTGTAGCTCTCTCTGTCGCTCCATCCACATCTATCTCTACCCAATCAGTCAGTCCTGCTACTCATCGTCGGGGCTCCTGTAGCAAAGTCGAATAAAAAAGGTTGGGTACCTCAAGGATCCTTCCCCTCCTCCTTGGGATGATCACTCCACATCACCCCACCTCCTACCTGGAGGTATGGCTGCATGTGATCCCTCTTCCCACCTGGCTCGAAGTTTCCCCCTACTGGAGGTCTCTGCATGAGTAGATGTCTCTACTCAATCTCCTCTCAGCTTCTCTAGTTGTGGCTACTCCACAACCTCCTGAAGCTGCTTCACCAATCTTGCCTCCTCCACAAATGTTTGAGACTTCTTCTGGAGCTACATGTTGAGAGGTAATGTACTCTCCCTCTCAACCACCAAGTCTCCATCAGTAGCCTTTCTCCTCAAGGCTTTGCATACATCTTGAACCTCAAGAGCATATAGGTTCTTGACCCTGAACTGATCTGCTTCACCTGTCTAGTGATGATGTGTCTAAGGAAAACCTTTCCCTTGCTGAAGACTACATCATAGCCTCTGTCTTCTAGCATTGTGATTGACACCAAGTTTCACTTCAGTCCTGCTACATACTTGACATCGGTCAAGGTAATTCGAGCTCCATGCTCCCTCTGAAAAATAACTGTGCCTACACCTGAGACACTATACTTTTCATCATTACCCATCACTATGAGTATCTGAAGATCTTTCTCCTCCAAAGTACTGAACAAACTCTTGTCGTTAGTCATGTGGAAAGAAGCTCCACTGTCAAGAAGCCAACCACTTCCCACCATGGATGAAACCATGCATGCAAAGAGTGTGAAATCCAACTCGAATTGTGAAACAAGTTCCTCACCTTCTGATCCTTCCCTGGATCCCTTCTTGGATTTCCTCTGTGGAAAATTTGTAGCAAAATGGCCCACTTCATGACAATGAAAGCATCGCACTTTCGATTTGTCAAAATTCTTCCCACCATGGGAAGAACTGGATTTGGAAAGAGAAACCTTCTCCTTCCCCTTCTTCGCCTTACTCTCTAAGGCACAATTTTCTTCATCCTCCATGGATGAAGAACCATCTCTGGTGCTTCTTCTTATCTCCTCCTGTATCAAATCCGACCAAAGTCGTTCCAAATCTAGCAGTTTCTCTCTTCCATTAACCGAGTCCTGGTAGCTATGCCAGCTCTTAGGAATATCGAGGACTACAAGACTCACCATGTCATCATCAGCTATCACAATCCCTACACCTCCAAGCTCATCCCTGCATGTGGTGAGCTTGTTCAGATACGAATAGATCATGTCACCCTTTTCACACTTGATCTTTCGAAGCTTGTCTTTCAGTGCCAGCTTCCTTTGATCACTGTTATTCTGGTATAGATCTTTCAATGTTTTCCACATTGAAAATGGTGTCTCCTTTCCATGGAGACTCGAGACTATGTGATCTCGAACTCCATCTAGAAGGATTCTCCTTTCTCTAGCCACACATTTCTTCCATTCAGCTAATTCAGCAGCACCAGTCGGCTTGGGGACTTCTTGATCAATGAATTCCTTTAGACCGTTATCCTCTAGTACTGCTTCCATGCGATCCTTCCAGGCTATATAATTCGAACTACATCAAGGGCATATTCGAGTCTTAAACCATTGAATGCCATAGGTGAAATAGAGATGTGATAAGAACTCGATTTCTATATTCGGGAATCACAAACTTCAAACTTCTTCCTTCTTGTATACTGTTCTTCCTTGATTACCTTTGCTCCGATACCATGTAGAATTTTTCTACAAATCAGCTAGATCTGATACCATGTAGAAATTCCCACCTGTAGATCACCTGATAATGCAATATACTAAAGCAAAATACTTGATCTACTTCTACAAACAATTATGCGGAAGCTTAATCAAATTGAGCAACATCAATAAGAACACATATAACTGATATGGAGAAATCAATCACACATAACACAGAAGATATAACCCGAGGAAAGCCTTAGCCTAAAACCCCAACTCTGTATTATCATACAAGTGGAAATATAGCCAGTATTACAAAAAGAATCAACTCAAAAGCTATCCTTCTCTCTCTGTAATACCTCTGTTGCTCATAGACAGTCAATGGCCTCTATCTAACCTCTGGTCTGCCCTCCAAGCCTCCTATTTCTTTGTGCAATTCTGATTGGGGTCCAGTGCAGCCACTTGTGTGAATTGGCCTCTTCACACACTTACTAACCTCTGATCTAGCTACACAGTCCTGAAGGAGAAAAATCCTCATCATGGATGAGCTTCCTTTATAGGAAAAATATTCATCCAATTGATCGTACACTGTCCCTTCTCTGATCTCAACTGGGTCTCTATCTGAACTGACATGCATGAGTTATTCATGAGAGAATCTTCAGTTATCTAAAATGCAACAGTTATATGCTAGCATGCATTAACTAACTGAACTTACTTAATTTAAACAAACTGTTTAAATCAAATATAACTGGACTTGACTCGGTTAACTGAGCCAATTAATTACTACGCAAATTAGAACTCATCCTTATCTCTTTAACTGATGGATAAATTCCTCAATTAATAGATAAACTGTTGAGTTGAGGCTTCTGTGATCCATGTCAAGATTGAGAAAGTATTTCGGTGTAAATCACATGATAGAATAATTGTCGACATGTTTCAAACCAACAAGTGTGGTTCATCGTCAGGACAAGTTGAAGAACAAGATCATGGCTGCATATTAAATAGGGAGAGCAGATTCATCCTATTTAACATGCAGCCACGATCTGGTTCTTCAACTTGTCCTGACGATGAACCACACTTGTTGGTTCGAAACGCGTCAACAATTATTCTATCATGTGATTTACGCTGAAATACTTTCTCAATAATAGATAAATTGTTACATGTCCTCACATAGACTTCATGTTTGAATTTTCACAACTAATTAACTGATGGAGAATTAATTAATTTATTTTCAAACAGCTGCTAAGATCAAATTCAAATATTACTTCCTATTTTTAGTCCAGGGACTGACTAAAATAGGAATCCATCCTGAACTGCTAAAAATAGAATGCTATTTTTAGTACTTCCATTTTTCATTCCCTGTTGCCCAATCCAGCACTGGTACCCAAACTGCTATTTTTAGCAGTGCTGTTTTTAGCAGTGTTGTTTTTAGCATTTCTTGTTTCCATTTTGCATGCTTCATTTACATTTTGAGGTTCGGTGGAGGATAGTAATGCTAGATAGCTTGAGGTCCCTGTAATAGTTCTTCTTGTTTGTACACCTACCTCTTTTTCCCCTAAAATTTGAGTTTCTGGATGATTTTTCTGAACATACTTGGATGGAGTCTTTTCTTCTACCATTATCTCTTCTTCTGGTGCTTCATTGGTTTCTTCTTCAATATCATTTTGATTTGATGTGGGAAAATAATCCCCATCTTCTTCATTGTCATAATCTTCTGTTGATTTTATCTATTTTGGATTTTTGCATGCTTCATCAACTACAACATCAATGCTTTCAACAATTTTCCCAAGTCTTTTATTATAACATTTATATCCTTTACTTCTGGAAGAATAACCAAGAAGAATACCTTCATCTACTCTGGGTTCAAACTTACCAAGTTTTTCATCAGTCCTTTTGATAAAACATTTGCGTCAAAACCCTTTAAAGTATTTTACAGTAGGAGTCTTGCTGTACCAAATTTCATGTGGAGTTTGAGTGCTATTTACCGGAACATTTACTTTGTTGAGAATAGTTACTACAACGAATGCAACTTCACCCCAGAAGGTTGCAGGAGTTCCAGATTCATCTAGCATAGCTCGAGCCATTTGTTGAACTGTTATGTTCATTCTTTCTACCACACCATTTTGCTGAGGAGTCCTTGTGGTGGAGAATTGCCTTTTTATTCCATGTTGTTCACAAAAGTCAAAGAATTCATCCAATGTAAATTCCCCTCCTCGATCAAATTTGAGGCATTTGATTTTTCGATATGATTCATTTTCAACCAAAGCTTTGAAGGCTTGGAACTTTTCAAATGCTTCATCTTTATGATTTAGTAGACCTATCCAACACATTCTGGAAAAATCATCAATGAACAAAATAAATTATTCTTCTACACGAGGTGACATTTTCCTTGATGGTCCACATAAATCAGTATGGACAAGTTCAAGAGGCTTACTAGCTGACCCTTCTTTTTCCATGAAGTGGACTTTGGTTTGCTTACCGATTTGACATGGTTTGCATATTGTATTTTCTGGGATGCTGATATCTGGAAGATCACAAACAACCTTGAGTTTGCATGCTTTTCTTATTTGAGAAAAGCTTAGATGTCCCAATCTTCTATGCCACAGCCAGTTTTCATCATTTTTGCTTAGATAGCACTGTTGTTGTCCTCCCTTGAGTATGTATAAGTTGTTTGGAGTTCTTTTACCTTTGATCATGGTCTCTCCTATATCAAGCTCACGAACAACACATCCATTTGATCGAAACACCACTTCATTTCCTTGATCACACATTTGAATGACACTCAACAGGTTATGCTTTAAACTGTCTACATACATAACATTTGCAGCTTTAACCTTTTCTTTCAAGAACACAGATCCTTTACCTTTTATGACAATAGGAGTATCATTTCGAAATGATACATTCTTTTCCTTTTCTAAGGCATTATATGAGTGAACTTTTTCTTTGTCACCTGTCATGTGTTTTAAGCATTCACTATCGATGTACCACTAATTTTCTTGTCCTTCTGCATACAAGGCTATACCACATCTTTCTATTTTAGATTCTTTCCTTCTCCATATCTTGGGATTTAATGGCATTTTCTCCTTTTGAGATGTTTGCTGAAATTTTCTCCTGCATTCAGATTCTTCATGACCAAAGTTGTTACAGATTGAGCATTCTATTTCATTTTCAAGAGGAGAAAAGTTATTATAGGAACTTCTCTTGATCCCTGTTACATTCCTTTGATTTCGTGCTTCTCTAGTCATGATGGTTTTGTAAGCAACACATTGAGCAGCTTTGTGCCCAAAATTATGACATGAAAAACATTGCCCATTAAAGAAGTTCCTGCGACTATCGAATCTATTAACCTGGTGATTGTAGTTTCTATTGATATTCATCTTTGGAGCAAATTGAGTATGATTTGCCTGAGGTTGGTTGTGGCTTCTATTCATCCTTGGAGTAAATTGAGTATGATTTACCTGGTGATCTGCTTTATGCCTTTGCTAACGATTGTCATACTGTTCACTGGTCTTTGCTGCATCAAGATAGCTTTTGGTGGAGGTTGACAACTTCTGTGATTGAGATGCTTCTTCAATATATCCAAGACTTGTCTTTATCAGAGGAGAACGTTGAACTTTGATAATTTCATTTAAAGTTTCTAATCCTTTAGCAAATATAAGATTGAGAGATTTCATTTTCTCAAGATCCTTTCTTAGACCCACAATTTCACATTCTAGTTTTTCATTGTGTTTTTCTTTTTCAGCAAGTTGGTATGTCAAGGTATCTATAATCATATTCTTTTCTTCCAAAAATATTTTGAGTTTATATATTTCTTCTTGAAGGTCTTCTCTTCTAAAGCATCCCAAAAATTATCATCGTCATAAGCCATGAGAAGTCTGTAATCTTGTCCAGTTTCATCTTCATCACTATTAGATAAACCATCACTATCTTCATGAGTATAGTAACTCCTTTTATTCACAACTTGTTTTCTATTCCCTTTTGCATATTCCTTTCCTTTTTCATATTTATCTTTATGAGGACATCTGGCAGCATAATGACTGACTCTGCCACAAGAAAAGCATTTGAAGGGTAGCTTACCTCTAAACCTTCCAAAACCCCATTGAAGCTTCTTGACAAAGTTTACCTCATCTTCTTCTTCTGAAATATGTCTTGATTCATTGTGTTCTTCCTTTCCTTTTGTTGAAGCTTTAAATGCGACTTCTCTCATATCTGATGGTCCTCCTTTTCTCATCTCGAAGGCAGTTAAGATTCCGTGAAGCTGTGTCATAGTGATATTCTGTAGATCCTGTTTTTCTTCTATGGCAGACACTTTGGATTCAAATTTAGCAGACAAGGATCTCAAAACTTTCTCAACTAAGGTAACTTCCTTTATTTCTTCACCTAGATTCTTCATACAATTAACAACCTCATCTATACGTAAGAAGTAACTAGCTATACTTTCATCACTATGCATCTTAAGAGTTTCATACTGAATTCTGAGAGTTTGAAGCTTAGCATGTTTTACCTGAGAGTCTCCTTTGTAGCTCAGAATGATTTTGTCCCATATTTCTTTGGCTGATTTGAGCTGCATGACTTTGACAAACTCTGATTGTGACATACTTCCCAATAAAGTATTGACAGCTTTGGCATTTGTTTCATATTGCTTTTTACCTGCCACATCTGTAGGAAACGCTGTTGGAAATTTATATTGTCCTTCCACAATTTCCCAGACATCTATTCCAAGCGATTGTAGATAGGTTGTGGTTCTTATTTTCCAATAAACAAAGTTGCTCCCATCAAAGATTGGCGGTCTGATGGATCCCATGCTTTCTTGATTATTCATGTTGATGGATCTCCCTTCAAGCGATCAAGCTTCTTCTGAAGGACCTGCTCTGATACCAATTGTTGAAAATAATACTGAGAGGGGGGTGAATCAGTATTATCAGATCAATAATTTTATTTCCGAAACATATTTATATATGCTACTTCAGTGAAGTGAACTAGCGTGTGCATGCGACTGTACTTAAAGAAATCAACGTATATGCAGGGAACTTGTGATTTAGACAATTTATCATGTGTTGAGCTTAAACTAGTATATCAGAGATTTATTAGACAGTGTAGTAAAAGCAGAATAAAGAATCACACATAATCAACACACATGAACACCAAGATTTAAGGTGGAAACCCGATGTGGGTAAAAACCACCTGTTGTTGTCATCTCTGTCTTCTTTTAATAATAAGAAAATCTGTTTACAATCTTGTATTGGTGCAAACTCATACCAGTATACAGGCTTCTACCTGAAAAAGGTTACAACCTTCCCTCGTTCTCCATCTTCTATTGGAAGGGAGCTACAACCCCCTAACTCTTGTACTAGCCAATATGTTTACTAGTACGTAGGTGCCAACCTACAGAAAACTCCACTCTTCCACCAGGGACCACGTTTCATGAATTTTTAGACTGGATACTCCTGGATCACAACACCACAATCTGAAGGCCACGTTTCATCAAATTTTCATACTGGACCCATCAAAGATTTTAAACTTAAATTGTATCAACCAATATTCAGTTGATATGAACAATCAGATCACTGACACCAGAACACTGTGCTGAACCCAGAACCCTGCATTATCATTCGGAACCAATTGTAACCTCAAAAATCATGCATTAGAGTGTATATGCTACTTAGCTGAACCCAACCTGCGTGTATACACTACTTCTGTGAATTAAACCTGCGTATACCTTCAAAACTACTGCAAACATAAACTTTTGAATCAAGTCTGTACCAACCATCAATATACTGAATATCTACAAAGCTTTACATAGGTAGGGACAAAGATCACTTCTTCTCACTTATATAATCAATCAATCAAATGCCAGCCTCCTTATGCATTCAGTTTTACATTCAGATCTAAGAAGACTTCATTGACAGACAGCAATAAAACAACAGAATTTGATCAGATAGATCAGTCAGATCTGAAAAGAAGCTTTTCTTTTGTATATGCTACTTGAACGAACTGAACCTGTGTGTACATGCTCTTTGGCCGAAAAAAACCTACGTACAGATTTGAAAATATTGACTCAGAACTTTGCTGCAATTCCAGACTTCAGACAAACCTAGATCATGATAGATAACAAATAGAACAGGCACAAAACATCAGATCTAGTCTCAACCAATATCAAATCATTCAAGAATAATTCATTTCAAGGCTCATGATTCCTGATCCAATATTGAACTCAAGGTGCACATGAATATTTTAGATCTAGTCCCAAACGTAACTCTGCAACATAAAATATATTTTAGATAGAAGTATTCCTTAGAATATTATTGCTTGCCCACCTAGCTGAATGATCTTCTCCTCCTTATATACTCTTAGGCCTTTCTCAATACCTTGGACCAAAACCACTTAGGACCAATACTTGGACCAAATACCTTGGACCAAAATACCTTCGATCAAATACCTTGAACCAAAAACTTGGTTTTCCAAGATGTACACACTTTTCCTCCTATGAAAGTGCGTGTATACGTTATACGATACTTTTGTTCTGTTAACCCGCATGTATACGCCCCTTGGACAAAGTGAACCAGCTTATATCTCTCTTTCTTCATTCTTTGGAGTTTGACCTGTAATCCTTTGTTGTTAGCATGCTACACTGTGAACTGTCATCTAAGAGAGTTACCATCAAGGACAACACCTGTATCATAATTCCAACAATCAAAGTGCTTCATGTTGCTGAGAAACTAGGATAAATCTGATCCGAATTAAACTAAGCATGTGGCCATTAGTTTTTTTTAAAGTGCTGGGATAATTTGAGACTGAAATTTATTGAATTGAATAAAAAATAAATTGGGAATGGCTGACATAAATCTCCAACCAAATTGCACCAAAACGTTATCTAATGTACCTCAATTTATTCAGTAGTAGAAGGTCAACACATTGGTCATTATTATCACCAATTTTGTTTGGGGCCATGTTGGCCAAATTTGGATTCATTCATATGTGAGACATGAGGGAGACGGATAAAACACAAGTATCTATAACAGATATTGTCTCTACCTTGTGGCCTACAAGTAATGCCATTAAAAACTTGGGGGAAAATTGTGTTGTGCTTGGGAGGAATTTCCTATCAAAAATTGGAAGAAAGAAGCAAAAGAATGATCATTAAAAGGAAAAGTTGCTAGAGATATGGAGGAGAGGGTATTTAAAATTATATTGTGTTTAGTGTATTGTCTAATGCTTGGAATATTTAAGTTAATTATTATATGTAGATTAATGTAATTTATCGTACTATTTTCTTTCTGTTGTTTTTTCAAAAGCTCTAATCTTGACAAATCCCTAAATAGTAAAATTTTACAAATTTACTACTTCAACACCATCTTTATTCCCATATCAATGCTCTTGTTAGCTATTCTTGAAGCAGAGCTCCGAGTTCACCCAAAATCCCGTGAAGAATAGCTTGGATTTTGTTCTGGTGTGGTACTTATGCTGAAGGCTTGCTTGGGTTTGTTCTAATGTGATATTGATGCGAAATATTTTCCGAATACATATTCAGTGAAGAGGTGCTTTTCATAGGCTAATATTTAAAATTAATTAACTTAAAATAATGATTCAAGATACAAACTATGAAATTTCTTAGATTACTTGCCGACTTACCTGGGAAACACTGAAAAACACTACCACTAATTGGTTTTATTACAATTAATTTTAAGAAAATCTTCAACAGGTTTCCCTCTTGAACACAAAATAATATCAATCAAATGTCTCAACTTTACCAGCCATTGGAGTTGCCCAAATTCTTATGCATTGTAACTATTGCAGTAACTCTTGGGATACTTTTGTTTATAGCCCGCCTTTTAGTATGACATGTTCATGTTTAGTGTTTCTTAGATTACTTGCCGACTTACTTGGGAAACACTGAAAAAACACTACCACTAATTGGTTTTAGTTACAATTAATCTTAAGAAAATCTTCAACAGGTTTCCCTCTGAAACAAAAAATAATATCAATCAACTGTCCTGACTTTACCAGCCATTGGAGTTGCCCAAATTCCTATGCATTGTAACTATTGTAGTAACTCTTAGGATATTTTTGTTTGTAGCCCACCCTTTAGTATGACATGTTTATGTTTCATGTTTAATTTTCTACGTAGCAATGAAGACAAATTATGCTTTGTCTTAATTTGTTCCCATTGTTCACGAGGTTTGGAATTATGGTTTGACATGGAAGTAGGCATAGAGGGCTTCTTTTTACAATCACACCAACCTGTCAATTAAATCAATTCGTACTATCTCTGAACTTTGACTACTCCTTGGTGAATCAAGTGACAAATGATGCAAAGCCAACAAAATAGGACAAAATATATTCTGTTGCCAATATTTAGTAGACAAAACAAAGTGGTATGGGCCTTGGACATTAAAATTATGGCTTTGATTTCATGAAAGATGAATGTTATAAATGTTGATGATTTATTTCTCAGGCTAGATGGAATGGTTAAAATTGAAATTCTCTGTAGTTCTATTCACACACGATGGGTGCAAAGGTAGAAAAAGATTGATCTGTATGGCTGTCTTTCCTCGCTGATTTAACAAATCTTACTCTACCATGCAAATGGATGTCTATTTTAATAGGTTTAATGGATTCTACAAAGCCCTATTGAGCAAGGTTATGTAATTTAATTTATATCATTTTGGAAATGCACATCTAGTCCCAATTTAAGTTTGCTAAGAATTGTTGAAATTGGGTAGCTCGGAAGGTCTTTCCCATTGGAAAAGCCCTCCAGGGCTTTCTGGTTTGTTGTTTGGCGTTGTAACTTGTGGACCCAAAGGAGTGGGCTTGGAACCCAAAGAAAGGAGTTTAATAATCTAATTTAATTATGAGTTGTCTTAAGGGTCAAGTCAGCTCAGGTTGCCCAGCGAGGCCAAGAGACGTGATGCTTGGGGTTTCACAACCCTTGGAAAAGGATAAATACAAAGATAAGGAGACATAAATGACAATCTTTTTGTGTGGTCAGCAAGAGGGCTAAAAGGACTTAGCCACAAGTAGCAAAAGGAGCCGGAGGAGGTGAAAGCAAGGAGGCCAAGTTTTTGTGGTTGAGTTGGGTTGGTTTTGAGGATTAAAGGATGCCACAACCAGGGGGAAGGTTGCAGGAAGGACACAGACCAACCATAGGCAAGAGGAAGAAGAGTGGTTGCAGGACTGCAGCAGGCCCAAAAAGGGCACCCACAGCAAAGGAGAATAGGTCGTAGATCTATTATGGCTTGTAAAGGGTTATTGTAGCAGCTCGCAGGGGCAAAAAGAGGCCTATTAAGGTAGGCCGCAGCTAAGAAAAGGAGGTCGAGAGCTGCTGAGTGTATTGAGGGTGGTAGGGAGTTGTCTAGAGGAGAAAAGTGTTGGCTGCAAGGGACAACAGTCTAGTTGTGAAGGAAAACAATGGACAATAGAGGACCGTTGGGCTAAAGGAGTATGCCCATGTATGTAATTTGTTGTTAGATAATTTAAGGAGGGCATGTTAGGCCCTATTAGTGCTAGAACAGTGTAGTTAAGTGTTATAGGTGTTGATAGTTTTGTGCAGGAAAGGCTTAGAGGAAAAAGCCTCAGTCCTGGAGTTTAGGTCAAAGGATACATTTTGTATTTTGGCATTTGTACAGGGATATAAAGCACCATTATTCCTGGTAGAGGAGCCTTGCAATTTTCTTATTAATGGATTGATAAGAAACAAATTTGGGCTTTAAACTCTTGTGTACTATCATTGATCTTATTGTTGTTATATTTCTGCCGTGTAAGTTGTTTTAAAGTTGGTCACTGTTAGTGTGTTTATATCTAGCTAAGAGCATAGACCAGACCTAGGGTGTGTGGATTTCTAACATGGTATCAGAGCTACTTTGAAGAGCAGTTGGATCCAGGATATGCATAGGTGTCAGCTCTAAGTAGGAGCTATGAGATTGTTGCAAGAAGCAACAGTGTTGCCAAATGAGTTAGGTATGCCTTATGAAACATGGAGTAGAATGTTCAGACAAGCAAAGAGAGATCACATACGGCAGGGGGATATGATCAGAGTATCCTACAAAATGCAATACTCCAACGTCAAATGAACAACGTGCTACTGGAGGGGAAGCAACAAATGGCTCAAATTATTATCTAGGCCATCAATAATCTTGGTAATAGAGGGTTGAATGCAGATAATAAGGCTAGTACAAAGGGAAGCAACAGTCATAACCCTAGTTTCTCCAATGTTGTTCCTCAAAGAAACCACCAGAAAACAGCAGCAGGTGGTTTTGTCCCGCATTGGGTTTCCACCTTATATCATGGTGTTCATGTGTGTCTCTTATGTGTGATGTTCTGTTCTGTTTTTACTGCACCTAGTTACTGTTTATATGGTTAATGATGTTCTGATGCACTAATTAAATATCAACATATGATGAATTAACTGAATCATAAGTTTGTTGGATATATACTAGTTTCATTAAACACAGTTGCGTGTACACACGAATTCCCTTAACTGAAGTAGTATATGAATCTGATTATGGAAATGAAAAAGTTATTGATTTGCTAATATTGATTCAGCCCCCCCTCTCTCAGTATTATTTCCAACAATTGGTATCAAAGCAAGTCCTTCAAAAGAAGCTTGATCGCTTGAAGGAAGATCCATCATCATGAGTAATCAAGAAAGAGAGGGATCCATCAGACCACCAATCTTCGATGGGAGAAATTTTGTTTACTGGAAGATAAGAACCATACACTATCTACAATCGCTTGGAATGGATATTTGGGAAATCGTGGAAGGAGGATATACATTTCTATAAGCAATTCCTACAGATATGACAGGTAGAAAGAAATATGAAATCAATGCCAAAGTTGTTACTATCTTATTGGGAAGTTTGTCAAAATCAGAGTATGTCAAGGTCATGTAGCTCAAATCAGCCAAAGAAATATGGGACAAAATCATTCTGAGCTATGAAGGAGACTCTCAGGTAAAACGTGCTAAGCTTCAAACTCTTAGAATATAGTATGAAACTCTTAAGATGCATAGTGATGAAAGCATAGCTAGTTATTTCCTACGTATAGATGAGGTTGTCAATTGCATGAAGAATCTAGGTGAAGAAATTAAGGAAGTTGTCTTAGTTGAGAAAGTTTTGAGATCCTTGTCTGCTAAATTTGAACCAAAAGTGTCTGCCATAGAAGAAAAGAGGGATCTGTAGAATATCACTATGATGCAGCTTCACGGAATCTTAACTGCTTTTGAAATGAGAAAAGGAGGACCATTAGATATGAGAGAAGCCACATTTAAAGTATCAACAAAGGGAAAAGAAAAACCAATGAATCAGGATACATTTCAAAAGAAGAATATGAGGTAAATTTTTTCAAAAAGCTTCAACGGGGATCTGGAAGGTTCAAAGGTAAGCTACCTTTCAAATGTTTTTCTTGTGGTAGAGTTGGTCATTACGCTGTTAGATTCTCTCATAACAAAGGAAACATGTCTGAAGAAGGTAATAGAAGTTATTTTACTCATGATAATAGTGATGACTTATCCAATAGTGATGAAGATAATCAAGAAATTAAACTTCTCATGGCATATGAAAATAATGACGTAGAAAAAGAAGAAGTTACCAGATTGAAAGTTTAGCTGGAGACAGTAACCAGAGTAAGGGAGTAGCTGCAAGATGTAGTAAAAGATCAGATCATAACAATACAGAGACTTGAATCTAAGATCATCTCTCTAAAAGAATATCTTGAAGAATCAAAGAAGTAGAATGAATAAGCTCTTGATGAACAAGAACATGAAGTTCTTGAATTAAGGAAACAAGTGGAAAAAGGAAGAAAAGCTGAAGAAAACATAAAGAAGCAATATCTAGAAAAGGAAGAAAAACATCAGGTTGAGGTAAATATTTTAAAAGGTAAATTAGAATAAAAGGATAAATTGTTACGATTTCAAGACAGTACTAAGATTTTGGATGATATTCTTAGTAGTCAAAGATCCCCTACTATCATAACTGGTCTTGGTTTTTATGAAACTGTTGAAGGTGAATCTAGCTCATAGGGTGAGGCAAGGAACTCTAATGCAAAACCCAAAATGCTCAACAAGGAGATAAGAGGTCAACCCCAGCAACAACCAAGGAAAGAAAATCTTCAAAGAAAGTCTTTTGCTCCTAACTGTGGAAGTGATAGATGGTTATTTCCTCCGCTGAATAATGTTGAATGTTATGAATGTCATAATTTTGGACATGTTGCGGCCAGATGCAGAAGTAGAATGGTTCAAGACCATCACATAGAAAGATCATCACGTTCCAGGTACTTTAAGGGATATTGTTTTGCTTGCAATATGTTTGGTCACAAAGCTACTAATTGCAATAAAAGGAATATGAAACATGTAAGATGTTATGCATGTAACAAGTTTGGACATAAAGTAAAGGAATGCAGGAGCAAAATTTGGACACCAAAGCAAAAGGAGCATACATCATCTCAATCCCAGGTATTGAAGAAGACATAATTATTGTCAGAACGATGTGGCATAACTCAGTTAGCATACATAACAGACCCAGGGGAAGCTGAAAGTGTTGGGTAGCGGAGGTCCCGCGTAACAGTTTTAGGGCCTAGAGCCTATAAATTAGGATAAAAAAGTGGTAAAAACTCTAAAAGATGCGGAGTGCAAAATGTAATAGATTGAGTCAAGGGGTTGTCTACCCAAGAAATAAGATAGAATAATAGCAAGTAAGTTGGCTTGTCCATGGTCCGCGGACCATGGGAATGTATAAATAGAGCGAGGCTCTATGGGTAGAAGGTAGTTTTTTGGTATGTAATTTTGGATCTGATATGTAATGGGTTTTGGAGAAGAAAAGTCTTAAAGCCTCTGTAAGTCTGAGTCAAGGGTGTTGGTAGAAGGGTAGAGTCCGCAGCTGTGTGTCCAGACCCCTGCAGTTGAGTGTGCAGGGTGGATCTGGATGTGTTGGTGAAGGAATTGAATAAAGATAAGTTGATTCTGAAATTCTGTGTTAAATCTGAATTATTGCGGATCTGGCTAATTTATGGTTAATATAACGGTTTAATCTATGTGCGTATGCTTATGGTATGAGTTTATGTGAATCTGTATCTTTTTTAAGTGCGCAAACTGGTTAATTTTGTTAAATGTTTGCTTAAAGACCATAAAAAGAAGATCTAATCTATAATAACGCATTAATAAGTATTAAGGAGCATTCTAGGTCTGGATCTGCGCAAAGCAGAGTGGCACGAAGCCATAGAATGGTGCGCAAAACCGACAGACCACATCAAGACATCCCAAGGGTGCGAAAACCTGGTTCCAGCACACTCCCCTGCTACCTCAGGTGAGACCTCAGTCCGCGCTCCGCGGGCTATTGCCGAAAGGGCCGGTAACTGCGGGATTTGTTTGGCTAAATAACTCTTTCGAACCTGGGTCAGGCCCATATAAGCCAACAAATGGTTCCGTTGCCAGGACCAGGATCTGCCTAAGGGGTGTCTGATGTTGGAATCCTACAATGAAAGAGCTTGAAGATTGATTGAATCAGGAGTAATATGCTTTGATAGAGCACTGACGCACAAGTCAAAGGTCAAGAATGATGAGCGTGATCCAGTTACCAGTATTCAAAGGAGCAGGAAGCGAAGATCCAGAACAATTTTGATTCGTGGTAGCAGCGGTATGGGAAGTGCATGGAGTAACAAATGATAACACCAAGAAGGCTACCTTAGTTAGCGCATTGCAGGACTGAGCACTGACATGGTATATAAAGTACTCAAGCAAAAACCTGAATGCGAGAACGGCGGAGATCCGAACTGAATTCAAAAAAGAGTTCAGCCCGTAAAAATCAGAAATGTAGTAAATTATAGGGTTCAAGGAAATCGCGATGATGCCTGGTGAAACCCCATGGGATCTAGATCAGAGATTGAAGAGTACAATCCGTGAGGCGAACATGATGTTGTCAGATGCGTAGCACTGCACATGGTTTGTGGCATCACTAACACCACACCTAATGACAGTGTTATCATAGAAAAAGATCTCAACCCAAGCCAAAGCATTAGAGACCACAATGAGGTTGTACGAAACTCCGATACAAGATCCGGGGTTGGGAGTTCAGCAAATCCACGTGCAAATACAAAATCTATGTTTAGAAATGCATAAGTTAAAAAAAGAGCAAGCACCTCGCCCAGGCACCCAGGAGGAAGTATGGTGTATAAAGTGTAGAAGCCAGGGTCATGATAAAGATCACTGTCCAGTTTTTGTGAACTATGTGGCAACGGGGGGACCAACGCCGTTGTGACCAGAGACTTAGGCAGGGCCAAGCGCGGCGCCCGCAATATGCCAGGAGGGAGGAAAGCATGCCACGGATAACTATCATCTATTACAGAGTATGACACAAACCCCCCCCCAAGCGGCTATTTTGCAATTTTTGCATATTAGTGGGCCATGAGGAACGAGACTGCCGAAGTTATCAATTATTGATGGACCAGTTACCTACCTACAGAATGCAGACTGAAGTGCGAGGTCAGGATCCAGCTGCGGCGATAGCGTGCGGTGGGTTCCAGGGACGTGGGCAAGGATGGGGAGGAATGGGGCTAGGAAGGGGTTGCGGGCAGCTCATCTGTTACAACTACAAAGGACCAGGTCACTATGCGTGGGACTCTACCAATCCGACCAGAATATCATGCCCTTACTGCGAACAATTCGATCATGAACTGATAGACTGCCCCACACTGATAATGTAGATTCGTGAGAAAAAGACAGCACAACCTACGACGACACAGAATGTCCAGATGATGAGGTCCGAACCAAACAAAGAAGATCCCAACGTAAATATGGTGCTTAGAAGTGGCACAGTCATAGGGGAGGATAAGGGGCAACCAACCAAGAAGGACGCAGGAGTTCACAAGGAGATAGGTCTGGAAGCTAGGGAGAGCTTCGCGGAGGTCTCTACCCCAGGTAGTAGGGATCAATCCGAGATAGAAAGGGATCCCTCGATGCTGACTACCTTTTTAGAGACATGCATGAAATTGCTTCGTGACAATAGAGCGGTTAAGGGCTTGCAAGAATTGATAAAGAGGTGCGCAGGGTCAAGTGAACCTCGCGTGATCCGAAAATTGGGAAAACATGCATTGCGGACTGGGCGGGAAATGCGGTTAACAGCACAGATTGGTGACTATGAGATGGATCAGATCATTCTGGACTTGGGCTCAGATGCAAATGTACTACCTAAACAAATGTGGGAGCACATGGGCAAGCCCACACTGCAATGGTCTCCTATTCAATTGAGGATGGCGAATCAACAGAAGATCCTGCCCATGGGAAGACTGCAAGGGATTACGGTAGATGTAGAAGGTGCGAGCACTCAAACGGACTTCGAGGTGATCGAAATTGTGGATGAAAGTAGCCCTTACCCTGCGTTATTAGGCATAGACTGGGCTACTGACATGAATGGAGTTATTAACTTAAATAAGCGGAAAATGATCTTTTAAAAGAAGTCGCTCCACATAGTCATTCTGCTAGACCCGGCTAAAGGACCGCTTTACATTGAACCCGTGTGTGACGAAGGAAATGATGATGAGTTAGATTGTATTTACAAAATCACTACACGACATCAAGTGTGGGACAACCCGACGGTGGAAGGAAGAATATCATGGGAGCATGCAGACTCCGGCACTGAAGATTCAAATGAAGAAGATGAGCGATGGTGTAATCGGCTGAATGGGGTAACCACGTTAAACTGCAATATGGTGACTAAATTGTTGTGTTGCGTTAAAACTTAGGATCGTGAGCTACCGATGTATGATGGGCTAACAATAGTAGATGAATTCTTGATAAAATTTGAACATACGATGCCAAAGCACCAGCGGTTCGATGTGTTGAAATGGGCATTGCGCACGACGCCTACACGTTGGTGGGGCACACATGAAGGAACCTTCGAAAATTAGCACGACTATAGGTGCATGATGCAGATACGATTTGGGAAGCCGGAACTACGCATAATAGAGAAATACGATGGACGTGATGATCCATGCACGCACCTGACCAGATGGGTCCAAGCTTATGGAGAAGAGCCTCAATAGGAGTGGGTACACTTATTTTATCATACCCTGGACGTCATCCCAAGGAATTGGTATACTGAAACAGAGCTCTGACATGGCACAGGCAAATGGGATATCTTGCGCGAAGGGTTTCTGTCAACCTTCCTCTTTGAGGATCAACGGATGGATACTGTGGACAACGTGCTACAGGTCGTAAAGGCCACTATTTTCAAAGTACCATCAGAACCAGAAGACATCGTGCAGACAGACTGGTCGCGACAATTGAGCCAATCCCTGGAATGTTACAATGTGTAGGTAGAAGATGATGAGGACGACCCTAGAAACATCAATATTCCAGAAACGGAGGGAATACGCGAGGTGCACAGACTAGCAATTGAGGATCTAGACATCACTGTGCCGTTGAAAACAAAACAAGTAAACATCAGAACCGAGGCAGAGCTGAAGTATGCAACGCTGGGAGACTATTGGGACAATGCCACAGTGGACAAGGTGGTCGAATTGCTTCGAGAATATCAAGATTTATTCCCCACAAAAATCACGGAGTTAAAAGGGATCCTTAGTGACTTGGGAATGATGAAGATAACCCTGAAGCTGGATGAAAAGCCAGTTAAGTAGCGACCTTACCGGTTGAATCCAAAATACAAAGCGAAGGTCCGCGAAGAGTTGGATAAGATGCTTGTGGCAGGAATAATTGAACCGATAGAAGAGTTCGATTGGGTAAGTCCTATGGTGGTGCAAGAGAAGAAACAAAAGGGTGAAATTCGCATCTGCGTCGATCTCAGAAAGCTCAATGATGCATGTGTCAACGATCCCTTTCCGACGCCATTTACAGACGAAGTACTGGAGAATGTGGGAGGACAGGAAGCCTACTCCTTCACAGACAATTTCTCGGGTTACCACTAGATCAAGATCGCGCCAGAGGACAGAAGTAAGACAACTTTCACCACCGAATGGGGATGTTTTCAGTATACGGTGATGCCCTTTGGACTAAAGAACACGCCAGCGATATTCTCTCGCTTTGTGGTAGCTACTTTAAAGGAATTTATACACAAGTTCTTAGATGTATATCTTGATGATTGGACCGTATTTCGACAAGTTAAGAAGCATATCGTGAGCTTATGATTAATGTTGGATACTTGCCGATGGCACCAGATTGCACTAAATCTGAAGAAGTGTACTTTCCTCATCCCCTTCGGGAACCTACTCGGCCATGTGGTTTGTAAGCAAGGTCTGATGGTGGATCCGGCAAAGATCGCTGTCATACTCAATCTGCAAGCACTGCGAAGTGTCAAACAACTGCGCACCACACTGGGACACACTGGTTACTATCGAAAGTTCATAAAAAGCTACGCACAGATCACGACACCAATGGAACAGTTGCTGAAGAAGGATGCTACTTATTGTTGGAATGAGGAATGCAACAGAAGTCTGGAAACGCTTAAGGAAAAGATGGCATCAGCCCCTATATTGGTCTTTCCGAAATGGGACATCGAATTTCATGTGCACGTTGACACGTCGTGTATCGCATTAGGCGTGGTACTCACTCAAGAAGGAGTGGAGGGAATTGATCATCCGATCGCATTTGCAAGCTGACGATTGTCAAAAGCTGAGAAGAACTACTCCACTACTAAGAAAGAAGGATTGGTGATGGTATACGTGCTCTAGAAATACCACCACTATCTACTCAGAGGACACTTTAAGATGTACACTGACCACTCAGCGCTAAAATACCTAGTGAATAAGCCTGTGTTGGGGGGGCGCACTTGTAGATGGTTGTTATTATTTCAAGAATATGACTTTGAAGTTGTTGTAAATCGAGGATGTTTGAACGTAGGACCATACCACCTATCTCAAATTGAGAATGGCGAAGAACCCACAAGCTTGGAGGAAGGACTACCGGATGCACAACTGTATGCAGTACACGTCGCCGATGGTCATTTTGAGGACATAATCCACTTCTTAACTACAGGAGCCTTGCCGCAAGGATATTCCATTCAACAGAAGAAAGAATTGGTGATACGTGCAACAGACTTTACTGTTATTGCAGGACACCTCTATAAGATGGGCAACGACGAAATATTACGCAGATATGTACCTGAATTTGAGTGAGGACAGATCCTAGTTGAAGCACATGGAGGGGTTGCTGGAGGACATTATGCGAGTCACACCATAGCACAGAAGATTCTTCGTGTAGGACTATGGTGGCCACCCCTCCATCAAGACTCGAAAGCATACTGTCGGGCTTGCAACGTATGTCAATGGACTGGGAAACCATCGCGAAGAGATGAAATGCCGCTCAATCCACAGATGACGTTGGAGCTATTCGAAAAGTGGGCGCCTGACTTCGTAGGACCTATTGCACCTCAAGGGAAGACGAGTGCACGTTACATCATCATCGCGACAGAATATTTGACCCAATGGGTAGAAGCACAACCAGTTAAGGACTGTACGGCTGCTACAACGGTGAAATTCTTTTTCGAAAACATGTTGACACGGTTTGGATGTCCCAAAATTCTAATGAGCGACCGGGGAACGCACTTTCTGAATGAAACAATCAGCGCACTCACTAAGGAATTCCAGATATATCATCAACAGAGTACGCCATACCATCCGCAAGTGAATGGGACCATCGAAGCATTCAACAAAATTTTGGAGACTGGGTTGACTAAGGTCTATAACACGCAGCAAAACGATTGGGACTTACGCATCCCTGCTGTGCTATGGGCTTACCGAACCTTGTACAATAAGTTGATGAGCCAGACACCTTTTCGGTTAGTCTATGGTAACGAAGTTGTTATGCCCATGGAATATATTGTACCCAGCTTACGAATCGCAGCATGAAAGGCATGGCCAACCGCGGGGCTTTGGAGGAACAGCTCGCGCAACTGGAGGAACTAGAGGAGGAATGGTTTTTGGCTGGATTCCATCAACAAGTACAAAAACAACGAGAGAAAGCGTGGCATGATCGCCATATCAAGGTGCGCACTTTCAAGGAGAATGATCTAGTATTACTGTATGACAACAAGTTTGAGAAATTCCCTGGCAAGCTCCGAATGCATTGGTTGGGTCCCTACATAGTCAAAGAAGTTACAAATGGAGGCACGGTCGAACTTGCTAAGCTCAATGGAGACCCCTTTCCGGGAAGAGTAAATGGCAGTCGCCTGAAGCTCTACACGGGTGGGCTGACCGCCTGACTAACCAACCAAAGGACAATCTCACCACTCCAGTCAGTTGAAAGAGAGCGCGAGATGATAAAGCAGTATGGGGGATAGCTGCGCAACCACAGGGGTGCACGTAGATATGGCCTATCACAAGGGTCACGGTTGTGCGAAACGGGATGCGTTGCTGTGTTGACAAGTAGAAAGGTGATTGTTGCTATCACTATTCATGACAAGATGTTTGAGTTATGGCAAAAGCGAGCGGACGGTGGGCAATTAAGAGACAAGGTACGAGCTGGATCTGGCACGATCTGCCGTAGGCTTCACATGAGGACACCAGAAAAGGCGAGAGCCAACGAATTTGAATTTCGAAACACTTATAAATCACTTGGGCGCCTCTACTGAACAGGTTGCGCTTTTGAGAACCTTAAGCTGTTGTGCTTTCCCTCGCTATGGAACTCTTCATTATCTCCACTCAAGGAGTAAGGCCGAGATTTGTGATATGGCCAAAGATGTAGGGCGTTCTGAAAAATACGGTGTGGACAGCTGTGAGCACGACGCAGAGTTCAACATCGATGTGAGGGGATGTGCCGGAAAATTGTAGACATGAAGCAGAACTAGACAAGATGCTTTTGCCTTACCCATGGGCTGGACAGCGAACCATAAAGGATAAAGGAAAAGCTATAAATACGGAGCCAAATGGTGGAATTGCAGTTAACAACTTGTCTCTGGTGTATCTTGAAGATTGGGATCTTGCGGATAGCAGCCATGGTCTTGCAAAATTGTAGCACAAGCTGCAGCAGACAGTGCGAAGAGAAGATACGAACTTAGAAATTGGCTGTGTTGGTACGAGGAGGTCCCATATGCGGCACCCCAGCTGAAAGTGTAAACCTTCCGTATTCCAATTTGCATATGCAGCTATTATGAAGAGAAATCACATATATACGTGATTTAGAGGCAGCACAGTCGCGTATATGGTGCTCTGAAGAAAGATCAGTAGGACATACTCAAGAAAAGAAGTCTGATATGGTTTGGTCATAGTATGTGTTGGTTGGCACAGGCTCAGGGGGAACATATGCTTCGAATAATGCATTGTTGGCATTATGGTTAGAAGTCTTTGGTGATGATGCTTATGTGGCTAAATGATACATCTTGCTACTTATTGTTCATTGCCTAAGAGAATGGTATTGCAGGTTACAAGTCTAGATGCTAGCGATAGATGCTTATGGTGCAGATCATATATGATGTATGATAGTTGCTGATGAATATCATGGTTTTGTTTAGATTGTTGGTCATTGTTATAAAATGTCATGTATATCATTTGATGTAAAGGTCATGAAAATACCTAATTTGTAACCCCACTTTGCATGGGAAGGATGATGTAATAATGTCTATTTCAGTCATGTATAAACATTTGGTATACCCCCACTTGGTTGGCTGGATGAGTCAAAATGGTGTATCCCCACTTAGTTGGGAGATTGATGTATGTATGAGTCATTGGTGATAGGAAGGTCATACTCACTTAGTTGAGTTGTAGAGTCATGTTATTCTTTTGAAAAATATTTTTGCAGACTCGACATGTGCTCAAGGGGAGCATGGACGGATTGATACATCTTAGCATGTACAAAGGGGGAGCTCAATCAGAGATTTCATCATGTACTCAGGGGGAGTATGGATAGCAAAATGTATATCAAGGGAGAGAATACCTTGGTCCACCCTTTGCCCTTGATGTCAAAGGGGGAGAGTGACTTGGTGTAGTTGTTGCCATCAAGTCCAAAGGGGGAGATTGTTGGCATTATGATACAGGTATGACACAAGTTTTGTCCTTGATGGCAACTCTCTCAGATGAAAGATCACAGTATAGCAGGTAAATAGCAAGAATGAAGAAAGAAAGGTATACGCAGGTTCACCATTGACCAAGTCGCGTATACACACAGGTTTACTATATACAAAGTCGCGTATACAAAAAGGTATACACAGGTTCACTATTGACCAAGTCACGTATACACGCATGTTCACTATATATAAAGGCACGTATAACGTACACACACACTTTCACAGAAGGAAAGGTGTGTACATGTTGGAAAACTAAGTTTTGGTCCGTGGTATTTGGTCCATGGTATTTTGGTATTGATCCATGGTATTTGGTCCGAGGTATTGACCCCAGGTATTGGGTCCAAGGTATCGGTCCTATGTGGTTTTGGACCATGGTATTGAGAGAGGCCTAAACCTATATAAGGAGAAGAAGATCATTAGGCCAAAGTGCAAGTGTGCAAGTGATGAATATCTAATGAAGTGTGAGATATAGTATGCAGGTTATGGGTATGTGATGCTTTGCTAAGGATGCACCTATGGGGAAAATGAAGGTTCATGGACCGGGATCATGAAGAAAATTCATTATCATTATATGGTATGATCATGAATAGTTCATATCTGAATAATGACGCATGTCTTATCCTTTATATCTGATGATCTGGGTATATCTGAAATAGAAAATTGCAGCAAAGGTATAAGTAATTATTTTCAGATCTGTACGTTGGTTCCCTTTGGTGAAAGGGCGTATACACGCTAGTTCGACACAGCCAAGTAGCATATACATTATCAAATTTGATATTTGATGTTGATGTTGGTTCTAGTGGTTGTTGCAAGAGTTCTAGGTTCTGCTCTGTGTTCTGGTGACTGTGTTTTGATGACAGGGTTTTAGTGATTTAGTTGTTGGGTGATTCAGAGATTGATGATGCAGATCTAGTTGATGGTTGTATTGCAGTGGTGATTGTTTTGTATTGATGGATCAAGTCTGAAAATTTATGAAACGTGGTCCCTGGAAGAAAAGAGAAGGTCATATCCTTCTATAGGCCGACGCCTACGTACTAGTAAAGATATCGGCTAGTACAAGAGCAAGGGGCTTGTCGCTCCCTTCCAGTAGAAGCTGGAGAACAAGAGAAGGTTGTAGCCTTCTGTAGGTGGGTGCCTGCATACTGGTATGAGTCTACGCCAATATAAGATTATAAATAGGTTTTTCTTATCTTAAAGAAAACAGCAGCAGGTGGTTTTTGTCCCGCATTGGGTTTCCACCTTATATCATGGTGTTCATGTGTGTCTCTTATGTGTGATGTTCTGTTCTATTTTTACTGCACCTGGTTACTATTTATATGGTTAATGATGTTCTGATGCACTGATTAAAGATCAACATATGATGAATTAACTGAATCATAAGTTTGTTGGATATACACTAGTTGCATTAAACACAGTTGCGTGTACACGCGAGTTCCCTTAACTGAAGTAGCGTATATGAATCTGATTATGGAAATGAAAAATTTATTGATTTGCTAATACTGATTCACCCCCACCCCCTCTCAGTATTATTTCCAACAATTGGTATCAGAGCAGGTCCTTCAGAAGAAGCTTGATCGCTTGAAGGAAGATCCATCATCATGAGTAATCAAGAAAGAGAGGGATCCATCAGACCACCAATCTTCGATGGGAGCAATTTTGTTTACTGGAAGATAAGAACCACAACCTATCTACAATCACTTGGAATGGATATTTGGGAAATCGTGGAAGGAGGATATACATTTCCATCAGCAATTCCTACAGATACGGCAGGTAGAAAGCAATATGAAATCAATGCCAAAGTTGTTACTATCTTATTGGGAAGTTTGTCAAAATCAAAGTTTGTCAAGGTCATGCAGCTCAAATCAGCCAAAGAAATATGGGACAAAATCATTCTGAGCTATGAAGGAGACTCTTACGTAAAATGTGCTAAGCTTCAAACTCTCAGAACACAGTATGAAACTCTTAAGATGCATAGTGATGAAAGCATAGCTAGTTATTTCCTACATATAGATGAGGTTGTCAATTGCATGAAGAATCTAGGTGAAGAAATTAAGGAATTTGTCTTAGTTGAGAAAGTTTTGAGATCCTTGTCTACTAAATTTGAACCCAAAGTGTCTGCCATAGAAGAAAAGTAGGATCTACAGAATATCACTATGACGCAGCTTCATGGAATCTTAACTACTTTTGAAATGAGAAAAGGAGGACCATCAGATATGAGAGAAGCCGCATTTAAAGTATCAACAAAGGGAAAAGAAAAATTCAATGAATCAGGGTACATTTCAGAAGAAGAATATGAGGTAAATTTTGTCAAGAAGCTTCAACAGGGATCTGGAAGGTTCAAAGGTAAGCTACCTTTCAAATGTTTTTCTTGTGGTAGAGTTGGTCATTATGCTGCTAGATGCCCTCATAACAAAGGAAAGATGTCTGAATAAGGTAGTAGAAGTTATTTTACTCATGATAATAGTGATGACTTATCCAATAGTGATGAAGATAATCAAGAAATTAAACTTCTCATGGAATATGAAAATAATGACGTAGAAAAAGAAGAAGTTACTAGATTAAAAGTTCAGCTGAAGACAGTAACCAGAGTAAGGGAGCAGCTGCAAGATGTGGTAAAAGATCAGAGCATAACAATCCAAAGACTTGAATCTAAGATCCTCTCTCTAAAAGAAGATCTTGAAGAATCAAAGAAGCAGAATGAAGAAGCTCTTGAAGAACAAGAACATAAAGTGCACAAATTAAGGCAACAAGTGGAAAAAGGATGAAAAGTTGAAGAAAGCAAAAAGAAGCAATATCTAGAAAAGGAAGAACAACATCAGGTTGAGGTAAATATTTTAAAAGGTAAATTAGAAGAAAAGGATAAACTGTTTACGATTTCAAGACAGTACCAAGATTTTGAATTATATTCTTCATAGTCAAAGATCCCCTGCTATCAAAACTGGTCTTGGTTTTTATGAAAATGTTGAAGGTGAATCAAGCTCACAGGGTGAGGCAAGGAACTCTAATGCAAAACCTGAAATGCTCAACAATGAGATAAGAGGTCAACCCAAGCAACAACCAAGGAAAGAAAATCTTCAAAGAAAATCTTTTGCTCCTAACTGTGGAAGTGATAGACAGTTATTTCCTCCGATGAATAATGTTGAATGTTATGAATGTTTTAATCTTGGACATGTTGCAGCCACATGCAGAAGTAGAATGGTTCAAGGCCATCACACAGAAACATCATCACGTTCTAGGTACTTTAAGGGATATTGTTTTGCTTGCAATATGTTTTGTCACAAAGCTATTGATTGCAATAAAAGGAATATGAAACATGTAAGATGTTATGCATGTAACAAGTTTGGACATAAAGTAAAGGAATGCAGGAGCAAAATTTGGACACCAAAGAAAAAGGAGCATACATCATCTCAATCCCAGGCATTGAAGAAGATAGAATTATTGTCAGAAAGATGTGGCATAACTTAGTTAGCAGACATAATAGACCCAGGGGAAGCTGAAAGTGTAAACCTTCAGTATTCCAATTTGCATACACAGCTATTATGAATAGAAGTCCCATATAAAGATGAGTTAGAGGCTACATAGTTGCGTATATGGTGCTCTGAAGAAAAAGCAGTAGGACAGAGTCAGGAAAAGAAGTCTGATATGGTTCGGTCATGGTATGTGTTGGTTGGCACAAGCTCAGGGGGAGCATATGCTTCAAATAATGCATTGTTGGCATTATGGTTAGAAGTCTTTGGTGATGATTCTTATGTGGCTAAATGATCTATCTTGCTACTTATTGTTGGTTTGCCAAGAGAATGGTATTGCAGGTTACAAGTCTGGATGTTGGTGACAGATGCTTATGGTGCAGATCATATATGATGTATGATAGTTGCTGATGACTATCATGGTTTTGTTTATATTTTTGGTCATTGTTATAAAAGATCATGTATATCATTTGATGTAAAGGTCATGAAAAGACCTAATTTGTAACCCCACTTTGCATGGGAATGATGATGTAATAATGTCTATTTCAGTCATGTATAAACATTTGGTATACCCCCACTTGGTTGGCTGGATGAGTCAAAATGGTGTATCCCCACTTAGTTGGGAGATTGATGTATGTATGAGACATTGGTGATAGGAAGGTCATACTCACTTAGTTGAGTTGTAGAGTCATGTTATTCTTTCGAAAAATATTTTTGCAGACTCAGCATGTGCTCAGGGGGAGCATGGACGGATTGATACAACTTAGCATGTACAAAGGGGCAGCTCAATCAGAGATTTCAGCATGTACTTAGGGGGAGTATGGACAACAGAATGTACATCAAGGGAGAGAATACCTTGGTCTGTCCTTTTCCATTGATGTCAAAGGGGGAGAGTGACTTGGTGTGGTTGTTGCCATCAAGTCCAAAGGGGGAGATTATTGGCATTATGATACAGGTATGACACAAGTGTTGTCCTTGATGGCAACTCTCTCAGATGAAAGATCACAGTATAGCAGGTAAACAACAAGAATGAAGAAAGAAAGGTATACGTAGGTTCACAATTGACCAAGCCACGTATACACACAGGTTCACTGTATGCAAAGTCGCATATACGAAAAGGTATACGTAGGTTCACCATTGACCAGTTCGCGTATACACGCAGGTTCACTATATACAAAGGCAGGTATAACGTACACACGCACTTTCACAGAAGGAAATGCGCATACATGTTGGAAAACTAAGTTTTGGTCCGTGGTATTTGGTCCATGGTATTTGGTATGAGACATTGACCCCAGGTATTGGGTCCAAGATATGGGTCCTACGTGCTTTTGGACCATGGTATTGAGAGAGGCCTAAACCTATATAAGGAGAAGAAGATCATTAGGCCAAAGTGCAAGTGTGCAAGTGATTAATATCTTATGAAATTTGAGATCTAGTATGCAGGTTATGGGTATGTGATGCTTTGCTAAGGATGCACCTATGTGGCAAAGGAAGGTTGATGGACCGGGATCATGAAGACTAAAATGCATTATCATTATATGGTATGATCATGAATAGTTCAGATCTGAATACTGACGCATGTCTTATCCTTTATATCTGATGATCTGGGTATACATGAAGTAGAAAATTGCAGTGAAATTATAAGTAATTATTTTCAGATCTGTACGCTAGTTCCCTTTGGTGAAAGGGCGTATACACACTGGTTCGACATAGCCAAGTAGCATATACATTATCATATTTGATATTTGAGGTTGATGTTGGTTCTAGTGGTTGTTGCAAGAGTTCTGGGTTCTACTCTGTGTTCTGGTGATAGGGTTTCAATGATTCAGTTGTTGGGTGATTTAGAGATTGATGATGCATATATAGTTGATGGTTGTATTGCAGTGGTGATTGTTTTGTATTGATGGATCCAGTCTGAAAATTTATGAAACGTGGTCCCTGGAAGAAAAGAGAAGGTCATAGCCTTCTGTAGGCCAGTGCCTACGTACTAGTAAATATATCAGCTAGTACAAGAGCTAGGGGGTTGTAGCTCCCTTCTAGTAGAAGCTGGAGAACGAGAGAAGGTTGTAGCCTTTTGCAGGTGGGTGCCTGCGTATTGGTATGAGTCTGCGCTAGTACAAGATTGTAAACAGGTTTTTCTTATCTTAAAGAAAACAGCAGCAGGTGGTTTTTGTCCCGCATTAGGTTTCCACCTTATATCATGGTGTTCATGTGTGTCTCTTATGTGTGATGTTCTGTTGTGTTTTTACTGCACCTGGTTACTGTTTATATAGTTATTGATGTTCTGATGCACTGATTAAAGATCAACATATGATGAATTAACTGAATCATAAGTTTGCTAGATATACGCTAGTTGCATTAAACACAGTTGTGTGTACACGCAAGTTCCCTTAACTGAAGTAGCGTATATGAATCTGATTATGGAAATGAAAAATTTATTGATTTGCTAACACTGATTCACCCCCCCCCCCTCCTCTCAGTATTATTTCAACAATTGGTATTAGAGCAGGTCCTTCAGAAGAAGCCTGATCGCTTGAAGGAAGATCCATCATCATGAGTAATCAAGAAAGAGAGGGATCCATCAGACCACCAATCTTCGATGGGAGCAATTTTGTTTACTGGAAGATAAGAACCATAGCCTATCTACAATCGCTTGGAATGGATATTTGGGAAATCGTGGAAGGAGGATATACATTTCCATCAGCAATTCCTACAAATACGGCAGGTAGAAAGCAATATGAAATCAATGCCAAAGTTGTTACTATCTTATTGGGAAGTTTGTCAAAATCAGAGTTTGTCAAGGTCATGCAGCTCAAATCAGCCAAAGAAATATGGGACAAAATCATTCTGAGCTATGAAGGAGACTCTAAGGTAAAATGTGCTAAGCTTCAAACTCTCAAAATATAGTATGAAACTTTAAGATGCATAGTGATGAAAGCATAGCTAGTTATTTCCTACGTATAGATGAGGTTGTCAATTGCATGAAGAATCTAGGTGAAGAAATTAAGTTGCCTTAGTTGAGAAAGTTTTGAGATCCTTGTCTACAAAATTTGAACCCATAGTGTCTGCCATAGAAGAAAATCAGGATCTGCAGAATATCACTATGACGTGGCTTCACGGAATCTTAACTTCTTTTGAAATGAGAAAAGGAGGACCGTTAGATATGAGAGAAACCGCATTTAAAGTATCAACAAAGGGAAAAGAAAAACTCAATGAATCAGGATACATTTCAGAAGAAGAATATGAGGTAAATTTGTTAAGAATCTTCAACAGGGATCTGGAAGGTTCAAAGGTAAGCTACCTTTCAAATGTTTTTCTTGTGGTAGAGTTGGTCATTACGTTGCTAGATGCCTCATAACAAAGGAAAGATGTCTGAAGAAGGTAATAGAAGTTATTTTACTCATGATAATACTGATGACTTATCCAATAGTGATGAAGATAATCAACAAAATTAAACTTCTCATGGCATATGGAAATAATGATGTAGAAAAAGAAGAAGTTACCAGATTAAAAGTTCAACTGGAGACAGTAACCATAGTAAGGGAGCAGTTGCAAGATGTAGTAAAAGATCAGGGCATAACAATCCAGAGACTTGAATCCAAGATCCTCTCTCTAAAAGAAGATCTTGAAGAATCAAAGAAGCAGAATGAAGAAGCTCTTGAAGAACAAGAACATGAAGTGCTTGAATTAAGGCAACAAGTGGAAAAAGGAAGAAAAGCTTAAGAAAACATAAAGAAGCAATATCTGGAAAAGGAAGAAAAACATCAGGTTGAGGTAAATATTTTAAAAGGTAAATTAGAAGAAAAGGATAAACTGTTATGATTTCAAGACAGTACTAAGATTTTGGATGATATTCTTAGTAGTAAAAGATCCCCTGTTATCAAAACTAGTCTTAGTTTTTATGAAACTATTGAAGGTGAATCTAGCTCACAGGGTGAGGCAAGGAACTCTAATGCAAAACCTGAAATGCTCAACAAGAAGATAAGAGGTCAACCCCAGCAAATAAAATCTTCAAAGAAAATCTTTTGCTCCTAACTGTGGAAGTGATAGACGGTTATTTCCTCCGATGAATAATGTTGAATGTTATGAATGTCATAATCATGGACATGTTGCAACCATATGCAGAAGTAGAATGGTTCAAGACCATCACACAGAAACATCATCACGTTCCAGGTACTTTAAGGGACATTGTTTTGCTTGCAATATGTTTGGTCAAAAAGCTATTGATTGCAATAAAAGGAATATGAAACATGTAAGATGTTATGCATCTAACAAGTTTGGACATAAAGTAAAGAAATGCAGGAGCAAAATACGGACACCAAAGAAAAAGGAGCATACATCATCTCAATCCTAGGTATTGAAGATGAGAGAATTATTGTCAGAAAGATGTGGCATAACTCAGTTAGCAGACATAACAGACCCAGGGGAAGCTGAAAGTGTAAACCTTCTGTATTCCAATTTGCATACGCAGCTACTATGAAGAGAAGTCACATATATATGCAAGTTAGAGGCTGCACAATCACGTATATGGTGCTCTGAAGAAAAAGCAACATGACAAACTCAGGAAAAGAAGTCTGATATGCTTCGGTCATGGTATGTGTTGGTTGGCACAGGCTCAGGGGGAGCATATGCTTTGAATAATGCATTGTTGGCATTATGGTTAGAAGTCTTCGGTGATGATGCTTATGTGGCTAAATGATACATCTTGCTACTTATTGTTGGTTGGACAAGAGAATGGTATTGCAGGTTACTAGTCTGGACGCTGGTGACAGATGCTTATGGTGCAGATCATATATGATTTATGATAGTTGTTGATGACTGTCATGGTTTTGTTTAGATTGCTGGTCATTGTTATAAAAGGTCATGTATATCATTTGATGTAAAGGTCATGAAAAGACCTAATTTGTAACCCCACTTTGCATGGGAAGGATGATGTAATAATGTCTATTTCAGTCATGTATAAACATTTGGTATACCCCCACTTGGTTGGGTGGATGAGTCAAAATGGTGTATCCCCACTTAGTTGGGAGATTGATGTATGTATGAGTCATTGGTGATAGGAAGGTCATACTCACTTAGTTGAGTTGTAGAGTCATGTTATTCTTTTGAAAAATATTTTTGCAGACTCGGCATGTGCTCAGGGGGAGCATGGACGGATTGATACATCTTAGCATGTACAAAGGGGGAGCTCAATCAGAGATTTCAGCATGTACTCAGGGGGAGTATGGACAGTAGAATGTATATCAAGGGAGAGAATATCTTGGTCTGCCCTTTGCCCTTGATGTCAAAGGGGGAGAGTGACTTGGTGTGGTTGTTGCCATCAAGTCCAAAGGGGGATATTGTTGGCATTATGATACAGGTATGACACAAGTGTTGTCCTTGATGGAAACTCTCTTAGATGAAAGATCACAATATAGCAGGTAAACAGCAAGAATGAAGAAAGAAAGGTATACACAGGTTCACCATTGACCAAGCCGCGTATACACACAGGTTCACTATATACAAAGTCGCGTATACGAAAAGGTATACGTAGGTTCACCATTGTCCAAGTCATGTATAGACACAGGTTGACTATATACAAAGGCGTGTATAACGTACACATGCACTTTCACAGAAGGAAAGGCGCGTACACGTTGGAAAACTAAGTTTTGGTTCGTGGTATTTGGTCCATGGTATTTTGGTATTGATCCATGTTATTTGATCCGAGGTATTGACCCCGGGTATTGGGTCCAAGGTATCAGTCCTAGGTGGTTTTGGATCATGGTATTGAGAGAGGCCTAAACCTATATAAGGAGAAGAAGATCATTAGGCCAAATTGCCAGTGTGCAAGTGATGAATATCTGATGAAATGTGAGATCTAGTATGCAGGTTATGGGTATGTGATGCTTTGCTAAGGATGCACCTATGTGGCAAATGAAGGTTCATGGACCGGGATCATGAAGACTAAAATGCATTATCATTATATGGAATGATTATGAATAGTTCAGATCTGAATACTGAGGCATGTCTTATCCTTTATATCTGATGATCTGGGTATATCTGAAGTATAAAATTGCATCGAAGGTATAAGTAATTATTTTCATATCTGTACGCTAGTTCCCTTTGGTGAAAGGGCGTATACATGCTGGTTCGACATAGCCAAGTAGCGTATACATTATCAGATTTGATATTTGAGGTTGATGTTGGTTCTAGTGGTTGGGCTCTGTGTTCTGGTGACTGTGTTTTGATGACAGGGTTTCAGTGATTCAGTTGTTGGGTGATTCAGAGATTGATGATGCAGATATAGTTGATGGTTGTATTACAGTGGTGATTGTTTTTTATTGATGGATCTAGTCTGAAAATTTATGAAATGTGATCCTTGGAAGAAAAGAGAAGGTCGTAGCCTTCTGTAGGTCGGCGCCTACGTATTGGTAAATATATCGGCTAGTAAAAGAGCAAGGGGGTTGTAGCTCCCTTCTAGTAGAAGCTGGAGAATGAGAGAATGTTGTAGCCTTCTGCAGGTGGGTGCCTGTGTAGTGGTATGAGTCTGCGCCAGTACAAGATTGTAAACAGGTTTTTCTTATTATAAGGAAAACAGCAGCAGGTGGTTTTTGTCCCGCATTGGGTTTCCACCTTATATCATGGTGTTCATGTGTGTCTCTTATGTGTGATGTTTTGTTCTATTTTTACTGCACCTAGTTACTATTTATATGGCTAATGATGTTTTGATGCACTGATTAAAGATCAACATATAATGAATTAACTGAATCATAAGTTTGTTGGATATATGCTAGTTGCATTAAACACAGTTGTGTGTACACGCGAGTTCCCTTAACTGAAGTAGCGTATATGATTCTGATTATGGAAATGAAAAAGTTATTGATTTTCTAACGCTGATTCACCCTCTCCCACTCAGTATTATTTCCAACAATTGGTATCAGAGCAGGTCCTTCAGAAGAAGCTTGATCGCTTGAAGGAAGATCCATCAAACCACCAATATTCTATGGAAGAAATTTTGTTTACTGGAAGATAAGAACCATAGCCTATCTACAATCTCTTGGAATGGATATTTGGGAAATCGTGGAAGGAGGATATACATTTCCATCAACAATTCCTTTAGATATGGTAGGTAGAAAGCAATATGAAATCAATGCCAAAGCTGTTACTATATTATTGGGAAGTTTGTCAAAATCAGAGTTTGTCAAGGTCGTGCAGCTCAAATCATCCAAAGAAATATGGGACAAAATCATTCTGAGCTGTGAAGGACACTCTAAGGTAAAATGTGCTAAGCTTCAAACTCTCAGAATACAGTATGAAAATCTTAAGATGCATAGTGATGAAAGCATAGCTAGTTATTTCCTACGTATAGATGAGGTTGTCAATTGCATGAAGAATCTAGGTGAAGAAATTAAGGAAGTTGTCTTAGATGAGAAAGTTTTGAGATCCTTTTCTGCTAAATTTGAACCCAAAGTGTCTACCATAGAATAAAAGTAGGATCTGTAGAATATCACTATGACGCAGCTTCACGGAATCTTAACTACTTTTGAAATGAGAAAAGGAGGACCATCAGATATGAGAGAAGCCACATTTAAAGTATCAACAAAGGGAAAAGAAAAACTCAATGAATCAGGATACATTTCAGAAGAAGAATATGAGGTAAATTTTGTCAAGAAGCTTCAACGGGGATCTGGAAGGTTCAAAGGTAAGCTACCTTTCAAATGTTTTTCTTGTGGTAGAGTTGGTCATTAGACTACTAGATGCCCTCATAACAAAGGAAATATGTCTAAAGAAGATAATAGAAGTTATTTTACTCATGATAATAGTGATGAAGATAATCAATAAATTAAACTTCTCATGGAATATGAAAATAATGACGTAGAAAAAGAAGAAGTTACTAGATTAAAAGTTCAACTGGAGACAGTAACCAGAGTAAGGGAGCAGTTGCAAGATGTAGTAAAAGATCATAGAATAAAAATACAGAGACTTGAATCTAAGATCCTCTCTCTAAAAGAATATCTTGAAGAATCAAAGAAGCAAAATGAAGAAGCTCTTGATGAACAATAACATGAAGTGCTCGAATTAAGGCAACAAGTGGAAAAGGAAAGAAAAGCTGAAGAAAACATAAAGAAGCAATATATGGAAAAGGAAGAACAACATCAGGTTGAGGTAAATATTTTAAAAGGTAAATTAGAAGAAAAGGATTAACTGTTACGATTTCAAGACAGTACTAAGATTTTGGATGATATTCTTAGTAGTCAAAGATCCCCTGCTATCAAAATTGGTCTTGGTTTTTATGAAACTGTTGAAGGTGATTCTAGCTCACAGGGTGAGGCAAGGAACTCTAATGCAAAACTTGAAATGCTCAACAAGGAGATAAGAGGTCAACCCCAGCAACAACCAAGGAAAGAAAATCTTCAAAGAAAATATTTTTCTCCTAACTGTGGAAGTGATAGATGGTTATTTCCTCCAATGAATAATGTTGAATTTTATGAATGTCATAATCTTGGACATGTTGTAGCCAGATGCAGAAGTAGAATGGTGCGAGACCATCACACAAAAACATCATCACGTTCCAGGTACTTTAAGGGATATTGTTTTGCTTGCAATCTGTTTGGTCACAAAGCTATTGATTGCAATAAAAGGAATATGAAACATGTAAGATGTTATGCATGTAACAAGTTTGGACATAAAGTAAAGGAATGCAGGAGGAAAATTCGGACACCAAAGCAAAAGGAGCATACATCATCTCAATCCCAGGTATTGAAGAAGACATAATTATTGTCAGAAAGATGTGGCATAACTTAGTTAGCAGACATAACAGACCCAGGGGAAGCTAAAAATGTAAACCTTCAATATTCCAATTTGCATACGCAGCTATTATGAAGAGAATTCATGTATATACATGAGTTACATGCTGCACAGTCGTGTATATTGTGCTCTGAAGAAAAAGCAGCAAGACGGACTCAGGAAAAGAAGTCTGATATGGTTCGGTCATGGTATTTGTTGGTTGACACAGGCTCAGGGGGAGCATATGCTTTGAATAATGCATTGTTGGCATTATGGTTAGAAGTCTTTGGTGATCATGCTTATGTGGCTAAATGATACGTCTTGCTACTTATTGTTGGTTGGCCAAGAGAATGGTATTGCATGTTACAAGTCTGGATGTTGGTGACAGATGCTTATAGTGCAGATCATATATGATGTATGATAGTTACTGATGACTATCATGGTTTTGTTTAGATTGCTGGTCATTGTTATAAAAGGTCATGTATATCATTTGATGTAAAGGTCATGAAAAGACCTAATTTGTAACCCCACTTTGCATTGCAAGGATGATGTAATAATGTCTATTTCAGTCATGTATAAACATTTGGTATACCGCCAATTGGTTGGGTGGATGAGTCAAAATAGTGTATACCCACTTAGTTGGGAGATTGATGCATGTATGAGTCATTGGTGATAGGAAGGTCATACTCACTTAGTTGAGTTGTAGAGTCATGTTATTCTTTCGAAAAAAGATTTTTGCAGACTCAGCATGTGCTCAGGGGGAGCATGGACGTATTGATACATCTTAGCATGTACAAAGGGGAAGCTCAATCAGAGATTTCAGCATGTACTCAGGGGGAGTATGGACAGTACAATGTATATCAAGGGAGAGAATACCTTGGTCCGCCCTTTGCCCTTGATGTCAAAGGGGGAGAGTCACTTGGTGTGGTTGTTACCATCAAGTCCAAAGGGGGAGATTGTTGGCATTATGATATAGCTATGACACAAATGTTGTCCTTGATGGCAACTCTCTCAGATGAAAGATCATAGTATAGCAGGTAAACAGCAAGAATGAAGAAAGAAAGGTATACGCATATTCACCATTAACCAAGCCGCGTATACATGCAGGTTCACTGTATACAAAGTCGCGTATATGAAAAGGTATACGTAGGTTCACCATTGACCAAGTCGTGTATACATGCAGGTTCACTATATACAGAGGCGCATATAATGTACACATTCACTTTCACAGAAGGAAAGGCGCGTACATGTTGGAAAACTAAGTTTTGGTCTGTGGTATTTGGTCCATGGTATTTTGGTATTGATCCATGGTATTTGGTCTGAGGTATTTACCGCAGGTATTGGGTATGAGGTATCGGTCCTACGTGGTTTTGGACCATGGTATTGAGAGAGGCCTAAGCCTATATAAGGAGAAGAAGATCATTAGGCCAAAATGTAAGTGTGCAAGTGATGAATATCTGATGAAGTGTGAGATCTAGTATGCAGGTTATGGGTATGTGATGCTTTGCTAAGGATGCACCTATGTGGTGAATGAAGGTTGATGGACCAGGATCATGAAGACTAAAATGCATTATCATTATATGGTATGATCATGAATAGTTCAGATCTAAATACTGATGCATGTTTTATCCTTTATATCTGATGATCTGGGTATATTTGAAGTAGAAAGTTGTAGCGAATGTATAAGTAATTATTTTCAGATCTATACACTGGTTCCCTTTGGTGAAAGGGCGTATACACGCTGGTTCGTCACCGCCAAGTAGCGTATACATTATGAGATTTTATATTTGAGTTTGATGTTGGTTCTAGTGGCTGTTGCAAGAGTTCTGGGTTCTGCTCTATGTTCTGGTGACTATGTTTTGATGACAGGGTTTCAGTGATGCAGTTGTTGGGTGATTTAGAGATTGATGATGCAGATATAGTTGATGGTTGTATTGCAGTGGTGATTGTTTTGTATTGATGGATCCAATCTGAAAATTTATAAAACGTGGTCCCTAGAAGAAAAGAGAAGGTCGTAGCCTTCTCTAGGCTGGCGCCTACATACTAGTAAATATATCGGCTAGTATAAGAGCAAGGGGGTTGTAGCTCCCTTCTAGTAGAAGATGGAGAATGAGAGAAGGTTTTAGCCTTCTGCAAGTGGGTGCCTGCATACTGATATGAGTCTGCGCTAGTACAAGATTGTAAATAGGTTTTTCTTATCTTAAAGAAAACAGCAGCAGGTGGTTTTTGTCCCGCACTAGGTTTCCACCTTATATCATGGTGTTCATGTGTGTCTCTTATGTGTGATGTTTTGTTCTGTTTTTACTGCACCTGGTTACTGTTTATATGGTTAATGATGTTCTGATGCACTGATTAAAGATCAGCATATGATGAATTAACTGAATCATAAGTTTGCTGGATATACGCTAGTTTCATTAAACACAATTGCGTGTACACGCGAGTTCCCTTAACTAAAGTAGCGTATATGAATCTAATTATGGAAATGAAAAAGTTATTGATTTGCTAATACTGGTTCACCCCCCCCCCTCTCAGTATTATTTCCAACAATTGGTATCAGAGCAAGTCCTTCAGAAGAAGCTTGATCACTTGAAGGAAGATCCATCATCATGAGTAATCAAGAAAGAGAGGGATCCATCAGACCACCAATCTTCGATGGGAGCAATTTTGTTTACTGGGAGATAAGAACCACAGCCCATCTACAATCACTTGGAACGGATATTTGGGAAATCGTGGAAGGAGGACATACATTTCCATTAGCAATTCCTATAGATACGGCAGGTAGAAAGCAATATGAAATCAATGCCAAAGCCGTTACTATCTTATTGGGAAGTTTGTCAAAATTAGAGTTTGTCAAGGTCATGCAACTCAAATCAGCCAAAGAAATATGGGACAAAATCATTCTGAGCTATGAAGGAGACTCTCAGGTAAAATGTGCTAAGCTTAAAACTCTCAGAATACAGTATGAAACTCTTAAGATTCATAGTGATGAAAGCATAGCTAGTTATTTCCTACGTATAGATGAGGTTGTCAATTGCATGAAGAATCTAGGTGAAGAAATTAAGGAAGTTGTCTTAGTTGAGAAAGTTTTGAGATCCTTGTCTGCTAAATTTGAACCCAAAGTGTCTGCCATAGAAGAAAAGTAGGATCTGCAAAATATCACTATGATGCAGCTTCACGGAATCTTAACTGCTTTTGACATGAGAAAAGGAGGACCATCAGATATGACAAAAGCCGCATTTAACGTATCAACAAAGGGAAAAGAAAAACTCAATGAATCAGGATACATTTCAGAAGAGGAATATGAGGTAAATTTTGTCAAGAAGCTTCAACTGGGATCTGGAAGGTTCAAAGGTAAGCTATCTTTCAATTTTTTTTCTTGTGGTAGAGTTGGTCATTACACTGCTAGATGCCCTCATAACAAATCAAATATGTCTGAAGAAGGTAATAGAAGTTATTTTACTCATGATAATAGTGATGACTTATCCAATAATGATGAAGATAAACAAGAAATTAAACTTCTCATGGCATATGAAAATAATGACGTAGAAATAAATAAGTTACCAGATTAAAAGTTCAGCTGGAGAAAGTAACCAGAGTAAGGGGAGCAGCTGCAAGATGTGGTAAAATATCAGGGCATAACAATCCAGAGACTTGAATCTAAGATCCTCTCTCTCAAAGAAGATCTTGAAGAATCAAAGACGCAGAATGAAGAAGCTCTTGAAGAACAACAACATGAAGTGCTCGACTTAAGGAAACAAGTGGAAAAAGGAAGAAACGCTGAAGAAAACATAAAGGAGCAATATCTGGAAAAGGAAGAACAACATCAGGTTGAGGTAAATATTTTAAAAGGTAAATTAGAAGAAAAGGATAAACTGTTATGATTTCAAGACAATACTAATATTTTGGATGATATTCTTAGTAGTCAAAGATCCCCTGCTATCAAAACTGGTCTTGGTTTTTATGAAACTGTTGAAGGTGAATCTAGCTCACGGGGTGAGGCAAGGAACTCTAATGCAAAACTTGAAATGCTCAACAAGGAGATAAGATGTCAACCCAAACAACAACCAAGGAAATAAAATCTTCAAAGAAAATCTTTTGCTCCCAACTGTGGAAGTGATAGACGGTTATTTCCTTCGATGAATAATGTTGAATGTTATGAATGTCATAATCTTGGACATGTTGCAGCCAGATGCAGAAGTAGAATGGTTCGAGACCATCACACAGAAAGATCATCGCATTCCAGGTACTTTAAGGGATATTGTTTTGCTTGCAATATGTTTGGTCACAAAGCTATTGATTGCAATAAAAGGAATATGAAACATGTAAGATGTTATGCATGTAACAAGTTTGGACATAAGTAAAGGAATGCAGGAGCAAAATATAGACACCAATGCAAAAGTAGCATACATCATCTCAATCCTAGGTATTGAAGAAGATAGAATTATTGTCAGAAAGATGTGGCATAACTCAGTTAGCAGACATAATAGACCCAGGGGAAGCTGAAAGTGTAAACCTTCAGTATTCCAATTTGTATACGCATCTATTACGAAGAGAAGTCGCATATATACGCGAGTTAGAGGTTGCACAGTTGCGTATATGGTGCTCTGAAGAAAAAGAAGTAGGACAGACTCAGGAAAAGAAGTCTGATATGGTTCGGTCATGGTATGTGTTGGTTGGCGCAGGCTCAGGGGGAGCATATGCTTCGAATAATCCATCGTTGGCATTATGGTTAGAAGTCTTTGGTGATGATGCTTATGTGGCTAAATGATACATCTTGCTACTTATTGTTGGTTTGCCAAGAGAATGGTATTACAGGTTACAAGTTTGGATGCTGGTGATAGATGCTTATGGTGCAGATCATATATGATGTATGATAGTTGATGATGACTATCATGGTTTTGTTTAGATTGCTGGTCATTGTTATGAAAGTTCATGTATATCATTTGATGTAAAGGTTGTGAAAAGACCTAATTTGTAACCCCACTTTGCATGGGAAGGATGATGTAATAATTTCTATTTCAGTCATGTATAAACATTTGGTATACCCCCACTTGGTTGGGTGGATGATTCAAAATGGTGTATCCCCACTTAGTTGGGATATTGATGTATGTATGAGTCATTGGTGATAGGAAGGTCATATTCACTTAGTTGAGTTGTAGAGTCATGTTATTCTTTCGAAAAATATTTTTGCAAACTCGCATGTGCTCAGGGGGAGCATGGACGGATTGATACATCTTAGCATGTACAAAGGGGGAGCTCAATCAGATATTTCAACATGTACTCAAGGGGAGTATGGACAACGGAATGTATATCAAGGGAGAGAATACCTTGGTCCGCCCTTTGCCCTTGATGTCAAAGGGGGAGAGTGACTTGGTGTGGTTGTTGCCATCAAGTCCAAAGGGGGAGATTGTTGGCATTATGATACAAGTATGACACAAGTGTTGTCCTTGATGGCAACTCTCTCAGATGAAAGATCAGATTATAGCAAGTAAACAACAAGAATGAAGAAAGAAATGTATACGCAGGTTCACCATTGACCAAGCCGCATATACACGCAGGTTCACTGTATACAAAGTCGCGTATACGAAAAGGTATACACAGGTTCACCATTGACCAAGTCGTGTATACACGCAGGTTCACTATATACAGAGGCGCGTATAACATACACACGCACTTTCATAGAAGGGAAGGTGCGTACATGTTGGAAAACTAAGTTTTGTTCCGTGGTATTTGGTCCACGGTATTTTGGTATTGATCCATGGTATTTGGTCTGAGGTATTGACCGCAGGTATTGGGTCCAAGGTATCGGTCCTATGTGGTTTTAGACCATGGTATTGAGAGAGGCCTAAACCTATATAAGGAGATGAAGATCATTAGGCCAAAGTGCAAGTGTGCAAGTGATGAATATCTAATGAAGTGTGAGATCTAGTATGCAGGTTATGGGTATGTGATGCTTTGCTAAGGATTCACCTATGTGGCAAATGAAGGTTGATGGACCAGGATCTTGAAGACTAAAATGCATTATTATTATATGGTATGATCATGAATAGTTCAGATCTGAATACTAACGCATGTCTTATCCTTTATATCTGATGATCTGGTATATCTGAAGTAGAAAATTGCAGCGAAGGTATAAGTAATTATTTTCAGATCTGTATGCTAGTTCCCTTTGGTGAAAGGGCGTATATACATTGGTTCGACACAGCCAAGTAGCATATACATTATGAGATTTTATATTTGAGTTTGATGTTGGTTCTAGTGGTTGTTGCAAGAGTTTTCGGTTCTACTATGTGTTCTAGTGACTGTGTTTTGATCATAGGCTTTCAGTGATTCAGTTGTTGGGTGATTTAGAGATTGATGATGCAGATATAGTTGATGGTTGTATTGCAGTGGTGACTATTTTGTATTGATGGATCCAGTCTGAAAATTTATTAAACGTGGTCCATGGAGGAAAAGAGAAGGTCATAGCCTTTTGTAGGCCGGTGCCTGCGTACTAGTAAATATATCGGCTAGTACAAGAGCAAGGGGGTTGTAGCTCCCTTCCAGTAGAAGCTGGAGAATGAGAGAAGGTTGTAGCCTTCTGCAGTTGGGTGCCTACATACTGGTATGAGTCTACACCAGTACAAGATGTTAAACAGGTTTTTCTTATCTTAAAGAAAACAGCAGCAGGTGTTTTTTGTCCCGCATTGGGTTTCCACCTTATATCATGGTGTTCATGTGTGTCTCTTATGTGTGATGTTCTGTTCTCTTTTTACTGCACCTGGTTACTATTTATATGGTTAATGATGTTCTGATGCACTGATTAAAGATCAACATATGATGAATTCACTGAATCATAATTTTGTTGGATATATGCTAGTTGCATTAAACACAGTTGCGTGTACACGCGAGTTCCCTTAACTGAAGTAGCATATATGAATCTGATTATGGAAATGAAAAATTTATTGATTTTCTAATACTGATTCACCCCCCCCCCCCCAGTATTATTTCCAACAGACTTGAGATATGGGAGGTGTAGCACCAAAAGTGAAGGCTCTGTTGGAAAATGTAACTATTTTCGATCTTCATTATTGTACTTGAGACATTATGTAATGTATTTTCAAAAAGAATAAAGAAAAGATTTATTATTATTATTATGACTTATTAAAGCATGAGTTTCATGCTTAGGTCACCATGTTTTAGGTCAAAATCCCAATTGAGGACTTGTAGGATTTATTCTGAGTTAATCGAGTTATTGTACTTTTAAAGAGATCCTTCTTGGGCTTTTGAATCATGTAAAAAGGTTAAGTATTGAGTCAAATATGAATTATGTAACCTCCACATCATGTCGACCTAAGAGAAGATCAAGTCGGCATAAGGACCCTATTCGACCCCACATGAAGCCTATAAAAGGAAGCTCATCGAATTCATTTGGAGCATCATTCTCTCACACAAGTTCGAATTCTCTTGTAGCTGGGAAGAAGTGCGAAACCTCTTGTAGTTGGGAAGAAGTGCAGAAATCTCTTGTAGCTGGGAAGAAGTGCGGAAATCTCTTGTAGCTGGGAAGAAGTGTGAAGTGGTTGTGTAGCTAGGAAAAGGTGCTAAGTCTATTACTGTAGAGCTGAAGTGAATGCGAGTTTGGGGAAATCTAAGGGGAGAAGGAAAATTGAAATTTTGGTGTCTCTCTTTCTCTGTTTCGTGTCCTGGACTGGGAGATCGAAGTCTTCCAAGTTTCTTTGTTGTCGGAAGCTGCCAGTTGCCGTAAGTTGTTGCCTAGTCGAAATTGCTGGAAAGAGGTCAAAATTTTGGAGGCTAACTTGGTGTGGAGGGAAGGTCTGGTCTTGTTATAAGGTGAAGAGTCTCAAAAAAGACCATTGAAAGAAAGAATTATCTTCACTGGGTTTTTCCCATGAGGGAGTTTTTCCCTGGCATGTACCTACATCTGGTGTCTATTGTTTTATGTGTTGCTACTTTTGGTAATTGCTTGATGAACTAAAGAAAGAAGATATAAAGAATCGTAATAATAAGAAACATCGCAAGTAATTATCAGGAACAAGAAAATCTTTTTGCCTTTCTAATTTTCTAATATGGGATTAAAGCTTTGGTGAAGAATGAAGAAAAAGGAAGTCTCAAACACTATGATCCATTCATAGGGACTATCTTAGGGAAGGAGTCTATTATATTCAAGGAAGATGTCTATCTAAATCAAGGGTATGAACAAACTTGAAGGAGCCTCTAACTTCGGGGCCTGGAAGAAGAGGATTGACCTAATCCTCGAAAAGAACAAGGTTATAGACTTGGTAAGAGGAAATATAAAGAAGCCCTATAGAAGAAGCCAGTGATGCTGACAAATTGAAATACAGGGAATTAGAATTGGTGGCCATGACTCTAATGGTAGAAGGGATAAAGAACAATCTTGTCCCATTCATAACTAACATCGATCATGCTTAAGAAATGTATGAATCCTTGTCGAAGCTATTTACTATTAAGAACATTTGACAAGTAGCAAGTTTGAAGAATGAGTTGAGGACCACGAAGATGACTAAAGAAGACATTGTGGCTACCTTCTTTGTGAAGATAGATAGACTCAGGGATTATCTCTTGGCCATCGATGAGATTGTTCTGGACAAAGAACTTGTGATCTTTGCTCTATTAGGATTGCCACCCTCTTGGGGTGCATTCGTTGTAGGTCTCAACAGTTGGAAGGTAGCTCCCACCTTTGACGAACTATGGATTGCCTGCAGTCAAGAAGAACTAAGGATCTCAATGGTTACCAATCCTGAAGGAGTATCAAATGCTTACGTTTCTCATCATAAAGGAAAGAGATCGAAGGGACCAAGGAATAAAGTTGACATGTCCAAGATAGAGTGTTATCAATGTCATAAGAAGGGTCACTACAAGAGTGACCGTCTCGAGAATCCAAAGAATAAGAAGAGAGGAAGGGATAAAGCTAACTTTGCTGAAGGAGACTCAAAGAAAGTCAAGACCGAAGAACCCGACATTAGGCACTTACACTAGTAAGTATCCCTCAAGCTTTGGAGGGAGCCCCCAACAACTCCCAAAGATAAGTATCTCATGTCTTTTCAGTTTTTGGGTTCATGTATTCATTTAGTTTTGATTATATTAAATACTAATCACCTTTCTCCCTCTATGGTCTTGATTATGGAAAGCATCTGCAAGAAGGAGGATCTCTCAAGACAAGGTTAGTCAAGAAACAAAGATATGCTTTAAATACATTGATTAGGGTTTGATGAAATGTGTGAGTAAGACCCTTATACTATCTTAGAAATGATTTCCTTGGTATGTGTGTGTTTGTCTGATCAAACCCTACTGTAATCAAGATGGTTTTGTGCTTAACTCTTATTGATCATTGTGAAGTTGGGTTTGACTAACACATGATATGAAATATGCATGATGATGAAATCTAGGCATGTATAGATGCGTCCTTTTGGTTGAAACCCTAGCTTGGTCTAGGTTAGATATATTAATGTTGTTGGACATATGATATGCTTATGAATGATTATGAATTCCTAGATATGTGGGTTGACCTAGTCATTGATGTCATGAGTCTTAGAATTTAACGGAAATCCTTCTCTGAGATTCTAAGGTGGCGATATTTGGAAATCTAGGGTTTTGTAGCTAAACCCTAGTGAAGTTAATTATCTTGTATGTGTGAAAATGAAAACCTAGGGTTCTGCAGTTAAATCCTAGTAGTAACATTATCTAGTGTGAAATATAAAAATCTGAGATCTATGTATTTAATGATTGTTGAGATTGTGAAAAATGGAATTCTAGGGTTTTGGAGTTGAACTTTATTCAAAGTAAAATCTCTGAAATATGATGATTTGAGATTTGTGTAAGATTGTTGAAATTGTAAAAATGGAATTCTAAGGTTTTGGAGTTTAACCTTAGTCGAAGTAGAAATCTTTGATGAATGTTGACAATATGATTTGTGAAAGATTGTTGAAATTTGAGTTTTGATTGAGATTGATGATTGATCAAAATATAGGGTTTGCAACTAACCCTAGTGGTAGCTGGTCATGTTATTGGTTGTTTGATGGTTGATTGAAAATCTAGGGGTTGAAACTAACCCTAGTGGAAGCTGGTCATGTTAATGACTAAGCTATGATTGACTTTGAGTGATTCGTTTTCATGGAATCTAAGATTTGTATGAAGCCCTAGTGAGAAGTATAACGTATGTATTTTGAAAGGTTGTCAGATGCTTTGTAGATCTATATAGATCTATATTTGTGAAATATTTCTAGGGTTTGCTATATGTTGAAGGAAGGTATGTCATACCTTTGGAAGTGACATTAAAACTCTAGATGGAATGGAAGTTGTCCTGAAGTAGTTTAGGGTGTGTGACAAAAGTCCCTAGCAAGATGATGAAGAATATATGTCTCTTGTTTGTAATTAAAATTTGGGTATCTAATATGAAAAAAATTGAAATTCTTCTGTAATTCTGATATGGCTAACATCATGCTTCTGTAGACTTGGTTGTACTTGCTATTTAAGTTGTGTAGGTACACAATCTTCAATATGGTGAAGATGCTCATTGATGTGATAAGCAAGATAGGGATGATGATAACTCCGATATGGTTGGAAGCCACGAAAGATTATACAATAACAAAAAGAAGACACTGATCTCCCTAAGAAAGCATGAATAGAAGAGAACTTCCTAAGATTAAGAGGGAGTTCAGATAAAGAGATGCTTTCTGGTTGAGAGGGAGGGCATAACTTGATGTTAAATGAAGAACGAATTTCGGAGGATATGTTGCTGCATGGGAAGTAGGAAGAAAAACATATGATTGAGGAATCTTCTGTCAAATATTTGGTTGATAGTCCTACTATGGAAAATTGAGAAGCAACATCAAAGTTGTTTGAAAGACCCTAGAGGTTTGTATTTGATTATGTACATATGAAAGTATATTATTGATTGGGGTTGTGTTTGTACAGGTGAATCTCTCGAAGGATTTGATCACATGCTGGTTAACGATCAGTTTGATTGGGAGAGATTGGTCATTCTTGATCTTCTGGATCAAGGGATGCTAAGGATTTGTGAGTGAAGCATTGCCTGGGAAGACATCTAGCTGGCATTTTGTGCTGATGTTTGGGTCTCGAAGTTGGAAAGGTGGTGTTGATTATTGAGCTTAGTTTTGGATACTCACCTGGATTTTTGGGTTGATGGTTGGAAAATAAGCTTGAGGGCACTTAAAGGGGCTAAAATCATGAGTCCATCTTATTCCCACTTGGTCAGGAATCTAGCCCATGGTGTTGCGGTGCCTAAATTATTGAGAGACCACTTGGATAGATTTCCCTTGTTAGGAATCTAGTCCATGGCATTGCGGTGCATAAAGTTTTTCATGGGTCATATAATTTGAGATCTTGCATTGTATTTGTACATTATGAATACTTCCTTAGTTAAGAGGGAGTGTTGGAAAATGTAACTATGTTCGGTATTCATTAATGTACTTGAGTCATTATGTAATGTACTTGTCAAAAGAATAAAGAAAATAATTTTCATTATTATTATTATTGTGACTTATTAAAGCATGGGCTTCATGCTTGGGTCACCATGTTTTTGGTCAAAATCCCCATTGAGGACCTCTAGGATTTATTTTGAGTCAATAGAGTCATTTTACTTTTAAAGAGACCCTTCTTGGGCTTTTGAACCATGTAAAAAGCTTAAGTATTGAGTCAAATATGAATTATGTAACCTCCACACCATGTCGGCCTAAGGACGCTATTCGACCCCACATGAAGCCTATAAAAGGAAGCTCATCGAATTCTTTTGGAGCATCATTCTCTCACAAAATTTTGAATTCTCTTGTAGCTAGGAAGAAGTGTGAAAATATCTTGTAGCTGGGAAAATGTACGAAGTCTACTGCCGGAGAGCCAAAGCGAATTCGAGTTTGGGGAAGTCTAAGGAGAGAAGGAAAATTGAAATTTTGGTGTCTCTTTTTCTTTGTTTCGTGTCCTAGATTGGTAGATCGAAGTCTTCCAAGTTTCTCTGTTGCCGGAAGCTGCCAGTTGTAGTAAACTACTCCATTGTCGAAGTTGTTGGAAAGAGGTCGAAATTTTGGAGGCTGGCTTGGTGTGGAGGGAAGGTCTGGTCTTGGTCTAGGGTGAAGAGTCTCAAAGAATACTGATCCAAAATGGATCCAAGAACTCTCTAAGTCTTCAAAATCATTCAAAAAGATCAAAATTATCACATGGGAAAACCTTCATAAAACGGCAGAAAACACTATCGGTAGCCAAAAACACCAAGGAATAGTGGAAAATAGGCTTATCGATGGCTTGAACAATGAATGCACAAGAGATGTTGGATCTGTCTGATCAACGGTCTAGATTCGATCGGAAAATCGCAAATCGGTAGTGACAGGCGGAGGAAATCAAAGCACACCACATAAAACTTGCGATGGCGATCGGCGGAGTCAACGAGGACCATCAATCAAGCACACAGATCGACGGCCCATGTTGCATCGCAGAATCAGAGTCAGAAAATACGAATAGAGCGCTCACCAAATGGCCCGGGGTTATCGCGATATGCGATTGCAATCAATCGCATCATGATATCACGATCGGAAATCACAATGGAGCGAGGCTATATGCACATATATATATGCGATGCGATGAAACTCGGACCCGAAGGGGTTTGGGAATGAAGATGAATAATATTTCAAATCTACCCAAAGCCATTTTTACAGGATTTTTAGTGTTTTTAAATATTTTCAAAATACAAAGGGAAGCCATAGAGAGGGGCATTGCGACATGTGATAGCGACATATAGGCAGAACTGATAGGAGAATAGGATGCATTTATGAATATTTGAAGTCTGGATGAACAGTGTTTTGGTGGTTTTTCCTATGTTTGAATGCATTTCCCTAGGTAAACAGAGAATGGCCGTTTCAAGGATTTCAAAGGCCCGATGCTCTCATCCGTTGCGGAACAGGTGGCCACCTCCCCTAAAGACATTATGCAGTTATTATTAATGCTTAGAAGGGGGATTCGAGCGAATGGAGGCTGGGAGACAGAAAGTCGAGAAGAGGAAATGAACAGGCGGCACAAATTGGCTTTAAAGCAATAGAAAACAAAAGACAGAGGCAGGCAATGTTGAGACAGAGCAAAGACAGAGACAGAGAGTGATAGAGAGGGTCTATGTGCTCAAAGAGGCTTGAGAGGTTCAAGAAAAAATCTTACTGTTGTATCTGTTGTGTGCTGAGACTCAAGTTGAGCTCATACTTTTGTAAAACTCTGTTTTGAAGACATAATAGAGAGGTCACCACTGAAGGCTGGACCGGGAGATGTAGCCCAGGAGTATTGGGTGAACTCCTTATTAAACTTGTTGTGTTTATGTGTGTTGTCTATTATGCTTCTTTTACTGCTTCATTGCCTGTGTATTTCGCAATCTTATCGATCCATTGCACAAAATAACATAGGCATATCCATGCACATGAATTTGTAATACCTTAATGATTGTTTAAGATCATATATCAGAACAAGTGGTATCATAGCTTTAGGTTGCTAAGGTTAGATGAGCTTGTGTTGGATTGTTGAATGCTAACTAGGTCAAAGCTCAAATTAGGAGAAGGAGAACTGGTTGAGACTAACCTAGAAAGTGGAAGAGTCCATCGTAGAAGGAAAATGGTCGAAGAAATTCCCTCAGAATTAGACTCACAGTTCATGGACAGTTTCATGACCATAAGAGCCATGGTAGAAGAGATGTATCGAGAATTTAAGAAAGGTCGAGGTGAAGATTCTTCAACCTCCAAACAAGACAAAGGAATAGAAGAACCTCTTCTAGATGGCCATTCTGAAGGTAAAGGGAAAGGAAAAGAGCCTCCTCTAACAACACCTCCTTCTATCCCTTTGATTAAATTAGATGTAAAATTTGATTTTCCAATATATGATGGAGAGTTAAATGCAGAAAATCTAGATAACTGGATTAGACAAATTGATGTATATTGCAGGGTGTAGAACATCGATTCAGAAAGGAGAAAGATTTAGCTGGCCAGCCTTCGCCTTGTAGGAACTGCCTTAGTGTGGTGGGAAGGTAGGACACAAGCTGATTTGAAGAAGCATGGTAAAATTCTTTCTACCTAGAGTGAATTTGTTTTTGCCATTAAAAAACAATTCTATCCACTAGCTTATATGCAGCAAGCCATGATGAGTTGGCAAACTCTTCGCCAATTAAAGGGGCAAAGCTTAGAAAGCTACACCCAAGAATTTAGAAAAAGAGCTTTAATTCTAGGCATTTCTCTAGACTCACCTGAAACTTTGTTGAAGTATATAGGTGGTCTACACAGCTATTTGAGGCACACCATTCTCATATTTAACCCTACTAGCATAGATGAGGTATCTATTCAGGCTACACATCTGGAGGCTAGAGGCAAGAATGTGAACCCAGATATTGGGGGATCATCAAAACCCATTGCAAGCAAGAATAAGGAAAAGAGGAAGTAGAAATGGAAAGAGAGGAAGACAAACGCTGTACAGAAAGACAAACCTTCATGCACTCACTACAAGAAGGTTGGGCATGATAATGAACACTACTGGTCTTGGCATTCGAAGCTGAAACCCAAGAAGTTCGATGGTGAGAAGAAGAAGATTGCTACTGCTATTCAGAAGGATTTGGGGTCAGAATCAGGTGATGAAACAACAATCACAGCTGCAGGTATAAAAGGTAAAAATTCGGAAGAATCTACTAGTAATTCTGCATAATCTATTGATAATGAAGAAAATGAGAGGAAAAGACATGAGCTTTTTCATATTAGATTTATTTCCAAGCATCAAAAGATTGATACTTTATTTGATAGTGGTTCACAAGTAAACTTGATTTCTTAAGCAATTGTAAAGAAATTGGGACTACTAACCACACCTCACAAGAAGCCATGTCCATTAGGTTGGGTATGTGATAAAGCAAAGCTACAAGTGACTAGACAATGTAAACTTAGGTTTGCTTTTGGGTCAACTTTTGTAGATGAGGTTGAGTTAGATATAGTTCCCTTGGATATATGTGGTATTGTTTTAGGAAGTCCTTACTTGTATGATATAAAAACCATTTTCTATAGAACTGAAAATAAGTATCAACTCACAAATGTTGGAATAGAATATATTGTAAGAGCTCATCAACTCAAAAATAATTATACTCTCATAAACTCAGGGCAGATGAAAAGAATTGCAAATTCATGCAAGTAATTTTTACTAATGGTTGTAAAGGAAAAGACCCCTGATAAAACCAATGTATTTGAGGGCTGTGATGCTAAATAGAAAGCTGATTTAGAAAAAGTTGTTTCAGAATATGATATCCTATTTCAAGAACCTAAAGGTCTGCCACCCAAAAGGGAAATTGTACATGATATTCATTTGCAGCAAGATGCTCCATTGCCTAACATCGGAATGTACAGGTTATCCACTTTAGAGAATGCAAAGATCAAGAAGCAGGTACAAGAGCTGCTCGAGAAAGGGTTCATAAGGCCAAGCACATCACCATGTGGATCTCCAATCGTGTTGGTGAGAAAGAAAGATGGTTCGTGGAGGATGTGCATTGATTACAGAGCACTGAATAAAATAACGATCAAGAATCGTTATCCTCTTCCTCGCATAGATGATCTATTAGATCAGTTGAAAGAAGTTGTTTACTTTTCCAAGTTAGACTTGCGTAGTGGCTACCATCAGGTCAGAGTTGCAGAACAAGATGCATGGAAGACTGCTTTCAAAACAAAGCAAGGGTTGTATGAATGGCTAGTTATGCCTTTTAGCTTAACTAATGCTCCTACCACTTTCATGAGAGTAATGAATGATGTACTCAGGCCTTTTATTGATGATTTTGTAATTGTATGTTTAGATGACATTCTTGTATTCAGTAAAACATGGGAAGAACATTTGAAGCATGTAAAGAAAACTCTTGATGTTTTGAAGAAAGAAAATCTCTATGTTAAATTATCAAAATGTGAATTTGGCAAAACATCTTTGAATTATTTGGGTCACATAGTAGGGGGTGGTGAATTGAAGATAGATCCCTCTAAGGTTGAAGTCATTGTGAACTGGCCTAAACCCAAATCTGATACAGAAGTTAGGAGCTTCCTAGGAGCAGCACAATATTGGAGAAAGTATATTGCTAACTTTTCCTTGATTGCAGCTCCCTTACATGCTTTGACAGGATTGAACAAGGTGTTTCAGTGGGGAGGAAAACAGCAAAAAGCCTTCGACACCTTGAAAGAAAAGATTAGTACAACACCAGTACTAGCATTTCCAGATCTTCAAAGACCATTTGAGATTGAAACAGATGCCAGTGACTATGCCATGGGAGCAGTGTTGATGCAACATGGTAAACCCATATGTTATCACTCTGAGACATTTAATTCTGTAGTAGTTAATTATCCCACATATGATAAAGAATTGTATGCATTAGTGTAGAGTGTGAAAAAGTGGAAACATTACCTATTGGGCAAAGAAACAGTTATACATATTGATCATCAGCCACTTCAATATTTGCACTCACAAACTAAATTGCAGCAATCAAGACACTATAGGTGGATGGGTTTTCTACAACAGTTTCATCTAGTCATCAGATATAAGAAAGGCATACACAATAAAGTTGCAGATATGTTGTCTAGACCAATCATAAATGCATCTACTATACTTAAGCATAATTCAGTATTGCATGAAAGCTACATTGAACAATATGCTCAAGATGTAGATTTTAAAGATGTATATGCAACTTTAAGTCATGGCAAACAAGTAAAATAATTGGATTATCATGTTAAGGACCAACTCTTGTATCATTTGGGAAAGTTATGCATTCCTCAAACTGAAAGAGTTAATATAATCCGAGAAGCACACACTTCTCTAATATCAGGTCATTTTGGTGTAAGTAAAATAGTTGCATAGCTGCAAAGGTTTTGTTATTGGCCAAGAATGCATGAAACAATTTCTAGATATATTAAGGGGTGTACCATGTGTGCTAAAAGCAAGCCCAGAAATAGAAAACTAGGCTTGTACACTCCACTTCCAGTTCCTTCTCATCCTTGGGAAAGTGTTTCCATGGACTTTGTTGGGGGATTGCCAAAATCTAGAAAAGGTCATGACTATTTATATGTTATTGTGGACAGGTTCAGAAAAATGTGTATTTTAATACCTTGTAACAAATAGATTATAGCTGAACAAACAATGAAGTTGTTCTTTCAGCATGTTTGGGTACATTTTGGGTTACCCACTTCCATAGTATCTGATCGAGATTCCCGATTTGTTGGGAAGTTTTGGTCAAGTCTGTGGGAATTGATGGACACCAGACTGAAGAAGAGCACAGCCTTTCATCCACAAACAGATGGCCAAATAGAGGTGGTCAACATGATAGTGATCCAGTTGCTCAGGGGTTATTGCAGCAAGCATCCCAAGCTTTGGGATGAACATTTATGTTATGTGCAACATGCTTACAACCGTGCTAAACATTCTTCTACACGGAGATCTCCTTTTGAGACTTGTTTTGGTTTTACACCAAGGTCTCCCTTGGAATTTGTCTTTAGTAAAGACATAACAGTTGATCGACACAGTGATGTGGAAAAAGCAACTAAGTTCATTGAACAGATCCAAGAAATTCACCAGGCAATGCAGGAACAACTGGAAAAGAGCCAAGCCAAGTACAAGGCAATGCATGATAAGCATCGAATTGAACATAGCTTCCAAGTTGGTGATCAAGTCTGGTTGTACATCAACAAAGACGGAATGCAAGTTGAAGGTAAGAAGCTGAAGCCAATAAGGTATGGGCCTTTCAAGATACTTGAGAAAATTGGTGAGAATGCTTTTCGCCTTGATTTTCCAACCTACATACACATCTATTCAGTAGTTAATGCAGATAACTTGAGACTATTTGAACCTTCATTGATTGAAGATCCCGAAGAGCAAAGTCAGTTTCCTTCTATTAATGATATGTTGTTTGAATATCTCAATGAGTTGCAGGAAGATAGAGTTCTGGATAGGAAGGTGAGAACTACGCGCAGAGGGGATGTTGAGTACCTCAGAATCAGACTCAAAGGTTCAAAACCAAGCAGTGAAAAATGGATAGAGATTGGGCAAGTGAGGAAGCTTTATCCTCACTTGATTGATGCTTAAAAACCAACTTTTGGTGGTCCAAAATCCTTTTTAGTGGGAAGGCGTGATCCAAAATGGATCCAAGAACTCTCTAAGTATTCAAAATCATTCAAAAAGATCAAAATTATCACATGGGCAAACCTTCATAAAATGGCGGAAAACAATATCAGCAGCCAAAAACACCAAGACACAATGGAAAACAGGCTTATCAGTGGCTTGAATGGTGAATGCATAGGAGCCATCAGATCTGGCCGATCAACGGTCCAGATCCGATCGACAAATTGTGAATCGATAGTGACAAGCGGAGGAAATCGGAGCACACCACATAAAACTTTCGATGGCGATTGGCGGAGTCAACGAGGACCGTCGATCAAGTGCGTAGATCGATGACCCATCTTGCATCGCAGAATCGCAATCGGCAAATACGAATAGAGCGCTCACCAAACGGCCCGGGTTATCGCGATATGCGATTTCGATTAATCGTATCGCGATATTGCGATCGACAATCACAATGGAGTGGGGCTATATGCACATATATATATATGTGATGTGATGAAACCCAGACCCAAAGGGGTCTAGGAATGAAAATGAATAATATTTCAAATCTGCCCAAAGCCATTTTTACGGGATTTTTAGTGTTTTTACGTATTTTCAAAATACAAAGGGAAGCCACGGAGAGGGGCATTGCGACATGCGATAGCAACTTATAGGTGGACCCGATAGGAGAATAGGACGCATTTATGAATATTTGAAGTTCAAATGAACAATGTTTTGTCTATTTTTCATGTGTTTGAATGCATTTCCATGGGTAAACAGAGAATGGCCGTTTCAAGGATTTCAAAGGCCCGATGCACTCATCCGTTGCGGAACAGGTGGCCACCTCCCCTAAAGACGTTATACAGTTAATATTAACACTCATAAGGGGGATTCAAGTGGACAGAGGCTGGAAGACAGAAATCTGAGAAGAGGAAATGAACAGGTAGCACATATTGGCTTTAAAGCCATAGAAAACAGAAGACAGAGGCAGGCAGTGCTGAGACAGAGCAAAGACAGAGACTGTTGGGTCCCTATAATACTAGTGATTACCCCATTACTATTGTAGTTATACCCCTTATTAATATTGTTGTGCCCCTATTGCCCCCATATTGTTATTACTGTGCCCCATAGAATAACTCTATTGTTATTTTTGTGGCTTTATATTATTATTGTTAGGTCTGCTGGATTATATTGTGACTCCTTAGACTCCTATATATAGAAAGGAGGTTTTGTCATTTGAATCATCCAAGAATTGTTCATTTATGTAATGTAAAGGAGGTTGCCCCCTCGAAGAGGCTGAATTCTAAGGCATTGATCTATCTTTTCTATCTTTTCTTGAGCTGGTTTCATAACATTTGGTATCAGAGCTTTGGATTCTAGGGTTTCGCTGCTCCAAACAGGTCATCGTGGAAGTTGCACTATAAATTTTTTTCTGCGAAGTTTCAGAAGTTGAAAAAAAAACCCATTTGAGAAGAGATCGCGCTAAACCTCGGGTCCAAATTTCGGAGCTTTTCACGCTATATTTGCGGAGATATGATCTGAGGACGTTGGTCTTTTTGTAGACTCCTGAATTACATTCCAAACAGGTGACCTGGGGAAAATTGTCATAACTTTCTCTCTGGGGATCAGATTGAAATTTCATAAGAAGGAATAGAAAGAGGACAGACTATAGTTTCTTGTATGCATTTTTCAGATCCAAAGGTCGAAACAGTGACTCGTGGCACGTCGTACAAGTTTGCTCTACTGAACTACTCTATAATCAAGTCACTGTGAGAGATTTCACATAACTCTTCCTTGGAGAATCCAATTTGGGTCAGATCTGTGGCATTGGAAAGAGGACAAAAAGGGCTACTGCAGGTCACAAATTTAGGACTAGATGATCGGAAAGTACAGAGATACATCAGAGGCAATATTGAGCTCCTACAAAGTAAAAAAAGGTGTGTAGATTTTCTTAAATTTTTGCTTGAGCTTGGTTTGAAAATTTATTTTGAAGAAATTCAAAGGGCATAACAGAGCATTATTATCGGTAACTGATGCCCTGAGGAAATAAAATGCAAACACCTAGTAAGGAACCTGAAAGCTCTAGCATGACTCATGAATAAGAAGAAGAAATGCTATATGATATATCAAAATTACAAGAACAAGTGCAACAAGTGTCACTTGCACAAAAAGCAACAGAATCTAAGATGGATGGTTTAAGGAAAGATGTAGAAGCTAAGATGGATGGTTTAAAGAAAGGTGTAGAAGCTAAGATGGATTGCTTAAAGAAAGACGTAGAAGCTAAAATTGATGGCATGGATGATAAGATGGAAGAATTGAAGATAAATATGAATAAGTTGCTACAAGAAATGGTCACTAAGGGTGAAAGGGTACTAAAGGAAACTCATGATGAGAACAAAAAAAATGTTAATCATGATTCCATAGACTCTAATGTTGGATCGAAGACTCACCATATTCCAAAAATCGATATGAGGAAGTTTGATGGCAAGGATCCCGCCACATGGATATTACAGATGGAGCAATTCTTCGATCTCAATAATGTGCAAAACACACAAAAGGTATGTATGGCAGCTTTATATTTGGAACCAAATCAATTTGTATGGTATCAATGGCTTTGCTCTCATAAATAATTTATCACTTGGGCAATTTTTACAGAAGAACTGATAGCACATTATGAGGATACAAAAACCAACACTTTTTTTAGCCAATTGATAAGTCTCAAACAAAAGGGTTCAATAATGGAGCACATTGAGGAGTTCCAAAAATTGAACATAAGGGTAAAAGATATTCCAGAGGAGCATAGGATTGATGTGTTCATAGGGTCTTTAAAGGATAATATCCAACATGATGTTCGCCTTTGGGAACCTGATTCATTAGAGAAGGCATTCAGGTTAGCAAGAAAAATGGAAAGCAAAATTATGGCAACCAGGAAGCATACCACTGACAACTATAAAGACGGAAGTGTTGTTGCCCCTAGTCTTCCACAACCTATAAGGTTGACACCACAACAATTCAAAGAAAAAAGAGCAAAAGGGCTTTGTTACAGTTGTGATAGCAAATACACTAAAGGTCATAAGTGTGCTGAGAAGAAATTATTCTACATAGATTGTGAAGAGGAAGAAGAAAAGGAGCAAGAAAGGTCAAAAGAAGAGGATATACTCCAGGAACAAAGCCTAGATGAAGAACAAATAAATCCGACCATATCTTGTAATGCATTGGTGGGAATTACCACTCCTCAAACCATCAAGATAGAAGGACAAATCAAGAAGAAAAAGGTAATAGTGTTGATTGATTCAGGAAGCACCCACAATTTTATTCATTGTAAGGTAGCAAAAGAATTGAATTGCTTCCTATATCCAACACCAGAGTGTCAAGTGATGATTGCAAGTGGAGGAACAATAAATTGCTCTAGAAAGTGCCATAATATCAAGCTATCCATGGGAGAATATGTATTGAATAGCCCAATGCTTTCCATTCCAATGGGAGGTGCTGATGTTGTACTAGGAGTCCAATGGCTACAATCCTTGGGTACAATAGCTTTTAATTTTCAAGAACTTTTCATCAAATTTTCTACGGAAGGAAAGGAAGTTGAATTAAGGGGTATTGCAGGGAAACCAGGAAAGACAATCAACTCTGATGGTATGACAAAGCTTCTAAAAAAGGAGCAAAGAGGTGTAATTGCACAATTATGTTCGCTATATGTTTCCACATTGGAATCATCTATTTCTCCAGATCTCCAAAAAGTCCTGGACAATCATTCCAAGGTATTCGAGACTCCCAAAGGTCTCCCACCTATGTGTGATCATGATCATGCTATTCATCTGATTCCAGGAAGTGTTCCTCCAAGCATCAGGTCGTACGGATATCCCTATGTCCAAAAGAGTGAAATTGAACATATGGTTGTAGAAATGCTAGAGGCTGGTATAATTCAACCGAGTCAAAGTTCGGAAGAATCTACTAGTAATTCTGCATAATCTATTGATAATGAAGAAAATGAGAGGAAAAGACATGAGCTTTTTCATATTAGATTTATTTCCAAGCATCAAAAGATTGATACTTTATTTGATAGTGGTTCACAAGTAAACTTGATTTCTTAAGCAATTGTAAAGAAATTGGGACTACTAACCACACCTCACAAGAAGCCATGTCCATTAGGTTGGGTATGTGATAAAGCAAAGCTACAAGTGACTAGACAATGTAAACTTAGGTTTGCTTTTGGGTCAACTTTTGTAGATGAGGTTGAGTTAGATATAGTTCCCTTGGATATATGTGGTATTGTTTTAGGAAGTCCTTACTTGTATGATAGAAAAACCATTTTCTATAGAACTGAAAATAAGTATCAACTCACAAATGTTGGAATAGAATATATTGTAAGAGCTCATCAACTCAAAAATAATTATACTCTCATAAACTCAGGGCAGATGAAAAGAATTGTAAATTCATGCAAGTAATTTTTACTAATGGTTGTAAAGGAAAAGACCCCTGATAAAACCAATGTATTTGAGGGCTGTGATGCTAAATAGCAAGCTGATTTAGAAAAAGTTGTTTCAGAATATGATATCCTATTTCAAGAACCTAAAGGTCTGCCACCCAAAGGGAAATTGTACATGATATTCATTTGCAGCAAGATGCTCCATTGCCTAACATCGGAATGTACAGGTTATCCACTTTAGAGAATGCAGAGATCAAGAAGCAGGTACAAGAGCTGCTCGAGAAAGGGTTCATAAGGCCAAGCACATCACCATGTGGATCTCCAATCGTGTTGGTGAGAAAGAAAGATGGTTCGTGGAGGATGTGCATTGATTACAGAGCACTGAATAAAATAACGATCAAGAATCGTTATCCTCTTCCTCGCATAGATGATCTATTAGATCAGTTGAAAGAAGTTGTTTACTTTTCCAAGTTAGACTTGCGTAGTGGCTACCATCAGGTCAGAGTTACAGAACAAGATGCATGGAAGACTGCTTTCAAAACAAAGCAGGGGTTGTATGAATGGCTAGTTATGCCTTTTAGCTTAATTAATGCTCCTACCACTTTCATGAGAGTAATGAATGATGTACTCAGGCCTTTTATTGATGATTTTGTAATTGTATGTTTAGATGACATTCTTGTATTCAGTAAAACATGGGAAGAACATTTGAAGCATGTAAAGAAAACTCTTGATGTTTTGAAGAAAGAAAATCTCTATGTTAAATTATCAAAATGTGAATTTGGCAAAACATCTTTGAATTATTTGGGTCACATAGTAGGGGGTGGTGAATTGAAGATAGATCCCTCTAAGGTTGAAGTCATTGTGTACTGGCCTAAACCCAAATCTGATACAGAAGTTAGGAGCTTCCTAGGAGCAGCACAATATTGGAGAAAGTATATTGCTAACTTTTCCTTTATTGCAGCTCCCTTACATGCTTTGACAGGATTGAACAAGGTGTTTCAGTGGGGAGGAAAACAGCAAAAAGCCTTCGACACCTTGAAAGAAAAGATTAGTACAACACCAGTACTAGCATTTCCAGATCTTCAAAGACCATTTGAGATTGAAACATATGCCAGTGACTATGCCATGGAAGCAGTGTTGATGCAACATGGTAAACCCATATGTTATCACTCTGAAACATTTAATTCTGTAGTAGTTAATTATCCCACATATGATAAAGAATTGTATGCATTAGTGTAGAGTGTGAAAAATTGGAAACGTTACCTATTGGGCAAAGAAACAGTTATACATATTGATCATCAGCCACTTCAATATTTGCACTCACAAACTAAATTGCAGCAATCAAGACACTATAGGTGGATGGGTTTTCTACAACAGTTTCATCTAGTCATCAGATATAAGAAAGGCATACACAATAAAGTTGCAGATATGTTGTCTAGACCAATCATAAATGCATCTGCTATACTTAAGCATAATTCAGTATTGCATGAAAGCTACATTGGACAATATGCTCAAGATGTAGATTTTAAAGATGTATATGCAACTTTAAGTCATGGCAAACAAGTAAAATAATTGGATTATCATGTTAAGGACCAACTCTTGTATCATTTGGGAAAGTTATGGATTCCTCAAACTGAAAGAGTTAATATAATCCGAGAAGCACACACTTCTCTAATATCAGGTCATTTTGGTGTAAGCAAAATAGTTGCATAGCTGCAAAGGTTTTGTTATTGGCCAAGAATGCATGAAACAATTTCTAGATATATTAAGGGGTGTACCATGTGTGCTAAAAGCAAGCCCAGAAATAGAAAACTAGGCTTGTACACTCCATTTCCAGTTCCTTCTCATCCTTGGGAAAGTGTTTCCATGGACTTTGTTGGGGGATTGCCAAAATCTAGAAAAGGTCATGACTATTTATATGTTATTGTGGACAGGTTCAGAAAAATGTGTATTTTAATACCTTGTAACAAATAGATTATAGCTGAACAAACAATGAAGTTGTTCTTTCAGCATGTTTGGGTACATTTTGGGTTACCCACTTCCATAGTATCTGATCGAGATTCCCGATTTGTTGGGAAGTTTTGGTCAAGTCTGTGGGAATTGATGGACACCAGACTGAAGAAGAGCACAGCCTTTCATCCACAAACAGATGGCCAAATAGAGGTGGTCAACATGATAGTGATCCAGTTGCTCAGGGGTTATTGCAGCAAGCATCCCAAGCTTTGGGATGAACATTTATGTTATGTGCAACATGCTTACAACCGTGCTAAACATTCTTCTACACAGAGATCTCCTTTTGAGACTTGTTTTGGTTTTACACCAAGGTCTCCCTTGGATTTTGTCTTTAGTAAAGACATAACAGTTGATGGACACAGTGATGTGGAAAAAGCAACTAAGTTCATTGAACAGATCCAAGAAATTCACCAGGCAATGCAGGAACAACTGGAAAAGAGCCAAGCCAAGTACAAGGCAAGGCATGATAAGCATCGAATTGAACATAGCTTCCAAGTTGGTGATCAAGTCTGGTTGTACATCAACAAAGACAGAATGCAAGGTGAAGGTAAGAAGCTGAAGCCAATAAGGTATGGGCCTTTCAAGATACTTGAGAAAATTGGTGAGAATGCTTTTCGCCTTGATTTTCCAACTTACATACACATCTATTCAGTAGTTAATGCAGATAACTTGAGACTATTTGAACCTTCATTGATTGAAGATCCCGAAGAGCAAAGTCAGTTTCCTTCTATTAATGATATGTTGTTTGAATATCTCAATGAGTTGCAGGAAGATAGAGTTCTGGATAGGAAGGTGAGAACTACGCGCAGAGGGGATGTTGAGTACCTCAGAATCAGACTCAAAGGTTCAAAACCAAGCAGTGAAAAATGGATAGAGATTGGGCAAGTGAGGAAGCTTTATCCTCACTTGATTGATGCTTAAAAACCAACTTTTGGTGGTCCAAAATCCTTTTTAGTGGGAAGGCGTGATCCAAAATGGATCCAAGAACTCTCTAAGTATTCAAAATCATTCAAAAAGATCAAAATTATCACATGGGCAAACCTTCATAAAATGGCGGAAAACAATATCAGCAGCCAAAAACACCAAGACACAATGGAAAACAGGCTTATCAGTGGCTTGAATGGTGAATGCATAGGAGCCATCAGATCTGGCCGATCAACGGTCCAGATCCGATCGACAAATTGTGAATCGATAGTGACAAGCGGAGGAAATCGGAGCACACCACATAAAACTTTCGATGGCGATTGGCGGAGTCAACGAGGACCGTCGATCAAGTGCGTAGATCGATGACCCATCTTGCATCGCAGAATCGCAATCGGCAAATACGAATAGAGCGCTCACCAAACGGCCCGGGGTTATCGCGATATGCGATTTCGATTAATCGTATCGCGATATTGCGATCGACAATCACAATGGAGTGGGGCTATATGCACATATATATATATGTGATGTGATGAAACCCAGACCCAAAGGGGTCTAGGAATGAAAATGAATAATATTTCAAATCTGCCCAAAGCCATTTTTACGGGATTTTTAGTGTTTTTACGTATTTTCAAAATACAAAGGGAAGCCACGGAGAGGGGCATTGCGACATGCGATAGCAACTTATAGGTGGACCCGATAGGAGAATAGGACGCATTTATGAATATTTGAAGTTCAGATGAACAATGTTTTGTCTATTTTTCATGTGTTTGAACGCATTTCCATGGGTAAACAGAGAATGGTCGTTTCAAGGATTTCAAAGGCCCGATGCACTCATCCGTTGCGGAACAGGTGGCCACCTCCCCTAAAGACGTTATACAGTTAATATTAACACTCATAAGGGGGATTCAAGTGGACAGAGGCTGGAAGACAGAAATCTGAGAAGAGGAAATGAACAGGTAGCACATATTGGCTTTAAAGCCATAGAAAACAGAAGACAGAGGCAGGCAGTGCTGAGACAGAGCAAAGACAGAGACTGTTGGGTCCCTATAATACTAGTGATTACCCCATTACTATTGTAGTTATACCCCTTATTAATATTGTTGTGCCCCTATTGCCCCCATATTGTTATTACTGTGCCCCATAGAATAACTCTATTGTTATTTTTGTGGCTTTATATTATTATTGTTAGGTCTGCTGGATTATATTGTGACTCCTTAGACTCCTATATATAGAAAGGAGGTTTTGTCATTTGAATCATCCAAGAATTGTTCATTTATGTAATGTAAAGGAGGTTGCCCCCTCGAAGAGGCTGAATTCTAAGGCATTGATCTATCTTTTCTATCTTTTCTTGAGCTGGTTTCATAACATTTGGTATCAGAGCTTTGGATTCTAGGGTTTCGCTGCTCCAAACAGGTCATCGTGGAAGTTGCGCTATAAATTTTTTTCTGCGAAGTTTCAGAAGTTGAAAAAAAAACCCATTTGAGAAGAGATCGCGCTAAACCTCGGGTCCAAATTTCGGAGCTTTTCACGCTATATTTGCGGAGATATGATCTGAGGACGTTGGTCTTTTTGTAGACTCCTGAATTACATTCCAAACAGGTGACCTGGGGAAAATTGTCATAACTTTCTCTCTGGGGATCAGATTGAAATTTCATAAGAAGGAATAGAAAGAGGACAGACTATAGTTTCTTGTATGCATTTTTCAGATCCAAAGGTCGAAACAGTGACTCGTGGCACGTCGTACAAGTTTGCTCTACTGAACTACTCTATAATCAAGTCACTGTGAGAGATTTCACATAACTCTTCCTTGGAGAATCCAATTTGGGTCAGATCTGTGGCATTGGAAAGAGGACAAAAAGGGCTACTGCAGGTCACAAATTTAGGACTAGATGATCGGAAAGTACAGAGATACATCAGAGGCAATATTGAGCTCCTACAAAGTAAAAAAAGGTGTGTAGATTTTCTTAAATTTTTGCTTGAGCTTGGTTTGAAAATTTATTTTGAAGAAATTCAAAGGGCATAACAGAGCATTATTATCGGTAACTGATGCCCTGAGGAAATAAAATGCAAACACCTAGTAAGGAACCTGAAAGCTCTAGCATGACTCATGAATAAGAAGAAGAAATGCTATATGATATATCAAAATTACAAGAACAAGTGCAACAAGTGTCACTTGCACAAAAAGCAACAGAATCTAAGATGGATGGTTTAAGGAAAGATGTAGAAGCTAAGATGGATGGTTTAAAGAAAGGTGTAGAAGCTAAGATGGATTGCTTAAAGAAAGACGTAGAAGCTAAAATTGATGGCATGGATGATAAGATGGAAGAATTGAAGATAAATATGAATAAGTTGCTACAAGAAATGGTCACTAAGGGTGAAAGGGTACTAAAGGAAACTCATGATGAGAACAAAAAAAATGTTAATCATGATTCCATAGACTCTAATGTTGGATCGAAGACTCACCATATTCCAAAAATCGATATGAGGAAGTTTGATGGCAAGGATCCCGCCACATGGATATTACAGATGGAGCAATTCTTCGATCTCAATAATGTGCAAAACACACAAAAGGTATGTATGGCAGCTTTATATTTGGAACCAAATCAATTTGTATGGTATCAATGGCTTTGCTCTCATAAATAATTTATCACTTGGGCAATTTTTACAGAAGAACTGATAGCACATTATGAGGATACAAAAACCAACACTTTTTTTAGCCAATTGATAAGTCTCAAACAAAAGGGTTCAATAATGGAGCACATTGAGGAGTTCCAAAAATTGAACATAAGGGTAAAAGATATTCCAGAGGAGCATAGGATTGATGTGTTCATAGGGTCTTTAAAGGATAATATCCAACATGATGTTCGCCTTTGGGAACCTGATTCATTAGAGAAGGCATTCAGGTTAGCAAGAAAAATGGAAAGCAAAATTATGGCAACCAGGAAGCATACCACTGACAACTATAAAGACGGAAGTGTTGTTGCCCCTAGTCTTCCACAACCTATAAGGTTGACACCACAACAATTCAAAGAAAAAAGAGCAAAAGGGCTTTGTTACAGTTGTGATAGCAAATACACTAAAGGTCATAAGTGTGCTGAGAAGAAATTATTCTACATAGATTGTGAAGAGGAAGAAGAAAAGGAGCAAGAAAGGTCAAAAGAAGAGGATATACTCCAGGAACAAAGCCTAGATGAAGAACAAATAAATCCGACCATATCTTGTAATGCATTGGTGGGAATTACCACTCCTCAAACCATCAAGATAGAAGGACAAATCAAGAAGAAAAAGGTAATAGTGTTGATTGATTCAGGAAGCACCCACAATTTTATTCATTGTAAGGTAGCAAAAGAATTGAATTGCTTCCTATATCCAACACCAGAGTGTCAAGTGATGATTGCAAGTGGAGGAACAATAAATTGCTCTAGAAAGTGCCATAATATCAAGCTATCCATGGGAGAATATGTATTGAATAGCCCAATGCTTTCCATTCCAATGGGAGGTGCTGATGTTGTACTAGGAGTCCAATGGCTACAATCCTTGGGTACAATAGCTTTTAATTTTCAAGAACTTTTCATCAAATTTTCTACGGAAGGAAAGGAAGTTGAATTAAGGGGTATTGCAGGGAAACCAGGAAAGACAATCAACTCTGATGGTATGACAAAGCTTCTAAAAAAGGAGCAAAGAGGTGTAATTGCACAATTATGTTCGCTATATGTTTCCACATTGGAATCATCTATTTCTCCAGATCTCCAAAAAGTCCTGGACAATCATTCCAAGGTATTCGAGACTCCCAAAGGTCTCCCACCTATGTGTGATCATGATCATGCTATTCATCTGATTCCAGGAAGTGTTCCTCCAAGCATCAGGCCGTACGGATATCCCTATGTCCAAAAGAGTGAAATTGAACATATGGTTGTAGAAATGCTAGAGGCTGGTATAATTCAACCGAGTCAAAGTTCTTTCTCTGCTCCAGTAGTATTGGTGCACAAGAAGGATGGATCATGGCGCATGTGTCCAGATTATAGGGAGCTCAACAAGCTCACTATTAAAGATAAGTTCCCCATTCCTGTCATTGATGAATTACTAGATGAATTGCATGGATCAATTTACTTCACCAAGTTGGATCTTCGTTCAGGATATCATCAAATCAGAATGAAGACTGAAGACATTCCGAAAACAGCATTTAGAACTCATGAGGGTCATTATGAATTTTTGGTCATGCCTTTTGGCCTTACCAATGCACCTTCAACATTTCAAGGTTTGATGAATTCAATTTTCAAACCATTCCTTAGAAAATTTGTGTTAGTATTTTTTGATGATATACTAATCTACAACAAGTCTTGGAAGGATCATGTTGAACATGTTGACAGGGTGCTACAACTATTGGAGGAAAAACAATTATATGCAAAAAGATCCAAATGTTTCTTTGGAGTCTAGGAGGTGGAATATTTGGGTCATATTGTATCTCATGAAGGTGTTAAGGTATACCCTAGCAAAATTAAAGCCATTAAGGAATGGAAAATCCCCACATCCATAAAGCATCTGCAAGGATTTCTCGGGTTGACAGGGTATTATCGCAAGTTTGTTAAGAATTATGGGAGAATAGCAGCACCTCTAACAACATTATTGAAGAAAGATGCATTTTCATGGACTCCGGAAGCAACAAAGGCCTTTGAACATCTTAAAGAGGAAATGTGCCAAGCACCGGTCTTAGCTACACCGGACTTCACAAAAACCTTTATTGTGGAATGTGATGCTTCAAGAAATGGAACTGGTGTTGTTCTAATGCAAGATGAAAGACCCATTGCTTTTGAAAGTCATCCAAGAAGGGAAAGTTTTTAAGCAAAGCTATTTATGAGAAGGAAATGTTGGCAATACTCCATGCACTTAAGAAATGGCGACCCTACCTAATGGGAAGACACTTCAAGGTAAAAATGGATCATGATAGCCTTAAATACTTTTTAGAACAAAGATTATCCTCTGAAGAGTAACAAAAGTGGGTCACAAAGATGTTGGGTTATAACTTTGAAATCATCTACAAAAAAGGAAAGCAAAATGTGGTGGCAGATGCACTCTCAAGAAAGGATGAGGATGTGGAAGCATTGTTGTGTGCCATTTCTATTATCCAACGAGATTGGATAAATGAAGCAAGGGAGGAATGGAAGAATGACGAAGAAGTGTGGGCACTTATTCGAAGGTTACAACAAGATTCTAGTACATCTGATACGTTTAGCTGGAAAAATGATTTGTTATGGTACAAAGATCGCTTATACCTCTGTAAGAATTCCCAGCTAAAACAAAAGATTCTTATGGAATTGCACACTTCTCCCTTAGGAGGGCACTCAGAATTTTTAAAAACTTACCACAGGGTTAAGAAGGAATTTTTTTGGGATGGCCTTAAATCAGATATTCAAAAGTTTGTGGCGGAATGTTTGGTTTGCCAAAAAAATAAAGTTGAAACAATTAAGACACCGGGTCTATTACAACCTTTATCCATTCCAAGCCAACGTTGGGAGGAGGTTTCAATGGATTTTATCACAGGTTTACCCATGTCTGAGGGAAAGAGTGTCATCATGGTGGTAGTTGACAGACTTACCAAGTATGCACACTTTTGTTTATTATCACATCCATTTAAATCCAGTATAGTTTCTACTGCATTTATGGAAACAATTCAAAAGCTACATGGAAACCCAAAGATTATTGTAAGTGACAGAGATCCCACTTTCACTGGAAATTTTTGGACAAAATTATTTTCTTGTCTTGGTACTAACTCATAGCTCATCTTATCATCCTCAATCTAATGGGAAAACTGAGATAGTAAACAAATGTTTGGAAGGATATCTTTGTTGCTTTGTATCTGATAAACAGACACAATGGGTCAAATGGTTGCCTCTGGCTGAATGGTGATATAACACTTCCTTCCATACAGCAAAAAAATGACCCCATTTATGGCACTTTATGGGTATCAACCACCATCAATCACATCATATTTAAGAGAAAATTCTAAGGTTCAGGTAGTGGAACATCACATCGAACATCAACAACAAGTCCTCCAACTCTTAAAGGATAACCTCGTGTTGGCACAGAATAGAATGAAACAACAGGCAGATCAACATCGCAGTGAAAGAAGTTTTGATGTAGGTGATTGGGTATTCCTACGGCTACAACCATATAAGCAAATGTCCCTCAAGCAAGCTAAGAAGGATAATAAATTATCACCAAAGTATTATGGTCCGTACAAGGTGTTGCAAAAGATTAGTACTATGGCATACAAATTGGAGCTTCCTGCAGCTTCTTGATTGCACCTAGTTTTCCATGTTTCATGTTTAAAGAAGGTTATAGGCAACAAGCTCCCAGTTCAAACAATATTTCCAGAACTTGACGAGGAAGGAAAAATTATATTGGAACCGGAAGCAGTCACAGAAACAAGAACTCGACAGCTACGAAATCTATCAATTTCAGAGTATCTTATCAAGTGGAAGAACTTATCCGCTGAAGATTCCACATGGGAGGATGATAATTTTATGTAGAAGTGTCCAAAACTACTCAAGCGTTGAGGACAACACTTTTTTGAAGGAGAGGGGCATGTTGGGTCCCTATAATACTAGTGATTACCCCATTACTATTGTAGTTATACCCCTTATTAATATTGTTGTGCCCCTATTGCCCCCATATTGTTATTACTGTGCCCCATAGAATCCCTCTATTGTTATTTTTGTGGCTTTATATTATTATTGTTAGGTCGGCTGGATTATATTGTGACTCCTTAGACTCCTATATATAGAAAGGAGGTTTTGTCATTTGAATCATCCAAGAATTGTTCATTTATGTAATATAAAGGAGGTTGCCCCCTCGAAGAGGCTGAATTCTAAGGCATTGATCTATCTTTTCTATCTTTTCTTGAGTTGGTTTCATAACAGAGATAGAGAGTAATAGAGAGAGTCTGTGTACTCAGAGAGGCTTAAGAGGTTCAAGAAAAACTCTTGATGGTGTATCTATTGTGTGTTGAGACTCAAGTTGAGCTCATACTTTTGTAAAACTCTATTCTAAATACATAATAGGGAGGTCACCACTAAAGGCTGGACCGGGAGATGTAGCTCAGGAGTAATGGGTGAACTCCTTATTAAACTTGTTGTGTTTATGTGTGTTATCTATTATGCTTCTTTTACTGCTTCATTGCCTGTGTATTTCACAATATTATCGATCCATTGCACAAAATAACATAGGCATATCCATACACATGAGTCTTTAATACCTTATCGATTGTTTAAGATCATATATCAGATCAAATACTATTGAAAGGAAGAATTATCTTGACTGGGTTTTCCCTTCAAGGGGGTTTTTCCCTGGCATGTGCCTACATCTGGTGTCTATTGTTTTATGTGCTGCTGCTTTTGGTAATTGCTTGATGAACTAAAGAAATAAGATATAAAGAATCGTAATAATAAGAAACATCACAAGTAATTATCAGGAATAAGAAAATCTTTTTGCCTTTCTGATTTTCTAACAGGCTCCACCCATGCCACCTGTCATTCCAAAGGACAAGGACAAGAAGATATCTCTGGACAACAAAACCAAGATAGATCAGCTAGATGAAAAGGCTCATAACGAGCTTAGATGAAAGAAGCTTTGTTTCACTTGCAAAGAGCCATGGGAACTAGGTCATCGATGTTTGGGAAAAGGTAAGATTCACTACATTGAAGTACTGCTTAATAACGATAATGAGAGTGATACATCGCAACCACTGAGCAAGGAGCTCAACATCCATGAATAAGCACCACCCCCAAATCGAGTGAGGAAGCCACTGTCGGGAATTGAAGGAGGTGCTATCACCACTCTCTCAAGAGTACCTCAATATCTCACATTCAAAATCAAGGGCGCAATACAAGGGCAACGTGTCATAGCATTGATAGATGGTGGAGCAACATACAACTTTATTGATGCAACCGTAGTGGTAATGAGAGGCATCCCTGTCCAAGAAATTGAGGGCTTTGAAGTGAGGGCAACTGATGGATATCATATGACATGCACCCCGGGTAGTTCCACAGTTGAGCATTACTTTGGGTACGTATATGCTTACTGATGATTTTTATGTGATAAAATTGGCATATACTGACATGGTGCCGGGAGTTCAATGGTTGTACTCGTTAGGGACAACTGTAATGAACTAGTAAACGATGGAAATGGAGTTTTGATACCCGAAGGGAAACAAGGTATTTTTGAGAGGCATGACCAATGGTGGTCCTCGCATTATCACAACTTAGCAAATGGAGGTTATACCCAAACAAGGAGAGGTCACTTGCATGTCAACTTGTAGAACTACATGTCACAACTTACAATCCAATGAGGCCAAGCATGCAGAACATAACACATTCTTGAGATATTGGAGAGCCCATCTCTTAGTACTCCAAGAATAAATTTGCTTGCGAGATATCGAATGGACTCATTCATGATGACTGGTATAAGGTGGAAGACAAATTCATCTTCTACAAAGATGAGATATATTTTGTCCTCAAATCTAAGGTCAATGAAAAGCTTTTTAGAACTACAGATAGAAAACTAACTGGAGTCACTAAGAAATTAATTACAAAAACAGGGGAAGAAACTCACAAAGATCAAGCTGGCATGAAGACATGGTATCCATCTGACACCAATGTTGTATATGTGGACTAGCTCGCTGTTGAACAAGCAAGGTCAAACAAGACTGCAATGTCTTTATTAGGCATGATTAGCATATTTGAGGGCACAATGCAGAATATAATGCAGGGGGCTGAGGATAGTGGTTGATGTCTATATTCTAAACTAATTTTTTTTGTCCCTGAACCACTTTGGGAGGTGATTAGGAGAAAATTTTAGGGAAATTCTGTTGGAGGACGTTCTTGGAAAATTGGGGAGTGTTGTCACCTCGCTTACACACCTAGGTTAATGTGGGGAAAATCCTCAACCCCACAAGGTGTGGCCTTGGTGGCAAAGCTTAGAGAGGGGGTTGTCACCTAATCCCAACTCTCTTTGTTAAAGCTCTCTCCTAGTTAAGCTAAGGGGGGTCGTCCCTAAGAATGGTTAATAAGTGAAGGTTTGTTAAGGTAACAAGTTTCTAGGAGATAGTTAGTACATTGATTAGAATGTTCAGCATTCAATATTTGAAAGATAACTTGAAAGCAAATAAATGATAGCAAGTTAAAATAACCATGAGCATATAAGTATCAACAATGTAGATGAAAGCAAATGAATTTCAACAAGATGAATCCTGCAAGGAAATAATAGTTAGGCAAGTGCCAATACTTGCAAAAAATAATATGCTCAAAGTGAAATCACAATACTTGCATATAAAGTGTCTTTCAAGATACAATAAATTGCTAGAATGGGAAAGCTGCCAAACAAATGTTAGTTCAAGATATCAAATATGAGAAATAAAAATATAACTTTCAAAAGTAAATGGAACTTGCAATTATGAGGGAAATGCTCAAATAGAATGATAGAACATCAAACAACCATGAGAAAGTAAACTTCAAGATGACAAGCACATAAAATGGTATTGCAAGTGAAATAGAAAATTCTCATAAATCAACTTGATGAGATGATGCTAAAAAATAGTCTATATGAGAGGCAATTATCTTGGTTGATTTTAAATCTAAATGCCTAGCCTACGGTGAGAAATTTCCCTTTTAAATTCTTGCCATAAGGTAAAGATTGGGGTGAGTTTCAAGGAAGATGGGCTGAGGAGGCACTAGTCCTTCATTAACGATACCCTTCCCAGGATCCTTGCAATCCATGCATCTTCGTTCATATAAGGGCTCATCCACAGGAGAACTGCGAGGTCATGCGTTTTAACCTTACTTCATACCAAGTGAAAGAAAAATCAAAATAATTTATCCTAGAATGTACTGTGAGGTCATGCGTTTTAGCCTTACTTCGTACCAAGTGAAAGAAAAATCAAAATAATTTATCCTAGAATGTCTATTCAACCAAACTTATGCTTGGAGGTAGTTTTTTAGAGATGCAAGTTTAATTTAGTATGCAAGTGAAATGCCTAAATATGAGTGAAATGCTTCCAATGAGATATGTTGATGACAAAGTGCTTCAAATAGAGATACAATAATGATATTAACTTTGAAATGGTGCTCAAAAGAACATGTACCAACAACTCAATGGAAATGGAGATTAGCTCAATGATTTAAGATATCAACTCATAAGCTTAGAAATGAAAACGATGTGATACGAAAATTGGTGCGTGAAATCATAAGCTAACAAGTTGCTTGTAAATGGAATGAGCTAAAAAAAAGTACACAATTAGATTGCTCAAGATAAGTTGCAAGTAAATGGACTTGTAAAAAGTGCTCCAAAGATGTGCTCAAAAGTGAGATACAAAGTTTGCCAATAAACCAAGATGAGCATGAAATTTCAAAACAAGTATATAAAATTGCAACTGGATGACTTGAGATACAAATTAATGGTTAACACGAAACCATGAAAACATTAGCTTGCCAAATGAAATGAAAATGCTATGCCTTGCTTGTTGTGTATCGCAATAAATTAAGCAAATGGAAAATAAATAGCACAACACATGATACAAGTGAATGGATTGATGAGTGAGAAGAAGGGTTTCGTGGAGATCGCAGATCCGAGATCGACTCCAGAGATGGCCTCGGCTTTTTGCTTCCCCTGTTCCTTGAGTTATCCAGAGGTATTGCTGGCGTATGGAGGAGTCAGAGCCATCGCCGATCGCCCGCCACTGCAACACCCGGCTCAAGCGATTTCAGAACTAAAGGAACCCTCTGTACGCCAAGATCTGAAAAAGACTGCCGACTATCTCTGGGTCAAAACAAATGGTTCGAACGGCTATTCGACAGGCGGCCTACAGGCCATAGGTGCCAATGAAAACAAGCTGGGCAAGGAAGAGGTCTCCCGCAATAATGCAACCCGCAGGGAGGAAAATCATAGGCTATGTATAAGGTATGGAGAAATTTTTTTTTCTTTGAACAACTGACCGCTGATCTGTTCATATTTGGTACAGATCTGGCTTCCATTCTTCCATGGAGCCATGCATGGGAGTTACTCCCACCTCTCCGCGGCATCCTGATCCGTTCGAGCCCTGGACAAACAGATCCAGATATTTTTAGGGCAAATCGACCCTATTTTACACCGATCCAGGGGAATCCGCACAGATCGAGATCTGGGCTCATTAAACTAGATCCTCGCTTGGCAGATCGGTCCCGTTTGACAAATCGGACACATCGCCTGTCAGATCTGGACGCCCATCCTTCGATATGGGACATGCAGAAGCCACAGATCAAAAACTCAACATCAGATCCATCGAATACTAGAGTTGGAACTCTGGCAAGAGGATTCCAAGTATTCATAAAACTACCTGAAGGAAAATCGAAGTTTATTTGGGTGAAAGAATCGGATACTATTAAGAAAGTACAGGAAATCATCATGAAACAACTTGGATTCCCCATCAGATCTCAAAATCTGATACATGAAGGCAGAGCTCTACAAGATACAAAATATCTCTGGGAATACCAGATTAAACCCCTATCAACAATCATACTTAATCTGAGAATGAGAGGGGGAGCATCTGTCAATGGCAGGAACAATAACAGAGCTGAAGGGAGTGGTATAGGCGCAGGGAAAAAACCAAGTAACACATCCTTCAAAGACATCCTACAAGGGAAAAACAAAGAAGGGACAGCACCAAATCAAACAGGGTTGGGGGCCAGGCCATATATTGTGGATCAGCTGGATCATACCCCTGTATATAACATAGACACACCAGAAACAGAGGATTACTGTAATATTTATGAAAGGCAAGCAATAATATGCAGATTTAACAGCTTTTGGCCCAAACCAGTGGATTTATTCCACTGGATTTTCACGAACTGGACCTTGCAATGCGAAATACATCTATGTTGCAAAGGATTTTTTATAGTAAATTTCCTATCAGCAGCTGACAGGGACTCAGTTTTGCAGGAAGGGCCTTGGTTTTGGGGATCTACAGGACTATTCATCACACCCTGGTTTCCAGAATTTGACGCAAACACAATGGTTGTTACCAAAATGCCAGTTTGGGTGCGACTACACAACCTCCCAATACATCTCTGGACTGATCAAGTACTAGCTGGAATTGGAAATACCATCGGACGCTACATCAAATGGGACAGGCAGCGATTGGAGGAAAGAATATACACATATGCTCAGATATGTGTGGAAGTAGATCTCAGCAAAGGGCTGCCAGACCAGATTCAGCTGAAGCATAGACAGAGGAGCTGGACTCAAGGTTTAGACTATGAAAACACTGCCTTCAGATGTCGAATATGTAGACAAACAGGTCACCTGCAAAACACATGTCCAGCAGCCAAAAAAGACAATCGAAGAAAGAAGAAAACAGAAAAACAAGTGAAGGGATGGCAATTTCCCACACCTGAACCAGATGACGAGGAGGAGGAAGAGATGGAGTGTACAAACCCCAAACAGCCCAGCCAGATGAACAAAGAATCAACAGTGGAAGACAAAATATCACAGGAACAATTAGAAACAACACAAGCAATTACAATAGTTTCTATGGACATAGGCAACAACAAATGACATCATATATCAGATTCGTCGGACTCTGATAAAGAAATTCCACAACCTGGGGATGAAACTGCTCTTGCACTGATAAGTCCAGCAGAGCCACAAGGGGTTTGGAAAAAAGTTGAGAAGAAAAAGGGGCGAAAACTATGATTTTCCCCCCACATGAACATTATCATTTTTTGCATGCATGACATTTCCTTGCTATTTGTACACCCTGTGTGGTGTTGACAGTTTACTGCATCTTTTAAAGCACCATATTTGACATACAGCATATGCCGACAGGCATCTACAACATGTAATTTTTCAATATTAATGAAAGGTTGCGATTTTTCCAGTGGAAAAAAGTGAATGGATTGACAAGTTTGATTGCAAAATAGCAAAATGTGAGTGCTATGTGTTAAGGCTATGAGTTAAACATGCACAACTAGATTAGATCATTGAATGAGGAAATGCATGCAAGTAAATTAGTTGAACAAATTAAAAACTAAACTAAAGAAAGTGATATACCATGGGAAGGCTTCCCAAGCTCCCTCAAGAAAACTTAGTTATTTTATTAAAAGTTACAAGAAATGAGAACCATTCAAAGGCCTCAAATAACTCAACTATGATCTTTACAATAGTTGTTGCTCATTTCAACTATGATCTTTACAATAGTTGTTGCTCTCAAACACTAGATCTCCTCCTTGAAAAGCAAAACCAATGGCCAATGTTGAAGAATGTAACTAGTGTCGGTCTTTATAATTATATTTGAGTCATGATGTAATTCAATTGTCAAAAGAAAGAAAGAAAAAAATATTATTAAAGAAATTGACTTATTAAATCATGGGTTTCATGCTTGGGTCAATTGTTTTTAGGTCAAAGTCTCCATTGAAGGTTTCTAGGGTTTATGTCAAGTATCCCTATCCATTTCATAATGTAAAAGACCCTTCTTGGGCTCTATTTGTCAAAAAAAAAAAAAAATTAATGTAAATTAGGTCTTCTAGGCCTCTTCCACCAAGTCGGCCTAACTGAGGGGCAAAAACTCCTATATAAAGGCAACAATTGACCTCATTTGGAGCACTCTCTCATCAAGTTCTACCTGAAACTTATGGGGCCAGAAAAAGTGCAAAATTCAAGGGAAGAAGAGGAAAAGGGCTAGTGAAGGAGAAGGAGGTATCTATCAAGCACAATAAATCAAAATTCTCTCTCTCTCTCTCACGTGTGAAGCTGCTGGAGGGGTCGAAACACAGTATTGAAGTTGGGCCGAAATTCTAGGTTGTTGTTGGATAAGAAGAGACTATTGAAGGCTGTTGAATTATATTGAATGACCGACTTGGTGGAGGAGGAAGGTCTTTGGGTTTAGGGTCTTGGTCTATCTCAACTTGAATTTTCTACTGGAAGAGTTTGATTGGGTTTTCCCCTATGTAGGGGTTTTAGCCCTGGCAGAGTGCCTACCTCTGGTGTCTTTGATCTTTATGTTTTGATTTTGATAATTTCTTGATGAAACAAAGATAAAATAACATAAGAAATTTAATAAGAACTCAAAGATATCACAAGTAAGTATCAACAAAAGAAAATCTTTTTAACTTTCTGATTTTCTAACATGGTATCAGAGCTAAGGTGAAGAAGAAGGGAAAAGGTAGACCGAAGATCTATTAAAGAAAAGGGGATCAAACAAAGGTCATTAAGGAAAAAGATTATATAAGAAGAGAAGTCTATTGTCTACGGGAACTATTTCAACTTCAATGAAGGGAGAAAACAAACTAGAAGTAGCCTCCAACTATAGGGCATGGAAAAATAGGATAGATCTTATCCTCGAAAAGCACAAAGTTTTGAATCTTGTTCAAGGAAAAGTCAAGAAGCCTACTGATGAAGCAGAGAAAGATAAGTTCAGAGAAACCAAAATCTTGGCCATGAACCTAATAGTGGATGGAGTAAAGGACAACCTAATTCCATACATATCCAACATAGATTCTGCTCAAGAAATGTATGAGGCTCTCCCCAAATTATCCACCGTCAAGAACATTGGTCAAAGAGAAAGTCTCAAGAATGAATTAAGAACTATTAAGATGACGAAAGATGAACTGTATCATCCTACTTTATAAGGATGTCTAGAATTAGAGATGAACTCCAAGAAATAGATGAAGTTGTACCAAAAAAAGAGCTTGTAATTATTGCTCTTCTAGGACTACCAAAATCTTGGAGTGCTTTTGCATAAGGAATTAACAGTTGGAAGGATACTCCAACATTTGAACAAATGTGGAATGCATGCAGTCAAGAAGAAGCCTGAATATCATTAGTAAACAACAAGAAGGAAGATGAAGAAGAAAATACCTCTAATGCCTATTTTTCTCATCACAAGAAAAAGGGAACCTTCAAGAAGTTCAAAGGACCAAAGAAGAAAGTTGACCTATCCAAAATTGAATGTTACAACTATCATAAGATGGGTCATTACAAGAATCAATGTCCTAAGAATCCAAGGAATAAGAAGAGAGATAGGGAACAAGCAAATATTACCGATGAAGCTCCACCTAAGAAGAACAAGACTAAGGAATCGGAAGTCAAGGACTTATACTACTAAGTCCTCTCCTACATATCCTTCTTAGTCTTGTATTGTTTTCCTTTATGTTTTAATTTCTAGAGTTTGTAGGTCTAATATGTCTTGTTAGAACATTTTTGAATTATTTTGATATGTTGTAGGTATCCCTCAAAAATATTGTTCCTTGTTTTCTCTTGTATGTTTGGTTTCCCTCTCATATCAAAATTTGTTTGTATTGTATGCTAATAACCTTTTTCTTTATATTATCCTTGGTTAGGAAAGCATGTTGAATGCTCAAAGATTATGGAGTAGACTTCAAAGGATAAACTTGAAGCATGGAAGAAGTTTTGTTGCAAAGGAAGCCCTTCAAGAATTGATGTCCTACAAGGTTTGTTAAAGAACAATTCAAGGAATGTCTTAAAATACAAGTTGTGTTACGAAGTTCTCTTCATAGAAAAGGTATGTTCATTCTCTTTTAAAATTTGCTTTACATTACTGACATCGCTATGCCTAAGGTTTTGAATCTTAAAGATTCTTGTTAGGGCGATTAATCATTAGATTAAATCTACCCTCGTCATTCTATCATTTTGATCATTCTTGTGAAACCCTAACCCTTAGGGTTCACTATAAAACCCTAGCCTCTTTTTGCTAAGGGAATGTCATTATTAAATAATGAAACCCTAATCTACTTAGGATTGTTGATAAAATCTAGAAATCCTCTTCTTTTGATATTTAGGGTTTTGGTACTATATAAACCCTAGTTCTTCAGGGTTTGCTGTTAATATATATGTTATGTATTGAAACCCTAGTTCTTTAGGGTTTGTTGTTAATATATACATTATGTATTGAAACCCTAGATCTTTATGGTTTGGTGAATTAGGGTTTATGAACAAAACCGCTCTAATATGTATAGTAAGATCCTAGGAATGAAACCCTAGGTTTATATTCGTCCAATCGAAACACTAGCCTGGAGAAAATTGTTGTATTATCTAACTTCGATGTATTGGTACTTGTATTGATGTGAAATGCCAAGACATGATTATGAAATCCTAGATATGTATATGCGAGTATGCTAACTTAATTGTTGTATTAGTTTGTGAAATATAGGGTTTGTAAAAACACCCTAGTAAAGATTGTTATTCTAGGGCATGATGATATTGTTTTCAATTATGATTTAGCTTTGATGATAAAATTTATGGTTTGCAACAAACCCTAGTAGAGTGTGACATGTAAATTCTGAAAATTGTTGAAACCTTAGATGTATAATGATTGGATTATTACTTGATTTAATGATATCTAAGGCCATGTGTCTTGAAAGATAGTCTAGGACAAAACCCTAGCAAGAGGTTGAAGTCTAGTATGTAAAAAGACGTGTCTCTTGCTAATTATGAACCTAACTAGGTTTAGGTGTTTGATGTCTAAAGTCTAAATGCTTCCATTATAGTAACATGATTTTGATATAGTTAACTTCATGCTTCTGTATGTTTGTATTTGGTTGTACTTGCTATTAAAGTTTTGCAGGTATATGATCTTCATGATGATGAAGATGTTCGTAATAAGCATGATGATAGAAGTTATATGAATGATGATGATCAAGATGACCTTGATGTCATAAGAAATAATGAATCCATGAAAGGTTCTCTGATGTTATAGAAGAAGGAAGTGGTTGATCTCCTTAAGTTAAGAGAGAGCCTGGATAGAAGGAAGGGTATATCTCCCCAATTGAGAGGGAGGGCATATTATGACAGTGAATACCTTGAAGTAAGAAAAAGTATTATAGATGAATGTTCATGTTTCATGAAGTTGGAAACAAAAGACTTGAGAAGATCTGAGGATGTATTTGGTGTTGCTGAAGAAATGAAAGAAGAAGAAGAAAGTTTCTGAAAAATTATATATGGATAACTTGATGATGAAATTAACATCAAAATGATTAAGGACCCTGAAAGTTTGTGTTTACTTATGTTTGAAAGTGTATTGCTTATTGGGGTTGTGATTGTGTAGGATCTCTTCGTAAAAAGGTTAAACACTCTAAAAGCATGCTTGGACAAATGGATATATCTAATTTAGTTGATATGGAGAGATGAAGCATCTTATGGAAAGATGCTTGGGAGGGCATCTGGTTGGCCTATGTGTTGATTTCTAAATCCCCAAGAGGGAGGGTGGCATTGGTCATGGAGCTCCGACCTTGGATACACACTTAGATCCCTGGGTTGGTGGTATAGCTTAAACAACTGATGGTACCTAGAGTGGCTAAATCTTGAGTCCCCTTAGTCCCACCCTAATAGAATACCCTGGTTAGGTATCTAGTCAGCAACACTGAGTTTATTGCTGATTTGGGTTGTGATTGTGCAGGATCTCTCCATAAAAAGGTTGAACACTCTGAAAGCATGCTTGGACAAATGGATATATCTAACTTAGTTGATAGGGAGAGATGAAGCATCATATGGCAAGATGCTTGGGAGGAGATCTGGCCGGCCTATGTGTTGATGTCTAGATCCCCAAGAGGGAGGGTGGCCTTGGTCATGAAGCTCCGACCTTGGATACGCACTTAGATCCCTGGGTTGGTGGTAGAGCTTAAACAACTGATGGTACCTAGAGTGGCTAAAACTTGAGTCCCCTTAGCCCCACCCAGATAGAATACCGTGGTTAGGTATCTAGTCAACAACACTGAGTGTGCTATGACTCTTCATAGAGCATATCATTTTGAGATCTTCCATGTACTTGTGTATATATGTAATTATGAATACCTCACGAGTTAAGAGGGAGTGTTGAAAAATGTAACTAGTGTCGGTCTTCATAATTATATTCGAGTCATGATGTAATGTAATTGTCAAAAGAATGAAAACATAATTTTATTGTCAAAGAAATTTTATTATTAAATCATGGTTTCATGCTTGGGTCAATTATTTTTAGGTCAAAGCCTCCATTGAAGGCTTCTAGGGTTTATGTCAAGTATCCTTGTCCATGTCATAATGTAAAAGACCCTTCTTGGGCTCTATTTGTCAAGAAGGAAATTTATTTTTAATGTAAATTAGGTCTTCTAGGCCTCCACCAACAAGTTGGCCTAATTAAGGGGCATAAAATCCTATATAAAGGCAGTAATTCAACCTCATTTGGAGCTTCTCTTATCAAGTTCGATCTGAAACTTCTAAGGCCATAAAAAGTGCGAAATTCAAGGGAAGAAGAGGAAAAGGGCTAGCGAAGGAGGTGGTTTTTATCAAGCACAAGAAGTCAAAATTCTCTCTCTCTCTCTCTCTCTCTCTCTCTCTCTCTCTCGCTCACTCTCTCATGTGTGAAGCTGTTGAGCTACTGAAGGGGCCGAAATTCTAGGTTGTTGTTGGGTTATAGTTGTTGGACAAGAAGAGACTATTGAAGGTTGTTGAATTATTGAAAGAGTGACTTGGTGGAGGAGAAAGGTCTTTGGGTCTAGGGTCTTGGTCTATCTCAACTTGAATTTGCTAGTGAAAGAGTTTAACTGGGTTTTCCCTTATATGGGGGTTTTAGCCCTGTCAGAGTGCCTACATCTGGTGTCCTCGATCTTTGTGTTTTGATTTTGATAATTTCTTGTTGAAACAAAGGTAAAAGAAGAACATAAGAAAGTTAATAAGAACTCAAAGATATCACAAGTAAGTGTCAAAAGAAGAAAATATTTCTGAATTTATGATTTTATTACAAATAGGTTTTCTAATATGAAAATTTTAAAAGGATTGTTTACATCCAAAAATCAACGTCAAGAGGAGTGGAGATATGCTTAGGTGGAGAGAGGTTATGCCTCTTTAATCCACGGTCTTGATAAGAAGAATAGGCTGCCTCAAAAGACCCCATGACCTAGTTGAAAAATCGACATGCTATCAAATAGAAAATAACAATCGACATGCTCTCAAATAGAAAATACAATCAATATAAGCATAAGTGTTTGAGATAAATAATTTAAATGAGATAGACTTAACTACAAGCCAAAGCCAAGGAGCCTGCAAACACAAATTGAATGATGAGACTTTAGGAGAGAACAAATGTGGGTTCTTCCATGTGCATGCTCAAGAGTGGGGTGATTCCTCCAGGAATGTCCCCTCACACTCGAGGCTTGATCCAAAAAAAATCTTTCTACAAAACTTCAAATAAACTTGTTAGATCCACATGGGTTTGGAAACTACAATGATAAAAAATCTTAGAGATTTATATGAAAATCAACTAAAACATTCCCTATCTAGAATAGATCTCTAAAACCAAATGCTAGTGTAAGCTAACTCTACACTAACAAATCTCTAGTAAGCATATGAAAATAATGAACACATTATTGCAAGTAGAAAGTTGAAGCCCAACGATCAAGAATTATACCATGCTGAAGAAGAACAACACCTCATAAGTGAACCCCAAAGTCTTTTATTGCATTGAAAGTATGATTACACAAAAGAGCAGAGCTTCCCCAAGCACAAGAGCTCGTATCAAGGTACAACAATAGGAGCCCAATGGCTCAATTTATAGAGAAATGGGAGAACATCCCAATGTAAAATCCCAATTCCAAGTGGAGAATGGTGGAAGTCACAAGAAAAATTCGAATTCGCCAAGTGTGGCTCCAATGCTAAGTGTAAAAATTGATTTCTGGCAAGTGGACAACATTTTCTTGAGCTGGACAAAACACCCATGTACCAAATTCGTTTTCCCTATTGTCGATGCCAAGTGTGATGAATGGTGGGTAAGATGGGCAGTAAACTCCATGAAAGTATCAACCCCAAACCATGGAGAGACGCCTTTACAAGTCGAATCCTCAATCTAATGTGTGTTTTTGCTGAACTAAAGTGCATTGAGGCTGCCAACTTGTGGTTAACTGTCGTGCTTAAATGCTGCCCTCAAGAGCTGCATACAAGTGTGGATGACAGTGGACTATAGTGGAGACAATACTCCACAATTATCTCATCAAAGATTTAATCAAATGTTTATCAAATATTTCCACTCATGCATTGACCCTTCTTGGACATTCGAATTGGCAAATCTATTGCACAACATTAATTTCCCATGTGACTTTATTCCTTGTGCCATGTGGGTGCCCACTTAACCTCCAAATTGACTTTTGACATCCCAAGTAATTTCCACCTCAATTGGCATGTGGGTGTATTTATTTTTCTCCATTCATTTATTTTCTAGGCTATTTATTGCCACATTTTCCCCTAGAGATAGGAAAAAGTGGGTTTTGGGGGTTCAAAGTGATTTTTCACCCCTCAAAGTGTGTCCTAGTAGAAAGTTGAGTAGTGGTCCAATTTTCTCTACTCATACCCCCCTACAAATTCTCTAGACATCACTTATTACAATTTTCATAAACAATTTATAAAAAATCCTTCTTTGCGAGAAATTTAATAATTTAAAAAATGGTTCCTAGACCTAATCAAATTCCGCGGAACTTTACGAGTAATATAATATGGTAATATACATTGACTCTAGAAACTAGGACTCACTTAAGGCCTCACTATCAAGCCACACTCCAACTTTGGGGTTTTGATTGGGAGAAAACACTCAATTAATTATTAAGCGCTGAAAAGCACAAATAATTAACCAAGTAAAAAAAAATCCCTAGAGTGAACACACTTGATAAAAAAGTCCTAAACTACCTAGGCCTGTTACATGACTCTATTTCATCATACTAGCATCACTTTACAATATCCCCATAGGGCTTTCGGAATCTGAGTACAATGAAGAAGAAGAGAGAGAAGAAAGAGGTTAAAAGCTTTGATGATATATGAGCTCTATAGGTGTAAGAATTCTTTAACATATCCTTGGGCATGGAGTCTTTAAGTGTACTTCAATGATCAACATGGAGCAAGGTGGAAGTCTAATATGAATTGACTGCTACAAAATAGGGAGAATGGTACAACCTGTACATTGACGTATGCTCTGAGGGAGGAATCGACTAGATTGTATATTGCCAACATAAATTCAGCAGATTGGAACCTATGAAATTTGTGCCTCATGGTGTTGAAAAATGTGTAACTAGGTTCAGTCTTCATAAATATGAAATGTACTTTTGATTCTTCTATATTGTAAAATGAAAGAAAAATTATTATTGTTATTTTTGAAGCATGGGTTTCATGCTCAAGGTCTTTTATTTTAGAGGTCAAGCACCCATCGAGTGCTTCTAGGGTTTGTCTTAAGTCAAGAAGTCAAAAGAGTCATTTTCATATGTTGAAGACCCCATCAGGAACATTGTAGCTTGTAAAAAGAATTATTTTTTGTGTTTAAAAGCGTCAAAATACCCTTCAAGCCCAGGTCAACTTGCTAGCTAATAAGTCGGCCTAATTTGAGGTACTTTGTCCACCTTGGAAGCCTATATTAGGAGGGAACTCAACGTCCGATGGACACAACTAATTCTCTCAATTAAGCAAAGGAGAAGAAGAAAGAGGCTAGTGAAGGAAGAAGAAGGACGAAGATCAAGTGATGGGTAATTTCTCTCTCTCTCTTCACACATGCAAAGGAAGGAGACTAGGGTTTCTGTTGTTGGGTTAGGGTTTTGTTGTTGCAGGATTGAAATTGGAGAAAGTGCAGAAAGAAGGTCGAAGGAAGGCTTAAGGCCATCCTCAAGCCCTAGAAGAAGGAGAAAGTCAAGCAAAGGTCTCAAGAAATCTTGGAAGCCTGAAATAAGGTCACACGTGTGGAAGCAGCAATAACAGCTATTGCTGCAAGGGTCGAAAATTTCAAACCTATAGTAGAGGCTGAAATTTTGTTGTTGGGGGTTGAAATTGTGCTACTGGAAGAGATTTGACTGGGTTTGACTTGGACAAGGGAAGCACATCATCAAGAAGGTCGAATTTGGTCTTGGAGAAGTATTGGTCTTGGTCTAGAGGTCTTGGAATTTTTCAATTGAAGAATCTATAAGAAGAGGAGATTTGTGGGTTTTCCTCTCAAGTGGAGAGGTTTTGGCCCTAGCTTGCAGCCTATATCCTGTGTTCTTTTGTATTGTTGATCTTCTTGTTTTGGTAACTGTTTGATGATAAGAATAACATAGTAACACAAAAAGAAGCTAATAAGTAAGAAAAAGTAAAAGGACATCATAAGCTATTATCAAGCTAAAGATAAATCATCCTAACAATTGCTCTATAGATTTCTCAACATGGTATTAGAGCTAAGGTTGGCGAAGGGCATGAGGAAGATCACTACTCCATTGAAGAAGTTTCAAAAGAAGTGTTCTATTGTAGAAAGCCATCTCAAGAAGGGAATAAAGGCAATGTGGAATCTCCTATTTATCAAGAATGATATGAACAAGACATCTACAACGGACAAATGACTATTCTCAACTTTTATTGGCACATTTGAAGATGAAAAGATTTGGGTGATTGACAATGGAGGATCAAGACATATGATTGGTAAGCACAGGAAATTAAAGACCTTATCAAGAGGGAAATCTTCTTACTCTGTTGAGCTTGGTGACAAGAAGACTGTAAGAAGAATTGGATCAACCTCACTGGAGCTAGAGAATGGAGGAAATATTCATCTCAGCAACATCATGTTTGTTCAAGGTTTGCAAAAGAATCTACTTTCGATTTCATGTCTAGTATGTGATAAAAACAGTAGCATTGAAAATGCAAAGGTGATTGGAATTCGTGAAGGAAGACTCCAAAGATTGTTGACTCCTCTCTCTCAAGATTTCGTTCACATTGAAGTAAGCCCATGTGAACTTTGGCATAGAAGGTTTGGTCACCTTCACTACAAAATCTTACCAACAATAAATTCAATGGTGAATGGCATCCCCGAAGTCAAGGAGTATCATCAAGGAGTATGCAAGGGATGTGCATTAGGAAAAAAGGTCAAAAGACCATTTGGAACCAGTGCTTCAAGGTCAAAATAAATTCTGGATCTCATTCATTCTGATGTCTGTGGTCCTACGTCTACAAAGTATCTTGGTGGTCATCTATATTATGTGACAGTCATTGCTAACCATTCAAGGAAAACTTGGGTTTATTTGCTGAAATCCAAGGATGAAGTATTCATCAAATTTCAAGAATTCAAAGTTGAAGTGGAGAACCTTACAGAAAGAAGAATAAAGATTCTAAGGTCTGATAATGGAGGAGAATATACTTCAAAGGAAATCATAGCTTTCTGTAAGGAGTCTGGGATTAAGAGGGAGTTGATAGTCCCATACAATCTCGAACAAAATGGAGTTGCAGAATGAAAGAATCGATCTATTGAAGAAAGTGTAAGAGCCATGTTACATGATCAAGATTTGCCAAAATTTCTGTGGGGTGAAGCAACAAAGACTACTGTATATATTCAAAATCAAAGTCCTCACAGATCACTAGACAACATGACTCCTGAAGAAGCATTCATTGGGAAGAAACCAAGCATAGACCATCTCCGAATATTTGGTTTTCCTGTCTATATTCACATACCGAAGGATAAGAGAAAGAAGTTGGATCCTACAAGCATGAAGGGAACATTTGTTGGCTATAGTAATACTTCAAAGGCATGTAGGATCTATATAAAGGAAGGGCATCAAATAGAATTCAGTCGAGATGTGATATTTGATGAAAGTATTGCATTTGAGAAATCAAAAGGCCTCCCGATGGACTCTCATGACAAAGAACTTCTTATATTTGAAGAGGAAGGTACCAGGGAGGAAGAAGATTCAAATCATGAAGATAAAGGTCCCAGTGAACCCGTGCAACCTGTGGTCATCCTTGAAAATAGAAAGAGACCTAATTGGTTGAAATCTACTCTTTTAGATGCAGAGGGACATGGAGCAACCAAAGGCACATTTAGGGAAAGTAAGAAGCCCAAAAGATATTCTAGGTATGCAGCCTATATGACAAAGCTAATAGAAACAAAACCATCCACCTTTGAAGAGGTTGTCAAACATCAAGAATGAAAAGATGCCATGAATGAAGAGTATCAATCAATAATGAAAAATGGAGTTTGGGAGATCGTACCTAGGCCTGAAGATAAATTTGTGGTAACTTCCAAGTGGCTCTACAAGATTAAACATGCAACAGATGGAAGTATTGATAAATATAAGGCAAGATTTGTGGCTAGGGGCTTCTCTCAACATGAAGGAATCGATTATGAAGAGACATTTGCACCTACAATAATGTATACAACTATACGTTCATTGATCTCTTTGGCAGCATCGATGGAATGGAACTATTGATGAAGAAGTTTATATAAAGCAACCTTTGGGATTTGAAGTCAAAGATAGAGAGACTTATGTTTGTAGGTTGAAGAAGGAATTGTATGGCCTCAAGCAATCACCAAGGGCATGGTATGCAAGGATGGATGCATACCTACAAAGATTGGACTTCACGAAGTTTTTTTTTGATCTGAATCTCTATATCAAGGTTGTGAAGGATGATCCCGTAATAATTCTTCTATATGTGGATGATCTTCTCATGACAGGTGTGGAAGGTCAAATCCAAGAATGCAAGAAGCAACTGGTAGCAGAATTCGACATAAAGTATCTAGGGTTGATGCACTATTATTTGGGACTAGAAGCTTGGCAGGGACTTGATGAGATTTATCTAGGTCAAGGAAAGTATGTGTTCGAGATGCTGAAGAGGTTTGACATGATAGATTGCAAACCAATGACAACTCCCATGATCACAAACTTGAAGAGGCTAAGAAGTTCTGAGTCAAGCCCTGTGGATCCAACCAAGTATAGACAATTGATTAGCTCGCTGATGTACCTGGTGAATACTTGACCAAACATATGTTTTGTAGTGAATATTCTCAATCAGTTCTATGTAGAGCCCAAGCATGATCATTGGATAGCAACCAAGCATATACTGAGATATCTGCAAGGAACAATCCACTACTGCCTGAATTATGATAAGAGGAATGGTGTCCACTTGATTGGATATACATATTTCGATTGGGGAGGCAGTGAGCAGGATGGAAGAAGCACTATTGGAGGATGCTTTAGTTTGGGATCCTCCATGATCCCTTGGATGAGTAGAAAGCAATAATCGATTGCTTTAAGTAGTGTTGAGGCTGAATATATGGCGGCCTGTGAAGCAAGCAGAGAAGTTGTCTGGTTGAGGAAATTGTTGTCTGACTTGTTTGAAGGACCAATGGACCCTACAATGATACATTGTGACAACACCAGCGATATAAGGTTGTCAGAAGACCCAGTGTTTCATGGAAAGACAAAGCACATAAATAAAAATCATCACTACATTCTAAAGCTATTGCAAGATGGAGTGTTGTAGCTACGGTATATCTCCACTGATGAACAGGTAGCTGACATTTTGAAAAATCTCTTCCTAATAAGAAGCTTGTGTATTTGATATACAAGCTTGGACTAGTTGATATATCCTCCCTAGTTGAGAGGGAGAGATAGACACATCATTCTTGTCTTCAATTTGGGAAGAAAGAATGGAGGATTGGGTAAGCATCTGGCATCCGATACTCTTTGAGGATGAGGTAGGGCATCCAAGATAAGAGTAGTCGTAAAGGACCGATATTCTTTGAGGACTAGGAATCTAAGATAAGAATAGTTCTGGAAGGACATACCTTGTGAACACCCAAGTGGAGTATGTGCCTTGAGAGACAATGATGATGGTGTCTATTATTCATTGGTCTCGCCATCATTGTGCTCTGATCTTGTGGAGAGATAGAGGTGTTAGTTAAGGCCTTGCTATGTGACAATGCTATATGATATGATGCTAAACAGATGGGTTACCAATCTGACTCCTATGATATCTCTTTTGATTGATAATGTCCATGTACCATTTATGAATACCTCCATAGTTAAGAGGGAGTGTTTAAAAATGTGTAACTAGGTTCGGTCTACATAAATATGAAATGTGCTATTGATTCTTGTATATTGTGAAAGAAAAAATATTATTGTTATTTTTTAAGCATGGGTTTCATGCTCAAGTTCTTTTATTTTAGAGGTCAAGCATCCATTGAGTGCTTCTGGGGTTTGTCCTAGGTCAAGCAATCAAAAGAGATTGGCATATGTTGAAGACCACATCAGACACATTGTAACTTGTAAAAAGAATTATGTTTGTGTTTAAAAGTGTCAAAATACCCTCCAAGACCAAGTCATCCTGCCAGCTAAGAAGTCGGCCTAATTTGAGGTACTTCGTCCACCTTGGAAGCCTATATATAGGAGGGAACTCAACCTCCTATGGACACAATTCATTCTCTCATCAAGTAAGCAAAGGAGAAGAAGAAAGAGGCTAGCGAAGGAAGAAGAAGGACGAAGATCAAGTGATTGGGTAATTTCTCTCTCTCTCTTCACATGTGCGAAGGAAGGAGACTAGGGTTTCTACTGATGGGTTATGGTTTTGCTGTTACGAGAACGAACTTGGAGAAAGTGTAGAAATAAGGTTGAAGGAAGGCTCATTAGGTCATCCTCAAGCCCTAGAAGAAGGAGAAAGTCAAGTGAAGGTCTCAAGAAGTCTTGGAAGCCTGAAATAAGCTCACACGTGTGGAAGCAACTGTTGCTGGGAGGGCTGAAAATTTCAGACCTACAGTAGAGGCTGAAATTTTGTTGCTGGGGGTCGAAGTTGTGCTACTGGAAGAGATTTGACTGGTTTTGAATTGGACAAAGGAAGCACATCATCAAGAAGTCAAACTTGGTCTTGGAGAGGTATTGGCCTTGGTCTAGACATCTTAGAATTCATCAATTGAATAATCTATAAGAAGAGAATAGATATGTGGGTTTTTCTCTCAAGTAGAGAGGTTTTTTCCCTGGCTTGCGACCTATATCCTGTGTTCTTGTGTACTGTTGATCTTCTTGTTTTGGTAACTATTTGATGATAATAATAACATAATAATACAAGAAGCTAATAAGTAAGAAAAAGTAAAAAGACATCACAGCAGTTATCAAGATAAAGAGAACTCATCCTAGCTATTGCTCTATAGATTTCTCAACACATGGAAGTATAGAAATTGAAGCATACAAGGGTCACCATTTCCAAGTAACTAAGAAAGACATGGTGCAGGTAGTAGAGTGCAACCTCTAATGAATGAAATAATATCTTGCTGTGCTGGTATGTTCAGAATAGTAATTGTGAAGTTTGACGGAAATATTTCATGTTCAAGAGTTGATGAGAAGAAGAGGCAACACTCGTATTTGTCATTGCTTGAGACAAGAATTGTCGGTAAGGGGGGACAATAATGTCCCTGAGGGATTAATTGTCACAAGGGATGAAGTAGCCTATTGATCCTCGTAGGATTTAGTCCTCGATAAAGGGGAAAACCACAAAATACCCAATGTTGGGTAAGTTTTGGGGCAGCGGGGGCAAAAAAAGCACAAGGTTGGGGCTTGGTCTGAATATCATTCAATTACTTAACGAGAAAACCCCTCATGAAAATCTATAAATACAAGAGGCCTAGAAGCACTTGAGGCATCATTGTATTGGATCATTTGTCTTTGCTTGTCTTTGAGCCCTAGGCTCTGAGGGTTTTAAGAACCCATCTCTCTTCTTGGACTAGTTTTATTGGAGGTGATCCCACCCTACATAGTCACTCTCCTTTATTTTTTCTATTGGTTTCTTTGTTTTGGAAACATGGTTTTAATTATCGGATGGTTTAGCGAATTAATTTTGGGAAGATTTGTGGCAAGGAAATACCTAACCCTATTGAAGCTCGATGAGTTCTTTGAGGTTCAGTTATTGGACAGGTTGAAATCTTCTTGAGTTTATTTATCACGGGTTTCTCTTCATGGAAAAATCAAGACGTCCTGAAGTAGGCTGCAGTCTCTAGAGGCTAACATAAAAAATCTAAGGAAAATTGAATCATATTCAATCTGAGTGTATCCCCTCTGAGATTTGTTCTGGACAGAGCGAAATTCTTCTAGCTAAATGAATTCATTTTGAGATCAATTCTAGACAGAGCTAGATTGTCAAATCTGAGCGAAGTCTTCCTGAGGGAAAATTATGGACAAAGCGAAGTTTCAGGACTGATGTTAATTAACTAGTTAGAATGAAGTCCCCTCTAAACAAAACCTTGCACAACCTTTGTTTAGTGAAGATAAAACTAAATTGAAGATGGCGAAGCAATTCTGGTGTTAAAGTCAATGGTCAAAGTGTGAACGAAGCATCTCTATGGTCACCGAGCTGAGCATGAGCATATGTCTAAACATTAGACAGTATTAGAAACAGGTCCGAGTCACTAGAGTTAATGCCATAGGTCTAGGATTGACGCTGAAGGAGTATTGAAGTAGTTAAGGGTTTGATCAACCACCTAGTCACTTGTTGATGTCCTGAAGAAGTGTGGTTGCATCCCTCAGCTTATATGGACTCTCAGTCAACCTTGTATCAGAGTATAGGTTTAGATCTGTAGCTAGCCAGGGTGCATTTGAATTATTAAATATGTTTGGTTAAAACCAAAATTGAATTTGGACAGGCTGCAATTGTGTTGACTGTTGGAATTGGGTTGTATCAAGTTGTTTAATGGTTGAATGGTAAAATTATAGTTTGAACTGAATGGCTTATTAAATAGCAGTGTTTGTTGGAAAATTTATCTACATTAGTTTTACAATACCATTGACAGAAAATAATGATGGAAACCATAGTTGCCTAAGAAACCCTAGAAAATTTCCCTAGATCACTACATTGTTGATGAACATTCATTGACTTGTCAAAGTAAGTTGCGATTGCTTAGGTGCCTTGGCAAGCACTACTTTGGCATGGATGAGGTAGCTTCATATGGATGGCAGTTTGATATGTTTCATTAGATAGTATCTTCATTGGGTTGCAAAGTTGCACAACCGACAATAGAGCCATGTGCATATGAGGTGTTTGATCTAGGAGGATGAGGATACTTGCAGATTTGAGTTGCGATGGTTTACTGTGGACTACGCCAAGTGTTCAACTGCAGTTCGGGAGTGTCCCTGAAAGGACACAAGTTCAGTTGGAACACTTTATGAGAGGGAAAACAAAGTGAGCCAAGGGAAGGTTGTGTAGGTTCAGAGGGAGTTTGTCTACAGAGGGGGAATCAACTGCCCATGGGAAGTCTAGCCTTCAGGTTCAAGCGAGGGAGTGGAGTCTTCTAGGCCATGCAAGGAAAGTCATAGGCCATGCAAGGAAAGTCATAGGCCATGCAAGGAAAGTCGTAGACCATACGAGGAAGTCATGGTGCACGCAAGGAAAAGTTGCGTCACATGCAAGGAAGTCATGGACGATGTAAGGAAATTCATGATCATGCAAGAAAAGTCGTGGCCATGTAAGGAAAATTCATGGTACATGCATGGAAGTCATGGCCATGCAAGGAAAAGTTATGGAGCTGGAGATTTCGAAGAACAAGGAAAGTCATGGTTTGGATGCCCATGCAAGATGCTCTGAAGCAAGAGACTTCTAGAAGCATGGTGTCTTTGAAGATCCAGGTCTTCTAGGAGAATTTGGTTGCAGACCAGATTCAGAGACAAGGCCACTTCTAGGTGGTGGTGGAAATACCTTCCTCACTAAGAGGGAGTGCTGAATTGGGTATCTTGGAAGGTATTTCCCATTGGGAAAGTCCTTGGGGCTTTTTATGGTTTATTGTTTGGGGTTTTGGACCCAAAGGAGTGGGCTTGGAACCTAAGGAAGGGCATTTAATAATCTAATTTAATTATGAGTTGGCTTAAGGGTCAAGTCAGCTCAGGTCGGCCAGCAAGGCCAAGAGACACAACCCTTGGGGTTTCACACCCATCCAAAAAGTATAAATACAAAGGCAAGTAGACATAAAGGAAAATCTTCTTACGTGGTGAGCAATAGGGCTAAAAGGACTTAGCCTCAGGTAGAAAAAGGAGCCACGGAAGATGAAAGCAAGGAAGTTGAGTTTCTATGGTTGAGTAGGGCTAGTTTTAAGGATTAAAGGAGGTTGCAACCAGGGAGAAAGCCACAATCCTAAACAAGCTAGTCATAGGCCTAAACAAGCTAACTGTAGCCAGATTGGAGGCCACAGGCAGGAGCAAGAAGCTGCAACTAGAAGAGGAGTGGTTGTAGGCTGCAGAGCCACAGCAGGGAGAACTCACTGCAATCCAAAAATGGGCAGCTCCAGGTGAACTGAAGCAGCTACAACAAAGGAGAATAGGTTGCATGCCTGTTGTGGCTGGTAAAGGGCTGTTGTAGCAGCTTGCAGGGGCAAAAATAGGCCCGTTAAGGGAAGCCGTAGGCGAAGAAAGGAAGTATGAGAGTTGTTAAGTGTGTTGAGGGCTACAGGGAGCTATCTAAAGGAGAAAAGTGTTGGCTGGAAGGAACAACAAGCCAATTGTGAAGGAAAAAAAGGAACAACAGAGGACCATGGGCTAAAGGAGTATGCCTAGTTATGTAATTTGTTGTTTGATAATTTAAGGAGGGCTTAGAGGACAAAGCCTCAGCCCTAGGGTTTAGGTCAAAGGATAGATTTGTATTTTGGCATTTGTACAAGGATATAAAGGGCCATTATCTCAGGTGCAGGAGGCCTGTGATTCACTGATTTTTTGTGCAAGTTGTTTTAAAGTTAGGCACTACTAGTGTGCTTATGTTTCTAGCTAAGGGCATAGACCAGACCTGGGGTGCGTGGATTTCTAACAAGAATCCGGTAAGTATAATGTATGGTGCTAATGATTTTAGGGCTACTAATGTTGGAAGTTGGCTACTGAAACACAGTTTTCGGGAAAGGCTTCTTAGATGCCCCATCATATTTGACAGTGACGATTGCAGTTAATACTCAAGTAACAATTCTATACGTAAAGAATGAACCAAAGTGTTTGAGATGGCTTATGCCAACAAGTGGCATCCCTAGACAATATATTTCTAGATTTTGTAGCAAAGAAACTAAACTTTTCTTTCTAGAGGTTCACACAGCTTCAAATGTTTTTGGAAATCTCATGGATGTAGGGAAGTTGTCATTATGTGGGGACGAAATTTTTGGAACCTGGTCATATTTGGGAGATAGATGGAATATGGGCTATTAATTATTGTTTCTGAAGTTCTAAGCATTAATATAGGAATATCGGTGAGAGGTAGTCATGTGTTGTACTGCAAAAGAACACTGGGAAACCTACGGTTGAACTTTTCTCAATATGATCACAAGGTGTGTAAATTGGAAGGAGTTAGTACATGGTGGAAACAGGTCATGTTTCAATTTCTTATCACATTTGCTGACCATGTAAGATTCTTTGATCATGTTATAGTTCCCATCTTCTCATGTCTGCAATCCAGATAATATAATTGGATTTGATCTGTTCTACTTTAACTTTGATCCACTTGGAGTTTGAGTGCTAGTCCTTCCGATATCTCTTTGGTTTAAAAAAGGTAGAGAGTTTTCTCTGGAGCAAAATGAAGAACTAATGACAGAGGTAACGAGAGAAGTTATAAATCAATGTTGGGATTTTTCAGAAAGAAAAAGGCATAGGTCCTGATGGGTGGACAATGGAGGTCTATTTGGGATTCTATGATCGATGGAGGAGGATCTATTAAAAGTAGTGGGGAGACTCTAAGGCATTGGGGAAGGTACTAGGTATTATCAATTCTATGTTTATTGCTCTAATCTCAAGGAAGGATAACCCTGGTTCCTTCAAGGACTTTGGGCCAATATCGTTGTGTAATTTAGTTTCCAAAATTATAGCAAAAAGGTTAAAAACTATGTTTTTGAATCCATTTATCAAGAACAGTTTATTAGTTTACATGACAGACAAAATTGTGATGCTATGGGGGTGGCACAAGATGGAATGCATACAACCAACATAGATCCATTTTAGGCATGGATCTAAGATGAGCCGAGAGGGATAAAAAAAATGTGTAATTTTTCATTATTTAAATTATATTTTTGAGTGCTATAGAGATTGCATAACTTAAACTTGTAAATCCAAAAAATATTTCTTGGATTTCGACAAAAAAACATATACCCAAAAAAAGATTAAGTTGTAAAATACTAAGGCCACTTCAAATGTTTTAACCATAAAACTTATTTTTTTCAATAGCTTTATATGATATACACATATTTTTTTAAAACAGTATATAAAATATTTTACATAACATGTGCATTGAGCCATTTTATCAACACATTAAAATGGTTTTTTTATTATTAATATATTTTTAAGAATACTTGAATATTAATTCATATTAAAATATTTTTTTGTTTGTTTGTCAAGTTGTCTGTGATCCTCCATGCTTGACCTATGGCTTGAGAAATTATGGCCTGGTGGCATCTAATCCGTCAAAGTCACCCAAGGATCGCACCCAGCCTGGGCCACACCAACCCTAAGTTGATTGGATTTATAGCATGTCTCCTCCCTCTAGCACGGGCTCAACAACCTCCGTGAGGTTTGATCTTAGTTCACCTTGCTAACGAGGCCCATTCTCAATCGGTTGTGTTAGTGGGACTTGACAATTCATATTAAAAGATTTTATTCATAACTGATATTGGATATTTTATTATATATAACATTAAAATATTTTCTTTTAACAATTTTTTCTATATATAGATATTACATGAAGTTTCAAATACCATGGGTTATCAAAATCTAGAACCCAACAATTGCGAATGGTAAATCTTCATATATACTTATATATAGAAACAAATGTTAAAAGAAAATATTTTATTGTATATAATAAATATCCAATGTGAGTTATGAACACAATATTTTAATATGAATTAATGTTGATATATACTCAAAAATATATTAATAAGAAAAAATCCATTTAATGTCGGTTGATCTATGTTGGTTATAGCCGACATTTCTTTTCTATTTAGAGAATATTTTAATTTTATTTTAAGAGGGACACGTGAACACGGACATACTTACACATCACCTTCACACTGTGCTGTAGAATGAGCCTCTCGGCCCAATTAAGATTAAGATCTTGCCTGCCATGGTTTTAAATTTGGATTTATCCAATGCACATGACAGGGTGATTTGGATCACTCTATAAGGCACTTTTGTTGCCCTATGAGTTTGTATCATGTTGGTAACTAGAGATAGCACAAAGAGAAAAGAACGCTATTAAAGGTGTAACTGACTTGAATACAATAGGCTATGGTAAGAGACGCTTAAAGAAATGAGGGAATTGAGCTTCTTCTTCTAGATCCATCACATTGAGCTCATCAACTCACCATGATAGAAGTGGTGGAAAGAAATTGATGTGAGATCCTGAATGCTCAATCATTATCCATTTATTTTGTACCTAAGGAAGAAATTGAATCAAAGTGAGGCATTGGGTTGTACTTAAGACCAATGCTCATCCATATAGGTACAAGTATTCAGATGGTGAATGGGATTATGGGTTCTTTGTCATCAATTTTATTTGTAATCCTGATTAATGGCTATATTTCCAGGCTTTTTTACTCCCACAAGGGGTCTTTGGCAGGGATGTACCATGTTTTCTTTCCTTTTTCTTTTACTAGTTGAAGGTTTAAGTGGGGTTGTGAATTAGCATACAAGAACTATAAGGGAATTAAAGTTGGTAGAATTTTAGTCTCATTTACTATTTGTGGATGATGTTATTTTGTTTGGCACTGATTTTGTAATAAATTCTGAGAAATATAAGGAGATCCTTGATGTTACTGTAGTGATAATGGAATAGAAGTGTCCATAAATCTACAATCTTGATTAATGGTATATCAGACGAGCAAGAAAGGAGGTTGCCCCAAATTTTACCTTGTAATGTATCTCCTTTTGTTAATGTGGTAAATTACTTGGGGTTCATGTTGATACTAAATGACCATAGATTCAAACACTTGAATTGGTTGTATGTCAAGAAAAAAAGAAAAAAAAAGGGGAGAGCCTCAAACTAGTGTTATAAATGATTATCTCAAGGAGGTAGGTTGACCCTGTTGAAATTGGTACTTGAATCTGTTCCTATTCATTGTCATTCACGTGCATATATGACCGAAGGCATGCCAAAAAAGTTGGGAAAAATTTGTTTCTATTTCTTGTGGTTAGGGAGAAAACAAAAAGAAGGCATCTCACTGATTAAATAGAGTAATATAGCTAAACCAAAAGAAACTGGGGCTTGGGGATGTAAGAAATTAAGAATATTCACTATTTCAGCCGAGCTCTAGCAACAAAGAACTCATGAAGGCTTTTAAATCTTGGAGGTTTATGGAACCAAGCAACGTTACAAAAATACATTGAACCTTTGTCCTTTGGAGACTAGAATAGATTTCCAGTGAATTATGTAGTTAAAGCTTCCATCTTTTGGAAGGCTCTTGTAAAAGCCTTTTCTAGAGTTGGAAACTTGCTAGCATGGAAATTAGGAAATGTCAGTAGAGTAAGAATAAGGGTGGTCCCTTGGGCTAGATGTGCTGGACAACATTGAGTATCAAAATCTTTGATGAACACCCTAAATATGTAGAGCATTCATCATTTGGACAATACAATAGATCCCGAACTTTCTTCAATTTGGTATGAGGGTTGGAAAAGTGCAAACACCTTAGGTAAACAAGGAGAGGAAGTTGATCAGTGGAGCCACCATGTGAAAAGACTCTGACAGAGAGCTACAAGGTTGAGAGATGAGGAAGATGAGCTAATTTGGTCCAAAAATAGCTCCTGAGGAAGATATATTGCACATTTATGTTATAAGGCACTTTTTTTAGAGGACCCAAGGGGATATGTGTGGTGGTGGAAGCCCATCTGCAAGATAAAGGCTCCATTTGAAACCAAAATTTTCCTATGGTCAACCCTCTAATTTTTTTTTGACTACGGAAATATATAAGAAAAGAGCATGGTAGGGTTTAGATAGATTTGTCCTGTCTAAAATAGATGATGAAAATTGACATCATCCAGCACTTACTGGTACACTGGGAATTCAAAAAAGAAGTGTCGTCGGGAACACTTCAACACTATCATTGATTGGAGGCCTAAGTTCTTGGCAAGGAATTTCTGTGGTAGAATTTTTGGAGAATTAGTACAAAATAAGGTAGTAAAATATCATAGGGCTTTCCCCAGATAGTCTCTCTTGGGCCCTTTCGCTTGCTAGGTGTGAAATGTTGTTTCATAACATGGATATTCCTCCACTTTATGTTATTCATCAAATAGATTTGCATATGCGGTGGTGTGGAAACCCAAACTAGAAAGGCTTCCAAGGTTAGTTGTAAATTGAAATATAGACAAATCCCTTGCACGTGATACTTTGCTTGAACTAGTCATCAATGCAAATTCCTATAATAAATGCTAGTAAACCATGATAAAATTTTCGAGGAGCCTGAATGACAATATGTAATTGGCATGCCACTAAGAAAATGCAATAAGGATTATTGGTTCATGGATTTGATCACTGCATTGCAGGGATTGCTTATATCTTGACAACAGATCATTGTAAAGTGATACAGGGAATGATGTGCTTGTAACATGTTGTACACTTGCACCATCTTTGAGATACAACAAACTTCTTGGTGTCATAGAAAGTTTAATGTGAGGACTCGCTGGATGAATTATGCAAAGAAACACTTTTGCTTGGCTTCTTTAAAATTTTAAGATGGTTTCTCCAGAAGAGTATAAACTTGAACCCCTGCAGATTTCAAATGCCAATTGACCTCAAGTCCATTGTAAACACAAAAGTATGCTACAAGTGTGTTTGGTATATCTTAATAATCATGTTGCTTTATACAACCATGATGCTGCCTATGCAAATTTGTCATCATAACCTGAGAGAGCAATAGAAATAGCATTCTTCGTCATATGTTCCATGGTGTTGGTTGGAAAAATAATAGAGTTATCTAGCTGTGTGGAGAAGGCAATGGGAATAAGTATTGTCAATGGCTACAAAGACATTCGAGGAAGCAGCCAAAGCTACAACAGTTCCTGCTACCCTATCTCATACAAAGTCCTTGACTTATCCATTGTGCTTGGGTTTTCCCAACGGCCATGTTCTGCAGTTGTCATATCCCGCCTAGGGGCATCCTTAACATTCACCGCTTCTCCAGGTACTTCAAGTTCATCTTCATAGTGCAGCGCTGCTTGTACTGTCCTGGTAACAATGAATGCCATGGGAAACCCATACATGACATTGTCCCCAACATAGTAGTAATCTCTTATTAAATCCACATTTGGATTTGTGCTTCCAAGTGAGCATAATCTATTGTCCACCTCCTTCTGTTGCTACTACTGGGCAATTTTCCTGAGTAATGAACTTCTAAAAATGAAATAGATATATGTGGAGCATATTTGTGGTCCCAACACAAATTGATGACCAACATATGGTAGATAGATTCTTGTATTCAGAGATGGAGTCCCTGGCCTTCATAAATAAACTATTGAGACTTGTTTGCCATACTTCTAGCTCTGTAATGTTTACTAGGAATAACTGAGCCTCTTTATGCTATAGTCACGAGGCCACTATATATCAGTTTAGAGCAACCTTTTTCCATCTCCTCTATATCTGACATAAGACAAGGAACATTTTTAGATAATCTACAAGCTCTTTCATGCTTATGATTTAGCAATCACGACAAAAAATCTAACAGAAATATGTTCTCCATATCTTTCTCATTTACATTCATTACTGCTTGTCTTTCAACCAATAAATCCTGAGCCTCATGATGAGTTTTGATTGAACAATTTCCTGAGCCTTCAAGTCCTGGACTGGGATCTGGATGCAACAACCAAAGGCAAAAGGCAACTTACTTTAGATATTCTGATTGAAAATGAGGAGAAAGAATCTGATGGTATGGATTTAACATAACACTCACCTGTGCTTTCCATGATGTAAATGTACAGAAAATATCGAAGAACAGGAACCCTAAACTGTATATGTGAGATGAGGATGAGCTTGACCTACTGTTAAGTTATTCAGGACTGGTATGCCGGTGCTCCAGTCAACAAGAAATCTTTTTTTGACTAATAATCATTGCCAATCAATACCATCATCCTACTTTGGTGTTGCTGGTTACTTTGGTCCATGCCGTGTTGACCCTCAAGGAATTCAATTACCAGAGTTTGATCCCATCCTTATTACCTTCCATTACAGAATCTGTAGAGTATTGTTCATAGCCTTAGTCAGTGTTTTGATCAACAGAGGAACTTCCAAGAAATCTTGAATTCCTTGAAAACTAGCATCCACTTAAATGTGGTGATGTTCAGACTATTGGTTATCAGTATCAGAAGGTCTTACTGGCTGATTTGGTAACTCACATCTATCACTTCCATTGATAAATACTATATGGATTCATGGAATGCTTCTTATTTTTATGGGTCTTTGAAGAGTGAACAACAAGAACCGGTTCCTGCTTTTCTTTTAACTCCACCTAAAAAATATTCTATTCAAGCATGTTCTCCTCTGTTTGGATCATCCTTTCCTAAACAGAGATCCTATATTTTTGTATGGCTTTTTTCAAGATATCATGCTTTCTTTGCCTAAAAAATGGGCTCATCTTTGTCCATTGCATCATCAAGGAGTCCATCTGCCTGAGCAAGTTAGTCCAATCCTTCACATGATTGGTCATCCCTTAACTTGGCGTCTAAGATTCTAATCTTGTGTCGCAGATCCTTGTTATTTTGCTTTGATATTTTATTCCTTCAAATGATGGATGAATGTAATGGTCTAAAGAGAAATGCACCTGTAGAATTTTGCTTCTTTTTGGCATTATGGATTTTCTTCAGAGTTTGCACAGCAATATTGAGCTGTTGAACTGTTGCAGTTGTCCCCTATTTTTCTATTTGTCTTTTTGGTGTTGCATCTTCATCACCCTCTGTCTGATTTTCTTGATCTTTCCTCCCCTTTGCTAGTTCTTGTGTTGCAATAGAACCTTTTGCTACTTGCTCCATGTCCTCCCCTGCTGGTTTTTGTGTTGTAGTCGTGTATTTTTCTTTTTGTGTTGCAGCAAGGTCCTCTTCCATGTCTTCCCATTGGAAGAAGTCCCAAAACAGTGGTTATTGTTTCTTTTTTTACTATAACTAGTGTTCTCGCTACTGTCATTCTGTCATTTTGCAGATTCAGGGAAAACTCAAGTGCAACATTTTCATTGAACCCTCACAGTGTCTTTGCCTACTCTATCCACTCTGCTGCTTGGAATATGGGCCAAGTGTGGTCGTAAGCTTGTAGCAGAAGGGTCTCAGAAGGTTCTTGACATATCAATGAACCACCCAAGATGTTGGTTGAATATCAAACAACTACCGGTTGCAATGCAAATGAACAATACATTGGTGGAAAATAGTTTCCAATTAAGGTAGTATAATCATGAGCAATGGTGAGTGTCATGTCATAGTATGTGACAACAGTGGGGTGATATTGTTAAAATTGGCAACTAGGGCCAAACTTCATGTGGGTCATCTTATTCATGGCTGATAATATGTTCATCATATTCCTCTTGTCAAGAGGTGTAGGATTGATCTAAAGATCATCCGATTCAGATAAGTATTCATGGAGATATGAATTTATTTTGATTATGGAATTATTATCAAGCCGACCTACAACTCATGTAGGCTCAGAAGCCCAACAATCACATCTATTCAAACATAATTAGTTGTGTATAAATACAAGAGGAATTTTCCTCATTTTCACTCACTCATCTCATCACATCTCTCTCTCTCTACTACGCAGAAAAGAGTCTCTTCTCTACTACGCAGAAAAGGGTCTCTCCCTCACACATGTGAAGCCGGAAGCTGCTGAAACTGAAGTTGCAACTGCAAAAGTGAAGTTTGACCTGAGTGGACCAAAAGATCTCCTCATCTAAACTACATTGTAGGTTCATCTGAACCTCCTCTGGAAGCCACAACTTTTGATGGTGGAATCAAGTCAATCTAACAAACGGTTTGCAAGATATCGACTACCCTAGTTTGAAGGAAGTTGCTGAAACTGAAGCTGCAACTGCAGAAGTGAATTTTGACCTACGTGGACCAAAATATCTCCTCATCTGAACTATGCTATAGGTTCATCTGAACCTCCTTTGAAAGCCGCAACTTTTGGTGGTGGAATCAAGTCAATCCGATGGATGGTTCGCAAGATATCGACTGCCATAGTTTGAAGGAAGTTGTTGAAACTGAAGCTTCAACTGCAGAAGTGAAGTTTGACCTATGTTGACCAAATGATATCCTCATCTAAACTGTGTTGTAGGTTCATCTGAACCGCCTCTAGAAGCCGCAACTTTTGGTGCTGGAATCAAGATGATCTGATGGTCGGTTTGTGAGATATTGTCTACCCTAGTTTGATGATGAAGCCGCTAATGCTGATGTTGCTGATCTAGGGTTTGCTACTGCTGATATAAATTAGATTTATTGTACTATTTCTCTCTGCTGAATTATTGAAGACAAAAGAAGATTTGATCAAAGGGTTTCCCCACACATTGTGGTGTTTGTCCTTGGCTAGCCACCACATCTTGTGTCTCTTGTCTTGGCTTGTTTTCTATCGATCGTTTAATGTTCTATCTGCACTTTACTTTATGTACGTGTGATTGCTAATATGTGGAATATAATAAGAAAAAGAAGTAAATTTTTATAAGCATAGAAAATGCAATAACCTAACATGGTATCAGAGCTGAGGTGAAGACAAATCCCGAGCAAGAGCAAGAGCAATCACCAAAGAGAAGATTGGCAAGGCTATCCTAAAAGAACTATGGGGTCCTCAACACTCTTCCCTGCCGAAGACAAGCTCTGTGAGAAAGCTGACTATCACGGATGGAAGATGTCTATCGATCTAAGCCTAGAAGATCAAGGAGTGCTGGACCATGTAAGAAGCAATATTGTTGAGCCTCCATCAAGTGCATCCGCTGCTGCTTGGAACAAATGGAAAAATGGAGAAGTCAAAACAAAGAAGATCATTCGGGACTCTATCGACAAGCACTTGGTGGCCTACATCTCTGAATTGGACACCTCCAAGGAAATCTACGATAGACTGGCGAGTTTATTTAAATTTAATGATGCAAATCAAGTTTTGTTTCTTAGAAATACACTGAGGGAAATCAAGAAGGGTAAAGATGAGAGTATGCAAGCATACTTCTTAAGAATCACTGAGATCAAGAACGATCTCCTATCTATTGGGGAGATTATTATTGACAGAGAAATGGCACTCACGAATATTGGAGGATTACCATCCGAATGGTACGTGTTCAGGACTACTCTTCTGAACTATAATATAATTCCTGGTTTCAAGGAATTAATGGCTAGATGCATTCAAGAAGAAACAAGGGTAGAAGAGCAAGAAATGCCCATGCCTAAAGGTCCTCCTGCTGCCTTTTCTTCTCATGCTAAGAAAAGAAATAATTCCGGGACTAAATCAAAAGGAAAGGCTGGACCTAAGGGTGGAAGAAAAGGACGATGTTACATTTGCAATAAAGCAGGTCACTATGCAAGGGAATGCCCTAATAGAAAGGACTCTCACCATGACGATGATAAAAATCCCTCTCATGGTAATCGAAGGGATGGAAAATTCAATAGCAAAGGTAAAAGGAATGCTAGAAATCAAGGAAGAGGACAACCATTCAAGAAGGCTAGAAATTCCAGGATGTATTAAATACACCTGACCTCCGAAAGAACTTGGTGTCCATCTCGGCAATGGAAGACAAAGGCTACATGGTAACCTTCAGCGATGGCAAGGTACGTATATGGAAAAATAATGTTAAAGATGCCTTTACTCTTGGGTTTCATGTTGATTCATTATATCAGGTCAATGGAAGTCTGCTAGGTGTCATGTCTTATGACACAACTCTTTAGTCCGAACTTTGGCCTCAGAGTTTTACCCACCTTCATTATAAAGCTCTACTCGGTGTAAGACAAATGGTGACAGGGATGCCCGAATTCCGAGTAGAGAAAGAAGGTGTATGTCCAGTATGTGCCGAAGGAAAGCTGAAAAGGGGACCATTCCCCTCAAGCCAAAGCAAGACCTCTGATATATTACAGTTGGTTCACTCAGGCATATATGAGGCTGGCATTAAGAGGGAGACTACTACGCCACATACTCCTGAGCAAAATGGTGTGGTGGAAAGGAAGAACCGTACGATTATGGAAGCTGTCTCTATGGGTAGATGATGTAACAATGCCTGATGTGGGGGAACCCATGGATCCTATTTATCCACCTAAGCCTTCCTCTTCTAGGAAAAGGCCTTCATGGCTTAGGGGGATACTTAATGATGCTGAAGGACATGTTGCACCCGGAGGAACCTTCCGTGAAAGTAAGAAGCCTAATAGGTATCAGGGATACCTGACCATCATGAGCACGATCATACAAAATAAGCCTTTATCATTCTCAGATGTCGTCAAGCATCAAGTATGGAAAGATGCTATGACCAAAGAATATGAGTCTATTATGGAGAATGATGTCTGGGAAGTAGTTCCCAGACCCCAGGACAAGACAATTGTTACTTCAAAATGTCTTTACAAGATAAAGCTACAGCAGATGGAAGTATAGAATAGTATAAGGCTCGTTTTGTTGCTAGTGGTTTCTCCCAGAAGTAAGGTATAGACTATGATGTGATATTTGCACCTATTGCTAGATATACAACCATCCACTTGATCATAGCCCTTGTGGCTTCACAAGGATGGAACCTACATCAGATGGATGTCAAGACCACGCTCTTGCACGGTTTGATCAAAGAAGAGGTCTATGTGGAGAAACCTGAAGGATTTGAGATTTATGATTGAAAATATCATGTATGCAGGTTGAAGAAGGCTCTCTATGGGCTAAAGCAAGCACCCCGAGCATGGGATGAGAGGATCGATAGCTACTTGATGAAGCTGGGATTCACTAGGAGTGAATCCAATCCTAACCTTTACCTTAAGGTTGAAGATGACAAACCTCTCATACTAGTGCTGTTTATGGATGACCTCTTTCTAACAGGTGCAGACCCTCTCATTCACAAATGTAAGAGGGAGATGGCTTCTGAATTTGAAATGAAGGACCTAGGACCGATGCACTATTTCCTAGGACTTGAAGTGTGTCAAAAGCCAGGGGAAATTTTCCTATCTCAAGGAAAATATGTGGTGAAGATTCTGAAAAGATTTGGTATGGTGGACTGCAAGCCTATGACTATCTCGAGGATCTTAACTTTCAGAAGTTATATGGTAGTGATGTCAGACCAGACTTGGGAAATGCCTCTGAGTTTCAAAAACTCATTCGCGTTGATGTTCTTCGTGAACCTCCGTCCGAACATATGTTTTGTAGTTAGCATTGTGAGCTCATATTTGGTTGAGCCTCACTAGATTGGTGCCAATAATCTTCTGAGATGTCTTCAGGACACAATCTCTCCTGGATTGAGATACACTACCAGAAATATGAAACTGCATGATTATTCGAATCATGATTAAGCAGGTAGTGTGGAGGATCACTGGAGCACCTTTTAGTGTTGTTTCTCTTTGGATTTTGCTTCGATATAATGAATGAGCAGGAAGCAGAAGTCGGTTACCATAAGCATCGCCGAGACCAAATACATATCTACGAGTATGATCTCGTATGAAGCTGCCTGGTTGGGGAAGCTCTTCAATGAGCTGTTTGATCACATTCCACTGTGATTCTCTGTAACAACCAGAGGTGGGATTTGGTTATTGAGGAATCTCGTATTCGTCGATTTCTCCAACAGATAGACATCATCTGGGATATGGCAAGTCGATGAACAAGGAGGCTCCATCACATTAAGATGATTTACAAGTCGATACACCTTGTCAATGTCCCGAGGAAAGATCTAATCTATGATTTTCCCAAACGACTTGGAGTCGTCAAGAAACCCTTGTACAAGGGTCCTGCATGTTGCATACATTGAGCTCTAGGAGCTCTGAGGGCGTGCGGTTCTTACTGGAGCAACATAAGACCACTGGGTGGCTCACCCTCCCCTGATGGTGCACACTGGAACAAGATGATTTGCTCTCTTGTGGGACAAGATGATTCGCTTTCTTGCGGAATAGGATGATTCGCTCTCCTATGTAGCAGGATGATTAGTTCTCCTATGAGGCCTGGATTGATGTGTTCTCCATGGTGATTGTAGCAGGATTGATGTGTTCCCCTGTGAGGCCTGGATTGATGTGTTCTCCATGGCGATTGTAGCAGGATCGATGTGTTCTCCTGTGAGGCCTGGATCGATGTGTTCTCCATGGTGATTGTAGCAGGATTGATGTGTTCTCCTGTGAGGCCTGGATTGATGTGTTCTCCATGGCGACTGTAGTAGGATTGATGTGTTCTCCTGTGAGGCCTGGATTGATGTGTTCTCCATAGCAATTGTAGCAGGATTGATGTGTTCTCCTATGAGGCCTGGATTGATGTGTTCTCCATGGCGGCCTAGATTGATGTGTTCTCCATGGCGGCCTAGATTGATGTGTTCTCCATGGCGGCCTAGATTGATGTGTTCTCCTGTGAGGACGGGATTGATTAAGTTCTCCTATCGAGACATCCTACCCATGTAGTTTGGGACTCATGGGAAGTACCTCTCATCTGATCAATGAGAAAGGAAATGAAGTTAGGGACCATAGTAGTACCGATGGACACATCGTTGTATCTACCGTACTCCCTATGCTAGGATGACCTCCATTGATCTGGGATCAATGATACTGGTTTGGGACCAGTGGCAGGAGTGGTACATTCTATGACACTGACTTCGGGTCGGTTGTTACTACTCTGGGACTAGTGGTACACACTCTGTGACTGACTTTGAGTCAGTGGAGGATGTTACTGGTCTGGGACCAATGGTAGGAGTTGTACTCACTATGACGCTAACTTCAGGTTGGTTGAGACTGGTCTGGGACCAGGGGCACATACTCTGAGACTGAATTTGAGTCAGTATGATACAGGTCGATCATTTCTTCTTCTTCATAATTCAGACAAAAGCAGAGCACAACATAACAAAGCAGAGCAGAGCATAAAAAAGTAGAGTCGTACAGATCAGTACAGGGCAGAACAGACAAATCAGAATAGGCATAATAGAGCAGAGCAGGGCAAGGGTCAGGCTGTACAAGGTAGTGCATTTGATGGATGAATAGTAGCGACCGACAGACAGATTGCAGATGAAGTTCTCCCTAGTTGAGAGGGAGTGTTAAAATTGGCAACTAGGGCCAAAATTCATGTGGGTCATCTTATTTATGGCTGATAATATGTTCATTAGATTCCTCTCGTTGAGAGGTGTAGGATTGATCTAAAGATCATTCGATTCCGATAAGTATTCATGGAGATATGAATTTATTTTGATTATGGAATTATTGTCAAGCTGACCTACAAATCATGTAGGCTCAGAAGCACAACAGTCACATCTATTCAAACATCATTAGTTGTGTATAAATACAAGAGGACTTTTCCTCATTTTCACTCACTCATCTCATCACATCTCTCTCTCTCTACTGCACAGAAAAGAGTCTCTTCTCTACTACGCAGAAAAGGGTCTCTCCCTCACACATTTGAAGCCGGAAGCTGCTGAAACTGAAGCTGCAACTGCAGAAGTGAAGTTTGACCTATGTGGACCAAAATATATCCTTACCTAAACTATGTTGTAGGTTCATCTGAACCTCCTCTGAAAGCCGCAACTTTTGGTGGTGGAATCAAGTCAATCCGATAGATGGTTTGCAAGATATCGACTGCCCTAGTTTGAAGGAAGCTGCTGAAACTGAAGCTACAACTGCAGAAGTGAAGTTTGACCTGCGTGGACCAGAAGATCTCCTCATCTGAATTTCATTGTAGGTTCATCTGAACCTCCTTTGGAAGCCACAACTTTTAGTGGTGGAATCAAGCCGATCTGACAGTCGGTTTGTGAGATATCGTCTGCCTTAGTTTGATGATGAAGCCGCTAATGCTGATGCTGCTGATCTAGGGTTTGCTACTGCTGATATAAATCATATTTATTGTACTATTTCTCTCTGCTGAATTATTGAATATAAAAGAAGATTTGATCAAAGGGTTTCCCCACACATTGTGGGTTTGTCCCTAGCTAGCCGCCACATCTTGTGTCTCTTGTCTTGGCTTGTTTTCTGTTGATCGTTTAATGTTCTATCTACACTTTACTTTATGTACATGTGATTGCTAATCTATGGAATATAATAAGAAAAATAAGTAAACTATTATAAGCATAGAACATACCATAACTTAGCAGATATGGAAGTAATGGCGACTGATGCATGTGAATAATTACATGGTAAGTGTGATTATGCCAACTTTTCAATGTAAGAAGTTATGTAAGGAAAGTCCATACCTTTTCAATGCTTACTATCGTATGAGTTGGTGATCTTCTCTAGGTTGAGAGCAATAGGTATGTCACATTCCATCTCCTTTTTTGATGTTGGAAATGGAACCAAGAGCAAGCTATAGTTAGAATTTGGTGAAGGTGTTGTAGTAGGGGGTGTTGCAGCAACTGTTTGCACTGGTGTTGTAATAGCAAATTTCGAAAAACGTTGCAGCAACAGATGTTGTCTTGACTCAGTGAAGAGTTGTTGCAACTAATGTTGTAATGGTGTTGCAACACAATTTTCATATCAACCCAACTGGAAGGTGTTGCAACAACTGGTGTTGGTTCTACCCAATGGAAGGTGTTCTAAATAGCGTTATGTCGATGTTGCAACAATAGGTGTTGCAGCCAACAAGTGTTGCAGCAACAAGACTGTACCCTTCCCCATATCATGAGCAATTCTAGAGAGTGTAAGATCATTCTCATGTAGTAGTAGCAAAGGTGTCATAAGAAGGAACCTGTAAATCTTATGATTAGGAGGATCCTGACATAAGTATTACAAAACCATAAAATGCCCTTTTGCTCATGATCTATTTTTTCAATTTATTCATTTATTTATTTAGTTAATATATATTCACTTATTATTTTTATTTGCTTATCAAAACTGAATCATCCGAAGGGATTTCTCCTTACAAACAATCTCTAAATCATTTTCAAACATCCTTCATTGATCTTTCTTAAAAAATCCTCTTTTGATAGGGGCTTGTGATATAGTCGAACCCTATGCCCATTTACCATAAGGGGGGTCCTATATTTATTAATGGTATGGAGCTTAATGGACCCATTATTATGGTATCGATTTGATATGGTCCAAGCAAACGAATCTGAAATTTGTCTTTGAAGTTCTTCAATCTCAAATGACATCCTGAATGAGTCTTGAAGTGAAATGTGTTCCTCCATCAGTGATGATCTCCTTAGGTACTTTTAAGTTAACAAAGATTTCACCATGGAGGAAGTTTGTGACAATTTTATTTTTTTTTGTAGCTGGAAGTGTCTTTGCTTCCATCCTTTTTGTAACATAATTGATGTAGACTAAGATGCAGGAGTTTTGTTGAGACAGAGGGTTTATGGGTCTAATGAAATCAAGAGGCCATTACTCAAAGGGTTCTACCACTAGCTGTGTTTGTAATCGCGTCTCATTTGACTGAACTAATCTTCCCATGTGTTTCACTATCATATATTTTCACATATTGTTTGACATATCATAAGATCGAAGGCTAGTAATACCCTTGATGGAGTACTTTGTAACATGTCCTTTTATCTACAAAGTGGCCTCCACAAGGGCCATCATCACAAGCTTTCAATATATTGTGGATTTCATCCTCTGATACACTCTCAGATAATAAGATCTAAGCCTTTGTAAAAGAGGCACCCATCAATCCATGAAAGCCTGCAAATTTGCTTGATGATTTTTTTGTCACTCCTTTGGAGATAAGTGTGGTGGAAGCTTCCTTGTAGCCAAATAATTAGCAATATCTGCAAACCACGAGGGAGTTAATAGATAATGCGAAAATATGTTCGTCAAGAAAAGAGTCTTCAATATGTGCTTCATTTTCATCTCTGGTAAGCCTAGAGAGGAAATTTACTATTACGTTGTCTTTTCCTCACTTGTTTACGATGGTTATATCAAATTCTTATAACAATGGAAACCATCTGATCACCCTACCATTAATAATTCGTTTATTCTTTAAATACTTAATGGCAATGTGATCAATTTGCAAAATAAGAGGAAACATGGTTATATAATTGTTGAGCCATGAACTTGCATCTCTCCTATACACTTTCCTAGACTCTTTCCATTCACCTGGATCTCCTAAGCTATCAACATCATTGCATATTAATCATAAAAGAGAATTTAAAGTGGTTTTTTATCTATGTTTTGTGTCTGCTGTTTGAACTAGATTTTTGCTCATTGAGCTGCAGAATCCTGTCACTTTCCGCAACTGCTTCAACTTTTCGTAGTTGTTTTTGTTAATGTCTACATTGCAGGTGTCATCAGGCAAAGCGAGCCACATGGGCAAGTTGGAAATGACTTGGACATGGACCGAGTCCTATTGGCTCAGTCGGATTCATCAGGGGAGGCTGTGGTCAACGATGGTCAAGCGATGGTCAAACAGAAGAGTCCTACGACAACAAGACTCCATTTCCAAGCACGTGAAAGATTTTCGTGGCCATTTCTAGATCTCTGGAGGCATGCTGACACTTGTAGGCTGCCCACGATTTAAATCCAACAAGCCGTTTTCAATAGATTGCATAATCTTGGCAGCCATGATGCTAAATCCATGGACGTTGTCGCTTACGTGTCCTCTGTCAGCGTAGTTTACAGGAAAACATTTATGTAACTTTTGTTATAAATAATGTGTTTCTATACGCATAGGAGTTAGTCTTTTGAATATAATTTTGCTGTTAGAAAAGCCCACTGTGTTGTGACACTAGTTTCATTGTTGTGACTGCGTTTTGAAATATATGAGAAGACTCTGTTTCTACATGATTGAGTGAGCATAATTCTTGATTGATAGCTGTTGTCTGAGGTTGTGCAGAGGGCCCTTGCACACGCCGAGGTTTTGTTTCTTATTGCTATACAATTTCATGTTGTGTTTCTTTATGTTTATTTCAAATATGCCATAGTTATTCCCTTATGTATATTTCATTTACTATGGTACTAACGCTTCATTCTTGTTCATAATTTTACATGCTTTGTACATTGTTGTTAACGCTGATCAGTGTGTATGTTCCAGATTACAGTAGGCCTGGGCATCTTCATACATTCCCTTTTGCAAAAACTAGTGACATGGAATCAGTCTTTCTGCTGACTTGCTTTTCCTAGCTTTTAATTCCAGCTCTGTTTTGTTTATTTCAATCTTGTTCATTGGCTTTATTAGTTAGTTTAGAAATCAACTTACTCATATCATTGATGATTACCTCCGAAAGCCATAGCTGGACTAACTGGCGAGGGGTCAGACTATGAATTGATGTGATTGGATTTTAGTTTACTTTTTTGCAACTAGATATCAGATTGCTCAAGTTGTTGATGATTACCTCCGAAAGCCATAGCTGGACTAACTAGCGAGGGGTCAGACTATGAATTGATGTAATTTGATTTTAGTTTTACTTTACTTGCAATTTTTGGATTTCTTTGAGTGCAATAGCTTAATTCATTTCTTTTGTATTTAGACAACAACAGGGATAATGGTTTCATGATCAATAGTTCACTGTTTGTTTGATTAGAATAGTGGCACATTTTCATTTTCTTTTAGGAATTAATTTCATCATTAGTATGTTCTAAGACCCTCTGAAGTTTGAAGTTTTGGAAATCATTATAAAGGACATAATTGCCTTGAAAATTTAAATCCATATTTGTCTTTTAGAGTAATCTTAAAACTCAGGGATAGAATTTCCATTTCACATTAGGAGATGAACAAGATAAACCCCCCCCCAAAAAAAAAAGAAAAAAAAACGACAAAAAGTAAGAAATAGGTTATCTTGCACATATAGTGCACCACACTTCAATAGTTTATGACTCCCGGATTGACAATTAATATAGAAATTTAAGACACTCTAAATTGACCAAACATTTTGGTGCCGTTGTCGGGGAAGTGTAACTAGGTAGCCAATTTCTAAAAAAAAAAAAATCAAAGAAGGGAAAAATTGATAACTTCTCAAAGTATGCTCTCCTCTTGCACCTAGTGTGATCTGGAGGATCAGAAAAGAGAGTTTTTGGTTCAATAATTTCTTGAGTATGCTCTCTTCTTGCACCTAGTGTGATCTGGAAGATCAGAAAGAGAATTATTAGCTCGACTTGAAGATACAAATTAAAAAAATGACATGCATAGAGCAAGAGATTCTAGGGGAAGGTTTATAGCTAGGGCCAAGAGTTCGATTTTTACAACTCCAACTACTTCAAGGCATAGCCAAGATTCACCCCCATCTACTCCCAGCCTTAGGATTCCTAAAATTCAAGGAGCAGCAGCTGAATTTGAGGATTCTCCCACACTATCTACTAAATTTGATCTAGGAGAAGAATCTTTCTTTACTTCTACAGGGGAACATATTGTAATCAAAGAAGTAGAATCACCTGAAGAAGAGAAGGAAGAAACTCTCTCTCATCCACCCTTAATAGAAGAACCAGAAGACTCTGAGGAAACTACCATGATGGAGGAAGTAGTAAATGGATTTAGAGGTAGGGGTAGAGGAGGAGGAAATAATGGAGGCAACAATGGTGGAGGTGGAGGAAATAATGGAGGAAATAGGGAAGGAGATAACTCATTTGGATTCCCTATAGTTGATGAGGAAACTCATACAACAATGAAAAACATCTCACCATCTGTCCTCCCAAACTTTTATGGGTTGCGAAGTGAGGATCCTGAAACATTTCTATTTGAGTTTGAAGTCGTGTGCCGAACTTATGACTATATGGAAGACTCTCAAAAAATCAAATTGTTTCCTTCAACATTGAAGGGAGCTGCTTTGAAATGGTTCATGGGATTAGTCACTCAATCTATTAGGACTTGGAATGATATGAAACAAAAATTTCTGGATAGATACCTGGACTATTGCATGCCCACCAACCATAAGGATGAGGTATTCAAAATGGTGCAAAAAGAAGATGAAAACTTGGAGGATTTACTTGAAAGATTTCAATACAACTTAAAAAGAGCAAAAATGAGTAACTTAGATGAGGAGACCTTGAAATCCATTCTATTAAAAGCCATTAGAGATGAATAGATAGATATTTTAAACATGATGGGGAAGGGAGATATTTCTCAACTTCCACTTCGTGACATAGCAGAACTATGTGTCCATCTCTCGAGGGGAAAATCTAAAACGAGGAAAGGGCCTAGAGATCCTTCTTTTATTAGAGCAAACAAATCTGCAACTAGATCAGTAAGTAGGGCAGAGATTGGAAATATGCTTGATGAGTTCAAAACTGGTATTCTAGGGAGCCTTAGTGAACAACTAGACACCCTTAAAATACAAAACAAATAGAAAGCAGAAGCTGAAGCCTTAGCCATCTTTTGTCCAAAATGTAGGAAGAAACATGCTCTAAGGGAATGCCCCTTGGATGCAAAAGTTGTAGAAACATGTATGATTTGCTCGGAAAGCCATGAGACCAAGGATTGTCCTTCAATTCCTGGGCTCAAAGCTATCTTTCAAGAAGATCCAAATTCAGTAGAGTCTCTCTGTTTTGTTTCAAGGAGACCTTGGCAGGGGCAACAAAATCAAGGGTTTAACAACCCTATGAACTTTCAACCCCCGCCAAATTGGAATTCTTGGAAACAACCTTGGTCCCAACCTCAAAATCCATATCAATCATGGGTACAAGGGATGCAAAATCCTTATGGGAGATTTTCTCAATTTTATCAATATCCTCCATCTTTTCAAAATCAACAAGCTCCACAACTTTCATTTCCATTTCCACAACAACAACAACTTCCTCAACAAAATTCCCAACTCTAGCTTTCATTCCAACAAAAGACAAATCAACTACCAGCCCAGCCATTGCCAAATCCTAATAACAAAAATCCTCAGAATGCTTACATGGTAGAAGGACAACAATTTCCTACCTATATGATTGTTCCTCTTAATGATGTACAACTCAAGTCTGGTAGAGTTTTAGAAAAACCTTCTATAGATGCTCAGAAGCAAATTACTTCTGAGGAAGATTATCTTAAAGTCAATAAAGGCTCTGAAGCATCTCTTCAAAATCCAAACACTCAAAAAGAAAAAGAAAAAGAGTCAACCCCCACAACTCCTATAGTTGAGAAACCTGCATCTTCATCCACACCTCCTTTCCCTAAAAGATTACAAATTGACAAAGGGGTGGAAAAACAAATATTGTTGCCTGACTATTGTTATCGGGAAATCTAGTGTCCACTTGGAGCTGCTAGCCCCACTAAGACTGGTAGCTATCTTAGAAACAAACAAACTAAAACTACTTTTGCTTTCCTTTATGAGAAGTAGATAAGAGGGGAACAAAGGACACCAACCTCAGTCTTGCACTTGGTTCCTTGCTTGGTTCCTCTCCCTTCTGACAGATCCTTACCGCTTTTCCTTTGTCTACACAACTTCAAAGAGCACCTGTGGAATCAAAGCAGCATAATACTATCAAAGAACAGAGATCTACAATCATAAACAATATAGGACCAGAAATATATTGACCACACAAATGCATATATCATCAAACATACAAGAATGTGGAGGAAAACTTGAATAGCTTTATTAATATCAAGAACAGCAAAGAGGATTACAACCAATTGTTCTAACCCAGTGTCATCCTCCCAGCATGAAAGCCCTTCTTCACCTCATGAAAAGCTTAGATCACCCAACACTATGATATTCCACTGAGAAACCAATAGCACTTCCTTACAAGATACAAAATTCCAGCGTTTGGATCTCTGGGATGAAGGATCCATATATAGATGATTGCAGGGGGTGAGTCAGCTTTTGGGATTTTGATTAGTGTCCTCTCTCTGATAGTTCTTGATTCCACTTGGAGATTGATGATCTCTTACTCATCCCTGGGCGAATTCAGAGAGGCAAGTGTCACAGGAGAAGTTTCTGGAAGATTCCATGACGATCCACCTTGCAAACTGTCTCACCCATTTGTTTACTCTCACCCATCGCACCCTACAGAAGGGCTTTCCAGTATGCATCACACCCTTTTCATTGAGTAGGTGAGATGCATCACACCCTTTGCACTGGGCAGTCTGTATGGTCTAGCTTTGACCAGTTTTGAGCAGTTTTTTGTGGAGAACTTCTGGGAGATGATGTAATCAACTGACCTTATTCTTTTAGGGTGTGAAGCAACACTTTTAGGGACTTAGGAGCCCTTGGTTTATGGACATGTATGATTGGGGTTGCAGTGCCCAAAAATGTCTATAACAACTATGATTTTCTAGATGAATTAAAGAATGACTGTATCAAGATTCCCTTGCTACAAGACATTAGAGAGATTCCTATTCTAGCAAAAACAATAAAGGAGTTGAGTCTCAAAAGACCAGGAAGGAAACCAAGAGATACAAGAAGAATCCACCTGGTAGGAAAAATTGCAGATATCATGATGGGAAAAATTACCATGGAGAAGTATGTAGATCCCGGTAGTCCAATTGTCAAGACACATAAAAATGGGATAGAAATTCCAAACACTTTGATTGACTTAGGGGCTGCTATCAACATTATGAGTAGACAGACTATGGAACAACTTGAACTTCCTAATCTTGTTTTTACACCTACCTTACTGCAACTTGCAGATAGATCAATAATCAAACCAGATGGTGTATTCGAAGATATTTCTGTCTCCTTAGATTCTTGGGAATATCCAGTAGATTTCATGATTTTGACTCCCAAGAGTAATTTAGGAGGGCACCCACTCATCTTAGGAAGACCTTGGCTAGCCACAGTTGATGCTTTCATTAGTTGTAGATCTAGAGATATGTACATTTCTAATGGTAATTCGGCAAAGAAGTTCAATTTGTATCCTCCAACAAAAGCAATTACAGAAGTAGGAGACAATGAATGGGTCGATGATGAGGATACTATACAACCTATCTTTACCATTTCTGAAATCAGTGAAGATAGTCAAATTCTGAACACATTAGAAAATTTTGAAACATCTTCAGAATATGACCACACACAATTTCATTTAGATTTTGACATTGAGTATTTATCCTCCAGACAAATGTCTCTTTACTCTATGGAAGAATTTGGTAGTTCTACCATTGAGATTTTTCCAGGTAAAACATTGAATATCAACAAAAGCTTGGGAAAATCACAACAGGGAGAGTTAACCAAAATCTTGCAAAAACATTCTACTGCATTTGCATGGGAGTATATTGATATGAAAGGTATTGACCCTAAGACTTGCATTCATCACATCTACATCGAGGAAAATAGTAGACCAATCAGACAACCTCAGAGAAGGATGAATCCAAACCTTAGGGAGATAGTGAAAGAAGAGCTCCAAAAACTACTCAATGTAAACTTCATTTATCCAATTTCAGATAGCCGATGGGTTTCTCCTTTGGTTATAGTACCTAAAAAGAATGGTAGATGGAGGGTATGCATTGATTACAGGGAATTGAATAAAGCAACTTTGAAGGATCACTTTCCTTTGCCCATTATCGATCAAGTATTAGATACATTAGCAGGCAAAAAGTACTTTTCATTTCTGAATGGTTTTAGTGGCTATAATCAAATTCAGGTAGCACCTGAAGATCAAGATAAGACCACATTTACCTGTCCATGGGGAACTTTTTCTTATCGAGTGCTTCCTTTTGGATTATGTAATGCACTCGCAACATTCCAAAGAGCAGTGCTAGGAATCTTTTCTGATCTAATCCATGATTGTGTAGAGGTTTATATGGATGATTTTAAAGTTTATGGTAATTCATTTGAAGAGGCATTAGAAAATTTGGAAAAAGTCCTTATAAGATGTAAAGAGACAAACCTTTCATTAAGTCATGAAAAATGCTTTATGATGTTTATTGAAGGTATTGTTTTGGGACATCACATTTCAGGGGATGGGATTAAAGTTGATAGATCAAAAGTTGAAGTCATCTCCAAGTTTCCTATTCCAAATTTTCAAAAAGATGTTAGAAGTTTTCTGGGATTTACTGGGTACTATAGGAGATTTATAGAGAACTTCACTAAAATAGCATCTCCACTCTTCAAATTGCTTACAAAAGACTGTGAATTCAAATGGGATCCTGATTGTCAATCAGCATTTGAAACTTTGAAAACAAGAATATCTGAAGCACCTATCTTGAGAGGACCAAATTGGAAACTTCCCTTCCATATTTCTACAGATGCTTCAGATACAGCTCTAGGGGCTATGTTGGGTCAAAAAGATTTAGTTCCTTATGCCATTTACTATACCAGTAAAAATTTAACTCCCACTGAGTTGAACTATACTGTGACTGAAAAAGAGTTCTTAGCTATTGTTCATGCAATCAATAAGTTTAGACATTATATAACAGGTTATGAAACTTTTATTCATACTGATCATTCTACAATTAGATATCTAATGAACAAACATGTTACTAATGGCAGAGTTACAAGGTGGCTCTTACTTTTACAAGAATTCAATATTACTATGTTGGATAGACCAAGGAAACAAAATACAGTAGCTGATTTCTTGTCTAGGATTCAGAATACTAAAGAAGATTCTCATGTAGAGAATAAGTTTCCTGATGAATATTTATTTGCAGTAACTACTAAGACTCCTTGGTATGCAGATATAGCTAACTATTTGGTTACAGGGAAACTGCCTCCACATTTATTTCCTGGTGAAAGAAGAAATATTATTCAGGAGAGTTCAAAATATTCATGGATTTCTAACGAATTGTTTAAAACAGGGCCAGATCTTGTGATCAGAAGATTTGTTAGGGAAGATGAAATACTTGATATCCTCAAAGCATGTCATGATGAACCATGCGGCGGACACTTTGCTGACAAAAGGACAGCCTATTGATAGAGGGAAATGTTCCCCTAGGGCTTTTTGGGTTGAAACCCTAGCAGACTGAAATTTATCTATTCAAAGAAACATGCATTCACACAACCATTATGCTATTGTGAGAAAATTATATGATAAGGGTACGTACCTTTGGTCCTACGTTTGAGAAGGCCCTTAGGGTCCAAACCCTTCTTGGAGTTCCCTTCTTCTCTTTTGTCCTGCAAAACAACCAATTCAAAGAACACAGCAGTACATGGACAAAAACTTATAAAGAAACCATCTTCATGTTATAAAGAAAGGTAGTTAGTTATGAAATCCAAACAACCATTTACATATGAATTCTAAACATGAATATCATTAACATAAAGAAGATTCATTTCGGGAACCAAGACATGTGTTTCTTTTATTATAGACAAATAAAGTACATAAAAAGGAATATTTTCACCTGAGTCACCTTCAGCAGGCTCCAAGCAAAGCTTCCTTCCGGATCCGTTCCAGCCTCAAGCCTCTAACAAACTCCTTCCATGACTCTCTCCATGATGTCATAAATGGTGGATGAACATCAACACACAAGGAAACAAAGGTTTCCTGTACAAAATGGGGGAAGTGCAGAAGGCACAAGGGACTTCAGACCTGGTCAAGGAAAAAATCTCAGTATAATAACCTTTCTCTCTCTTCTCTCCTCCCTTAGGCCTTCCCTTTGAAGTCTTTTTATACCATCTCCAAAGTAGTTTTTTAGTTAGGAGTTGGTTGGGAACAGTTGGGCCACGAGCACTAACAGGTGATCAGCAGGTAAAACCCGCGATCTCCGCCCGAAAATAAGGAGTTTTATATTTTTTTAAGTGTTTTAATACATACACGTGGGTTGGCTATACACATACCCGCGTATACACGTGTTTAACTCGGGGCAATGTCGCGTATAAGGGATAAAACATTGTTTTTTAAATTTTAGGACCAGGTCTGGAAGGAGGGGTTTCCCTAGGCCATGAGTACAACATCAAAAACCATAGAAGTGAGATTTGGAGCTATAACAGATGCCCCCTAATATATGAGGTCAGAAGGGGTACATGATGGCCGAAATATATTATGCGAGTACATGGAAAGGAAGTCTGTCAAAAACCGAGGAGGACTTCACCAGAATTCAACCTGCCAAGCCACCAAAGGAGATCAGAAAGAAACACTGTTTGAGGCGGGCATACTCATGCTCAGAAAAAGTAAAGCATGTCTGCATATCAAGTACAAGCGGATCCACTAAGTATACAAGTATAAATGACTGAAAGATACACAATGGATCATCTGATCATAATGAACAAGTACATGTCTGAAGATCACATATAAGACTGTCAATGATGCTGAAAGATGCAACGGATCACTGATATCAGAGACTGATCCCAAAAGGTACCAACTGAAGATGATGGAATAGGATGGTACTACACTGCAAACTCAGGTGCCAGCATATAGAATGTCGCCATGACTGACTGCAACATATAAAGTGAAGTGGTATCGATTAGCAGCAACAGGAGCAACTGTCAAGTGAACCAATGAATGCTGATACAACCTGAGGTCTTCATCGACCGCCGTGGTACATTTCTACACCATGGGAATAAATGATCTGAAGTCGACCATGTGAGAAATCATTTGATTACCGATCATTGATGTATACCATTAACAAATACGAGACTACTCACCGATAATGATAATGAGCGTCAAGGTACCCAGTACAATCTAACAAGTGTGAATATATGAGCTGGAGTCGAACACCTGTAAGAATCTATCGATCAGGAGACAATGATGGTTTCCCACTGTCGATAGCGAAGGATCTGCCACTAATGACTGCAAACCCCAAGGTACTGCCAAATGGACTCTAGATCTTTGGCCCAGAGCAATGAGTCGGAGTCGATAGGGAAAGATCCTCTAGAAGGAAGGCATTAAGGCATCCTTCATCAATCTAGTGCGAGTGTAACCCGTAGGCCAATAATGTGGAAGGAATCGGACGAAAAAGATGTAGTAACCCAACCAAAGTACGTTTCTGGCGTACACAAGATGTGGCTAGCGCACGGCAGAAACCCTCTAAACCAACCAATAATGAAAGCTAACACAGAGGCGAGGTATCCACCAATAGGGTCAAATGGAAACCAAGGTACTGCACGAATCCCAATGTGTGATAATGTAAGCTGACGTCGAACACAAGGGAAACCACTCAGCCAAAGACCCATGATACTGATCGATGCTGAGCACAAGGTGACCTATCAATAATGAAAATAGGGCTAGGGCGCGTCTCTAGGCCTGTCCTCAGAGCAAGATGTCGTTGTCGATAAGGACAAGACCCACCAGCAAGAAGTCAATGGGGACCTTCTCAAACCGGCACGAATAAAGGACCAATATAACTGATGTGATGATAGACATGACACTGACAACCAGGGATGGCCGACTGAAAAATGAGTCAAGAGACACTGCAGAGAGGCCGACTCAGGCTAACTTCCCTTGAACAAAAGCACGACTCAATGTGACTATGTGGCAGCATATAATGACTCTGTATAAGTTCACCATGCAGGAGGCACGAACGAACCCTCGATATGATTGGAAGAGATAACCAATCGGGGGAGAACTGACTCAATAACAAGGTTATGGCGTACCTAAGTCAAACTAAATCCCACCCATGCGGAGGAGACTTTGTTTTGAGTGCTTTGTTCAAGGGCGACATGACTGACTCTAGCTGCCAACAATAAATGGAAATAATGTCCCGTTCCCGCTCTTTTTGGAATATTTAATTTTTTTGTCTTTTTCTGTTAAGCTGGAAAAAGAATAAAAGAATGCTATGGTACAGTGGAAAGAACGAGTGTCGGTGAAACAGATGATCTAGTTCCTGGGAAAGGAACATTCCTATGCTCAATGCAGGGAGGTGAAAACTGGTCAGTGACACTCAAAGGTATGTTCCTTCCACGGGTCAAAGTGTGTCAAGCTGTAGAAGTCAAAGGTATGCAAGGTTGATTTTGCAGACGTTGTTATCTCAAAATCAATCCCTTGAAGGCTGCAAACCAGGGAGACTTCAAGTAACTGTTTCAAACCAATCTTTTGACTAAGGCTTAGCCTCCTTAGCCTGAGAGGGCTCTCTCAAAGGGTTATTGATTTTGACTATTAATAAGATGGCTAACTCTTGTGGAATAACATTAACAAATATGAAGGCTGGACAAACATTAAACTAGTTTCCATTGGGCCTATGGAGTCAATCATACTTCAGTAAACAATAGTACTGCCTTTACATAGAAGTCAGGGCACTTAGCATTTGAACATTCAGAAACACAACACATATGGAACCACAGCTCATAAATGCACACAGGAAATTAGAGCACAATCAGTGAATTCTGAGTGATTGTACACCTATGCAACTGTAAAAGACATTAAGGAAAAGATAAAATCACCATTCTGAACATGGAAATCCTTTATGAATCCTGAGAAGAAAAGCAGCCAACTTATATTACTGAACTCTGTATTTTCATAAGCCAAAACAGTACTCTGTTTTATAAAATATCCAACCCTCATTACATCGCTCTTTCAGCTATATATAGAATCCTTATTCTAACTATTTCGAGCTTCCTCCTCCAGCATGAGGGGAGTCGATAACTACCTCTACTGACACCTATCAGCTATTGAACTAACTAATAAATACAACTAAAGTGCTGACTGGAGTTTTTAAAGAGTTCTAAATTAACTATGACTCTAACTCTATTTTCCATGCATACGACTTCTCCTTGTTCTTTGACACCTGGTCCTCTTTCGATTTGGCTGAGCTGGATATTTAATACTCCATATTGACCTTGAACGCTGAATCTTTTAACTGTTCAGAAGTATTAGGAGATGTCCCTGGTTTCTCGGCTTCAGTTTTCTCCAAAGTAATCGAATGCACAGAAACATGTCTTCAGTCCTTTAATTACCCAAAATGTGGAAGACTGCCACGTTTTGATGCGTTGTAAGCTTGGGCTATGAACATGTGTGCAGGCAAAAAGTTTCTTACAGGCAGCTCATTTGTTGTATCTTGAATGGTGATAAAGGAGCTTTACAACAAAAATTTAAAATTTGATTTGAATCTTCAACCTTTTTAGGCATCCACCTGTCTTGACTTGATTGAGTGCTGGCAACTTCAGATGATGTTCTTGCACATCCTTTAGATGTTTCCCTTTCCAAATTTCTGCTCATAATTCAAACTGCTTGATTTGCGTTACAATCATCACCTACAGCAGTTTCGTAGCGCGCTACGAAACTGCTGAATTATTTGAAACAGCTTGCCTTTGAGTTTGTAAGCCCAGCCATAGGTTTAAATTTGAGTTCTTTATACAATTGCACCATCCAATGTTTAATGCTTCTGATTTTGTAAGCCCTTTTAGATGCACCAATTCACCATGAATCCCTGAGCACCTCTTTAGATCCAGACTTGTCAAGTTCACAAAACCAGCTATCTTTGAGCAGCATTTTTAGGTTTCCCTGTACTACCACTTGCATATAAAAGGAACAGAGGATCTTCTGCATCAATCCATCTAACTTCACATTCGGTCATGTATTTTGGAATTGTATCCTGCCACCAGATGTCTCTTCCTTTCTTCTATGGTGTGTTTTTTATTTAATGCAAACTCATCTGCATATGTCAAACAGACACCTACAGGAACTCCATTTTTAGATGATTCCACCAGCGCAGAGTCTATTTATTTCTTTCAGATTAATGAATTTAGCACCCCGGCGGACAGCATTACAAGTTAGCAGTGCTTTAGCTTTGTGGTGTATAATTCGTTGAGCAAGAGACTCTGCTGAAAATCCAGCAAATACAACTGAATGAACAGTACCATCTTCATATCTTCATCTGACTCCTGACCTGAATCATTCTCTCCTTCTACTTCATCTGAAGATTCCTCTCCAAGGATATCTTTCTTAAGGTTTTCATAAGCTTTCTCGTGCTCCAAAAAATCTGGATCTGGCTTGAAAATATCGAGGCCAACTTCTTGATCAAGCTCATCTTCTAGGGAAAATTCATGGGTAAACTGATCTTCTTGCTCCACAAGATCCAGTTCTGGACGAATAGCAGGATAACCCTGGAAATTGGCTTTGCGAATTGCAAAGAGTCCTTCAATCGAAAACTGCACTCGTTTGTCAATTTCTCCCTCATGAAGAATACCCCTAAATCGCTCAAAAATTCCATAGAGGCCTTGAGGTGATAGGTCTTGAAGCATGGACCCGCATTCCTTTACAAATCCAACAGCAACCTCAACACTATCGTCTGTAGGATTCTCCAGCAAAACAGTAAGAAGTTCCAAAGCAATGATCTCATGTGCAACTTGTTGGTTCACTAGGTGAGCTATGAATTTTGTTGCTGCTAGTAACAGAGGCTTGTCATTGCATTTGAAAACCCTCTTAAGCTGCAAAATAATTCTTCTCAAAAGGAGATTACCAACTTCTGGAAACTTTGTATTCACCACAGCAACCAAGGCAGCAAAAACATCAGTAAATCCAGGTGATGCCATCTGGGATTTCATACATGACCTACAAAATAGACCTCTTCCCCGGATAAGGTTCTCTGCAAAGAGCTCTGGAATAATGTTTTTAATGTTTGATGCGTTCACTTTGTTTACAAGCCCATTGATACTTTTACGAAGAGCATCCCAGGACATACGCTGATATTCCAAGCTGCTTTTATCTTGCAAATCTTTCATCATTTGGGCCAGCTTGAAAGGAGGAACATAAACACCGCCGCTTCTTCCAAGCGCCTTTTCAGTGTTTCCAACTCCCTCTTTTCCAGTTGAGACAACGGGGGCCTTTGGTTTTGGCAATTCCACAGTAATGTTTCCTTCTCTGACCCCTACTGTCCCATTTTTAGAAGTATCGGCATCCCTCCTCTGTTCACGGTTGTGTCTGTCCACACTCGCATCTCGGTCCAATCCCATTTCACATAGAATCGTCACTCCAGCACTTTTAGCTCTTTCATTTGCATCTGACATGTTCTTATCGACATAGCTTGCCGTGACAAGATGCTTTTTTAACTCAATGCATGCATGTGCAATTTGCGTGTGACAACTGGCAGGTAATAAGCTTATCACAACATCTACCTCAGATATATATTGTAGAAGATGGTCTTTATCAGCTATATCAAGCTCGACTGCTGTTGTATTAGGAATCCCTTCAATTACCTTTTGAGCATCCTGCAGATATAAAGATGCCACAATAACTTGAACATCATTAACTGCTTCTCTGCTGGTTTCTCTAATTCCAGAAATTTGAGACTCCGAAAAATTGCATCCATTCAAAGCTAAGAATTCAATTTTTAAATCAACCGCGTTCTCCATTCACACGCAATTTCAATTCTCTCGACCATTTTCTTATCAATATTTTGGGATATAGATTGTTGTTCCAAGTCGCAAAGCCTTTTATGAATCTGATATGCTTCAGGGTAGCGACATCGCTGGATGAAAAACACAACTAGAAGATTTCCAGTAGAAGATGAAGGATCTTGAACAGTTCTATCTAAAAGGCACTTTTGCAAGAACTTTTCCTCATTGCTTTCATCTAAGTTGCCACCTGAAAGTTGTATAGCAAGTGGAGAAGCATCTGTTACTGTTGGCAATGTCAAAACATCCTCATTGGTATTTTCACTCCAATCTTCTTCTCTAAATGGAGCCCCATGTTGCTCCCCATTTTTCGGACCTGGGCCACTCTTCTCATATAGTTTGAGGATTACATAGGAGTCCTGAACAACATCGGAATGTCTCAGTTGTTTATCTTCAAGCCTGTACTCATGCATAACCCAATTGAAAGATATTGCAATAGAAGGAAACCCCTGTTCTAACCCCTGACATGAGAGCTTCCCTTGCACTTGCAATCAGTGCCAGAATAAATGATGTGATATCCACGATTTGATCCCTTGTTGATTCCACTGATTACCACAGAAGGCTTCTTCCAAGGAAAGAGTGCTCCAGATAAACCCAATGAAACACCATCTGCTGGGGTACTAAAAACCTTATAAGCTGACAACTGTTGATGCAAACCCAATGGATTTTGATAAACATGATAGCTGGGGAAGGTCTGCTACCGATCAGCACAAAATCACCTAGACCGAGTTTCTGCGTTACGAAATCACCTGAAACATGTTGCGCTGCAAAACTGCTAAAAGGATTTATGCGCATCAAACTAATGTGAGCGGTTTTGAAATTAGAATTCTTAAGTGATAACAGACGTCATGGTCAAAAGTTGGCTTAAACACGAGTCCAAGTGAAGCCGGCTCTAGGCCAAAAGGTGCAAGTGGTCAACATGCAATGCTGTAGTACAACTCAACACAAAGGAGCCTCTAGGGTATAAGGCCAGAACAAAGCGGAGAAGCTAAGAGGAATGAATCTTCAACGCATAAGTCATGGCAGGACTACAGAGGACTCCCGAGCCTACTCAAATCGGAGCAGCATGGGCAACAAATGTCAATGAGGTGCTAACTAGGATGCCCATGTAAAGGATGGCTCTACCATCATGTCATGATTTAAAGAATCGGCGAGTGAAGATGGCTTACGAACCATAACACGATGGGATCGACCCTATGGCAGATGTATCGGCAAATGGAGGCTAGTATGCATAATGCAACGGAAAAATGATGTCCCTAACCTATATGCCAGTGAGAAAATGATACCTGCCATGACGGGTCAGCAGTCATGGAACCGTCTCGAAACTGAAAATCGTCCAAAATTTCCTAAAAACCAGACCAATCTCGACATTCCAAGCTCCCAAGTTAAAAGTCACATGAGGCCAAACAAAATAAAATTCTGAAAATTTTTTGCATTTTCAAAACTTATAAAAAGCATTTTGGACTCACCTTTTTACCATTTGAGTTTGAGAGCAAAGGATTTGGAGCAAAAGGAGCAAACTTCCCATAGCCAGATTCAACTGTTCAAATTCGCCAAAAACCTCCATGTAACTCTTATACTTAGCTTGCAATTGATTGTAACTGGTTTTAAGATTTTTGATTGATGTTTCACTGTTGAACTTTTGTCAAAAATTTCCCCGCGGCGTATATGTGGGTTGGTAATATTGAACCCGCGTACACGCGGGCCCTATACGCTACTGTGTGCACAGGGACCCGCGTATATTCCGCGAATCATTTATAAACAAAAACTAACGATTTTAAATCGATTTTTTCTCAGGATGCCTGTCACGTGGCGTGAAAGAGAGCACGCAGTGGTAGACAATGAAGTTATGAACAGTCCAGAAGCATTAGATGCACTACGGGGATGCAGTTTGCTTAAATTTTTCAAACTGCCGAATATGAAAGCGAACACGCGTCTGCTTGAGATGCTCATTGATTATTGGGATGTCGATGAGGAAGCCTTTATGATCGATCAGATGCCGCTCAGGGTAGAAGTGGAGGACATCTATTTTATCACGGGCCTTTCCCGAAGGGGAGAGGTAGTACAGTCCCGGGGCAGGACACGGAGTAGCCTCTCGATAGAGGACTATGTACAGATATACTGCCCGGGACATCCCAAGAAGGTTGGGAGCTAGATTTCCATCACACATGTGGTGAGTTTATCACTTAGGATTATCCTGTTCACCATGGCTCGAGTGAACGGATCATCCTCTCTGCATCAGGCGTCACGGCTAAACATGAGCGTGGCAGTTGACTGTCTCACTACTGTGTTCGACTGGTGTACTCCTCTTCTGGCCAACATGAAGAGCCAGCTCACTTCTATCAGGAGGGGACAGACCAAGAACTTTGGATATGGGACTATCCTGTGTACTTTCTTTTTCAAGAAGGTTCCCGCACTCCGCCCCAGGGTAGCAGTTTCCATCAGCACCCCACGCGATCCACGCATGGGCCGGTGGGCTGATCTGATGAAACGTCTGGGGGGTGGGGAGGTCCCACAGACTGCCTTCGATGATGACTTCTTCACCTGGTTGGATCAGCAGATCATTGCCGTAGATGACTACCCCTATGCTGGGCTGGATTTCCGAGGAGATCCTGATCTAGCGTTACCACCGAATGCAGCATGGGGCGAGATTGGTAAGATTTTTTTATTTTATGATTTTTTGGATTTTTCAAATATAATGATGCATTTTGAAAATTTTTTTTGATGAGATTCAAATGACTAATATGATGATCATGTTCCAGACATTGGGTCAGTACGACCAGATGGATTCCCGCGGCATGGACGGCGTGGCCGAGGAGCCGAAGAGGCGGCTGCAGACTCTAAACAACGTCCAACGACACTTGGCGAGATTGAGCTGCCGAGTACTGATGGCCATCCTAGAGGACCTTCCTGAGGATATGCAGCGTCATGTGGTTGGCATGCCACGTGACTGGGTTCACATTTTTCGGCGTGTGGCCAATGCTATAGTTACATACTTAGACACTCATCTTGAGCCGAGGAATTAGATATGCCGGACATGATTATGGGAATTTGAGTCCCAATTTTGTATATTTTTGGAAACACATATGTACACTCGAGATGCTTTACGATATATATATATATATATACAATTTGACTTTTTGATGCTTGATTTTATTATGATGAATGATTGATGTGCCAGTCTAATGCCTGATTAGCGATAGAATCAGCTAACCAATTATGAGATCTTGGAATGTGCAAATAATTAATATAAGTAAATGATCTTTGCAACAACCTCACCCTTAAATACTGGCGATATAAAGATGGATCCCGTACCCGATAAATGTTATTTAATTGAGACACTATCAATTGAGAATCAAGATACACTACCAACGAGTTGATCCCATAAGAGATTGCCTCGGATAATAAATTAATAACAGAAGTATACTCGGCCATATTATTTGAAGCAGGATCGATGCACACGCCTCTTGATGCCATCAATTGACCAGTTGGATAATAGAGTACCCAAGCTGCGGAAGCAAGATTCCGAGTGTGCCGACTAGCACCATCGGCGAACCCAAAATAGACCAAATAATCCATCAACACCTGCCACAACAGACCAAAAAGTGCTGATATCAGAAAACTCTCGACGATATATGTACAAATATACATAAAATACAAAGAAGCCGTTGCCTGGCCAAAACTAAGAAAAGTACTTCTTTAGGTAGAGCCCGTTTCAGGGCTCCGCCAGCTTGTTTCCCTCGAAATCAATTAACTCATACGATCCTTTTTCTAAAACTCATTTAATAATGAAAGGACCGTACCACATAGGCTTAAATTTGCCTGCCCCCAAGGCATCTTTATCTTGGTCATAGACCAAGACAAGTTCACCTTCAGAAAAGACTCGAGGATGGACAAACTTATCATACTGCGTTTTAACCCTTTTCTTATGAGCCTCATTCACTGTGGTGGCATCTCGACGTTGCTCATCGAGGTGTTCCAAGTGAATTAGGCGCTCTTCGAGACTCAAAGTCTCAGGAAGGAGCTCAACAGCTAACTCAAGAGATGGAATTTCACATTCAACCAGAAAGATAGATTCCATCCCATAAACCAACTGAAAAGGTGTAAAACCAGTAGCCGTTTTGACAGAGGTTCGGTATGCTCAAAGAGCCGAATACAACATAATGTGCCAATTGGACCGATTTTTATCGATCATCCATTGGAGTATCATCTTAAGAGTTTTATTGACTACCTCGACCTGTCCATTGGCCTAAGGATAATAAGGGGATGAATGCTCCTGGCAGAAACCTAATTTAAGAGCCAATTCGGACATCAGTTGATTCTGGAAATGACTGCCATGGTCAGTGACAATCTCTCTCGGGATACCGAATCTTGAGATAACCTGATTGAAAAGAAACAATGCTGCCGTGTCACTATCGTTCTTATAAGTAGGCATGGCCTCAGCCCACTTCGTAAAGTAGTCTACAGCCACGATAACGTACTTGAGATTTTCCGTTGAAGGCGGATTACAAGTTGTAAAATCAATACCCCACTTAGTAAAGGGACCGACGGTGACAACGGGAAAAAGAGGAGCTAGATGCGCGCGCATCTTCCGAGTAAAAATTTGACAAGGGTGACAGCGTTTGACCGCTTCCACACAGTCTTTAAAGAGTGAAGGCCAAAAATAGCCGGCACATAAGATGCGCTGGGCTGTAGCAAGCCCTGATAGATGACCACCACAAGCTCCACTGTGGCAGTCATTGAGCACTGACTCTGCTTCCTCTAAGGTTAAACAGCGCCGAAGGATTGAATCAACCCCTCGACGGTATAATGTGTCACCAATGATAACATAGTTTTTAGCCAGGTGACGTAATTTTCGACATTCATCCTTGGAGAAAGTAGAGGGAAACTTCGAAGTCTAGAGATAGACAATGATATCTCCATACCAAGGGTCGAGTGAAGAGATGAGGAATAAATGTTCATCGGGAAAGCTTTCCTCATAAATAGTATCCTATCCACAAGGTAGCTCAGAAATTAGCTCCGCAAAAACCATGGATTTTTTAGACTTGACAGACAAGAACTCGAGATCGAATTCTTGCAAAATGACTATCCATCGATTATATTTGCCCCCAATCACTCGCCTACTGAGGACAAATTGGAATGGATTGACCGCCACTAAGACAAAAGTTTTGCGTAGCAGAATATAATGACGGAGCCGCTGGACAGCATGGATAGCTGCCAAGGCCAACTTCTCAATCAGAGAATAGCAAAGTTCAGGACCTATTAAGCCTCAGCTCAAATAATAAATCACATGCTCAGCGAGAGCATCGTCTTCCTAAACAAGAACCATACCAATGGTTGATTCTGCTGCCGCGAGATATAAAAGGAAGTCTCTACCATAATCCGGTGGACTCAAAAGTGGGGCAGAGACTAATGCTTTTTTCAAAGCATCAAACGACCGCTGCGCAAAGTCGTCCCACACAAATGGAACTCCTTTCCGTAGCAAACGCATAAACCCTTTAGTGATCTCGGCATAGTTTGCTATAAACCATCTTAAGAAATTAGCCTTCCCTTGGAGACTTTGAAGTTGTCGAATTGAGGATGGGGGAGGCAACTGAACTATTGCCTCAACCTTGAAGGGATCAACCCGAATCCCTTCATTGGACACGATGAACCCTAACAACCGACCGGATGTAACCGCAAAAACGCACTTGTTGGGATTCAACCGGATTTTATAAAAATGACATCGTTCAAAAACCAATCGAAGATGACTAGGATGATCAGTTCTCTTTCGAGAACGAGCAGCGAGATCATCCAAGTATGCCTCGATGACATGTTTGATGTCGTGGAAAGCATATGACATGGCCCGCTGAAAAGTGGCTCCAGCATTTTTAAGACCAAAAGGCATCTTTCTATATGCAAAGGTACCCCAGGGACATATAAAAGTTGTCTTATGTTGATCTTCAGGACGGATAGAAATTTGATTATAACCCGAAAAACCATCCATGAAGGAAAAAATTTCATTACCCGCACACTCGTCGATAATCTGATCAATGAATGGCGTGGGGTAATTATCTTTCGGACAAGCCTTGTTTAGGTCCCTAAAATCGATGCATACTCAGATTGTTCCTTGCTTTTTATCCACAGGGACTGGATTAGAAACCCAATCAGTAAGAGGAACAGGGTATATAAAACCCGCCCTTAGCAGCTTCTCAACCTCAGCTTTGATAGCTGCTGCTTTCCTAGGGTTAACCGGCCGAAGCCTTTGACGAACCGGTTTCACGTTTTCATACGTCTTGATCTCATGTTGAACTATAGAAGGATCAATGCCAGGCATTTCTTCATAAGACCAAGCAAATACATCACGAAATTCCTTAAATAGGTCGGTGTAAATTTGAATTTCTTCAGGGGAACACTCAATTCCGATGAAGATATTCTCGATGACGTTAGGGTCCCTAGAGATGTTTATAGGTATCGTTTTTGAAATTACCGACATATTACCTTCGGCACGAAGGTGTGCTGGAGCCAAAGGGTTTGACACCGTACAAACATCACTAGTGAGGAGCTCGGAGAATCTAGATTCTACTTCCTGCAATGGAGGAAGAAAGTATGAACGATGGTGTAAGTCTTCCCAAGGTCGATCTATACCCATCATTACTTCGAGGATTGCTTCTTCAGAAGGTAAAACCGAATCTAAGCAGTCCAAGGCAGAGGTAGAATCAAGGCTCCAAGCCGGGGCCACATGACCATCTCACTCCTCTTTGGAAAAAGGAGTAGAGTGGTTGTCTGCAGAGTCTACGATAGACTGATATCTAAGCTCAGCTGCAGATATAGGGAATGCCATTCCATTTACTTGTCCTTCCAGTAATGTGGTCGTAGGTGAAGGCAAGGTCCAAGGGTCTGAAAAATAATGAGTTCGGAAGAACTCTTCTCGAGGAGACTCCTTAGATGATGAAATAGCATTGATTTTAGCGAAAGGAGAGGGAAGATCAAATGTACCCATCAATGAGGAATACATCCCTACTCCTAAATTCTCAGTGAGCGGGCAAGGGTTATCCACTAAAGGGACAGTAGAGTCAGAGTTTGCTTGAGGATCAACTGGACAATAGTCCAATTGATCAACCTTAACGATTTTCCCCTCATGAAGAAAGCAAATGACACGAAACAGAGTCGAAACGACGATGTCCATTTCGTATACCTAGTTCCTTCCTAATAGGAGATTATAGTCTAGGTTAGCATCTATGACTTCTACTTCGATATTGACGACCTTCCCTTCAACACATATAGGAAAGGCCAGGATAATCCCATGCGGCTTATGAGAATGACCATCAAATGCAGTCAAGACAGTGGGTGAAGGAACAGCCGAAGGTGATCCAATAGCCTTCCAGCATGACATCGACATGATGCATGTGGAAGCTCCTTCATCTATAACGATACGAAAAATATTGATTTTTCAGTATGTAGACTTTATTTGGAAAGCCATACGATGAGGGAGTCGCTTTTTGACATTTAACATGTCAAAAGTGAGCACTAAAGAGTTAGATGGATCGACTGCTCCAATCGCGGAGAGTAAAGCACTTCTCTGAGCCGGACACGACTGGAGAACCTCTAAAGCGGACATGGCACACGGACTCTGAGCTAGATCCTCCACAATGGAGTAATTCTGGGTGGCCCTAGCATTAGGATTAATCGTCGCGCGTTTAGCGGAACCTTTCGGTATCCGTGGTATAGTCTCGACAGGGGGTCGCTCAATATGAAGGTCAGTACTTCTAGGAACAGTCTTGTCCTTGGAAGTTTTGGCTTCACCATAATCACGTGACCGAGTAGCCACATGGACGTTAGAACCCATCATGAAAACATTTGACGATTTTTCCCCTTCCTGGTTGCCCCCTGCGGAGGTTCCAGGGTTTGAACTCGCGCCAGCAAGAAGTTGCTGCCCTTGGGGAAACGGGTTGGTTAACACAGCTTGAGAACTAGAAGTCCCTTGCTGTCCTAACAAGCACTGAGCATCTTCAATCTTAGGGCAGAGATGAGTTAGATGGTCTCCACTGCACAACTTGCATGGAAACTTGACTTTCTTTCTCGACTCATTTCTACCACCACCAGCGTTGTTGCCAGATTTATTTGCATCAGGCTTCCCATCCTGGTTCTTTTTCTTACCTCATCCTTTCTTCTTTCCATTGGAATTTTGATTTCCTTTGGGGTTATCAGATTGGACGGCATTAATTGAAGAAGTTTGGGAAGCGGGGGGGTTAGACGATGTGACTTGGTTGTTAGAAGCAGTTTGCAAGGACAACTGCTGCAATTGATTCAACAAGTTCATGGTAGTTGTGTCTACTGACCCAACGATACCATCTGCGTGCGGACCTGGCTTCGACTTAGCTACGTCAACCTTAGACCCAGGAGCATCTGGCAAGTATTTTTGTAGGATCCTAGACTGAGAGTAGATCAATTCCAATTGCTGGGCCCTAAAAATGGCTTGCTCCTCAGAATAGACCCCAGACATGGAGACATCCTTGGAGATCTCGGGTTGTAGAGATTTCAAAAACCACTCGAGACGGTACTCCGGAGGGATTTCGGCTTTAATGAGCCTTTTTCTCTGTCTCCATTCCTGAATATGGTCAGAAATGTGGGTTTCCTTATCCTGACGAAAGGTGGCCAGAAGTTCAGTTCCGGCATCATAGCGGACAAGCAACTGGAAATGATTTAAGAAAATATTGGCTAAGTCAGCGAAAGATGTAAATCTGCCCCCTGGAAACTCTATATACCATTTGGCCGCATTACCAGTCAAGGTGCGCTGAAAGAGTCTCAACCTAATCGAGTCATCGATAAGGGAGTTATATGAGCACCACAAATGGAATGTGGTTACATGGTCGCCTGGGTCTTCACCACTCTTCCCTTTGAATTTTGGAATGTCCGAAGGGAGTTTGGTTAGGACTGGAGGCCAGGCCGGATTGTACTTGATTGGGTCATTTGTTAACTTAGTGAGATCTGGCAAGTTCAACGTTGCCAGAAATGGAAGCCTAGGAGGACCTTGGGGATTCCACCCAGACTGGGCAGAACTCCCAAAGTTTTGAAAAGATTGTCCTAGAATTTGGGAGGCACCAGGCTGCCCGAAGTAACCAGTAGAACCGGCTGAACCAAAAGGCAAGCCTTGTGATCCAGCAAAATTCAGAGTTTGACCAACTTCGGCCGTATAGCCTCCATAACCAGCAAAGTTTCCTCCTAAAGGATTGTAAGGAGTTGATAACCCCTGATACGGATTCCAAGCCGAAGCAAGGGGAGGAATACTTTGAAACGAACTAACTGTGGAGTACGGCCTATTCCCTTGTTGGCCGATAAACGGATTCCCAGTTCCCGCGCTACTAACCCGAGGGTTAGTCCAGCCTTGGAAAGGATTACTGCTTTGTCCTATAGAATAAAAAGGCATGGATCCTACCGTCGGGTTGGAATGTGGTATATGACCACTTCCAAAAGGAAAACCCTGGAATGAAGCCGATCCACCCAACATGGACGTAGCGGCACTAAACGGAACCGATGGAATACCCTATGAGTGGGTGCCAAATGGGAAGAATCCAGTACCAAAAGCATTGGTTTGGGCATTTCCACTCGTGGATGGAATGGAGGTAGACCCAACTAAAGATGTGCTAGCAAAAGATCCAAACAAGGAAGCAGAGGAGATGGAAATGGTTCCTCCCCCTTGCACCGATGTTGGGGTTTGCATAGTCGTAGCACTTGTAGAAGCCATGCTTCCAGTAGTGGTCATCGATGGTAAGCGCGTAGCGTAACCTGGAATTGACGGTCTATGCGTCGGAGTCCCAACGTATTGTAATATGTCTGGATGACTAGATGGTAGGGGAGAATTCAGAGCCGCTAACGACTCTGAGAGTTCTTCTACCTCTATGTTATTCTCCACTTGAAAGAGAACTCGAGAAAGGACTGGAGTGTCCCTCTCTTGTTCAGAAGTGCCAGGCCTTGCTTGGCCGCTAAAGCCCCCGAGAGGAGGATCAATCCCCGATGCGTCAACCGGCGTGGGACGGAACCCACCGGTAGTATTGCCTCTGTGCCTTCTAGGAGAAGGCTCTAAACTTGGTGGTGAAAGACCATGAAGTCTTCGAGACCGTCTAGGAGATCGGTCAGCCACTTTGAATTTTTTGTTATGATCTAACTAAAGAATCAAAAAATTGAAAGCTAGGCCAACTAAGAGCACAGAGCACACACTATAAAGTCCCTAAAGATACAACCAGTCAAACAACTTCCAAGTATTTCCGCTCCGGGTGATTAAGACCAGACACCAAAATACGAGAAAGTGAATTAAGGGGCCTTCCGAAGATAGTCTGGGATGATGAGGGCCCAGTCCTATCAGCGAAGGTATCAGAGGAAGTTACGCTGACCTCCTAACAACAGCCTGCGCCGGTGCAAACCCCCAAGCTTCTCAAGGGTGCCCTCCAATAGTACTGTCGAGAGTGATGCAACGTCAACCTCAGGTGCCACGAGATTCCCCTCCACAGCCACCTGTGTAGATCCCTAGGAGTAGCAACTATGGATACCAACTCGTCGCAGAAGCCAGGCGGAACAGTCGTGAGGTAAGTTCGGACAAGTAGGAGAGGGGGTATGTCTCTTCCTTGTCTTCACAGACCCTTGTGCTTAACTACCAGATCTGGAGCTTTCCTGGTCTTCCTAACGCTATTGGATTTTCTCTCGTTATTCAGACTCCTACGTTTGACATTTATATGGCCTTGGAGAGTTAACTCTCCACTCGCCTAATCCAAGGCCCTAAAATCCTAAACTTGTTGGTGTAACTAACTAAAACAAAAAGTTCTAGTGAATTTTAGTTAGCGCTTGATTTTATTAGGCTGTTCTTTAAGTCACAAGGTAACGAAAGTGAAACTAGTGGTGTTTTCTGATGCAAAAGAAATTAATAAAAAACTTAACTACATGCACATGCACTTTTTCGTTTTTCGATGAAGAGCAATTTCTATAGGGTTCAGAGGTACTTCTAATAAGGAAAATTTTTCTTTTCTTTTCGTTAATTCACACTTCACACTCACAAAAGCTAACAAAACTATGTATGCCTAAAAAGGGGATGCAAATCTATCCTAATGCAACAACTATATGCGGATGCAAGATTTAAAACTACTCTAAAAACAAAAATGAAAGTTGCTTGCTTATCAATCTTTATCTTGCCACTTAAGATGCCTAGATGGAATATGAGATGCTACCATTCATTTCGTCTAAACACTAAAAACAAGTTCTAAGACAAACATAAAGCACTTTCACTCAATAAAAGGAAACCAAATGAAAAGCAAGTTCAAGAAAGCAAAACTAAGGTTTTCAAAAGATTTTCTTCAAAGCAACAAACAAAAGAGTCTTTTAAAAAAAAAAACGCTCTCAACAACACTGAAAACTTGTGATTGAAGAATAGGCAATTAAACACTTTTACGAATTGACACCACTCAAATGGATGAAAACCCAACAAAAATAAATGTGTTTAAAATCGCTCTTAACAATCAAAAGCAGCAATGAAAGCTTTGGCAATGAAAACCAAAAAGATCAAAAAGACAAATTCCAAGAAAGTGTGAATCAACAACTTTCATGAAACAAAGAAGTGGATGGTCACAAAAAGTGATTTTGTCAAGCAAACAAAAAGTCACCAAAAGCGAGATTAACACAAAGATTGTGATCAATCTCCCTACTCTGATGAATCAGAGCAGCCAAGATTCCTAGCAAGAAATCTTGCGTGCTTTAGCAAAAACGATGACACTTGCAATCAACAAAAAACAAGACCAATACTCCTTATAATCAGAGAGAATTCATAACAAGATGCTCGCTGTAAAACAAATAACTGATACTGGAAAATGACTGTTTCAGACTAACTCAAACCACCAGACAAACCTTCAGAGACTAAAAAGATTTATAAATCTTGAAAATTGCAATATATACGCGACTGTACTAAAGTACAGATTGCGTGTATACGCGACTGTATCTGAGGAAACTTGCGTATACGCGGGTTCACTCAAAGAAACAAGCGTATATACACCTCTGTATCTAAGAAAAACAACGTATATGAAAAGCTTCAAGAAAAATAAAAAAAACAAACTGAAGAAACTGGCAAAGCTTAAAGTTCAAGAACAGACCAGACAGTAACAGCAAGCAGACAAGGCAGCTGAGCCCTGATTGGCTTGAAAAACACCCAAACTAGGAACAACAAGAGTGTTGTCCCCAGTGGAGTCGCCAATTTCGATAGAGGGAAATGTTCCCCTAGGGCTTTTTGGGTTGAAGCCCTAGCAGACTGAAAGTTATCTATTCAAAGAAACATGCATTCACACAACCATTATGCTATTGTGAGCAAATTCTATGATAAGGGTACGTACCTTTGGTCCTATGTTTGAGAAGGCCCTTAGGGTCCAAATGTTGGAAATAATACTAAGAGGGGGGGGTGAATCAGTATTATCACATTAATAAAACTTTTTCATTTCCATAATCAGATTCATATATGCTACTTCCACAACTTCTTATGATTAAGTTAATTAATCTTCAATGAGTGCATTAGAACTTTATCAACCATATTATCAGTTAACAAATGCAGTAACATAGAATAGATCATCACACATAAGGCACACACATGAACACCATGATATAAGGTGGAAACCCAATGCGGGAGAAAACCACCTGCTGCAAGTCATCTCAATCTTCTTTAATAAGAAAATCCTTTTACAATATTTTGTACTGGTGCAGTCTTATACCAGCACGGGAGCTACAACCCCCTTTGCTCTTGTACTAGCCGATCCATTTACTAGTACGTAGGCTACTACCTGCTACAATGCTCCAAAGATTTCCTTTAGCTCTTGTACTAGCTTAGATACTAGTACGTAGGTGTTGACCTACAATCTTCTCTCCTCCAGGTGCCACGTTTCATCAATTTTCAGACTGGATACACTGAAGCACAACACATAATCTGAAAGGCCACATTTCATCCAATTTTCATACTGGAGCCAACAACAACATTGAAGCTCATAATCAAACAACCTTCTGAATCACCCAATCATCAGATCCATACATATACAATGATATTATGAGAGTTATCAACCAGATCTAGTACATCAGATCACATGAAGATAAGTCATTTTAAACCGATCCATTCATCTAACAAAACTGAAGTTAATCATTCACTCAATCACTGCTATTATCTGAACATAATATCAGAACCAAACATTACTTCAACAACCCAGATCATAAGAATGATAAGCAGAGATTTTAAGAGAAGTAAGCAGCTTCACCCATGTACTGCCTGCTTACAGTAAGCACCCTGCTCAACTGTTCGCCTGCTTACGTACGCATCCTGCTCAACTGCTCGCCTGCTTACGTACGCATCCTACTCAACTGCTCGCCTGCTTACGTATGCACTGTAGTCAACTGATCACCTCCGTACCTCGCTCTGAGTCCATTGAATTGCCTGTGGACCTCCACACCTGCAACGCTTCTGTGCCTGCGTACCGACGCACCTGCAACGCTTCTGTGCCTGCGTATCGGCGCACTTTTCTTTCACTGTACCTGCGTACCTTCGGGTATAGATGATTTCAAGACTTCAAGAATAACCCAGACAGTCAGATCTACAGATCTGATCATGCGCCAAAGAGATCTCAATCCATCAGTAGATTCACCTTATTTAGATCTAGACATTACTCCCAAGAGATCATCATATTTCAGATCTAGCTCTCATAAGATGTTCAACCCAAGCACACTTCAAGCCAAATGATCTCCTTTGCTTTATATAGGAAAGCTCTTCCTAAAATCATGGATCAATACCACGAGCCAAAACCATAGAAACACAAATACCGTCGGCTAGTTAAACATAAGAAACCCCCACGTGTGAATTTCTTTGCCTTGAAATGTGTGCACTGGGGTACGCACCTCTTGAACGGGATAACTGCGGGTATGTACGCACTTTATATAACACCGACCTGTGTGTACGCACCTTATGTAAGGTGTACTTGCGTACCCCTTATTTTCTTCAATATTTGATAGCTGATCATCAATCTCTGCTGCTGACTTGAAGTACTGTGATCTATCACCTGAATGGGTTGCCATCAAGGACAACACTTTAGCCATAATGCCAACAATCTCGCCCTTTGGACTTGATGGCAACAACACCAAATCACTCTCCCCCTTTGACATCAAGGGCAAAGGGGTATGCTCCCCCTAAGAACATGCTCCCCTTGATTATAAACCAGATCTGCTGAAGTCTCTGAATGAGCTCCCCCTTTGTATATGCCATGGTGCTCCAATCTGATAATGGTCTTTCTGAGAACAAGCTGAGATGTCTGCTTTGCTATATAGTGTTGTTCATGCTCAAGCTCCCCCTGACTGTAAGCAAGGTCTGCAAAAAGATGTTCTACAAGAAGAACATGACTCTATATATCATAAATGACCTTCCTATCACCAAAAGACTCAATGCATACATTCATCACAATGGTGATACATCAAAAATTTACATATGATAACATCATTCATCCCAGGCATAGTGGGGAAACATAGGCCATTACATGACTTGAAGAGATAACCACAATAGAGACCCACTATTACATCATGAGTAAAGACCAATCACCCAAGATAAACATCAGCAACAACACTGTATGATCTGCTTCATAGTATCTGTCAACAATAAGGTACTTCTGCATCAACTCATTCATAACCATCTTGATCTACATGAACCAAGAGCCATCAAAAAGGAAGAATCTGCATCAATCAACATATGTACGAAACAACCTATCATCATATAGGTAAGATCTCATCATCATCATGTCTCCAACAATGCAACTTTAAATAATCATCCAGCCAACAATCCTCATCCATATATGTGCTAAGAATAATAAAGACTCCATGCAAGCACCATCTGATCCAAGAACCATATAGCAAGATGAATCATAAGCATCATCACCAAGGACCATAATGCCAACAATGCATTAAGAACATATGCTCCCCCTAAATTGGTGCCATCTGTCAGATCTGTTCATGCATATCAATAAGAAGAGTCAGCCAATAAATGTCTTAAGACAGGTACGCAGTTTTTCTTTATCTGCCCTGCGTCGCTACGCAATTCCCCTTCTGCTTCCCTGCGTATACCCGCAGAGAGCCTTCTGTTGCTCAGCGTGCCCACGTACTACTTCTTCAACTGTGCTGCGTACTGTTACCACAGGTACGCACCCAGAGACACTATCGCGCCGCGCACTGCCACTGTAGCCACGCAGTCATAGATACTATCGCGCCGCGTACTTTTACTGTGCGTATGCACCTGAAGCTCTGTCTCTCTGCGTACCCACGCAGTTCTGCTTCTTCTGATCTGCGTACCCATGCAGTTCTCCTTCTTCTGCTCTACGTACCCACGCAACTCTTCTGTTGCGCATCTGCGTACCCACGCACTTGCACTGATAATCACCTGCGTACTTCTGATTAGGGCCAAATTAACAGTCCTCTTTTGTGCCACTGACAGTCAGATTCACTTCCAACTTCACTTGCCTACTGCCTTCAAACAAGCATATACGCGATTGTGCAGTATCCAACTCGCGTATATATGCGACTTCCCTTTATGAAGTTTGCATATGAGATTCAGGACACTGAATTTTTGTACTTTCAGCTCCCTCTGATTCTGGTATGTCTGTACATTGTGCTGTGCCACCTTTTTCTGACTGTACTTCCTTTTTCCTCCATATCTTCAAGCGTGATGATGACATTTTCTCCTTGTGATATGGTGCCCACACTTTGTTCCTACATGCCTTAGCTATATGTCCAAGCTTGTTACATGCATAACATCTTACATGTTTCATATTCCTCCTGTAACAATCAGCAGCTTTGTGACCAAACATATTGCAAGCAAAGCAATATCCATAAAAATACCTTGATTGAGATGACTTGTCTGCATAATGGTCTTGAACTCTTCTTCTTCTACATCTAGCTGCAACATGTCCAAGATTATGACATACATAACATTCAACATTATTCATAGGAGGAGTAAAGGATTTTCTTTGAGGAATCTCTTTCCTTGGTTGATGATGAGATTGATCTTTCATTTCTTCATTGATCACTTTAGATTTCTCTTTAGAATTCCTTGCCTCACCTTGTGAACTAGATTTACCTTCAACAGATTCATGGAAACCAAGACCAGTCTTTATAGCAGGGGACCTTTGACTACTAAGAATATCATCCAATACTTTAGAGCTATCTTGAAATCGTAAAAGCTTATCCTTTTCTTCTAGTTTACCTTTCAAGATATTTACCACAACCTGAAACTGTTCTTCCTTTTCAAGAGATATCTTTTTCAAATCTTCTTCAGCTTTCCTTCCTTCTTCCATTTGTTCCCTTAGTTTGAGAATCTCCTTTTCTTGTTCTTCATTCAGATCCTGCTGCATTTGGCGAACTCGGAAGGCACATTCTAGTTGAGATTTTAAGCTGGTGACTTCGTTTTCTTGTTTTGCAATAGCTTGGAGTAGATCTGTATTCTTCTTCTTTGATTCTTCAAGATCTCCTTTTAGTGAGAGGATCGTAGCTTCAAGATTTTCATAATAACTGGATCGATCTCTGAGCTCCTTGATTGTTGTGTTCTTTTCAATGACTTCATTTCTTAGAGATGTTGTTTCATCCTGCAACTTTTGATACCTTTCCTTGCATAACTTGAGGGCACCACTCTTTACGTCCAAACGTTTTTCTTGTTCAATAATTTTGTTTGTCAGCCTGTTAAATTCTGCCTCTATTTGACATCTTTCTTGCTCACCCATAAGAGCAAGTTCAGTAGTCTCACTATCACTTTCATCTCTTTCACAAGGAAATATAGCTGGAACATCAGAGGATAACACATTCATACCTGATAATGATTCTGAATCTGATTCTGAATTTTAAGAGCTTCTTATACCTAATTCCCAATCGATTCTCCCACTGTCATAGTTCTTCTGAGATGTCTTCTTCTTCTTATGAGCTTTCTTCTTAAGCTTCTTTCCCATTGTTCCACGGATCTCCTTCAAGCGATCAAGCTTCTATCAAAGGACCTGCTCTGATACCAATTGTTGGAAATAATACTGAGAGGGGGGGGTGAATCAGTATTATCACATTAATAAAACTTTTTCATTTCCATAATCAGATTCATATATGCTACTTCCACAACTTCTTATGATTAAGTTAATTAATCTTCAATGAGTGCATTAGAACTTTATCAACCATATTATCAGTTAACAAATGCAGTAACATAGAATAGATCATCACACATAAGGCACACACATGAACACCATGATATAAGGTGGAAACCCAATGCGGGAGAAAACCACTTGCTGCAAGTCATCTCAATCTTCTTTAATAAGAAAATCCTTTTACAATATTTTGTACTGGTGCAGTCTTATACCAGCACGGGAGCTACAACCCCCTTTGCTCTTGTACTAGCCGATCCATTTACTAGTACGCAGGCTACTACCTGCTACAATGCTCCAAAGATTTCCTTTAGCTCTTGTACTAGCTTAGATACTAGTACGTAGGTGCTGACCTACAATCTTCTCTCCTCCAGGTGCCACGTTTCATCAATTTTCAGACTGGATACACTGAAGCACAACACATAATCTGAAAGGCCACATTTCATCCAATTTTCATACTGGACCCAACAACAACATTGAAGCTCATAATCAAACAACCTTCTGAATCACCCAATCATCAGATCCATACATATACAATGATATTATGAGAGTTATCAACCAGATCTAGTACATCAGATCACATGAAGATAAGTCATTTTAAACCGATCCATTCATCTAACAAAACTGAAGTTAATCATTCACTCAATCACTGCTATTATCTGAACATAATATCAGAACCAAACATTACTTCAACAACCCAGATCATAAGAATGATAAGCAGAGATTTTAAGAGAAGTAAGCAGCTTCACCCATGTACTGCCTGCTTACAGTAAGCACCCTGCTCAACTGTTCGCCTGCTTACGTACACACCCTGCTCAACTGCTTGCCTGCTTACGTACGCATCCTGCTCAACTGCTCGCCTGCTTACGTATGCACTGTAGTCAACTGATCACCTGCGTACCTCGCTCTGAGTCCATTGAACTGCCTGCGGACCTCCGCACCTACAACGCTTCTGTGCCTGCGTACCGACGCACCTGCAACGCTTCTGTGCCTGCATACCGGTGCACTTTTCTTTCACTGTACCTGCGTACCTTCGGGCATAGATGATTTCAAGACTTCAAGAATAACCTAGACAGTCAGATCTACAAATCTGATCATGCGCCGAAGAGATCTCAATCCATCAGTAGATTCGCCTTATTTAGATCTAGACATTACTCCCAAGATATCATCATATTTCAGATCTAGCTCTCATAAGATGTTCAACCCAAGCACACTTCAAGCCAAATGATCTCCTTTGCTTTATATAGGAAAGCTCTTCCTAAAATCATGGATTAATACCACGAGCCAAAACCATAGAAACACAAATACCGTCGGCTAGTTAAACATAAGAAACCCCCACGTGTGAATTTCTTTGCCTTGAAATGTGTGCACTGGGGTACGCACCTCCTGAACGGGATAACTGCGGGTATGTACGCACTTTATATAACACCGACCTGTGTGTACGCACCTTATGTAAGGTGTACCTGCGTACCCCTTATTTTCTTCAATATTTGATAGCTGATCATCAATCTCTGTTGCTGACTTGAAGTACTGTGATCTATCACCTGAATGGGTTGCCATCAAGGACAACACTTTAGCCATAATGCCAACACCAAACCCTTCTTGGAGTTCCCTTCTTCTCTTTTGTCCTGCAAAACAACCAATTCAAAGAACACAACAGTAGATGGACAAAAACTTATAAAGAAACCATCTTCATGTTATAAAGAAAGGTAGTTAGTTATGAAATCCAAACAACCATTTACATATGAATTCTAAACATGAATATCATTAACATAAAGAAGATTCATTTCGGGAACCAAGACATGTGTTTCTTTTATTATAGACAAATAAAGTACATAAAAAGGAATATTTTCACCTGAGTCACCTTCAGCAGGCTCCAAGCAAAGCTTCCTTCCGGATCCGTTCCAGCCTCAAGCCTCTAACAAGCTCCTTCCATGACTCTCTCCATGATGTCATAAATGGTGGATGAACATCAACACACAAGGAAACAAAGGTTTCCTATACAAAATGGTGGAAGTGCAGAAGGCACAAGGGACTTCAGACCTGGTCAAGGAAAAAATCTCAGCATAATAACCTTTCTCTCTCTTCTCTCCTCCCTTAGGCCTTCCCTTTGAAGTCTTTTTATACCATCTCCAAAGTAGTTTTTTAGTTAGGAGTTGGTTGGGAACAGTTGGGCCATGGGCACTAACAGGTGATCAGCGGGTAAAACCCGTGATCTCCGCCTGAAAATAAGGAGTTTTATATTTTTTTAAGTGTTTTAATACATACACGCGGGTTGGCTATACACATACCCGCGTATACACGCGTTTAACTCAGGGCAATGTCGCGTATAAGGGATAAAACATTGTTTTTTAAATTTTAGGACCAGGTCTGGAAGGAGGGGTTGCCCTAGGCCATGAGTACAACATCACAAACCATAGAAGTGAGATTTGGAGCTATAACACCTATAAAATCCTCTCTTTGGGATATTATTGGCCATCCCTTTTCAAAGATGCAAAACAGTATGTCAAAAGGTGTGACAGCTGCCAAAGAGTAGGGAAACCTACCCTTTCAATTGAAATGCCATTGCAGCCACAGGTACTCATCGAACCCTTTGAAAAATGGGCTTTAGATTTCATTGGACCTATTAATCTACCATCTAAACAAAGAAAGTATATATTGGTATGTACTGATTATGTCACTAAATGGGTAGAAGCCAAAGCATTATTTTCTGCTACTAAAAATTCAGTTGTTAGTTTTCTTTATGAGTATATTTTTACTCGCTTTGGTGTTCCAAGAGAAATTGTGACAGATCAGGGAAGTCAATTCACATCCAGCCTGGTGGAGAAGCTGATGGAAGAATACAAAATCAAGCACAGAAAATCCACTCCTTACTATCCGCAAGCAAATGGCCAAGTGGAGTCTACAAACAAAGTTATTGAAGGCATCATCACCAAAACTGTTCATTTACACAAAAGAGATTGGGCAGAAAGGCTTCTTGAAGCCTTGTGGGCCTACAGAAATACATGGAGAAATACAACAAGACATTCTCCCTATGAACTTGTTTATGGGAAAGAAGTCCTGCTCCCCATTGAGTTCCAAGTCAAAACTTTCAAGATGGCAGTTAAGTTGGGGATGGATCTATCAGAAGCCCAAAAGCACAGAATGGAGCAGTTGAATGAGCTAGATGAGATTAGACAAGAGGCAATTCTAAGAACTGATCTAGTTCAATATCAAAGAGCTAAGTAGTATGACAAATACATCAAAGAGAAAAAGTTTCAGGAAGGAGATTGGGCATTGCTATTTGATTCCAAGTTTAAAGATTTTAAAGGAAAATTTCAGACTCATTGGCTTGGGCCATATGAGATTGACAAAATCTTTAGCAATGGAGCGGTAAGAATCAAAACCATTGATGAAAATAAAACTCCTCTTATTGTGAATGGCCACAAATTAAAGATCTATCATAAGCCACTCTCAAAAGAGGAATTTGTCAAAATATTTCAAGATAGTTTTGCAATAAGACTGGTGAAGAAGAATCCTTCTTCTCCACCAGCCTAGCCATTGTTCTTTTCTATTTCAAAAAAAAAATAAAAAATGTATAAGTCTAAAAACCAATCACTGATTGGCAGTCTTATACAGAAAATACAAGGTGAAAATCAGGAACTCCTGATGCCCTATATTTTCCAAAACAAAAAAAAAATTCCTCTCTCATTTCACAGTTTTGTGATACTCCACTTCATTTCATTCCACTCCACTTCATTTCATTCCACTCCATTTCATCCATTTCATTTCATTCCTCCAATAAAAGTTTTTTTTCATAACCATTTTTCATTCAGTCAGTTATCATCTATCCATCTCCATTCAGTCATATGATTGCTGTGTCAGTTTCCGCAGCTGAACCCAGTTTCTGCAACCAGAAGCAGTTTCTGCAGCCATCACTCTGTTTTTCAAAACTGACAGTCAGATGTTAGTTACATAATCATGAAATCAAATGCAGGTATGACCGAGGACATATTATGAAGACATGAGGCACTTAAAAGCATCAACAAGGAGCAGCTGATCAAAGATTAATGGACAAAAAGTGGCAAGAATTCCAAGGTATGAGTAGAAATTTATTTCAAATAGCATTCAAAGCACATTTTTACATAGTTATAAAACCATAGCTCCACTATATGCAATGATTGGCATTGATAGCCTCCATAACCGTTCCACGACCTACAATTCCTCCATGAACCATGCATTTATTTCTCAAACGGCCTCATGATCAGCCCTCGGATTTAACTTGTGTTGGCTGTACCTTGACACTCCACCTGTAATCATGAGGACGTGGCCGATTTGGTCACGGCTCCTCTCCGCTGCACAAATTCCGCAGCCATTTCATAAGCATGTTTATGTCTACTTCGCAGTCATTCAGTTTAAAATTCTACCAGGTTCACTTTACTCCCCTACTATTTTATTGAAGCCACGGTTGCATTTCCACCTTGTTCATATAAGTCTTCGTTCCATTCCGTGAATTCACTCCCGCTACCTGTTCTCTGTTTTCCATTTACAGTCATTGTTTTCTTCTCCATAAACCCTGTTCACCACCGTTAACCCAGCCGTTTCACCTCCGCTAAAACCCTTACACAGATGAATTTTAAGACGAAAGGAAGGATGGGTCTGTTGTTGAGGGTAGAACCGGAAGGGCCCAAGTTTATGGAAGGGTACCCACAAGTGAAAAACATACTGAAGAAGGCAAGGTGGCTACGGTTTATTCAAAAATTCAAGGGCTACAACAAGGAGATTACAAAGACTTTTGCGAGGTCTTTTAACGGCCTAGAAGTGGAAGTTGGAGACCTCAAGTTTACAATCACCGAGGCATCTATAGCAGCCGCTACAGAACTTCCGCAGGAGGGTGAACGCTGGTTCAAGAACAAGAGCTTTGACGAGAAGGCTTGGAGGGTTATCCTACGAAATCCAAGTATGGATGTAACTATTTTTAAACGAGGAATCCTTGTCCATGCTTTAGAAGAGAAGCGGGCCAGTCTATTGTTGATTATTCAAAAGTTCATTACCTGTGAGGGACGTTTTGGATCAATGTATATGTATCACACCCGGTTGTTGATGAATTTCTTAGAAAACCAAACCCTCAATCTGCCTTACTTTTTACTGAACAGTTTGAAAAAGATGTCTGTAACCGTCCAAAAGAATTTGGAGGACATAGAACCCCATTTGTATCATCATGGCCTTGTGAAAATTCTGATAGAAAAACAATTGAAGGAAAAGAATGACACCTGGGAACAATTTTTGGTTAGAAATTTTTTCCAAGATCCCCCTGAAACACCAGAGAACAGTTCAGTCAGGAAGAGTAGAAGGAAGAAGACAAGTGTGAGAATGCAAGCCCCTCCTACTAGCATAACTAGAGAAGGTAATCAAGAAGAGAGGCTGGAAAGAACTAAGGATAAGGAGCAAAGAAAACCAAAAGGAAAAAGAAATATAGAAGCTGTATATCAAGCCCCAGATCCTTCCCAAAAAGAAGACCACCAAACACTGTCTGAAAGACTAGCTTATCTTCAGGAACAATCAGCTACAGCCAAGAAGAAAGGAAAAGAAAAACAGAGTAGGGAGGAAAAAGACACTAGTCCACAGCATGTAAGGAGAAGCTCCAGGCTTAAAGGGAAATTAAGGACAGTGCAAACCAAAGGACCCCACTTTATTGACTTGGGAGGGGAAACACCAGAGTAGCCTCCAGCAACCTCTCCTGACCGTAGCCCACACCATACTTCCATTTCACAGCTAGATTTTGACATGAGTCCTTCTCGGCCAGATTTGGAAATCAGTCCTTCTCAACAGGATTTTGGGGTCAGCCCAAGGAAAACTACACCCAAGATAGACCCGAATCAGCAAGAGATGTATGATTATATAGAATCCTTGGAAAATATAGCCACAGGTCCAAGCACTTCATCGACTCAGCCTCACACAGCACAAGAAGCTCTAGTCCAATCGTTGAAACAAGAAATTTTTGAATTGGAGGTCTTAAATAGACACATTAAAAATGAAAATGAAACATTAAGGGAACAGAGTAGATTGGACAAGATCGTTCATGACAACATTATGTTACATCTTGTGTTGTGGTAGAAAAGGAACAGGAAATTGAAGAAGAAGTGCAGGAGGTTGAGTAAAGCACTTATCAACCTCAAATTCAGATGCTTGATGAGGAAGCCTAGGATGTTAGCAGTACCAAAGAAGAGGAGAAGAGGGCTGGATGTGTTGGCAGAGGTCTCAGAGCATATGGATTGAAGAGAGGAGGGTCAAAGTTTTGGTTGCATGGGAACATGCAACACCTTCACAGTGGGGGTATGTTAAGCCCTGAACTTGCATCTTTCCTATACACTTTCCTAGACTCTTTCCATTCACCTGGATCTCCTAAGCTATCAACATCATTGCATATTAATCATAAAAGAAAATTTAAAGTGGTTTTTCAACTATGTTTTGTGTCTGTTGTTTGAACTAGATTTTTGCTCATTGAGCTGCGGAATCCTGTCACTTTCCGCAGCTGCTTCAACTTTCCGCAGTTGTTTTTTTTTAAGTCTATATTGCAGGTGTCATCAGGAAAAGCAAGCCACATGGGCAAGTTGGAAATGACTTGGACATGGACCGAGTCCTATTGGCTCAGTCGGATTCATCAAGGGAGGTCGTGGTCAACGGTGGTCAAGCGGTGGTCAAACAGAAGAGTCCTACGACAACAGGACTCCGTTTCCAAGCACGTGGAAGATTTTCGTGGCTGTTTCTAGATCTCTGGAGGCACGCTAACACCTGTAGGCTGCCCACGATGTAAATCCAACAAGCCGTTTTCAATAGATTGCATAATCTCGGCAGCCATGATGCTAAATCCATAGACGCTGTCATTTACGTGTCCTCTGTCAGCGTAGTTTACAAGAAAATAGTTATGTAACCTTTTGTTATAAATAATGCGTTTCTATATGCATAGGAGTTAGTCTTTTGAATATAATTTTGCTGTTAGAAAAGCCCACTGTGTCGTGACACTAGTTTCATTGTTGTGACTGCGTTTTGAAATATATGAGAAGACTCTGTTTCTACATGATTGCGTGAGCATAATTCTTTATTGATAGTTGTTGCCTGAGGTTGTGCAGAGGGCCCCTGCACACGCCGAGGTTTTGTTTCTTATTGTTGTACAGTTTCATGTTGTGTTTCTTTATGTTTATTGCAAATATGCCATAGTTATTCACTTATGTATATTTCATTTACTATGGTACTAACGCTTCATTCTTGTTCATAATTTTACATGCTTTGTACATTGTTGTTAACGCTGAACAGTGTGTATGTTCCAGATTACAGTAGACCCAGGCATCTTCATACATTCCCTTTTGCAAAAAATAGTGACATGGAATCAGTCTCTCTGCTGACTTGCTTTTCTTAGCTTTTAATTCCAACTCTGTTTTGTTTATTTCAGTCTTGTTCATTGGCTTTATTAGTTAGTTTAGAAATCAACTTACTCATATCATTGATGATTACCTCCGAAAGCCATAGCTGGACTAATTGGCGAGGGGTCAGACTATGAATTGATGTGATTTGATTTTAGTTTACTTTTCTACAATTAGATATCAGATTGCTCAAGTTGTTGATGATTACCTCCGAAAGCCATAGCTGGACTAACTGGCGAGGGGTCAAACTATGAATTGATGTAATTTGATTTTAGTTTTACTTTACTTGCAATTTTTGGATTTCTTTGAGTGCAATAGCTTAATTCATTTGTTTTGTATTTAGACAGCAGCAGGGATAATGGTTTCATGATCAATAGTTCACTGTTTGTTTGATTAGAATAGTGGCACATTTTTATTTTCTTTTAGAAATTAATTTCATCATTAGTATGTTCTAAGACCCTCTGAAGTTTGAAGTTTTGGAAATCATTATAAAGGACATAATTGCCTTGAAAATTTATATCTATACTTGTCTTTTAGAGTAATCTTAAAACTTAGGGATAGAATTTCCATTTCACATTAGGAGATAAACAAGATAAAACCCCCCCCAAAAAAAAACCGAAAAAAAAGTAAGAAATAGGTTATCTTGCACACATAGTGCGCCACACTTCAATAGCTTACGACTCCCAGATTGACAATTAATATAGAAATTTAGGAAACTCTAAATTGACCAAACAATAATGTCGAAACTTAATTATAGCATTATTGCAAGAAATTCTTTTTCTATCACAATGTAATTCAATTTTGTGGAGGAGAGATTCTTACTAATAAAATATATGGCATATGGATGACATTATTCTTGTTGTCCTAGGATAACTCCGATGGTAGTCTCCAAAGCATTTGTGGATATATTAAATGGGAGGGACCAACTGGTCCCTCTTAATATGGGAGCCTTGGATAAATTTTATTTCAATTCCTCGAAGGGGTGCTAGAAATTATCTATCCATACAAAGTCAACAATTTTAGTAAGCAAAAAGAATAAAGAACGAGCTATTTGAGTAAAATTTTGAATAAAGTGTCCATAATAACATGCGTTCTGAAGGAAGCATCGTACATCTTTTTGTGTTTGTGGAGTTGGTAAGTTTACTATTACCTATATCTTTGTCAGATCCACTATGATACCCTTTAGAAGAAATATGATGCTCTGACACGATGCCTTTACTTAACATCATCAAACATTTTTTGTTTTTGAGGCTATGTGACATTCCTTACATATCTGTAATACCTTTTCTGGATTATCAAATGCAAATTCAAATGAATCACTATAAGTTGTAAATTCATCCATATAAATTTCCATGCAATCATGAATCAGGTAAGAAAATATCTCGATCATGGCTCGTTGGAAGGTTGTAGAGTGTTGCAAAACCCAAATGGTAGAACATGATAGTGTTGACCGGGTAAATCGATCTTGCAGACAAGGCTGATCTCCCTAGTATCATAAGATATCTAGCAACAAGCAGGACAAGCAAATCTACCTTTCTCTAAACATATTGTGATTCATTAATAAAAACTATAGAGGTGTTTAGACCCTACCTTAAGTCCAACACTAGTTTGTAGAAGCCATCCTTCAACCATCCGAAAGAGTTTCCTTTTGAGAACCTGCAATCACAAACAAGAACACATCAAATAACACTTAGCTAATATCATAAATCATGTTCATTATAGTGATCAAGGAATCCATAAAATAAACCATTAAACATAGCTTATTGAGAAAAATAAACTTATTTGTATTAACTTTGAAATAGAAGAACCTTACAACCTTTGGTGCCTTGATGTTGTACAAGCTCTTCCCAGGGTCCAAAACAGGAATCTCCTTTACTTTTACAAGCCTCACACTCTTCAAAATGAGATCAAAGAGGTATGTAATCTCTCCTCACAAAAGCTCAATTAGGAAGACTAAGTTCCAGCAGCATTTCACCTCAAAAATATTCAACTTTCAACCTCCCCAGTAACCAGCCCAATGCTTCATTTTATAGTGCAAAGGAAGGAGGTTACAGGTCCACCTATAAAGGGATAGAGTCCTCCTTCAAAGGGATAAGCTCCTCACATCAAGGGGTTAGCTCCTTAAGGTATGGGATGCATGAACCTTGAAGGAGCGAACTTGCCACCTCAAGATTCCTTCCAGAAGGTTCTAGAAATGACTCAAAGTGAGTTTTTAATGATATACTTGCGCCTTTTTTACTTTTACAGGGGTCCACACCCATAACACAGAGACAGAGCAGTCAGGTGTGCAGGGGACATGACCTTTAGGTGCGGGACTGCAAGTAATGCTAAGAGAAAGTGCGGAACTAGAGTTTTAGAGACTTTTGAGGGCTTTCTCTTATTTTCAAGGCTTGATATGAAGAACTGAGGCTTAAGACTTGCAAAGGAGAAAAGTATGAGTGGTAATGGACTCACACAGATTGCAGAATGTCAAGGTGACAATTTTTGTGCAACAGATTGCCCCCTAAAGTGTGAAGTCTGTAATAGATGAAGATAGAATTTTTCATCTAAGAAGAGTGAAGTACTTTATCATTTCAAGGATCATCCTGTGGACACCCCAGTTGGAACCTGTAAAAACATTCAATGAAAAATATATATGTGTGAACATATCATCATTGAGGTAGGCATTCCCATGCTTAGATCAAAACTGACTAGAAAACTAACTAAACTGCTCTGATACAGGAATGATTTTATAATACATCACGAGTATAGACATATATAGACATAGTATGGGCGCAACCATCTGTTTATGAATAGTCCATTGTATAACGAATAACAAAATTCCTCGCAGCCTGGATGGTAGAAACTAGATCCAGGGTCTTGATTTCTGCTTCCCGAACTAGTACGATTCTATCCATGTGAATGAATGTGTCAAAGTCGAACATGGTAGAAACCACTTGATTACCAGTCAATGATGTGAACTATTAACAAGTGTGAGAGAAACCACCAGTAATGTTAATGGATCTCAAAGTACTCAGTACAATCCATGAAATGTGAATAAATGAGCTGATGTCGAACATGTCATAGAATCCTTTGATCGAAGGTCGATGATGCACCCTGTCGTCGAAGGCGAGAAACCTGCCATTAGGGCATGCAGATTCCAAGGTACTGACGATTCCTAGATCATCTTTCTAGATAATGAGCTGAAGTCGATAGAAAGCAATCTGTCGTAGGCAAGCCCACAACACGAAATCATAGATCAAGTTTTGAAGAAATATATATGGCAAGGACTAACTCAGGGATGGTCAAAATGGATGACATATATTTTGCAAATGAATGGTTTATTTGAACTGACCTCTTGAACACATAACGACACTGCAGATGGTTTGGTGACAATTAACCCAAAGTTAATACCCAGAAACCGGCTGAAGACTTTCAATATGGTTTGATTAACTGTTAGGCAAAGGATTTCCCAACCCACGTAAACAAAAAGTGTCATGTTCAAGAGTGGTTGACTGCTTTTCTAAAACACAAAGTATAACAGACAGGTTCATTTTTCTCTCTTTTCCTCCACCATTTCTGGCAAGTGCCTCTTTATTTTTGACAAGCTTGAGGAGGATAACATTTGCTTGTTTTTAAGCTCACCCTTCGGATGAGTCCAACTTAGTTTAAAATTCGAACCTTAAGAAGGAGAGGTTCATTCTTGTTTAAAATTGAACAGGTCCTTTACTGTTAAATTTTAATGAGTCCAGTATAGGAAAAACTTGGTGTTTTTCAATTTTAAGGAGTCAGAATAAAAACTTAAGGAAACTCCATGGGTGTCTTTTTTCGTAAATTTGTGTCCCTCAAGCCCGAAAAAGTATAAAATAATACTTGAGAGAACTGCTTGACCATTACAATCAAGGAGTACTTTTCATAATTAGTAGCTCCGATCTGAAAAAGTAAAAAAGCGATCGAAGACACATCGTTTTATAACCAATATCGAACTTGAAACGACAAAATTCTGGCGATCTTTTCATGTTTATATGGTCAGAAAAGAGTTGTAAGTGGACCGCATTTTTAATTCTATTTAACGAGTTTAAAAGGGAAAAACTCGGCAATCTTTTCATATTTTACGAGTCAGAAAAGAGCTTAAAGAGGACTCCAATGTTTCACTTTTTCGTAAATTTTGGAAGAGTCTGAAAAAGTGAAAAAGTATGCTCTTTGTTGAAAATGATCAATTATCCCCGAAAAATCCAATATTCTACACAAAAACTCAAAACATTACTCATACCTGTTTAAAATAAATAAAAATGCATCAAAAAGTTACCTTTTTAAAGTGAAAAATGAATTAATTAAAAATTCATTTATTCAAAAAAGCTTATAAAAAGGGCTTTTGTAAATTCATTTTTACCCTTTGATTTCAGAATGAGAAGTGAGAGCTTTTGGGTAAGAAATTTCCTGTGAAGATTGCGGAAAATCCGTCTGTTGGAATCGAAAACCGTCAGCTCCAGGTAATCCATATCATCCCTATCTTGCATTTCAACTATTTACATTTCGTTTTTAAGCTTTAAAATTGATTTTTTAAGGAGAATTTTCTTTAGAAAAATGCTCGGAGGGGTCTGCAGGTGCAACATGCGGCGCCTGCGGACCCCGAATTTTTCTACAAAGAAAAAAGTCGTGGGTCCACACCTATTGGTTAGGAACAGTGCGGACCTACGCACTGTCCGTAACCAACGGGTGTAGACCCCGTGAAATAGGTATTAAAATTTCAAATTTCTCCATTTCTGCCCAAAAATGTTTGAACTAAATTGTTCTAATATGTCTTTTTTGCAATGTAGGACATAAAAAATGCTTATTTGGCCGGAACGTGAGCATGAGGATGTGGACCTTGCCGCAATAAATCATCAACCCACATTAGATGCATTGAGAGCATGCAGACTGTTTAAATTTTGGGCCATACCCGGCATGAGGGCCCAAGTAGACTTCTTGCAATGGCTGGTAGACAGGTGGAACATACAGGACCAGTGTTTCATGATTGGTGGCCACCGGCTCGAAATTGAGCTAGAGGACATATATTTTTTGACTAGTTTGCCCAAGAGAGGCGAACAATTATCTCTTTTCGGGACTAGGCCAGGTGGCCAGTCTGTCGCTAGTCTCCGATTGGAGTTTTGCAATGATCAAACAGAGGACAAATGGATCGATATTAAAACTATCTCCCATCCTGAACTTAAGGTTATTGTATTCACTGTCACCAGAATATGTAGGAGTGCAACATTTCATGTAGCTACCAGATCCCAGATGTGAATGGCAGTAGACTATTATCAAGGTACCATCTTCAACTGGTGCGAGGCTGTGTGGGCGAATGTAAAAGGCCAACTAACTAGAGCAAAGAACGGGCAACTAAAAAAATTTGGATATGGTTTCCTGGATATGAGCTTTGGTCTAGAGAGGGTACCTATGTTAGTTCCACAGCAGCTTTTTGTTGAGGCTGGACTTCCTCGAAAGCCTAGGATAATGCGTTGGGTTGCAGTGATGGCCCGTCATCCTGAGGAGGGTTCAGAGGTTGTTTGATTTCTGCCTGAGTATTTTCGTTGGTTGAGGAACCAACTTTTTTTGATTCATGATTTTCCATATGCTGGGATGGATTATCGCGGTGACCCAGATATGATTCTTCCACCAGGAGAGCAGTGGGATGATTCAGGTAAAATCATTTTCAACACTTTCTAAGTTTTAACTAATTTTTTTTGTTTTTTAAATCATCCAAAATTGATAATAAAAAGTTTTAAATGCAGATGTGGATCCACGATGACCAGCCACTCTCTAGCCTTATGAGAGGAGACACCCAACTGCAGCAATATCGGCCCCACAGGACCAATCTACAGAGACCCTGACCCAATTGGAGAATCATCTAGAGTGTTTGACAACAGATATTCTAGAGACTGGCATAGATGATATTCCACTTAGGTTACAACGATATGTGATTGGGGTCCCAGGACCTTTTAGGAGGTTCCTTTGTAGGGTGGCCCAAGCAGTGGTTTCTTATCGTGATCATCACCAGGGATAGGATGATCACTTTTGTAGACTCATACGACATTTTATGTCTTTTGTACTATCATTTTTGTCGATCATAAGGTGTTTTTCAACCTATGATCGAAGACGATGTATATTTGACACACTTCTATGCTATGATATATCACTATTACTGGCTATCTTGTGTAACATGTTATGGAATGTTTTTAAATTTACTGTTTTGATTATTGCAAATGTCTATTTAACATACGAGAAGCAACTGCATCTGCTAATGTATTTAAATATCTTGGAATATGCTGATATTCAATGTAGTCAAATTCACGTTCCAAGAGACAAACTCTCAAGAATAATCTTAATAACACTGGATTTCTAATGGCATAAACCCTGTTAAGCTGTAATACAATGAGTTCAGAATCTAACCTAACAATCAAACTCCAAATCCCAAATGAGATGGATTCAGATAATAACTCAATCACTGCACTATACTCTGCAATGTTATTCGTTGTTTGACCGAGGCTTACCCCATGCATAGATACTAACTCATCAGAGGGTGAATAGATAACCCAAGCTGCGGAAGAAATGTTCCGTGTATTATGACAAGCACCATCAGCAAAACCAATGTATGTTTGAAGAGACGTCGACATCTGCAATATCAAGAAAAGCAGGAATAATGATAAAAGCACTCTCTAAACTAGGCACACATTTCTAATCTAAAACACACCAGCTAGAAAGAAACTAAAAAATCTCCACACCAAAATTTAAGCATAATATCTCTTCAGATAAAGCCCATTTCTAGGTTTACCCAAAGAGACACCGTCAAAATCTACCAATTCATAGGCCCCTTTTGCCAGCATTCTCTTAAAAATATAAGGACCATGCCACATAGGTACAAATTTTCCAACCCCTAGCTTATCGTTTGCTTGATCGTATAGTAAGACTAGGTCTCCTTCCGAAAAATTACGAGGTGTAACATTTTGGTCGTACTGAGATTTTATTCGTTTTGCATGAGTTTTGATTGCTAATGCAGCATCACGTCGATTCTCATCTAGCTGAGCTAAGTACAACAAACGTTTCTCCTCTTCGGAAGTGGCTAGGAGTAATTCTATGGCTATTTGCAATGACGGAATTTCGCATTCAATGGGTAACACTGCTTCCAAACCGTAAACCAGTTGAAAAGAAGTGAAACCAGTTGATGTTTTTACTGAGGTTTGATATGCCCAAAGTGCTAAAAATAACATGTTACCAATGATTCATTGGATCATAGTGACTAGAACTTTATTGATAGCTTCAACCAGACCATTAGCCTATGGGTAATATGGAGCAGAACTATCGTGACGCAGGCCAAGTTGAAATGTCAGTTCAGTCATCATGATATTTCGAAAATGACTTCCATGATCAGTAATAATAGCTTGAGGAACACCGAATCTAGCAATTATATGATTGAAAATGAAAATTGCAGTAGTTTTGCCATCTGCCGAAAATGTAGGCATCACCTCGGCCCACTTAGTAAAATAATCTACCGCAAGGATGATATACGCATGCCCCCCAGCCGAGTGAGGGTTACATGTAATAAAGTTGATACCCCACTTTGCGAAAGGACCGACGACAATGATAGGGTGGAGAGGAGCAGGTGGAGCACACATCTTATGATCAAAAATTTGACAATTGTGGCATTTCCGGACTGCATAGATACAATCTTTGAATAAGGATGGCCAGAAATAACCAGCGCGCAATATCTTTTGGGTTGTGGCATACCCAGACATATGACCGCCACATGCTCCAGAGTGACAGTCATTCAGAACCTTTTCAGCTTCTTCATGAGTTAGACAACGTCGGAAAATAGAATCTGCCCCACAACGATAGAGTGTATCTCTAATAATAGTGTATTGTTGGGATTGGAAACGTATTTTCCATCGCCAAGATCATGAGATTTTAGGCCGAAAAGATTGGGTTTGGAGATAAAAAATAATATCTCCATACCATGGATCAAGAGTACTGATAAGAAACAAGGATTCGTCCGCAATGGGTTCTTCCACCACAATTTCAATATCAGTACGCGGGAAATCACACATCAGTTCCGCAAAAACCAAAGATTTCTTTGCCTTGGATTTTTCAAATTCCAAGTCAAATTCCTGCAGGATAACTATCCATTTGGAATACTTGCCCCCTAGCAATTGTTTGGTCAAGATATACATCATAGGGTTACAGTCAGAAATTACTGTGGTTTTGCGTAATAAGATGTAGTGACGAAATCTTTGGACAGCTTGAATAGCCACCAAGGCCAATTTCTCCACATGCGAATATTTAAGCTCAGTTGGATTCAGAGTTTGACTAAGATAGTAAATCACATGTTCACTGTTGAATTCATCTTCCTGAACTAAAACCATCCCAATGGTGGAATGAGAAGCGGCGAGGTACAAAAAGTAATCCTGGTTGTAGTTGGGAGGATGCGATAATGGTGCATGGGTCAACACGTGTTTAAGTGCATCAAAAGATTTGTCAGCTATCTCATCCCAAAAGAACAGAATATTCTATTTCAACAACCTGGTAAAACCTTTCGTTATCTCGGCGTAGTTAGGAATGAAACGACGTAAAAAGTTTGCTTTCCCTTGCAAACTTTGGAGTTGGCGAAGAGTCGAAGGAGGAGGTAATTTGACAATAGCTTCAACCTTCGAGGGATCGACACGAATGCCAGCTTTTGAAATGACAAATCCCAGTAAACAACCCGTTTCTATACAGAAAACACATTTGTGTGGATTCAGCCTAATTCGATAATGCCTACATCTCATAAAGATTGCTCGTAAATGAGTGAGATGATCGGCTCTACGTAATGAATGGGCAGGTAAATCATCGAGATAAGGCTACACAATGTGCTTGATGTCATGAAATGCGTAAGACATAGCCCTTTGAAAAGTTGCTCTAGCGTTCTTCAATCCAAAAGGTAATTTGCAATAAGCAAATGTCCCCCATGGACAAATGAAATCCGTTTTTGGTTGATCAGCAGGGAGTATGTTGATTTGATTGTAACCGGAAAAACCATCCATAAAGGAGAACATTTCACTGCTGGCACAATCATCTATAATTTGATCGATATAGGGGGTTGGATAATTTTCTTTAGGACAAGCTCGATTAATATCCTTATAATCGATACATATTCTTATCATTCCTTGCTTTTTGTTAATAGGAACAATATTTGATACCCAATCAGTTAAGGGAATTGGATAAATGAAACCTGCACGAAGTAATTTCTCAACTTCAGCTTTAATAGCAGCAGCTTTTCGCGGGTGTATCTGACGCAAACGTTTCCGAACAGGTTTAGCATCCGGGTAAGTTTTAATTTCATGGACAGCAATTGATGGATCGATTCCTGGCATTTCTTCATATGACCAGGCAAACACGTCGCAGAATTCTTGAAATAGGGCTTTATAAGTTTGGATTCCATCGTCCATACAGGAAGCACCTATATGAATGTTTTCAATAATTCTGGGTTTAACTGAAATGTCAATAGGAACCGTTCGAGAGATATTTCCCAAATTTAACTCAGAATCAGGATGTTGCAATGGATTCTATGGTTCTTTGATATAGTTAGCGGTAAAGATAGATGTAAATCATTTTCAAAATGATCAAGCTCAGGTAAAAACGAAGATCAATGATGAAGATCTTCCCATGGTAAATCATCAACAGACAAAAGTTCACGAATTTGCTCATCAGTATGAACACGATCAGAAAATGTTGTTGAAGCTGAGGTTGATATTGAAAGTGATTCCCCATGGACCACATTCATTGGATCAGTTTCGGTTGAACAAGAGTTAGAAAACAACTATACAGCCTGATATGCAATTTCAAAGGGACTCAAAGGCATCACATTACCAATGAATCCATCTCAGAATCGAAAGGTACGATCCAAGGATCACCAAAAGCAATAGTGTTCGATGAAATCATATGAATAGTTGCAACAGAAGGCGATACGTTAGGAGGAGGGAAAGAAAAAGTTCCTAGTAAACCAAAATCTTTAATCAAACCTACCCCAACATCCTTGTAAGAGATAGTTGTTTTACCGACATGTTGAATACTATTTGAAGAGGTTGGGTCGAATGAAAAATAAGTCAGTTGGTCTATCGTAACGATCTTTCCATTATGAGGAAACTTGATAAGCCGAAAGACCCATGAAACAATAGCAGTGATAGCGTAAGACCAACTGCGACCCAAGAGAAGGTCGTAATCTAGAGGGGCATCAACCACTTCCACATCTAGATTTACAGTTTTGCCTTCAATCCCTATAGGTAAATCCTGCAAAATGCCAAAAGGATGGAACCCTCGTCCATCAAAAGCCTTTAGAATCATCGGGGACTGATTGAGTGTCGGAGAACCAAGCGATCTCCAACACTGGATCGACATAATACACGTAGAAGCTCCCTCATCAATCACAGTCCGAAATCAAGGTCTGTTTTTGACTAACACTGGAATCTGGAAAGCCATTTGATGAGGTAGACGAGTTGTACTATTCTCTAAATCGAAGATTATTAGGTTCAAATCCTGAATATCAACATCTCCTATAGCCGACAATAGTAATTTACGCTGTGCTGGGCATGATTGCAGCACCTCCAAAGCCAACATTGTTGAAGGGGAAATAGCTAAGTCTTCAACAATGCTATAATTCTGAGCAGCTATCGCATGTGGATTGAAAGCTGACTTCCGAAGTATACCTTTAGCAGGCGGTTTGATTACTAAGTTAGGGTTAGGTTTCTCGATCTGTAGCGGATCAGAACCAGAAGGAGTTGAAGTTGATGGGTTTGAATTAGAAGATTCTGCTTCCTTACCACCAACAGGATTTTTACTACCATAATCTTGCGATCGCGTCGCAATCCTGACATGAGACATCATCATAATGGGTTCTTCTGAGGCATTTGAGGAAGAACCGATCATCTTACTATCTTGGCTAGGAAAAGGATCCTTCAAGACAGCAGGCGTTTGAGAACCTTTGACGATTTTCGAAACCTCAGCTCGATGTGGGCAGTCTCTTGTAAAATGCTCCTCGTCACAAATGAGACAAGGATAGCGAGGTTTACGTTTCTCATCAGTAGATTCATTTTTATCTGATTTCTCTTTTGAGTTTTGTTTATTTTTCTTCTGCCCCTTCTTTTTACCACTAGATTTTGATTTGGTTGTAGATGATTCTACGACATGGATATCGGCAGGAATTTCAAGGGAAGAGTCTCTTGTCGGGGAATCTGGTAAAGTTATAATAGGAGAAGAATTATTTGAAGATTTCTTCTTGCTTTTGGTACTAACTGAACCAATCATACCATCAGCGGCATGAGACCCTGAAGGAGCTACAGTTATTTGATTGTGTTTTGGATGGTCGGGGATTTTTTCATGTAAAGTACCCGACTGCGTATAAACGAGGTCAAGGTACTGAGGCTGAGCAATTAATTTCTCTTCAGTAACAACTCCTTCCTTAGCTACATCTTTAGTGATTTTAGGTAATAATGATTTAACGAACCATTCTGCTAAAATTTGATCCGAAATAAAAACTTTCACTAAACGTCGTCTACGTCGCCATTCATGAATATGATCAGAAATATATGTGGACGTGGATTGTTTTAATGAAGTTAATAATTATGTGCCATTGTCGTATCTGACAGGCAACTGAAAATGAGTTAAGAAATAAGTGGCTAACTGACTAAAATTATAAAAAGAGCCTCGTGGTAACTCAATGTACCATTTGGCAACAAGACCAATCAGAGTGCGTTGAAAAAGACGTACGTGAATTGAATCATCAATAATGGAATTAGATGCACACCAGAGATGATAAGTCATCACATGATTCGACAAATCTTCTCCTGACTTACCCTCAAACTTCGGGATATCACTGGGCAACTTATTAGGCATTGGCGGCCAATACGGAAGATAGTAAATTGGATCATTCGTAAGGCGTGACAAATCAGGTAAATCCAAAGTTGCAATAAAAGGTAACTAACGGTTAGGGTCTCGAAAACCTTGGGTAACAAGACCAGCCCTAGGAGGAGGATATCCAGGATAACTTGGAATTGGATTTTCATTAGGAATATTATATCCTCCTGGAAAACCAGGATTAACCGGACCAAACTGGGGTTGTTGATAAGTATATCCAGGGTACGGTTGATACTGATAAACTGGGTTTTGTACAGTAGGACCGAATTGACACTGTCCCTGGTACGATTGATAAGTGAATTGTGGTTGATTTGTGACAATCGTACTTGGACTAGGTTGTCCTACAGGCATCTGAACTGAAGTCTGAACTGTAGGTCCTGACTGTGGTAAAGAGGCTTGAGGAGTTTGCACTGACACAGGAACAGTAGAAACCGAAGCTACCGATACTCCAGAAACAGGTGTGGTCAGTTGAACAGAAGCTGCAGTAGTTGTAGTAGCAGTTTGAGGCGTAGTTCGAGGTGAACTAGGCCTAGGCTGATGAACTACACCAGGTGCAGAGGTTTGAAAAGTAGGCTGGACAGGTTGCTGGGTTGGACCAGAAACCAAAGGTTGTCCAGGTTGATTTGATAACTACACATTCGGCTGCAAAGTCTATTGAGTTTGAGATGGATCCCACACCATGTTCATTCCGGGGTATGGACCCATAAAAGGTTGAGCATATTGAGGACCATAACCGGGTTGAGCATAGGGCTGATAATTGAGAGGTACATTTCCAGCTCCTTGTACAAATGGTTGACCAAAAGGTGGTTGGAAACCTTGAGTTGGGTACTAACCTTGAGGTTGATAACCTTGAGGCACGTACTGAAACTGGGGTTGACCTTGAGGTATATATTGATACTGGGGTTGACCTTGAGGTATGTACTGAGTTTGGGGTTGACCTTGAGGTATGTACTATCCCGACGGTATGTACTGTCCTTGAGGTTGCCCCCCAGGCGGTAACTGACTACCTTGAGGTTGCCCCCCAGGCAGTAACTGACTACCTTGAGGTTGCCCCCCAGGCGATAATTGACTACCTTGAGGTTGCCCCCTAGGCGGTAACTGACTACCTTGAGGTTGCCCTCCAGGCGGTAACTGACTACCTTGGGGTTGCCCCCCAGGTGATAACTGACTACCTTGAGGTTGCGGATTTGGAATAGTACCAGACATCATAAGAATTTCTTCTACGCTCAACGCTTGAGTTCCATTATTACCAGTTGATATCTCATGTTCAATTGGTTGAGGAGATGCTCCTGAAAAAGTACCAGTGAGTGACTGATACCCCGAAGGAACAGAAGGACCGCCATATAAAAATGTTTCCGGTGTTTGGGAAAACATGGATGATTGTTTCGACATATTCAAAGGAGGATAATAACCTCTAGGCATAGGATGAAAAGGAATTCAAGGTGGTGAAAAACTAAGACCCAGGTTTTCTAAAAAGTTTGTCAATGATACGTACCAAGCGTCACTCCTAAAAGGACTATAGAAAATTGATTCACACTCCCTAAGTTCTAAAGTTGGTTGATTTTCAGGGAGAGTTATATCTTCGTTCAGACTAACAAGTTCTTCAATAGAAATGAGTCCAGAAGGAATATTATGGGTAATGATACTTCCTACCCTGGGTGAACTAGGACCACTAGAAGTTGAAGAAGAAAATCTTGAAGATGGAGTAGCAGGAGGTTCGGTTTCAGGTTCAAAAATTTCAGGTTCTTCAGCGAATTCACTGGTAGGAGAAATACTACCAATAACTTCAAAAAATGAAATTGGTTTAGAAATATACTCTGTTGCTTGAACCTGATAATCAGGATGAACAATTAAAGATGACTCTCCAGTTTCTCGTGACCCAAATCTATTGTCACTAGGTGATACAAGAGCTCGTAGCCCTTCAAGCTGGCTTGGTGTATACTCAGGAGGTTGCCCCCAAAGTCTATGAGATTGTCTCAGTAATTCAGCCACGATTAAATATTTAATTACTCACATGCAAACAAAGAAAATCTCAATAAAACCACCTAAAGTCTCTAAAGAACCAAACAATTGAATCACACGCCTAAAAAATCTAAGAGTTCAAACCACACACAAACAGTAACTTTCCGTACCAAAAACACTCGTTGGTGATGAAATCCAATGTCGTAGAATTCAATACAGAAAAGGCGGTTGGAACAGTTACCTGGAGAACCTACTTAATGAAACAGACTGGAACAAGTTTCTTCACAAAACTGTCTTGAGTGAAGAGAACCCCCCAGAGAGTCCAAGTGAGTCTAGTTGACATCTGCTCCAGATACAGTGAGACCTGTCCTTCACCGTCACCTTAGGAAATTATCTTAAGTTTATGGACACTAAGGTTACCAACAGTAACAAATACAACTAGGGGAACAGTTTACGATCCGATCTACGCGCAAGGGCAGAGTAACAAATCTCAATCCCCTTGAAGGCTCCTCTACATGATCAATCCGAGGTTTACCAACAAGTGACCCCAGGCTCCTCGACAATGGTTAATCCGAGGTTTACTGTTTATAATACGTGCAAATCTTCTATCTTTCCCAATGAGACAGACTTGATTGTCTCAAAGGTTCGGACATGATCTCGTGATTGAATCCTTTAAGAGAAGCTTCTCAGATTATATCAATTACAATTAGATTTATTTCCTACCACAATATATAGCTACTTGTTTGTTTTAATTATCTTGGAGAGTTAATTACTCCGTACTCCAAGATACTAGCCTAAGCTATATTGGTGATAAGAGCCCTAGAAATAAAAAGATTGCTAGATCAAATTTAATTAAGCGTTACTTTTATGGGTTGTTTCTTAATTCAATAAGTATGGAAATGAAACTTTGATGGTGTGAAGACTCGACTCCAAAAACACTAAAAAATGCACCTAAAATGATAAACAATTTGTTTTTCCTTTAATGAATTTCTAGCTAAAAGAAAGAGTTTGAGAATGCGATTCTTTGAAAAAAAAAATCTTTCTTTCAACATGTAAATGAAAAGAAATTTTTTTTGTCTTTTTCAATAAGAACTCAAAACGAGACTACTAATTATGCTCACAATAAATCCCTTTCTTTTTCAACACTCAAAAACTACAAAAAACGATTCTTTCAAAAGAGATTCTATAATTTCCAGAAAACACTCAAAACTACAAAAACTAATCTTGAGATCTAAAAACTTCTAAAAACCTAATTGTATAAAAGCTTCAAATATTTTTGAGGACGTTTTACTTAGTTATTCAGTAAACTAAGGATTAATTCGTTCAGAATAACAAATCAATCAAAAAACATCCAACTATGTTTCTTTTATAAAAATGAAATTCAAAACTTATAACCAAGTTCGTTCAAAGATTTGCAAAGAGAAAATTAAATCTATTTCTCACCAAGGACAGATTTCACAAACCAATCAGACTCATCAAGAAGACAAAAAGACACCAGGGTAATCTAAGGTTTCTTAGGCTTCTAATCTTTGAGTCACTACATAGACCAAGTGAAAACCAATCCAGGCATGCAAAACTTCTAGAAAATCATCTAAAACAAAAATACCAATGGAACTTACTCACAAGATATTTTTGATAGAACACATGCAGATTTGGGTAGACACTGAAAGTCGTAAATGAAACCTAAACTTAACTGGAAGAAAACATTTTAGGTTTTTCAAAAAATTTCACAGGGTCTGCAAGCTTCTAGAAGAACCAAATGCAGTATCGCTCTGTGTACTAAAGTAAAAGTGCGGAGATGACCGCACTATCTGTAAAACGAAAGTGCGGTCCTCTGAAAACTTCAAAAAAAATAAAATAATCTAGATCCTAAAAACTACCCAATCCCACACACATCAAGTAAAAACTAGAAACAAGAACAAGTTTCTCAAGTCAAAGAAAAGGAAAACCAAAAACCAAATTCAGTTCCCCAGTGGAGTCGCCAATTTGTTGGCCGAATAAATCGATCTTGCGAACAAGGCCGATCTCCCTAGTATCATAAGATATCTAGCAACAAGCAGGACAAGCAAATCTACCTTTCTCTAAACATATTACGATTCATTAATAAAAACTATAGAGGTGTTTAGACCCTACCTTAAGTCCAACGCTAGTTTGTAGCAGCCATCCTTCAATCGTCCGAAAGAGTTTCCTTTTGAGAACCTGCAATCACAAACAAGAACACATCAAATAACACCTACATAGCTAATATCATAAATCATGTTCATTATGGTGATCAAGGAATCCATAAAATAAACCATAAAACATAGCTTATCGAGAAAAATAAACTTATTTGTATTAACTTTGAAATAGAAGAACCTTACAACCTTTGGTGCCTTGATGTTGTACAAGCTCTTCCCAGGGTCCAAAATAGGAATCTCCTTTAATTTGATAAGCCTCACACTCTTCCAAATGAGATCAAAGAGGTATGTAATCTCTCCTCACAAAAGCTCAATTAGGAAGACTAAGTTACAACAACATTTCACCTCAAAAATATTCAGCTTTCAACCTCCCCAGTAACCAGACCAATGCTTCATTTTATAGTGCAAAGGAAGGAGGTTACAGGTCCACCTATGAAGGGATAGAGTCCTCCTTCAAAGGGATAAGCTCCTCACATCAAGGGGTTAGCTCCTTAAGGTATGGGATGCATGAACCTTAAAGGAGCAAACTTGCCACCTCAAGATTCCTTCCAGAAGGTTCTAGAAATGACTCAAAGTGAGTTTTTAAGAATATACTTGCGCCTTTTTTACTTTTACAGGGGTTCGCACCCATAACACAGAGACAGAGCGGTCAGGTGTGCAGGGGACATGACCTTTAGGTGCGGGACTGCAGGTAATGCTAAGAGAAAGTGCGGAACCAAAGTTTTAGAGACTTTTCAGGGCTTTCTCTTATTTTCAGGGCTTGATATGAAGAACTGAGTCTTAAGACTTGCAAAGGAGGAAAGTATGAGTGGTAATGGACTCACACAGATTGCAGAATGTCAAGGTGACAATTTTTGTGCAACAGATAGGGAAATTTCCCCAAGGGACAAGTAAACATAGTTTTTTCTCGATCCTCTAAAACAATCTGAATCTGGTCATGCACATAAACCCATTGAGGAAAGATTAATACTTCTTCACTGCTAAATGAATGGAGATCCATGGGTTGTCAGAAATAGGGTAAATAAATTTTACTGGAAGAAAATTATGTAGTTCCTCTTTGACTATGTCTTGTAGAGTAGGATTCATTCATTGTTGAGGTTGGCAGATGGGTCTAGAATCTTCTTTGACATAAATGTGAGAAATGCACAAATCAAGAAATAGGGTAAATAAATTTTACTGAAAGCAATTTATGTAGTTCCTCTTTGACTATGTCTTGTAGAGTAGGATTCATTCATTGTTGAGGTTGGCAGATGGGTCTAGAATATTCTTTTATATAAATGTGAGAAATGCACAAATCAAGAAATAGGGTAAATAAATTTTACTGAAAGCAATTTATGTAGTTCCTCTTTGACTATGTCTTGTAGAGTAGGATTCATTCATTGTTGAGGTTGGCACATGGGTCTAGAATCTTCTTTGATATAAATGTGAGAAATGCACAAATCAAGATGGATCCCCTTAATGTCATGTAATCCCAAGAAAAAACATATATATGCTTTTGTAAAACCTTAATCAAAGATTCTTTTTGATGTTCAATTAAGATCCTATTTGATCTCAAGAAATTTCCCAGGGTTAGTTTCCACAATCTCCAGGGTTGATTCTTGTTCTTCTTCAGAAGAGAATTCATGCTTTAAGGGTGATACATCTACTATGACAAGAGAGGCCTAGACTTCAGGGTTCAATATTTGAGTTAGTGTGTGTGTGTGGGTTGAATGAGGAGGATGAATCTATAAAATCACCATTCTTTTCATTCTCATCCCTGAGAGCAAGATATTGGCCGACTATGAACACTTTATGAGCAATTTCCTCTTCATCACTTTCCTCTCTCTTTTCCCAAAACATAGTTTCTAGATCGATAGTGAGTTTATATAGATGGTATAAGGTGATTTGAATAGTAGAGGTCATATTGCTAGCCCTCCAAGCGAAATATGCATCTACAATTGTCAACCATGGTCGTATTAAGATCAAGGGATAACCCCTTAGGGAATACTTGGGTTGTAAAATCATGAAATCGACTGGATATTCCTAGTATTCCATGTAAATCACTACATATTCCAAGATCCCTTTAGGTTTAATAGTGGATCAATCAGTGAATTGCAACATTGTAGGGGATTCCCTAGGGCCCGGAATTCCTGATGATTCTATTGTTTCTTAGGTTATCATGTTTATAGTAGATATGAGATCAATCAATGTGTTTAGGATGACTGTAAGATTGTTTTGCACATTTACAACAAGGCTTCCAGGATCTAAGTACTTAGCAATGAGAACCTTCCCCCCACCCCCAACATAAGATCTGCTAATTTTCCAATAACATGTACTGTTTGAGGTTCTTTCATTTTCCTACCATGTGTCCAACATAATTTTCAGACCACTATGGTATAGATAGGGACATCTTTAACAAATTGGAACTACAGTATATGAACATACACATTCTTAAGCTCCTAAGAATTGAAATTAAGGTCGAGTCATAGGCTTTTCTAGGTCTAATATCTTGGGGTACAAAGGAAATTGTGGTTTTGGACAAGTCCAATTAGCTTTTAAGATTCTAGAGATTGAACTAGTTATGGTTCTGTTGACAGGCCAAAATGTACCACCAACAACTAAGGGCATCTCCCCGGTGTGAAGTCCCAATTAGACCTCACCATTTGGTATAGGAGCCCTAGCTACTATGTGGGCCTGATTGCCACCATGAATGTTTCCGCTCTTGGTTATCAAATGAGAAGGTGTAAGAGTGGGACAAGAATGAAATGCTCTCGCAGCGAAACAAAATCAACCATAGATTGACAAATTGCAGAAATAGGTACAAACAAGTCTCAGCACAATAAGAAGAGATATGCCATGTGAGGGATTAGTGAGCTAAAACCGAACCAGACATATAATAAACAAGAACATGCCAGAAGTTAATTGCAATGTAGTTCACAATAGGTCACCGACATGGAGAGGAACAAGTAAACATTGATTTGAAAGCAAAACATACATGCAACCACTATGTACTGGTCCATAACATATTACATTATATGAAAGCGCACATACAAATATAGTGAAGTATCAGACAACTAATACAACCACCATGAGTAAGCATGGAAATCAGTGTCAAAGATAAAGAACATCTTATTAATGTCGCTACAACTTCAAATACATATCATGCAATTGGTCAAAACCCAATAGTGGAACATGGGCTGCTCATACCATTGCCTGATGCTAAAACCCTAGCCCCACTGCAAATCCACTCTACTAGCTGCCAAGAGCTGAGTGGCTCTAGCTCTCAAGCATAAATCAACTATCTATTCCTAGCCTCAACTCAAGTGCTAAAGTCCTCTACAACTGAGGCATGAGGGCACATTTATAGAGGTCAGGTGACTGTTCACCTACCGTGACCCTTGACCTTCCCTCATGCCCTTTCAGCTACCCTCCTGACTCTTGAGCTTCCCCACTTCTTTCTCAAGCCAAAATGATTATTACATGCCCACATCAGTCCTAACGTAGTTGCTGATATAATGGTGGGCGATATTTACATTACGATGATGGAGAGAGAGGGAAGGATGTAGAGGGTTATTGGAAACCCTAGAATGCTTGTTGCCCATATGTTGCAATGATGCAGATGCTTGGTCTTGGAACCAGTCTATTCTCTTGCCACTATGCTTCGCTCGCATTCATCAATCCTTTAGTGATGTGCCTTGGAGTTTATTGAGGGGTTCTTGGAGCTTGCAAGGGACCATCTGGCTTGCTATGCAAGTTTCATGATAAACCCTGAATCTTCTGCATAGACCAACATCTTGCTACCTTCCTTCTGCCTTGGAGCTAGCTTGACTTCCATATTTTTTGTTGACCAGGATCATGCATTTCCACAACATCGATCCCTTGAGTCATTTTAGCAACCAATTTGGCTCAAGTGTCTACATAAATGGCAGGGATTTGCCTTCGTCGTTTCAATTCTACACATGTACACAATTATTAATTAAGCGTCAAGAAAATGTACTTTGATGAAATATAAGAAATAAATATCACAATTAATAATGAGCAAGAATTCTTAGCCTTGAAATTGCTTGCAACATCATGGTCACAAATTTGTGTGTTGATATGCTCCATGTCTTGGAACCAAGGTGGCATTAGTTGTTGCTTTCCTTCAATGGTTATATCACCTTTCACACGCCTTTCATCCTCTGCGCACATGCTAGGAATTGTTGCCTGATCTTTAAATAGTATTTGTGGATGCACAACGTATTTATGAAACCTGGGATTAGCATGCTTGCCTCTTGAGACGTGACTCTGCGGCTTGCCTACCCCAGAAGAGGTCGCATAGGTGCACTTAGTGGAGGTCATATGGGTCGCAGGGCCTAATTTAGGTTTGTGTGTGACCTTTACGACCTGTGAGACTTCCAAGGGTCACATGGGTCGTAGAGGTTGCATGACTGGGTGAAGCTCTACACTGTGACGACTTGGAGGTTGCGAATTTGCACTTATGTGGGTCACAAAATGTTAATTCTGGCCAGGTCGATTTTAGCTGGAGAGTGTTATAGATTGGGAGTGAGATTTGCAAACTTGCCCAACCACACTCCAGAACTCCAATGCAGACAGATCAATTTTATCAACGCAACATCAGTTGTCAAGGGTCCCATCCTTCATGTCTTTAAACATCACATATGAGTTTCAATGCACATCACATTATCAGGTTTCAAGCATCAATGTGCCCATGGCATGAAATAACCTTCACACTTTTGTGTAGAGGTCATTGAAGCTCAAATGACTACAATGGTCCTTCAAAGGATCACTCTGCAACCAGCACACTACTACTACGCTTACTACGTTCGCATTCTGCACCTGTTGTTTGCCTGACTGTATATATGTCACATTCAGACCCTTTTCCTTTGGAAATGCCTCTGGGACATCAACACCAGAATTGAAAGATGGAGAAAAGAAAAGAAATTCATGATTTGATTCACAAGAACTAGAACCAAAGGAGTCATTGACCTTTAATGTTTCCACAACCTGATCTTCAACTTGAGCTCTTGCTCTGGAATTACTTGATTCCAAGTCTTCAATATCACAGCTTCCATTTGTTACCGTATTAGAGCTTGGATTTGAAGATGGACTCAACCGTAAATGTAAATCACATTCATTCTTAGTTGTTGTTTTTGCAATTCATCTCTGCAGATAAATCTCTTATTATTTTCATTGAACTAGTTTGAAAAGCTTTTGGGAGAAGCATTAGTGTTATAATTACATTCACTGGAAGAGCCCATTTCTGCCATGTATTTCCCATGATTGAACCCTGAGCAGTAGTCGCAAATTCACATTTTCAGATAGGTCGCACTCCTTGGAGGCTTGCCTAAGGAGTTAAACTGCGACCCAGCCACTGTGAGCGGGAGTGCTAGTTGCATTCTAGGATTGCAATCATCTGCCTTGGTCATGATATTTTTGTCGTTGTAGAATCGATGGGGTGACATAGTCATGATGTTACATATTTTTATCATACGTCCATCATGAAAAATAATCGGTGTCATGTTTCAGCTAAGACAACTCGACAATTCGAGGGGATGGGAAGCCATTAAACCAAAACGATGATGCATTTTCTTTGTATCAGAACTTTGTTTTTGTGATGGCCAATTGACGACGAGCTATGGTCCCTGCAAAGCACGATGTCATTACACGTGCCTCCAAACGACGGTAATTGGTTATTATAGAGAGTATTAAATATGTGGAATGGGCCTATTTACTGGGCTAACACAACCAACTTAACACATTCTCTCCTTGGTCGAAATAGGAGACAAAGTACACCCAATTCCCTCCTCCATTCCACAGTGACAGGTTTGATTAGTAGGTATCAGGCTAGCCTAGACTTGATAACATTGGGCTCTGTCAGGCAGGTTTACTCATCACTAGGTGTTTCTACATGCTCATACCCCAATGATTTTACCAACAAAACGACAATAGCTGATCAAGAAAGAAGATATCCACTTCCTTGTATACAAGTATCCCCCCAATGCATAGATGAGGCTATTGGCTCCAGATAAACAATACAACTATCCCTACTCAGAAAATATGGCTACCAGTATATAGACAAGTAAGGTCTTGAAGGTCTAAGGCATTCCAAGTTGTGTTATAGTTCATCTGTAATCGATGAATCGCTTGTTTGGTCAATTTAGTGTGATCTAAATTGCTATTTATAATGTCAATCCGGGGTTCGTAAACTGACGAAGTGAAGTGTACTATATGTACTAGATAACCATCTCCTTATTCTTTTGTCGTTTTTGAGTTTTTTTTTTAGTTTATTTTTGGATTTATCTTTCCCTAATGTGTGATGGTGAGAGTGAAAGTGAAGTATGAAGTATGGATGGTGATGGTGGTTTCTACGGTGATTTTCTCAAATTTGAAAGTGCTCAAGAAGAAAGCTAAACTGAAATCAATTCTTAAGAGAAAGTAAATGCATCAAAAAGTGAACTAATGACAATGGCCCAGTATCCTTGCTGCTGAATGAAAAGAAAGTAAAAACTGAACTTAAAGCAACTCAAACCAAAAGCAAAGCAACTAATTCACACTACTTAAACTCTTCAGATCCTTTACCCTTCAGCTCAATCTACCTTGTGGGAAGTAATCATGAATAAGTCAAGCAATATGCTATCTAAATGGGAAGAAATTAAATTGCATAAAAGAAACTTGTCACACTACTTTAACTCTTCTGGCCCTTTACCCTTCAGCTCAATCTACCTTGTGGGAAGCAACCATGAATAAGTTTAAGCAATATGATAACTAAATTGCAAGAAATTAAATTGCAAAAAGGAAACTAATCACACTACTTCAACTCTTCTGATCCTTTACCCTTCAGCTCAATCTACCTTGTGGGAAGCAATCATGAATAAGTTTAAGCAATATGATAACTAAATCACACTATAGTTAGTGATATTCTGATTTCTTGCTAATAGAGTCACTTCACTATAGAAAGAAACCATAAATTGATGAGCAGTATGATATCTAAATAACAAAAAAAATAAGTAAGCAAATCACAACTTGGAAAGGACAGTGCTGAAATTAAACTTCAGAAAATGAAAGTTAGCAGGAAGGACAAGATGATCTCATGTGCCAATAGTTATCAAAAAGATGAAAATTTGCCCGGGTTGCCTAAGAAAACCTACAGAAAAGCACTGATCAGTTGACAATTATAAGAAAACAGAGGTGAAAATCTAAACAGCAGTGAGTTAAGAAACATCAAACAGTGTGTTATGTACAAGCTAATGATACAAGAACATAATAAAACCAAATGAAAACTTTACAAAGCTTCAGCGCGCAGGGGCCCTCTGCCACTTTAGCCGGTCAACAAGTAATCACACGAATAAACTCAGAAAGGTCTCTTCATATATTAAAACAGCAATATGTATAAACAGTGGGGTGACAACACAACAGTTCAGAATTTACATATCAAGAAAAAAACTCCTTTACAGCGTTCATCGACGCGTTATTTATAATGACAAAATGCTGAGACTAGCTAACTAACTCCTACGCTAATGACTGTGTTGCCAAAGACACGTAGATCCCTTCAGCCGAGATCTAGCGTAACTGTCATCATGTCTATTAAATCTCTGGAGTGGTTGCTGTTAGATTCCGGTTACGGAAGTGATCTCCAGGTGTGCTGGTGTCTTCGTGAGCTGAGGACTATGCCACGTAACGTTCACGTGCTCAAAACAGAGACGTGCCATCGCTGAACTCTTTGGTTGGCTCTACCTTTGACCTTCGTTGACCGTGCCCTTCCATGGATGATTTGGCTGCTTCGAAGGGGCACGTTCCATGTATCTGTCACCTGGAGCTTGCCCATGTGGCTCGTTTCTTCATAGGACACCTGTAGCACAGCTTTTAACAAAATAGCTGCGGAATCCTGTGCTGGCTGCGGAAATTGACAAGTTTCCGCAGCTGCATGAACAAAAAAACTAAACCAAACAACGGTCATAAGTATAGTCAGAAAACCATGTAAAGAGCTCTTTTTAAACTACAATGCAATGATTTAGCAGCTGGGTGGATGCAATAAGTGGAAAAGGAAGGCTGAGAGGGTGTATAGGAAGGTGCAGGTTTGAGGCTCAACATACCCCCACTGTGAAGGTGTTGCATATCCTCATGCAACCAAAATTGAGTTATTTCCCTCTAATCCATGTGTTCTGATGCTTCTGCAAGGACATCTAGCCCTCTTTTCTTCCTCCTTGATGCTAACATCATCCTTGGCTTCCTGACTAGGCATTTGAACTTGAGGTTAATCAATGCTCTGCTTAACTTTTTGCACTTCTTCTTCAGTTTTCTGTTTTTCTTTTGCCACAGTCCTAAATGGAGCATAGTATTATCATGGACAATCTTGTCTACTTTACCCTACTCTTTGAGTGCTTCATTTTCTTGTATGATATGCCTATTTAGGACTTCTAACTCAAATATTTCCTGTTTCAAAGACTAAACTTGTGCATCAGGTGGCAGAGAGGTACTTGGTCCTGCAGTTGATTGTTCTAAGGTTTCCAGGTAATTGTATGCTTCTTGTTGATTAGAATCTACCTCAGGTGTCTTTCTCGGCCTAAACTCAAATTCTGGTGGAGGAGGACTGCTCTCTCTTTCCGGCCGAAAAGGGCTTTCCTCACATGGAGGACTTGACTCAATGCTTGGCTGAGTTGGAGATTTCTCAAGTGTCTCTTTATCTAAATCAATAAAGTGAGACTGTTTTTCTTTGGTTTTATTCCCCTTCCTTTTTAGCCTAGTGCTCCTTCTTAAGTATGAACTAGTACTCTTCTCTTGTGCACTCTGTTTTCCTTTTTGCTTTTTCTTGGTTATGGCAGCAGCTTGAAGATCTATTAATCTTTCTGACAGAGGTTGATAATCCTCTTCTATGGATTGCTCAGGGGATGGATAGACTTCTTGGATAGTCCTTTTGCCTTTTTCCTTTTTCTGTTCCTTACTTCTAGCTCTATCTTCTTTTCCTTTTTGGACTGTTTCTTGAATTTCTATTGTAGGGGAGTCTTGGATTGTAATGCTTTTTTCTTTCCTCCTAATTTTCCTTGGAATTTTTGGTGGACTGCTTCCAGAGACCTCAGACGGCTCTTGGAAGTAGTTTCTTGTCAAGAATTGCCCCCAAGTATCCTTAGTTTTCTTCAACTGTTCCTCAATAAGAATTTTGATGAGTCCATGATGGTAAAGATGAGGTTCAATATTGCCTACATGTTTTTGAACTGTAAAACTCATCTTTTTCAAACTTGATAGCAGAAAATGAGGCAAATTAAGAGTGTGACCGTCCATGAAATTCATCATCAGTCTTACATGATACATATACATAGAGCCAAAACGACCTTCACACGTGATAAATTTCTGGATGACTAACAGTAGACTAGACCATTCTTCTTTTAATACATAAACAGGGATGCCTCTTGTAAATACAGTTGTATCCATACCTTGGTTTTGTAGCATGGTTCTCCATATTTCATCGTCCACACTTCTATTTTTAAACCACCTTTCACCTTTTTGAGGTAGGCCCGTGGTAGCTGCTATTGTGGCCTCGGTCACTGTGAATTTCAAGTCTCCAACCTCCACTGTTTGTCCATTAAAGGACCTTGCAAAAGCTTTGGTCACCTCCTTGTTATAGCCTTTAAACTTCTGGATAAATCGTAGCCATCTGACTTTCTTCAGCAGTTCCTTAACTTGCGGATAACCCTCCAAGTATTTCGGTCCTTCCGGCTCAGCTCTCAGTAATTTTCCCATTCTCTGTTTTAAATTCCACTGAGAGTTCTTCTGCGTGTGAGGGTTAAGAGAAAAAAATAGCTCTGTTCAGGGTTTTGGATAGACTGTAGTGATGGTAGTCAGGGTTTAGAGCAAACTGTAGTGATGGCAGTTGGAAATAGAGAACCGTGAGTGAGCAGCGATAAACGAGTTCATAAAATGAAATGTGGACGCATGCAAGGAGTATGATATAAGTGGAGTATGAGTGGAGTGATAAGCGGTGGAGTAACGGCAAGATTCCTTTGAGTCGGATGACTGTGTATGAGATCTTACACGTCTCAATAGACGGCTGCGGAAATTACGGCTGGGAAGAGTCGTAGCACAATAGGTCACGTCTCAAGAGTACGGGTAATAACTAGAAGTGCAGTCACATTTGAGTTCAAACTCGGAGTAATCATGAGACCGTTAGGGAGATAAATGCGAGGTGTGTGGAGTGACATCGCGGAATAAGAGTGATAGTGGGCTAATATATCAAATCATTGCACATAGGAGAGCCTGTTATGGTTTAACAACTATACGTAATTATGACTTGAATTGTTATTTGATAAAGATTTTTGATCATACCTTTGGAAACTTTGTCAATTCTTGCTCAAGGCTTCTAACCAGTTGCTCTTCTTTGATATCTTGGAGATGCCCCATGTCTTTAGCTCAATTACACCTGCATTTCATGATTATGGCACTAACAGTTGATTGTATTTTTGAAAACAGAGTGATGCTGGCTACGGAAATCGTTTCTGGCTGCGGAAACTGCTTCTAGCTGCGGAAACGGTTCCCAGCTGCGGAAACTGAGACAGCACCCCCTTGTCTGCACAAAGATAGTTAGAAAAGAACTAACTGAATGAAAATAGTCCTGAAGGGGACTTTTATTAATGAAATGAAATGGAATGAGTGGAAGGAAATGGAATGGGGTGAAATGGAGATGAAAATGAGATGGAGGTGAAGTGAAATGACAAGTGAGATGAAGTGAAGATGGAAAGAGAAGGAGAGGAGATTTTTTTTTTTGGAAAATATAGAGTGTCAGGTGTTCCTGATTTTCACTCTACATTTTCTGCATAAGACCGCCAATCTGTGATTGGTTTTCAGGCTTATGCACATTTTTTTTTTTTTTTTTTTTCAAAAAATGAAGGAAACAAAGATTAGGCTGATGGGGGAGAAGGATTCTTCTCCACCAGCCTTATTGTAGAGTTCTCTTGGAACATTTTGACAAACTCCTCTTTTGAAAGTGGCTTATGATAAATTTTCAATCGGTGGCCATTCACAATAAGAGGAGTCTGAAATTCATCAATGGTCTTGATTCTTACTGCTCCATTGTTAAAGACTTTGTCAATCTCATATGGCCCAAGCCAATGAGTTTGAAATTTTCCTTTGAAGTCTTTAAACTTGGAATCAAACAGTAAAGCCCAATCTCCCTCTTGAAACTTTCTCTCTTTGATATATCTGTCATGCCACTTAGCTCTTTGATGTTGAACTAGATCAGTCCTTAAAATTGCATCTTGTCTGATCTCATCTAGCTCATTCAGCTACTCCATTCTGTGCTTTTGGGCTTCTGATAGATTCATCCCCAACTGGACTGCCATCTTGAAAGTCTTGACTTGAAACTCAATGGGGAGCAAGACTTCTTTCCCATAAACAAGTTCATAGGGAGAATGTCCTATTGTGTTCCTCCATGTAGTTCTGTAGGCCCATAAGGCTTAGGAAGCCTTTCTGCCCAATCTCTTCTGTGGAGCTGAACAGTTTTGGTGATGATGCTCTCAAGAACTTTGTTTGTAGATTCCACTTGGCCATTTGCTTGAGGATGGTAAGGAGTAGATTTTCTGTGCTTGATTTTGTATTCTTCCATCAACTTCTCCATCAAGTTAGATGTAAATTGACTTCCCTGTTCTGTCACAATTTCTCTTGGGACACCAAAATGAGTAAAAATATCCTCAAAAAGAAATTGAATAACTGAATTTTCAGTGGCAGAAGGAAAAGCTTTGGCTTCTACCCATTTAGTGACATAATCAGTGCAAACCAATATATACTTCTTTTGTCTAGATGGTGGATTAATGGGTCCAATGAAATCTAAAGCCCATTTTTCAAAGGGTTCGATGAGTACCTGTGGTTGTAATGGCATTTCATTTGAAAGAGTTGGTCTCCTAAAGAAAGGATTTTATAGGCCGTCATTTTGTCAGCAAAGTGGCCACCGCATGGTTCATCATGACATGCCTTAAGGATGTCAGGCATTTCATCTTCCCGAACACATCTTCTGATCACACAATCTAGCCCTGTTTTAAACAATTCATTAGAAATCCATGAATAATTTGAACTCTCCTGAATAATTTTCCTTTTCTCATTAGGAAATAAGTGTGGAGGTAGCTTCCCTGTAACCAAATAGTTAGCAATATCTACATACCAAGGAGTCTTAGTAGTTACTGCAAACAAATATTCATTTGGAAACTTATCCTCTACAGGAGAATCTTCGTTAGTATTTTGGATTCTAGACAAGAAATCAGCTACTGTATTTTGTTTCCCTGGTCTATCTAACACAGTAATATTGAATTCTTGTAAAAGCAAAAGCCATCTTGTAACTCTGCCATTAGTAACAGGTTTGTTCATGAGATATCTAATTGCAGAATGATCAGTATGGAAAAAAGTTTCATAGCCTGTTATATAATGTCTAAACTTGTTGATTGCATGAACAACAACTAAAAACTCTTTCTCAGTCACAGTATAATTTAACTCGGTGGGAGTCAAATTTTTACTGGTGTAGTAAATGGCATAAGGAACTAAATCCTTTTGACCCAACACAGCTCCTAGAGCTGTATCTGAAGCATCTGTAGAAATATGGAAAGGAAGTTTCCAATTTGGCCCTCTCAAAATGGGTGCTTCAGATATTCTTGTTTTCAAAGTTTCAAATGCAGATTGACAATCAGGATCCCATTTGAATTCACAGTCTTTTGTAAGTAATTTGAAGAGTGGAGATGCTATTTTGGTGAAGTTTTCAATAAATCTTCTATAGTATCCAGTAAATCCAAGAAAACTTCTAACATCTTTTTGACAATTTGGAATAGGCAACTTGGAGATGACTTCAACTTTTGATCTATCAACTTTAATCCCATCCCCTGAAATATGATGTCCTAAAACAATCCCTTCAGTAAACATCATAAAGCATTTCTCATGACTTAATGAAAGGTTTGTTTCTTTACATCTTATAAGGACTTTTTCCAAATTCTCTAATGCCTCTTCAAATGAATTACCATAAACTGTAAAATCATCCATATAAACCTCTACACAATCATGAATTAGATCAAAAAAGATTCCTAGTACTGCCCTTTGAAATGTTGCAGGTGCATTACATAATCCAAAAGGAAGTACTCGGTAAGCAAAAGTTCCCCATGGACAAGTAAATGTGGTCTTGTCCTGATCTTCAGGTGCTACCTGAATCTGATTGTAACCACTAAAACCATCCAAAAATGAGAAATACTTTTTGCCTGCTAAAGTATCTAATACCTGATCAATAAAGGGTAAAGGAAAGTGATCCTTCAAAGTTGATTTGTTTAATTCTGTGTAATCAATGCAAACCCTCCATTTACCATTCTTTTTAGGTACTATAACCAAAGGAGAAACCCACCGGCTATCTGAAATTGGATAAATGAATTTTACATTAAGTAACTTTTGGAGCTCTTCTTTCACTATCTCCCTAAGGTTTGGATTCATCCTTCTTTGAGGTTGTCTGATTGGTCCACTGTTTTCCTCAATGTAGATGTGATGAATGCAAGTCTTAGGGTCAATACCTTTCATATCGGTATACTCCCATGCAAATGCAGTAGAATTTGTTTGCAAGATTTTGGTTAGCTCTTCCTGTTGTGATTTTTCCAAGTTTTTGTTGATATTCAATGTTTTTCCTGGAAAAATCTCAATGGAAAAACTACCAAACTCTTCCATAGAGAAAAGAGACATTTGTCTAGATGATAGATACTCAATGTCAGAATCCAACTGAAATTGTGTGTGGTCATATTCTGAAGATGTTTCAAAGTTTTCTAATGTATTTAGAATTTGACTATCTTCACTAATCTCAGAAATGGTAAAGACAGGTTGTATAGTATCTTCATCATCAACCCACTCATTATCTCCTATTTCTGTAATTGCTTTTGCTGGAGGATATAGATTGAACTTCTTTGTCGAATTACCATCAGAAATATACATATCCCCAGACCTACAACTGATAAAAGCATCAGCTGTGGCTAGCCAAGGTCTTCCTAAGATGAGAGGATGTCCTCCTAGATTACTCTTGGGAGTTAAAATCATGAAATCCACTGGATATTCCCAAGAGTCTAAGGAGACTGAAATGTCTTCTAATACACCATCTGGTTTAATAATTGATCGATCTGCAAGTTGCAATAAAGTAGGTGTAAAAAGAAGATTAGGAAGTTTTAGCTGTTCCATAGTCTGTCTACTCATGATGTTGATAGCAGCCCCTAAATCAATCAAAGTATTTGGTATTTCTACCCCATTGATATGTGTTTTGACAATTGGACTACCGGGATCTACATATTTCTGCATAGTAATATTTCCCATCATGATATCTGCAATTTTCCCTACCAGGTGGATTCTTCTTGTATCTCTTGGTTTCCTTCCCGGTCTTTTAAGACTCAACTCCTTTATTGTCTTCGCTAGAATAGGAATCTCTTTAATGGCTTGTAACAAGGGAATCTTGATACAGACATTCTTCAATTCATCTAGAAAATCATAGTTAGGCAACAAGATTTGTTTTTCCACCCCTTTGTCAATTTGTAATCTTTCAGGAAAAGGAGGTGTGGATGAAGATGCAGGTTGCTCAACTATAGGAGTTGTGGGGGTTAACTCTTTTTCTTTTTCTTTTTGAGTACTTGGGTTTTGAAGAGATGCTTCAGAACCCTTATTGGCTTCAAGAGAATCTTCCTCAAAAATGTTTTGATTTTGAGCATCTATAGAAGGCTTATCTAGGACTCTACCTGATCTGACTTGTACATCATTGAGAGGAACAATCATATAGGTAGGAAATTGTTGACCTTCCATCATGTAAGAATTTTGAGGGTTTTTGTTATTGGAGTTTGGCAATGGCTGAGAAGGAAGCTGATTTGACTTCTGTTGGAATGGAAGCAAGAGTTGAGAATTTGGATTCTGTTGAGAAGGTTGTTGTTGTTGTGGAAATGGCAATGATAATTGTGGATTTTGATTTGGAAGTTGTGGAGCTTGTTGGTTTTGAAAAGATGGGGGATATTGATAAAATTGAGCAAATCTCCCATAAGGATTTTGCATACCTTGTACCCATGATTGAAAAGGATTTTGAGGTTGGGACCAAGGTTGTTGCCAAGGATTCCAATTTGGTGGGGGTTGAAAATTCATAGAGTTGTTAAACCCTTGATTTTGTTGCCCCTGCCAAGGTCTCCTTGCAAAAAAACAAAGAGATTCGATTGTATTTGGATCTTCTTGAAGGACAGCTTTGAGCCCAGGAATTGAAGGACAATCCTTGGTCTCATGATTCTCTGAACAAATTACACATGTTTCTACAACTTTTGCATCCAAGGGACATTCCCTTAGAGCATGTTTCTTTCTACACTTTGGGCAAAAGATGGCCAAAGCCTCAGCTTCTGCTTTCTGCTTATTATGAATCTTAAGGGTGTCTAGTTGCTCACTAAGACTCCCTAAGATGTCAGTTTTGAATTCATCAAGCATGTTGCCAATCTCAGCCCTACTTACTGATCCAGTTGCAGATTTGTTTGCTCTTATGAGAGAAGGATGTCTAGGCCCTTTTTGAGTTTTAGATTTCCCCCTTGAGAGATGGACACATAGCTCTGCTATATCATGAAGTGGAAGTTAAGATATGTCTCCTTTTCCCATCATGTTAAAAATATCTATCCATTCATCTCTAATGGCTTTTAATAGAAGGGCTTTCAAGGTCTCCTCATCTAAGTTACTCAGTTTTTCTTTTTTCAGGTTGTATTGAAATATTTCAAGTAAATCCTCCAAGTTTTCATCTTCTCTTTGCACCATTTTGAATACCTCATCCTTGTGATTGGTGGGCATACAATAGTCCAGGTACCTATCCAAAAATGTTTGTTTCATATCATTCCAAGTCCTAATGGATTGAGTGAGTAATCCCATGAACCATTTCAAGGCTGCTCCTTTCAATGTTGAAGGAAACAGTTTGGGTTTTTGAGAGTCTTCCAGATAATCATAAGTTCGACACACGGCCTCAAACTCAAATAGAAATGCTTTAGGGTCCTCATTTCTTAACCCATGAAAGTTTGGGAGGACAGATGGTGAGATGTTCTTCATTGTGGCTCGAGAGTCCTCATCGACTATAGGAAATCCGAATGAGTTATCTCCATCCCTATTTCCCCCAATGTTACCTCTACCTCCTCCATTATTTCCTCCTCCTCCTCTACCTCTACCAAATCCGGTTGCTCCTTCCTCTGTCATGGTAGTTTCCCTGGAGACTTCAAAGTCCTCTGATTCTTCTACTAAGGGTGAATGAGGAGGAATTTCTCCCTCTTCTTCCTCAGGTGATTCTACTTCTTCAATTACAATTTGTCTCCCTGTAGAAGGAAGGAAAGGATCTCTTCCTAATTCAGATTCAATGGATGGTGTGGGAGAGTCAACTACTGCCTCTTGAATTCCAGGAATCCTAGGGCTAGGAGTGTAAGTTGGAGATGATGGAGGTGTCTCTTGTCTATTCCTTGAAGTAGATGGAGTTGTAAAAATTGAACTCTTGGCTCTAGCTAAAAACCTTCCCCTAGAATCTCTTGCTCTATGCATGTCATTTTTTATTTTTCTTCAAGTCGGGCTAATAATTCTCTTTCTGATCTTCCAGGTCACTCTAGGTGCAAGAAGAGAGCATACTCAAGAAACTATTAAACCAATAAATTTCTCTTTTCTAATCCTCCAGATCACACTAAGTGCAAGAGGAGAGCATACTTTGAGAGGTTATCAATTTTCCTTCCTTGAAATTTTCTTGTTTTTTTTTTTTTAGAAATTGGCTACCTAATTTCACTTCCCCGGCAATGGCGCCAAAATGTTTGGTCAATTTAGTGTGATCTAAATTGCTATTTATAATGTCAATCCGGGGTTCGTAAACTGACGAAGTGAAGTGTACTATATGTACTAGATAACCATTTCCTCAATCTTTTGTCGTTTTTGAGTTTTTTTTTTAGTTTATTTTTGGATTTATCTTTCGCTAATGTGTGATGGTGAGAGTGAAAGTGAAGTATGAAGTATGGATGGTGATGGTGGTTTCTACGGTGATTTTCTCAAATTTGAAAGTGCTCAAGAAGAAAGCTAAACTGAAATCAATTCTTAAGAGAAAGTAAATGCATCAAAAAGTGAACTAATGACAATGGCCCAGTATCCTTGCTGCTGAATGAAAAGAAAGTAAAAACTGAACTTAAAGCAACTCAAACCAAAAGCAAAGCAACTAATTCACACTACTTAAACTCTTCAGATCCTTTACCCTTCAGCTCAATCTACCTTGTGGGAAGTAATCATGAATAAGTCAAGCAATATGCTATCTAAATGGCAAGAAATTAAATTGCATAAAAGAAACTAGTCACACTACTTTAACTCTTCTGGTCCTTTACCCTTCAGCTCAATCTACCTTGTGGGAAGCAACCATGAATAAGTTTAAGCAATATGATAACTAAATTGCAAGAAATTAAATTGCAGAAAGGAAACTAATCACACTACTTCAACTCTTCTGATCCTTTACCCTTCAGCTCAATCTACCTTGTGGGAAACAATCATGAATAAGTTTAAGCAATATGATAACTAAATCACACTACAGTTAGTGATATTCTGATTTCTTGCTAATAGAGTCACTTCACTATAGAAAGAAACCGTAAATTGATGAGCAGTATGATATCTAAATAACAAAAAAAATAAGTAAGCAAATCACAACTTGGAAAAGACAGTGCTGAAATTAAACTTCAGAAAATGAAAGTTAGCAGGAAGGACAAGATGATCTCATGTGCCAATAGTTATCAAAAAGATGAAAATTTGCCCGGGCTGCCTAAGAAAACCTGCAGAAAAGCACTGATCAGTTGACAGTTATAAGAAAACAGAGGTGAAAATCTAAACAGCAGTGAGTTAAGAAACATCAAACAGTGTGTTATGTACAAGCTAATGATACAAGAACATAATAAAACCAAATGAAAACTTTACAAAGCTTCAGCGCGCAGGGGCCCTCTGCCACTTCAGCCGGTCAACAAGTAATCACACGAATAAACTCAGAAAAGTCTCTTCATATATTAAAACAACAATATGTATAAACAGTGGGGTGACAACACAACAGTTCAGAATTTACATATCAAGAAAAAAACTCCTTTACAACGTTCATCGACGCGTTATTTATAATGACAAAATGCTGAGACTAGCTAACTAACTCCTACGCTAGTGACTGTGTTGCCAAAGACACGTAGATCCCTTCAGCCGAGATCTAGCGTAACTGTCATCATGTCTATTAAATCTCTGGAGTGGTTGTTGTTAGATTCCGGTTACAGAAGTGATCTCCAGGTGTGCTGGTGTCTTCGTGAGCTGAGGACTGTGCCACGTAACGTTCACGTGCTCAAAACAGAGACGTGCCACCGCTGAACTCTTTGGTTGGCTCTGCCTTTAACCTTCGTTGACCGTGCCCTTCCATGGATGATTTGGCTGCTTCGAAGGGACACGTTCCATGTATCCGTCACCTGGAGCTTGCCCATGTGGCTCGTTTCTTCATAGGACACCTGTAGCATAGCTTTTAACAAAATAGCTACAGAATCCTGTGCTGGCTGCAGAAACCTGTGCTAGCTGCGGAAATTGACAAGTTTCCGCAGCTGCATGAACAAAAAAACTAAACCAAACAACAGTCATAAGTATAGTCAGAAAACCATGTAAAGAGCTCTTTTTAAACTACAATGCAATGATTTAGCAGCTGGGTGGATGCAATAAGTGGAAAAGGAAGGCTGAGAGGGTGTATAGGAAGGTGCAGGTTTGAGGCTCAACATCGCTCTTCTACGCTCTGTTGCCCTTCGATTACATTGTGCTTGTTCTGAGACTATGTGCAATGGTTCACTCATGCCCGGGGTCTCGATCTTCCGTGTGGCTTGATATTCCTTTTGAAAAATTCAAATTTGGTGGTCAAAGAAAATCTACAACGCATTGCTTGAAACGCTTTCTAAAGGCATGGTTTGTGATTGCCTTCTGGTGTTTTGTTTCCACCACAACTCTTCTCACCATTCGTGTATATCCTCGTATTGCTTGAACGAGAGGCATTTTAATGCTTACCCCATAACGAGCACTTGACTTGTTCCTTATAACAATGCTTAAACATTAGGAAATACCATGGAGGATATATATATATATATATATATATATATATATATATACACATACATATACATATAAAAATATGTATGTATATATACATATATGTATATGTATGTATATATATATGTATATATATGTATATGTGTGTGTGTATATATATATATATATATATATATATATATATATATGTATATCTATATATATATATATATATATATATATACACACACATATACATATATATACATATATATATACATACATATACATATATGTATATATACATACATATATATATGTGTATGTATGTATATATATGTATATATATATATACATGCATACATGTATGTATGTATGTATGTATGTATGTATGTCTATATACATATGTTCATGTATATCCTCATATTGCTTGAAGGAGAGGCATTTTAATGCTTACCCCATAATGAGCGCTTGACTTGTTCCTTATAACAATGATTAAATATCGAGAAATATATATATATATATATATATATATATATATATATATATTGTTGAGCTAATTTGTGTACCTAAATTAACACAATTATTTCTTATCAATCCGGGTTGTTTATGCTTTGAGGCAAGTTCACTATATGTGAAGATCAGATGTAATCAAACCTTGAAAGATAAGTTATTCAAAAGCTGAAAGTAATACATCCTATAACTCTAATTCAATTAGTTTAAAAAGAGGAAAAACATTGAAATGGTTCTTGACTCAAGAAGTCCACTTTTGCCTCAATTACCACTTAATGAATCAGAGATTAAAACCAAGAACTTAAGATGGATAAATTATTAATGAAAGAAGCTCTTAACTTAAGAGACACATAAGGTATTCCATCATAATTCATTCATCTCAATATCAAAATCTCAATAAGAAACTACTTGCATGCAAACAAAGGAAACTAGTTTTAATACATCATTTTAGTAGAAGGGATGCTCAACTTGAACACTTGTTTTTCCAACTTGATAAAGTGATGAATAAGCTAAGAACTAATGAAATCAATCACTATGCATGAACCATAAAGCAATCTGAAATAAAGCTTTGAAAAACCAGCTCTACAATAACCAGATTACAAGGAAATAAAACTAGTTAACAAGGAAGTGTACTTAGCTTGGAATGGGGGCCCTCCACCCTTGCCTTGCACACTTGAGAGGTGATATCAGAAGCTTAAATTCAGTCACACATCCATAGCATTGAACAGCAAAATAATAATAACATAAGTCTTCAAATTAACTCCTTAATCCAAAGGTGTCATAGCATAAAAGTATAATAAGTCAATACATAAGCCATCAAAGTTTTGGCTTTAAATAAGAAGTCTCATGAAACAAACTGATCTATATTCACTCAGACAAACCCATCTACTCTCATCCACCTATCTAAGTCGAATTCATTACTCCCATCCCAAGAAAGATGACCAATCCTATAGAATCTCAAAACTGCCCTATTTCTATGGGATTTCTGAATGACTAGTCATGATTGACTAGCACCAAATGGGCCTAATAAAGCTTGTTTTGTTCGAACTAAGCATAGCTGGCTTAGTCCTAGTTCCCAAGCTGTCCATCCATGCATTCAATTCGTTCCCAAGTGTCCTGAAACCATATCAACCATAGAGCTATTACGGGAATTTCTGAATCTGCCAATTTTGCACTAAAAACCAAACTTTCATAAAAACTTTAGAAATTGAGAAATTAAAATTAAATACCTGAACGGATATCAAATATACATCAAAATGGGGTAAATGAAGGGAAAATGGATGGGAAATAGATGGATTAGTAAGTTTCTTAGAGCAAAAATAAGACCAAAACTAAGGCCCAACATCTCTCCCTTGCTTATCATCAAGCATGTCCCCATGCTTGCTTACTCCTCTTTGACCTTCTTCTCTTTGTAGTAGATGCTGTACCTGTAGATGCTTCCTGTTGTGCTGCCCTGACCAAACAATCCAAACCTGTGTCATGTCTTTCCCTGAACAAAGCTGCTTTGACCTTCTGTTTTTCATACTTTTCCTGCCACATATTCTTTTCCTTTAGCCATTTAAATGCTTGCTTAGAAAGTAGATCATTTTTCCGTTTCAGTCCCACCAATTCTTCATTTAACTTTTCATTTGCCTTAACCAATTTAGCATTATCTTTCTTATTTTCCTTGTTTTCCTCTTTTAATTGTTTCTCCAAGATTTTGCTAATTTCCAATTGGTCAGTTAAGTCCCTGATTCTTCCCAAATTGATTTCTTTTTCAAAATCTTGTGTTGTTTTCATTAGTGATGCTGCTACTGCATCATCATATGAAGAATCCCTCTCAAATACTTCTTGTGCAATGTCATTTTCTTCTTGTTGTCTTGGGGAATATGTTTCTACTTCTTTGTCTAAGTCAATGGGACTTTTATTCCTAAATCTTCTAGGAATAGACATAACAGATGTTTCATTTTCCTGCATGGCCATGTTATTCTGCTGTTTAGCTCTTGTTCTGGGATACAAGGGTGAATTCATCAATCCTCTATTTTCCTGCTCTATTTTATCCTGTACTTCATTAATCTGTTCAATGAACTGATTTTTAGACATGAACTCTCTCCATACTATGCCCTGTAACCTCACCTGATACTCAACTAGGATTTTGATCAATCCTTGGTGGTAAATCTGTCCTGCTTTAGGCCTGTGTTCATGTTTTACTGTTTCAATCATTCTCAAGAGGCTCCTATATAGGAAATAAGGCAAGTTAATCCTATCCTCTCCCTTAATATGCTGTAGAAGCCTGACATGATACAAGTGGGCAACGCTATATCCTCTATCACAAGTCAAAAACTTCTAGATGACCAAAACCAACTCACCCCATGGTTCATTGAACCATTCCCTGGGTATCCCTTTTGTTCTATCAAAAGTCCCTTTCCAGTTCTTCTCAAGAAAGAAAGTCCAAGCTTTCTCCTTGAAGTGCAGGCCTTTGTAATACTTCTCACCTATCATGGGTAGATCTAAAGCTTGGGAAAGATATTCCTGGGTTACAGGAATAATGCAATCTCCTACTCGTGTCTGGTCCTGACTGAAGTTATTTATAAATTCCCTGGTTATCTGTTCAGAGTGGCCATCAAATTTTTGTAAAAAGCTTATCATCCCTGCTTGGTAAAGTTTTTCTATAGTTTCCTTCCCCCAGCTCTCTATCTGAAATTTTGGCTCTACTCTGACTGACATTGTTTCTGAAAACCAGTGAATGAATGCCTCTGCTGTTACTAATTTCATCTTGACAATAAAAATATAACTATTGTTCGTTTTCAAAATGAAATTTTGAAAGCAAAGAAGCTTACCTTCCTCCTCTCAACAATTTAACTCTGATTTCCTTAACCTCTGTTTACTCTTTCTCTGCAGCAACACTGTTTTAGTTCCCTGTTCAAGCAAGCAAACACCTGTATACCCCTGTCAATATGCTAATCTCTGTTCTTGAAAACAAAATACATATGAAAACAATGTTCCATGTATGCTCATCGCCTTATACTGTTGCCAAAATCAAACCATAGTTTCACTGTGTATGTACAATCAAGAAAAATAAGGAGTGTTTTGACTACAGCGCATGCATATGGCTCTCGGCCTCATCATAAAAGTTTTTTTAAATTTCCAAAATGCTCTCGGCCTCATCATAAAAAATTTGCAAAAATGCTCTCGGCTGTATCATAAAAAAAATTTGCAAAAATGCTCTCGGCTGTATCATAAAAAATTTGCAAAAATGCTCTCGGCCTCATCATAAAAGTTTTGGAGATTGCAAACATGCTCTCGGCCTCATCATAAAAATAATAAAAAAAACACAGCGCATTTAAATTGAGTTTTAAATGGCTCGGCAAATGAACTCCCTTTTTCAACCAAAAATCGCACATGGCATGGCTCGTTCAAACTTCAATCCCCTGTTTCGGTTAAAACAAAAACAAAAACACGCAGGCAACAAGGGTTCATAACAGAGACATATGGTGTTTTCATGCACATGATATGTTAGGGATTGACTGTTGTTGAAGTGTTAATGGAACAACGCGCAATAAAACAAAGTGTATAATCAAAACAAGGCGCAGTGCGCATTTCAACCAACAGCGCGCACAATCAATCAACAAATACTGCCATGCAATACAAACACGCCATAACAATCATATTTCGGTGGTGCCTCCTCTGTTCATAAATTTCACTGTGATTTACGCCGTTAAAACTCCACATATGATGCCAGACCCTAACGTGTTATCCATGCAATGAGTTCACATTTAAATGCTGCGCGATTCACTAGTAGTTTATGCCATGATTTACGCAGTGAATCAACTGATTTATTGTTGTGGTTTCGGTGTTACCTGTTGTCAACGAGCGCTGAGGAATATCCGGCGCTCCAAATCCCTGTTCAACCGTTCAATTGACTGGTGGCAAGGGCAGAGTAACGTAACCATTAATAACAGATAGTTCACAACTTATACTCCACTGTTTGCCGAGCTTAAACAATTATTCCATTACCTGATTGAATCCCGAAAATCGGTGATCACTTGTCGTTAGAACCGGGATGATTTTCCTTCTTAAATCTGCCTAAACTCGCTTCACCCTCCTTTTCACTAGTTTGCAGCTCCAAACACCATCTTTCTGAGCTATTTGGCAATGAGGAATGAGGTTTAAACAGTGCAAGAACTCGGTCGGTTCATGACCGTTTCATGGGTGTACTGTGCACCTCTCGTTCATTGGTGTTACAGTGCGTGGTTGGTATGGCCGTCCTGTTTGACCAGTCGCCCGACTGTGTCATGAGGATGGCCGAATCATCGTTTTATTTTGAATGGCATGCGCATAACCCTTGTACCGTGCACTGCCCAATGACAACCAGTTGCCATGCCACGGTGTTGACCCCGTACCTGTGTGCTGGCCGTTTGTCGTTTTGGTTATATTGTTTTATTCATTGCTTAACCTTTGGCTGCGTTTAACATTATTGCCACCGTCGTGTGCTCCTCATGCGTGCAATGATATTCAGGCATCGTTTGTATTGCAATGAGTGTGTATGCAATTACCATTTGACAATACCCCGCCGCAATACTTATATGCACAGTCGTGCCATATGGTTTGCGCGCGGCCGTCCACCATTCCTTATATCATATGCGCCCTTCCTAAGTTTATACCATATGCCTTAACTTATGTCATATACCATATCCTTTAACTTTATATCATATGCGCTTTGGGTTATGATATATATATGACTATAGCGCATGCACACCATTTGGACTATGGCATATAGTTTGATATGGTATATATTTGCTTTGATTTCCATATAGCGCATGAGTTTTGTTTGTTTTGATTATATAGCACATCTTTATAATTTTAAAATGACCATCTTGGGTCATATTTAAAATTATCACCATCACTAATGCTTGAGTTGTATGTGCAGGTTGAAAAGTTGTCCCAGTTTGGTCTTTTTAAGCTCTTAAAGAAAAATACTTAGGGGTTAATGGGGTTAATGATCATGAAATAAATAGGGAATATGTATGGAAATGAAATGGAATATGATGTATAAGGGTTATAGGGTATGTATAGGGAATATAGGATATGAAATGATAATGAATATCCTCAGGTACTAATTTCAACTTAACAAAAACTAAAAATTTCTAAGAAAAATTTGAATTTTCAAGCACAAAATGACTATACATATACTCCCCTGGATGATGTCTGTACAAGTGGGATGAAATCAATTGATCAGATGTTGTAGATGGATCAAAAAGTAAACTTTATTGCTGCTCCTTGTTCTTCATGCTCTGGTTCTTGAATTGTTGGTCAAGTCCCTCTGTAATGATTCTTTGTTTCAGGTCCCTCTGCACTGCTGACAGAATATGTACATGTTGTTATGACATTGGCAGGTTTTTCAGGTCCCTCGGAAATGATTTCTTATTTCAGGTCCCTCTGTTGATAATACAAGTTCCTTCTATACTTCAGCTTTCCAGCTAAAGATCTGATGCAAGTCTCCCCCTTGTTTAAGATGTGACTTGTCCTCAAGTCAATGTTGGTGGAGAGTGCCTGCATTGAAATTATGTGAGAACACTAGAACAAGAATAAGGAATTCATAGAGTCCAAGTTGCCCTAGTTTTCCCCTATGAATTCGTGTTTGCTAAGTGCCAGTTGCCTGGTTTTCACTAGCAAACAAATTATTTGTTTTTTTTTATATATGTTTTTTTTATGTTTTTTTTTTATATTTTTTTATGTATTTTTTTATTTTTTGTTTTGTTTTTATTTATTTATTTATTTATTTATTCAACTACAAGACTGGAAGATGGCTGAGCCTGGTGTGCCATGATTTCCAGTTCTGTATCTTCTATCAGTTGTTTCATAAATGCTTCTTTACTGATAGGCCTATTATAAACTTTGAGCCTATGTCCATTCACTATAAATGAGGTGGAGTCCTGGTCGATTGTCCTGATCTTGACTGCTCCATTGTCAAAGATTTCGTCAATTTCATATGGGCCTAGCCAGTGTGTTGTGAACTTTGCTTTGAAGTCTTTGAATTTGGAGTCAAAAAGTAATGCCCAGTCTCCCTTGTGAAATGTCTTTGTTTTGATATATCTGTCGTGCCACTTCATTCTTTGTTGTTGCACCAATGTAGTATGTTCTATGGCTTGCTGACGATGCTCATCCAATTGATTCAGTTCCATGATCCGCTGCTGTTGTGCTTCTGTCAGGTCTAGTCCTAGTTCAGCTGCTAGTCTGTATGTTTGTATCTGAAACTCTATTGGTAATAAGGCCTCTTTTCCATATACTAACTGGTATGGACTAAAACCAGTTGTATTCTTCCATGTGATTCTGTAGGCCCATAGTGCATCTTTTAATTTTTCAGACCAATCTTTCCTGTTCAGCTGTACTGTTTTTGTCATGATATTTTCTAGGACTTTATTTGTTGATTCAACCTGCCCATTTGCTTGAGGATGATATGGTGTAGATTTCCTGTGTTTGATCTTGTATTTCTCTGTTAGATCTCATACCAGCTTTGATGTAAACTGTGTTCCTTGATCTGTTACAATTTGTCTAGGTACTCCATATCTGACAAAGATTTCTTCAAAAAGAAAGGTGACCACTGTATCTTCTGTTGCTCTGTTCACTGCTTTAGCCTCTGCCCATTTGGTTACATAATCTGTACATACTAAGATGTACCTCTTTCCATTTGATGGTGGATTGATAGGTCCAACAAAGTCAAGTGCCCATTGCTCAAATGGTTCTATGAGGACCTGTGGCTTCAGCGGCATCTCATCTGTTGTGATTGGTCTCCCTGTTCTCTGGCAACTGTCACATTGCTTGACATATGCCTTAGAGTCTCTGAAGATGGATGGCCAGTAATAGCCCAGTTGCAGCACCTTATATGCTGTTCGTTTGTCTGCAAAATGGCCACCACATGGTTCATCGTGACATGCTCTTAGAATGTCTAATATTTCATCTTCTCGCACACATTTTCTAATTATCAGATCTGAACCAGTATAAAATAAATCACCATTTACCCAACTATACCTAGAGCTTTCTCTAACAATTTTTCGTTTTTGCTTTTTAGAGAATTGAGTTGGAAACTTTCCAGAAGATAAATAGTTTGCAATGTCTGCAAACCATGGTGTTTTTACTGTGATGGCAAACAGGTGTTCATCTGGAAAGTTATCTGCAACCGGATTTGGATCGTTGGGTGAATGTATGCGGGACAAAAAGTCAGCCACTTGATTTTCCTTGCCTGGCCGGTCTTGTATTGTGATATTAAATTCTTGCAATAACAGTAACCATCTTGTTATTCTTCCATTGGTGATGGGTTTATTCATCAAGTATTTGATTGCTGAATGATCTGTATGAATGAAAACTTGATATCCTGTTATATAGTGTCTGAATTTGTTTACTGCATGTATAACGGCTAACATTTCTTTCTCTGTGACTGTGTAGTTCAATTCTGCAGGTGTTAGATTCTTGCTTATAAAGTATATTGCATAATTGAACAAGTTCTCTTTCTGCCCAAGAGAGGCACCTATCGCGGTATCAGATGCATCAGTTGATATATGAAATGGCAAAGACCAGTTTGGCCCACGGAGAATGGGTGCAACTGATAATTTCTCTTTCAGAATTTGAAATGCATTTTGACAGTCATTTGTCCAGTGAAATTCAATATCTTTTGCTAATAGTTTGAACAGAGGTTGGGCTATTTTACTAAAGTTTTCAATGAATCGTCTATAATAGCCTGCATAGCCTAAGAAACTTCTTACCTCTTTCTGTGTTGTAGGAGGCATTAAGTTCACGAGGACTTGGATTTTCGCTGGATCCACCTTAATTCCTGAAGCGGAAATATGGTGTCCCAGAACTATTCCTTCTATCAACATCATATAGCATTTCTCATTGCTTAATGACAAATTTGTTTCAATGCATCATTTCAGAACTTTCTCAAGGTTATTTAGGCAATCATTATATGTGTTTCCATAAACTGTGAAGTCATCCATATAAACCTCTACACATTCATGAATTAGATCAGCAAATATTGCAAGCACTGCTCGTTGAAAAGTTGCAGGTGCATTGCATAAACCAAATGGAAAAACATTATATGCATAGGTTCCCCATGGGCAAATGAATGTTGTCTTGTCTTGGTCTTCTGTTGCTATTCTTATCTGGTTGTATCCGCTAAACCCATCCAAGAAGGAGAAAAATTTCTTTCCAGCTAATGAGTCTAACTCTTGATCAATGAATGGTAGAGGAAAATGATCTTTTAGTGTAGCTTTGTTTAGTTCCCAATAGTCCACACATACCCTCCACTTTCCATTTTTCTTTGGTACAATAACCAGTGGAGAAACCCATTGACTATCTGAAATAGGATAGATGAATCCAACATTTAACAATTTTTGCAGTTCCTCTTTCACTATTTCTTTCATCATGGGATTCATTCGTCTTTGAGGTTGTCTTACAGGTTTGAGTTGATCATCTCTATAGATGTGGTGGATACATGTGCTAGGATGGATTCCTTGCATGTCAGTATAATCCCAGGCAAAAGCTTTTGAATATTTCTGTAATAATGCAATTACCTCTTGCTCTTGTGCTGATTGCAATTCGTTTCCAATGTTTAAATGTTTTCCAGGATATACCTCAATTGTTTTTATTGTTGGATTGGAGATTGTGTTTACAGGAAAGATGTCTATAAAAGATTTCCGCAAAGTTTGAACAGTACAAGTTTCCTAAAAGCATTGATTCAAAAGGTTACTTGCAGCTTCATATTGGACTTCTCTAAGCTGCTCTGAAATACTTGGTTCTGAAATGAAAAGATCCATTAAGTCTTCATTCTCTTCTTCTTCTCTAAAATCATAGAATTGATTTATACTTAAAACTGATTTAGTTTGTTGTTTTTCTTAAGTTTCAGGCACTGATTCTAAAGAAGTTGATTGTGCAGGTGAATAAGGAGCAATGTGTTTCCTTTCATCTCCATGTGAAATAATCATGCTTCCTGATCTGCATCCTATGAAGGCATCAGCGGTAGCTAACCATGGTCTGCCTAAGATTAGAGGATGTCCTTCCAAATTTGTTTTTGGTTGCAAGATAAGGAAGTCAATAGGATACTCCCATGAATCCAAAGAGACTATGATATCTTCTAATATTCCTTCAGGAACAACTTTAGATCTGTCTGCTAGTTCTAAGATTGTAGAGGTTGATCTCATGTTGTTTAAATGCAAAGTTTTCATTGTCTCCATTGTCATTACATTTATAGCTGCTCCCAAGTCTATTAATGTGTTTGGTACTGAGAAATTATTTATTGATATAGTAACCATAGGGATACCAGGATCAATATATTTCTCTACTATGGTTTGTGTAGACATGAGGCTTGCTAGTTTACCAATGACTTGGATTGTAGTAGGATCCTTCTTCTTTTTCCCTGATTTCTTAATGCACAATTCCTTTATTGTTTTAGCATATATTGGTATTTCTTTAATTGCCTTCAACAAAGGAATTTTTACATAAGCATTTTTTAACTCATCTAAAATATCAAATTCAGGAAGGGTTATTTATTTTTGTTGTTCCACTAACCTTTCAGGATAAGGTGGTGTTTGTGTTGTAATGTTTGTTCCTTTCTAAATTTGTATCTCAGTTTGTGATTTTTCAGGTGATTCTCCTTGTTCAGTTGGTTCTTCTATGATTGGAGGAGAATCCTTTTTAAGCACTTTTCCAGACCTTAGATGGACATCATTAAGACGAAGAATTGAATATGTGGGAAAACATGCTGCTTCCTCTACAGTGTATGTAGATTTGTCCACCTTATTATTCGGATTTTCCATTGGTTGGGCTGGTAATTGAGTTGGTTTGGGTTGATTTGTGGGTAGCTGTAACTGTTGTGGTTAGGTCAAAAATGGTGGAGGATTCTGCTGTGGAAATGGGATGGATTGTGGATATGCAGAATGTTGTTGTTGAAATGGTATGGATTGTGAATATTGTGGATATGCAAATGGCTGTTGGTATTGTTGCTGGTATTGTTGTTGATACTGTTTAGGTGGTTGGTTTCCATAACCATATCCTTTCCAACCTTGTGTAGGTTGTTGTGAATATTGTTGTGGAGGCCAAGCTTGCCATGGCATTGGAGGGGTCCAAGGATTTTGAGGTGGATAGAGGTAATTTTGTTGAGGGAATTGTTGCTGATTTTGTTGAGGCATCCTAGGTTGCCATGGTCTTCGTGGTGCTACATAATAGAAACCTTCTATTCCTGGCACTTCTTCCATTGATTTCATTTGTAATTCTTTCAATCTTAGACAATTTTCTGTGGAATGATTTTCTGTACAAAGACCACAAACCTGAACACTATCCAAAGGACATTCTCTCAATGGATGTTTCTTTCTACATTTGGAACAAAAGATTGCTAGAGCTTGTTCTTGTTCTTCTTTCTTCTTGTTTGCCTTTAGCACATCTACTTGTGTCCCTAATGTACTCAAGAGGTCTGTTTTGAAGTTTTCCAATAAGCTTCCTATTTCAGCTCTTGTTATCCCTCCTGTAGCTGACTTTGCTGCTTTTGAACTTGCTTCTCTTCTTCCTGTTTTTGATCTTCCTCTAGAATATTTTTGACATAACTCAACAATTTCTTCGAATGGTAGGTTTGAAATGTCTCCTTTACCCATCACATTCAAAATGTCAAGGTATTCATCCCTTACACCCTTGAGAAAGATTGTTCGAATGGTTTCTTGATTTAGAGAGTGTTGTTTAGATTTCTGTAGATTATATGCAAATCTTTCCAAATATTCTTCTAAACTTTCATCTTCTTGTTCTGTCATTCTGAAAACATCTTCCTTTGAATCTCTAGATCTACAATAAGCTTGATATTTTTTAAGGAAGACTGATCTCATATCATCCCAAGAAGCTATTGTTTGTTCTCCTAAACCCATAAACCATTTCAAAGCTACTGCTTTTAATGTTGCAGGGAAAAGACGAAGTTTATGAATGTCATCAGTGTATCCATATGTTCTACATAGAATATCAAATTCAAACATAAATGCATCAGGATCTTCCGTGGACATTCCATAAAAATTTGGCAATACAGAAGGTGGAATGTTTTTCATTTTCACTTCTTCTCCTAATATTGCACTTGTGTCTACTATTGGAAAGCCAAAGGTAGTCTCTTGATCATTACCATCTTCTTGTCTTTTCCGATCGTTTTCTATCTTTCTATCATTTTCTTGTTTTGCCTCCTCCTCTCTCTTTCTTCTCCATTCTCTTTGTTGTCTTTCATATTTAGCTCGTTGTTCAAGAGTGAAAATAATAGATCCATGTCCCTCTTCTGCCATTGGTTGATTTGTTTCAATTTTGAGTGGAGTTTCAGGTTGTTGGAAGATAGGAGGATTTATGGATGGAAAGATGGGTTGTTTTCCTTTGATAATCTCTTTTTGTTTTCCAGAAATTGAAGATTGTTTTTGCTTTGCTTCCCAAGCTAACAAAGTTTGCCTCTCAATCAAAGTTAATATTTGTCCAGTTCTTTGTTTTTCTGCCAATTCCTCAATTATTGGATTATCAGTAACTAGGGTGTTTGATGATCCTATCTCTATTTGTGGGGGGGTTTTAATAAATATACCTTGAGGATCTCTATATCTAAGCATAAAGAAACATAACTAAAAAGGGATGTAACTAATGTTTTTTTTGTTTTGAAATTTATCTTTCTATTGACTATGCCGACATTTGCGTCCCTAGCAACGGAGCCAAAATGTTGAGCTAATTTGTGTAGCTAAATTAACACAATTATTTCTTATCAATCCGGGTTGTTTATGCTTTGAGGCAAGTTCACTATATGTGAAGATCAGATGTAATCAAACCTTGAAAGATAAGTTATTCAAAAGCTGAAAGTAATACATCCTATAACTCTAATTCAATTAGTTTAAAAAGAGGAAAAACATTGAAATGGTTCTTGACTCAAGAAGTCCACTTTTGCCTCAATTACCACTTAATGAATTAGAGATTAAAACCAAGAACTTAAGATGGATAAATTATTAATGAAAGAAGCTCTTAACTTAAGAGACACATAAGGTATTCCATCATAATTCATTCATCTCAATATCAAAATCTCAATAAGAAACTACTTGCATGCAAACAAAGGAAACTAGTTTTAATTCATCATTTTAGTAGAAGGGATGCTCAACTTGAACACTTGTTTTTCCAACTTGATAAAGTGATGAATAAGCTAAGAACTAATGAAATCAATCACTATGCATGAACCATAAAGCAATCTGAAATAAAGCTTTGAAAAACCAGTTCTACAATAACCAGATTACAAGGAAATAAAACTAGTTAACAAGGAAGTGTACTTAGCTTGGAATGGGGGCCCTCCACCCTTGCCTTGCACACTTGAGAGGTGATATCAGAAGCTTAAATTCAGTCACACATCCATAGCATTGAACAGCAAAATAATAATAACATAAGTCTTCAAATTAACTCCTTAATCCAAAGGTGTCATAGCATAAAAGTATAATAAGTCAATACATAAGCCATCAAAGTTTTGGCTTTAAATAAGAAGTCTCATGAAACAAACTGATCTATATTCACTCAAACAAACCCATCTACTCTCATCCACCTATCTAAGTCGAATTCATTACTCCCATCCCAAGAAAGATGACCAATCCTATAGAATCTCAAAACTGCCCTATTTCTATGGGATTTCTGAATGACTAGTCATGATTGACTAGCACCAAATGGGCCTAATAAAGCTTGTTTTGTTCGAACTAAGCATAGCTAGCTTAGTCCTAGTTCCAAAGCTGTCCATCCATGCATTCAATTCATTCCCAAGTGTCTTGCAACCATATCAACCATAGAGCTATTACGGGAATTTCTGAATCTGCCAATTTTGCACTAAAAACCAAACTTTCATAAAAACTTTAGAAATTGAGAAATTAAAATTAAATACCTGAATGGATATCAAATATACATCAAAATGGGATAAATGAAGGGAAAATGGATGGGAAATAGATGGATTAGTAAGTTTCTTAGAGCAAAAATAAGACCAAAACTAAGGCCACACACACACACACACACACACACACATATATATATATATAAGCGACATCACTCCCAATATACATATATATATGTATATTAACCAAACAACCTCCCATCCTCAAATATGCTTATTGCACTCGGCACTAGTTTGTCATAAAGTTGCCTCAATTAATATGCATCCAAGCCACCTTCCCTTGATCTCCTAAAATAAAAGATGAAACGAGACCAATTAGTTTTCTGAAAGGATTTACACATGTATATAATTTATATGTGGAAGCGTGGAACTCAAACAAATAATGTGAATAATTTACTAAAGGAACATGAACCATGAGTATTCCAAATTAAGGTGCTATATGTCACGTGGTCGAGCAAATCAAGCTTTAATTTGGAGATCAATCTAAACATGGACGCAAAATCTTAGAAGCATTTGTGAGTATGAATTTTGTAAGGTGAGGGTTGATCTGCAGTGAGGTTGGCTCCTTGTTCATTATGACATGGATTTCTAAAGATGCATGAGAGGGGGGGAAGTAGTTTCATAAACCCTAGTGTGATCGAAAGATGCTCTGGCAGCAATGCAAGATGTCTTTGTTCTATCACGATGCACATGGTCAAGAAAAAAAGTTGGGATCGTCTAAGACTTCAAGTGCATTACTAAAACAATGAGTCCCTTCCCACCCTGGTGCAGTTATAGAAATGAGGCCCAACAATTCCAAGATGATGTTATGATGCTCAGTCAGGGATTTATTCGATCATTCAGGGTTTTAGGTGTGCAAGATGGGGACAACAATACATAAACCCAAATACATTTGGAAGGGATGAGGATGATGGTGAAGCAGTGCCATCGACAAAATGTATTCCCGTAAACCCTAGTGAGTGAGGATTATTTCAAAGCAGGGTTGGGCCTTCAATCACATGCCCCTGGGGTTACAAAGATGCTAAGGGAAAGTCACGATTCTCGCAAACCCTAATGCACATGCTGAGGTGAAGGATCAACCAAGAACCTGGGGAAAATGTTCTGAAATGACTCTCACCATGATGCCATGTGATGCCAATGAGAATGCACCCCTAGAGGCATGCAAATTTGGTAACAACAAGGAGGGGATCACTCTTTTGACAATCTAGGGTTTCTCCCAAACCCTAATATTGTCAATCATAAGGGAAGCCAACTTGAATGCATGCTTGTTCAAATATAGGACATCTATTGATCACGATGCGTATCATGCGAAGATGAGTTTCAAAATCATGAGAGACTCTTAACGCATCAATGAAGCCATTAACCTTCGAAACCCTAATGTGATCCTAAGGCCTATGTCTGAGATAAAACATGATGTGTGGATGCAATGTATGAAGCGTGAGTGGGCGCACCAAAGGGGTTAGACAGGCAAGGTCACAGGGAGAGTAACCGGTTGAAGGCCTTATCGAAACCCTAGTAGCCTGGGGTGAGTGGTGGGGTACCCAAAATTTTGGATATGCCCAAAAAATTGGGTGGTGTTGTAGCAGCTACAACAATTGGCGAACCACTCGTAGAATCAAGTATCTCTGTCAACATCCCTGTTGTAGTCCGAGTCCAAATAATGATGCAAGGGAATATTGAACAGTTGCTATGGGTACCTCTTGCATTGCTTCGGCCTTTGCAGATATGCCTCCCTTTTGTGTCTCAACTAGCTCCTGCTGGTCAGTAAACGCCCAATTAGAAATTCACGCATGTCGATAGTTGATGATGATGTGAAGAATGAGGCAAAGGGCTTATTGTATTCGAAGTTTTAAAAGAAGTTTTTGGTGTTGCTCCACTACTAGCGGGCCTGGACAGTAACCTGGTGGAGTCACTCCAAGAAATCACAAACATTGATCCCCTGCCAGCGAGCCTAGTCAGTACCCTGACAAAGTCGTTGCATTACCTCTCTACGTAAGAAGTCTTTCTCGATCCTTTACCCTTCATTTAACTTCATTTTCTTTTATGTGTACATTTGCACTTATTACTGGCCATTCATTGCGCCAGGGCGGATGGGGGATCTTTACTTATTTTACAAGCAAAAGAGTTTATTTGTTGTTTGGTAGAAACTAAGAGATATCCCGATTTAGGTTTGCCTTCATGCCAATTTTCCACATCTCATCTTCAGTTAACAAGTGAAAAAAGAAAACAAGTTATTGAAACAATCGAGACCATGCTGAGCACAAGGTTCAGGTTATGGGTATAGGTCATTCGAACTGATTAGGGTTCCCCACGAGCAAGCTGTTCTTATCTTCTTTGTTAATAAATTAGACTCGTAGTAGAGATATCCAGGAGGCAACTTTGATGACTGGTTCAAAGAGAATCTACCCATTGGTGTAACCATTACAACTTCACATAATCATTAGGGCTAGGGTTTTAATTCCAGGGTTAGGTGACCAGGGAAATGTTAAAATTTGGGTACTAGAGCACAAGTGGTTCACTAAGGCTTTGATCTTTGGCCTAGGGAAAAGTGTCCAACTTTATTTTTTACTTTTCTCCTAAAGTGACTTTATAAGTGGTAAAGTCAATTTAATTTAAAAGTGACTTTATAAGTGGTAAAGTTACATTCTAATTTAAAAGTGACTTTATAAGTGGTAAAGTTACATTCTAATTTAAAGGTGACTTTATTAAAGTCAATGAAAAATTAGAAAGTGAAAAAGTGACTATGGAAATAAAAGAAGAATTAGAAAGTGAAAAAGTGACTATGGAAACAAAGGCTAAGTGGGTCTTTATTTAAGTGGGTGAGTTAAAAAATCGCAAGTGAGAATTAAATGCACATTTATTCTCATCCCTAGATCTAAATGAATCTTAACCATTAGATCTTAAGGTAACCCAAAAGGTCATTTAGAGAATAAAAGGAGAAGAGAAGAGGAAAAGATCAATTCATTATTTCATAAGCATTTAAGAGAAAGAGAAGAGAGAGCAAGGAGAAAATTTATGAGCAGTGAGGAAGTGAGGAGAGCAACAAGAAGACATTTCAGCAAACCTGGGCAACATCATTTATTGGCACGCATCCCAAGGAAAAATCGTACAACAGGAGAAAGACAGATATCGAGGAAAAGGGACAACACAAAAATCGAGGAAGAGGGACAATAGTAAAGGCACGAATTTCGAGACAGATTTTGGCATGAATTTCGAGGTAGTCGTACTATTGCAATCTGTATAGTCCATACAGCAAGTTCCAGGCACATTTTTCGAGGCAGTTCGTACAACATTTAATGTTGTTTTATCGCTGGAAATATTTATGTTTTGGCTGTTTACTGATTAGCACGATTTTCGAGGCGGAGTTCAAGCACGGAAATCGAGATAAGTTGTGATTTGTGGTTGTTGGAATTTTCATTGTATATTTCAGTTTCTCTGTAAAATCATTTTCAAAAATAAAAAAGATCTCTCAAACTGGTTTTCCCCAAGAGTTGTGGGGGGTTTTTCCAGGGTCACATTGACCAAGAATCACTGTGTTATTTTCTGTGTGTGGCTATCAAAATTTTGCTGTGTTTTATTTCTGCAATTTCAGGAGTTGTGAAATCTCTAGATTTGTGTTTTCAAAAAATATTGTCATTTCCAAATTTTATAATTTTTATCATGCTTGGATTTTAAACTTAATGAATGGAGTGATAAGGAAAACTGATAACCCAAGTGAGGGTTGAAATTTCTTCAGGAAACTCTCCTAGGGTTTCAACATGCATGAAGAGGTCAAAGCAATCATTTTAAGGTTTGAGCATGCGCTTTAGGCTCATGCAGGTGGCATGCAACATAGAGGGGATTGCCAGGCCAGGTCAAAGGCGAGTGTATGCCAAGCAAGAAGAAAGATGTAATGCAACAGACAAGGATTATGATGCAATGTAATGCTATATGCAGAAGAAATCAGCTAATTGCAATTAAAAGACCAATGCAATGCATATGCAAATATTTCATGAATGCCATGCAACAATGAGCAAATGCAAGGACATGAGTGCAAAATAAAAATGTAGGAAACTAAACCACCTATAGTAAGGAAAACAAAACATAACAAATTTAAACCATAAAGCAAATTCTAATTAGCAAATAAGAAAAACTAAAATCTAACTAGTCTAAACCCTAAACCATAATTTAACCAAAGAGAAGGTTAGGTCATGTGAAATCAAACTTCCAATGCAGCCACCACAGCAATTCCTGACCTACAAAAACAAAGATGACAACAATTAGAATTTGTGAAAAAAGTTGTGCAAAAACTAAAATGCTTACCTGTGAAGCATGCACAATAGCAAGAAAGTCACATCTACTTACAGGGAAACGTGCCAGAAAAGACCATTCAAGGCAAACTGCAACCCAATCTTGGTAAACCGAATCACAAGCATGAAATTTATAATCATCCAGCCATGACATACATCCATTCATGCTTAACCCTAAATCCAATGTAAGTGAGGAAAGATGTTGCCTACTAGCAGAGAAATCCGCCAGATAAGACCCTTTAATCCAATCAGCAACCCTATCATGATATAAAGGATGATCAACTTGATGACTCTAAAAAGAGAGGCTTTTGTCGGGTGTAACTGAGATACGCGAGGATTCAAGCACATAAACCCTAATTTCAGAAACCCTAGTTTGAGGTTGTCCATAGTTTTCATCAAGGGCGTGAGGACTTGACATAACCATCAACGGAAGTTGAAGTGCCTCATCATCCTGACAAATCTCTGAACCTTCAAACGAAAAGCCATCAAATATCGGTAGCTTCACGAGATTTGTAGGTGAATGCATATGGTTATCATTGGTTATGACATGACAACTATCAGTGAAAATATTGTGGATTGGATCCAATGTATGAATATTGATAGATTGGCAGCTCAACAAATCAAATTCTTTAGATTCCCAAGAATGAACTGAATCAACCGAAAGAGTCTCAAGCAGAGGAGAGGTTAGGCGATTGGCACCTTCCCATATAGGATATTGTAAGGCATCATTTGATTGTACCTGTTCACAATCTGTGTCGACTGGGTGATAGTAAAAAAGATTTGAGGCAATGGCCAGTGCACTCCCTTCAACAAACAAATTAGGGTATAGAGGTTGATGCATATCAGCTGAAAGGTGATGGAAATATTTGCTCAGAGAAACATCACTCAAATGAGAGGCTTTCCAAGATGAGCTCACATCTGACAAGATGATGTTGAGAGGGGCGTGATGTGTAGAAACCCTAATTTCAAAAACCCTAATTTGACCTGGTTCAAGGGTCTCATCAGGAATGTGAGAACCTGCCATAACCATTAGCAGAAGTTGAAGTGCCTCAATTTCCTGACGAGTCCCCAAACGTTTGCAAGGTGCATCATCAATATTTGGTGGTTTCGTAAGATTAGTAGGTGGACACGAATGATAATCACCAGAGGCATGAGCAAATATATTTTCAGCATAATGACAATCGCCGAAACCACCAATTTGATTAGGTTGGGTATCTGGAACATAAGGCTCTTCTTGGATTGAGAGTGAAGAGGGATTAATGAGAGAACCATCTTGAGCTAGGCGAGATGTAAGGCCCTCTTCTTCGCTTGTTAAAGACTGTGGGTGGAAAAGATCAGGCATAAGAGATTCAATATCTGCATCCCTTGACTATGAAACATCACCACCATGTACATGATTGCAATCAACAAGAGCAAGATAAGGATGTGAATGATTTGGAGGAATCGTCGAGTAGTAGACCCATGGACTAAATTAGGGTAGAATGGATGCACATGGTCAAATGAAGGGGCACCAATCAGACCCGAACTCACATCGTGCCCATTTATGTTCACCAAAGGGGGAGATGGATTTGCAGGCATGATGTGGTCTGTGGATTGGATGGGACAATCAACTTTATCTGAGACAAGATCAAATCCATCACAGACAGGTGAATGAGATCCAGGAATATAGTGAGACATATGTTGAATGTACTCAATCTGGGTTCCATCAGCAGGAAGAGATGTTATATCAACATAATTTTCAGATTCAAGATCAAAAGGATGTATGAGGGCTTTAGAGTCAAGACCATCCGATTCATTTCCCATAAAGCACTTTTCATTGTCTGAACCATTTACGGCCAAAATCTTATTATGTAACAAGTCAGGAGGATGATGAGAAATCCCACAAGTAGTAATCTCCTCCTCGGAAGCTTGAGGTTGTTCCAGATTCAGAGAGAGGCGAAACAAGATTAGGGGTAGAATCTAGACATTTTGTAATCCACAAATTATCATGATACTCATGAGAAACAAGATTTGTTTCTAATTGAAATTGTTGCAAAGAAACGAGAACCAACCATTGAAAGCTTTCATTCAAATACACCCAGTCGACATCTTTTTCAAGAAATTCAAAACAAAGATGTACAAATCTAAAAGAAAAACCCTCCAAAGATTCTTCAGGTTTCATCCTAAGCTCATTTATCCTCATTAACACATCTTGAAAATCGTACCTGTAAAACACTTGTCGGAGCTTACTGATGAGTTTCTCGAATGAATGAATGGAAGTTGCTATCAATGTGTGGCACCATTGCTTGATGCGACCTTCAAGGGTGAGGGAGAAGAGCACACAAGAAAATTGCTCATCATCAATCTCATAAGATTCGCAAAACTCGAGGAAATAAAAAATGTGCTTGGTTATGGATGTTCCATCCTCACCATCAAAATTTAACTGAGACAAGTGATAGACCCTTTGCATAGACAAACAACTATATATTGGCAATTTTTCTCCTTCATTTTGACAGGAAATTCGTTGATGTTTTGTGGCAAGATATGTGAGTATCTGTGGCAAGGATGTGCGAGTTTCTCTGGAGTAAAATAAACAAGTTTTCTATGGTATGGGATCTCGAAAAAGATGCAAATTTCTATGACTTATCCTCTGAAGATGATGTGAATTTTCTGTGGCTTACCTTCTAAAATTTATGTGAAATTTCATGTGGCTAGCCCTCTGTAATTGATGTGAAATTCCTATGGCTTATCTTTGGTGATTGATACGACCTTCCTGTGATATTTTCTCAATGGTTTATGGAATATTTCTAAGATATCTTTCCTATGGTTAATGTGAGTTTCAGATAGGTATGTTGATCTAAGCTCCAGAGACATGATGATGAAAGTTTTGCTGAAGTTGAAGGGATGACTTGGGGCTATTGTGGAGATACTGGTCTTTGTCTTGGATCTTGGAAATCTCACTTTGATATGATTCTATAAGAAGAGGATTTTTTTTTGGGTTTTCCCCCTTGTGGGGTTTTGGCCCTGGCTTGGAGAAGCCTACATATTGTGTTCTCTGATTCTTGTGATCTTCATATTTTATTTTGATAATTGCTTGACGAAAGAAGAAAAACATAATAATAATAAAGAATCCAACAAATTCACAAGTAATTATCATGCAAAGAGAAATCAACCCTAATTTCATAGGCCTATTGACTTCTCAATAGAGGACTGGGGTGGAATTGTTTTGGGTGGTTTTCTGCATATGTTTTTGGCAGTTTTTAGGCCACGATTTTGTTGAAAGTGGTTTTGTGATGCATAGTGGTTTATGGTTTTGTAGTTTCGGTTATGGAACTATGATTCAATTTGCTTTTCATATGCCGCGATATGTATATTGTATTGTAATATATTGTACAGAAAATAAAATGAAAAAAAAAAACTTGTTGATTTTCCTTGGTTTGGGTTTCCACAATAAAATCTTTGTGTAAATTTGTGAGTTTTGCATTGTATCTTTTTTATTTTTTTATTAAGGATTCGTTTGCAGTGATTAATTATAGAGGGTTAAAACCTACATTTGGTATCACAACATTTTTGGCTTCAAGGGGATGCCTTTGTGGTTAAGGGGTTTCGCTCGAACCTGTGGTATAACATGTTACATTGGAAGATTTGCATGAGTGATTCTTATGGTGAAAAGAAGGAGACAACATCTCAGAAATAGAGATTGAGAAATTTAATGGGAAAATTTTTGAGCCAGGGAAGCTCAAAATAGAAGGCTTGTTGGTGGACAGATTAGTGGATTGTTGTGGATCCAGGTACTACACTGATGAGGATGTGAACATAATATTGGACGAAGTTGGATTGGAATTCAAAGAGCACAATATGATTATATCTATCAGATTCATTATTATTGAATGTGTTAGGGGAAGCAACAACAAAATCTTTGTGGGAAAGGTTAGGGGATTTTTATCAATCTAGGTTCTTGATGAACAAATTGTTCCTACATAAAAAGTTGTATAACCTGAGGATGACCGTTGGATGCTCAGTGACAAAGAATCCGAATAATATGGAGAGTCAACTATTATCTGTTGATATTAATATTTCAAATGAGGATAATTCCATTAGTTTATAATGTTCTCTATCAGACTCGTGGGATATTCCGGTTGTTTCCATAGGTAGTGATGTTACTACCTTAAAATTTGATTAAATAATCTCATCCTTGTTGTTGGAAGAGATGAGACAGAAAAACATGGAGAGCCAGAATGAAGATGCCTTGGCTATAAGAGGATGCTCCCAAATGGAGATAGAAATAAGCCCTCAAGTGGGAGATCTAAATCTAGAAGAAGATAAGAAAAACTCCAGGAATATTTGTAAAGATATGTTGGATATGTGGAAAAGGAAGGCATTACAAGAAATACTATAAAGCCAAAATTGCAGTGAAAGGGAAGGGATCCAAAGGCACTCCTTTTGTAGAAGCAAAAATCTCCTCAGATGAAAGGAGGAGATGTGCACTTGACTTCGTTAAGTACATAAGCAGATCATGAGGCATGGCTAATTGACTTGGGCACATCTTTTCATATGACACCTCATGAGTGGTTTTGTGAGTATGAAAGGTACAATGGTGGTGAAGTTTTTTTAGGAGACAACTCAAGAGTTATAATCATAGAACGATGGAAATTCAAGGTTGAAGCTCATGGATGGAAGGATCAAGGCACTCCTTTGAATTCTACACATCCCAGGATTAGCCAAAATTTTGATTTATGTAAGTAATATGAGCAATGCAAGTGTAAAAATAATGTTTGAAAAAGATACCTGCAGGATGGTTCGAGGATCAATGGTACTACTAAGGCCAGTTTAGATTGGAACTCTATATAAGTTGTTGGAAAACACTATTAGTGCTCGGTGAAAAAAATTTGTTGTTCATGAGAGTGGAGCAGAAGAAGGAAAAAATATTGTAGCTTTAAGAGAAAATACTATGTTGTGGAATCAAAGTCTGGGACACATAAGAGAGAATGGCCTTCTAGTATTGCATGACAATGGTATGGTAGAAGGATGTCTAATTTTTCTTTATATTTTCATTTATGTGAACATTGCTTATATGAGAAGTAGAATTGGGTGAGATTCTCCTCTAGGGTTAAGAGGGCAGAGGGAGTACTACAATTAATGCACAATGATGTGGTTGGATTTGTGTTGGTTCCTTCATTGGGTAAATAAGTGTACTATATCATTTATAAATGAGTTATCGAGGAATACATGGATATATTTCATTAGGAAGAAATTTGAAGTATTTGACAAAATAAAAAAATAAAAAAATAGGCTCTAGTGGAGAATCAAACAAAGAAGAAAATAAAGGTGTTGAGGATGGATAATGATGGATACTTTTGTATGAATGAATTTGAAGGGTTATGTAAAGAATGTGGTATAGTATGATAAAATACTACCCCTTACACACCTCAACATAATATATTTGTGGAAAGAAAGAATAAGATTTTGATGGAAAAAACAAGGAGCGTGCTTAGTGGTGTTGGGTTAGGACAAGAATTCTGTGCAGAGGCAGTGGATATTGCATGTTATTTGGTAAATAGATCACCCTCATCAACGTTGGATGATAAGACTCCACATGAGGTATGGAGTGGTAAGAAACCATCTCTCACCCATCCCAAAGTATTTGGTTGTGATGAATATGTACATTTTCCAAAGAAAAACATAACTAAGTTGGATATAAAATACGAAAGGTACATATTTATTGGTTATAATGGTGGTTTAAAGGGTACAAGCTTTCAAACCCAAAAAAAAGAAGGCTGTGTACAATCAAGATCTAGTATTTAGAAAAGTAAAAGATGTTATCAAATAGGAAGTCCTACCATGGGAGAAAGAACAATAGAAGATAGAGTTTGAACTAAAGGATGATTATTCCAACTCTATAGAAGAACATGAATAAAAATAAGGAGAACCACATACTCTGGTTTTGAGGATATGGGTGGATTCTCAAAATCTCTAGGATCCTCCACATGATATTTCCTCATTTGTTGTCTGTGTAACATAACAAAAACACACTGGAAGTTAGGAATAATATCATATGAAAATCACATTATCATACTTCCTCAGAGTTTAGCAACCCATTTTCAAGATAAGAGCAATCACTAGGCATCGATAATATCAATGATTACCACATCCATTACCAAGCACATATCTTGATGAACACCCAATCAAACTTGAGAATCCTTTTTTAATCCACACACTTTGACTTTTCTAGAGTACATAGCACATATGTTCGTCTTGAAGTATTCAAACCCAAACAATTCATCACTATAAGAGACATCACATTTGTCGAAGCATATGAATATGGCATACAATTATGCAACATTGAATCACCAATTATTAGAGGTATGAAGAAAGGTTGATGCTTTGAATTCTTGTTTCCTCCATGGTTCATCGATTGGAGGATGATGGGTGCATCTTCATTCTCATCCAAAAGATGAGTCATCTCACAAGTTAATTCAAGTCCAAAACCTCTTTGATTTGATTCTTTATGGAGAGAATCTTTGATAGCTCAACAATAGGAATGGGTATCATATCCAAATTCATCCCAGGAGAGTTTCCCATTTAGGAATGATTTTGATGCACTTTCACATTAGGTGTAATAGGCCTCAAAAGTTGATTATCTTTTTTTGTGAGTTCAAAAGGGACTTGTTGCTCTTGTGGAGGGTTTCTATTCCTTCTTTGATGGGTGAGACATTTCAAATATGTTCTCGTACATTTGATATATCTATTTTAGAGAAGATATTTCTCTAAATAATTTTACCATTATCTTGTCTTCAATTGCATCATCATTAATATATTTCTGATTTTCCGAATATAGTCGGTAACTTAATCCTCCATTGAACAAATTGTTACAAGTATCCATAGGAGCTCCATTATTTTAATGACCTGCTATAGTGATTCCAAATATAGAGTGCAAGTATATGCATTATGGAAATTTTTAAAATTCATACAAAAATAAGGATCTCCATTCTCAATCAAGTTGGTTGGTTCCAACGATGTAGGAAGAATTTGATTCTAATGAGGACCTCTATATCTATTCCTTAGGTCAAACATGTTCTGATTTTAAATTCTTTCCTTTTGTACAATCTAGTCCTATAGTGCGTTAGTTGTTTGTGTGAATGATGTCTACATCTTCTTTATCTCCTGTGCAAGAGTAGATATAGGATCAATAGTAGACTCAAGAGCTAGAGTGGTGGATTTCTGCTTGTTATCACTTTTATTAATAGGAATTTCAATATATCTAACTTTCCTAAGAGATTATAATTTTCATCGAGGCTCTTAACCTCAACCTTAACAGTTGAAAGATCTGTAGTCTTAGCATCATTGAGAAAGAATTTGAAATTTCGTAGGAAGGCATTCATATAGTACATCAAGATAATGGTTGGAGTAGGCTTATGAGTTTGAGGAATATCCTACACAATCTTGTCAACCCGGTTGTTAAAATCCTCAATAGTTTCATTTCATTCATTCTAGTGTTGATCAATGCATTCAAAGGGAAACACTTAGCTTTCTTTTCCAACCATCTATTTAATAAAATCCTTTGACATTTATTTCTTTTCCAACCATCTATTAAAGGAAGCCCTTTGACATTATTTTGAAAGTGTTAAACACTCACAAATGATACACAATAGTACAATAAACATGAGAAACATTTTATTCACAAGATTTACATATTTATACATTGTATAATGACCCTTGGTTTTCATATTTCAAGTGGTCTCTTGGACTTTTCCAACTGTTCACAGTCATCCACACCAACCCTTAGTGAATTAGGTGTTCAACGTTCCCCCCCTTAATCAGAAGGGGTGTATATGATTCCAAGAAGAGAGTTGAAATACAAAAGTGAAAAAAATGCATGGAAACAATTAGCTAAATGTACTCTCTAAAATTTTGGTCTAAGGTGGGAGAACTCGAGATCTCAACCGGTGGTATAGTAAGTGATTTCTGTATTATTTTTCACTGTCAATAGACTTTTCGATCACAACGCACAATATTTAACTGTTTTATTCCAACTCAGTGTCATTGAACATCTAATAGGTTTCCATGAAATTTTCCATTAACACATATAAAAGGAATTCACAATAGATGAAGGCAACACCACAAAATATAAGGCAATCACAATATATGGAATTATATGATATATGTCACATAAAAAGACTATGTAAGAAGTCACTCGACAAATAACTCGAATAACCAACATCAACTAAAGCTTTCGAATATATAGCTAGAATCAACCAATGCATCTGACTCACAGGTGTTTTAACCAATGAACATACCATGAACTATGTACGGGGATTGTGCACAAAAACAACTGAAGATTACATATAATGAATCAACACTGGCTTTGGTAAGGTTGTCTTGAACTAATGCATATACCAAGACCTCTGTTATATAAAAAATGATATATTGTATAAATAACACAATAATGATTTCCTTTTGACGTCGAGCCATCATATCTGGAAATACCAGATCTCAATGAAACATCCCTCTCATCAATGGTTCATGACACATGTAAATGGAACAAAACTTAATAGTTCAATGACCAATACAATGCAAAGGCATAAATTATTCATTGTTGCATACATACCAAAGATTAAAATACTCAACAATGCACCGAAAATAAACTAGTGCACCGAGACTTATGCTTCATTTTAATGCACAAAGAACTAATGCATTCGACCACATTGTATTAAAGATTCAAACCATATTTTCACACAGTTGGCATGCTTGGATTTCAAGCCACTTTATTTCATTTTCATTAATGGCTTGAGAATGATAACCAAAACCAATAGAATATCTTTTATTAATAGAGAGTGGGAAAGCAATGATCACCATAATTCACACCATGTCTTGGATCTGTAAATCTGAATCGAAATCGAAATGAATGATACATCATCTCTCCAAACCAAAAACCAAAAAGATAATCTCTAAATTTCTCCTTATTTTCCCTACCTGTTAATGACAGTGGAAAAACGTCAAACAAATATTAATAAAGAATGTGTATTTGGGTATTCCTAGGGAGAGTATTAGGTGCACAGATTTGAGCGGAAGAATAAACACATCTGACAAGCCAACAGTCCAGTCACAACAAGAGATGTGACATTCTTTTAGTGTGGCTCTCTAACGATTCCCTAGAGATGACAGGACCATGTGTACGACAATGAGGGCAAAAATAGGTATTGACTGTCACACATAGAAATGATGCGTCACGGATGGCAATATGGTGGCTCAAATTGGAGCATGGCCAAAATTCCCCTGCTCTAATACTATGTTAAACACTCATAAATGATACACAATATTATGATAAATGTGAGATACATTTTTGTCACATGATTTACATAATTATACATTGTCTAATGGTCCTTGGTTTTCATATTCCAAGTGGTCTCTTAGACATATCTTGGTTTTCATATTCCAAGTGGTCTCTTGGACTTATCCAACTATTCACATTTGTCCACACCAACTCTTAGTGGATTACGTGTCCAATAGAAAGGAATTGATGCTATTATTAAGAATTTATAAAAACCACTCTTTAGCATCCTTTCTTCAATGGTAATGCAAAACATTTAAAAAGAACGTCAAGGTTACAAACTCCAAAAGTGGTGATATGTTCAATAAATTCTCCCCATTCTCTTTTTCACCAATAACATTATCACTATGGAACACAATAACTTTTATAGAGATGATGGCATATCATGAGGTTGACCTACAATGTTAAAAATTATAAAATGGTTCATATGCATCTATTAACAATGGAGTAGCCATTTGAATTTTAGCTAGTGGCATTGAATCAAAAACTAATCTTCTTATATCATATAAATATTCAAACCCTTACTCATTATTTACCTCCCTTATCTTGAGCCTATGCTTCTTTTGTTTATAAACAAGCTCATGTTCAAGAACAAAGCAAAGGAGACCTTGAGTGTCTCTTCTTGTAGAGTACCTTTGTGTTCTATTTGATTTGATGGCATTACCATATGAGACTTATAAGGTTAGAAGTAACAATACTCCCACCAAAATAAAAATATAAGAAAAAGAACCTAACAACCCAGGGGATGGACTTTCCTCCTAATAATGGTGCTAGAAACATGTTATTGCCAAAATTAGAACCCTTTGTGAAAGTATTGACAACCATTCTATGAGGGTAAGAACACCTAGGAAATGAACCATTGTCACTTCAATTCAATCTCCCATTCACTTTGTTCCAAATCCTTGAAGCCACAGAGGGTATCCACATTGTGAAATTAACTTGTAAAGCATATCATTGTAAGCACTAGACAATTCACTTCACCAACAAACACCTCAATATATGGTTACATAAGCTAGTGTCAGTAAAGCAATAGAATGCCTTAAAATCTATGGCATCAATCACCACCTAATAATGAAGGTGTTGACGGTGTTGGAAATCCGTCAACCAAGGGGGTCTTCCCGATGTGAAGTCCTAATTAGACCTCACACCATTTGGAGTAGGAGCTCCATCTGGAGTATCGGCCCAACCACCATAACTCAAAGGTTTGCCTTGGACTCAATGGGTAACATAAGAGATTATGCACATAACCATTGAAGCAAACAAGTAAGTTGACATTGTGAAACAACAATTGCAATGTATAAAAGGATGCATTCATGAGAGGGGAGTAAAGAGTGAGTCTCTAGAAGGAATGTAATAGTGCTATACTAAGAGAGACACATGAGAGCAAGGAAAGATTCATTAATTATCTAGTGAAGTAGTTCACATAGAAACAATGATCATTAAAGAAAATACAACACACATTTAACAAGATGAGTACCAAAGGAAATGAAATAGTTTAGTTTCTTTAAAATCTATGGCATCAATCACCACCTAATAATGAAGGTGTTGACGTTGTTGGAAATCCATCAACCATGGGGGTCTTCCCGATGTGAAGTCCTAATTATACCTCACACCGTTTGGAGTAGGAGCTCCATCCGGAGTATCGGCCCAACCACCATAACTCAAAGGTTTGCCTTGGATTCAATGGGTAACATAAGAGATTATGCACATAACCTTTGAAGCAAACAAGTAAGTTTACATTGTGAAACAGCAATTGCAATGTATAAAAGGATGCATTCATGAGAGGGGAGTAAAGAGTGAGTCTCTAGAAGGAAAGTAATAGTACTATACTAAGAGAGGCACATGAGAGCAAGGAAAGATTCATTAATTATCTAGTGAAGTAGTTCACATAGACACAATGATCATTAAAGAAAATACAACACACATTTAACAAGATGAGTACCAAAGGAAATGAAATAGTTTAGTTTCTTTAGTACATATGAACATAACATATACCGAAAACATCTAAAGAATAGTCTTAAAATATTCATGATACATGCATGAAAATGTGTTGACTCAATGAGCTTCTGATAATTAGGTGAAAGATCCAAGTATACAGTTACAATGGTGAGCCACTAGCTCAAATCATGGAACATTAAGTCACTTCTTGCTCCTCCAAGGAATGATCTTCTCTCCTATGCCAAGCTAAAGGAGCTCAAAAGTTCAAGCTTCCAAAATCCCTTTTCTTGAGTTATGGCAGTGTATTTATAACACGAGGAATGACCTTTCATATCCCCATGACTCTTGAGCTTCCCTCATGACTCTTAGACTTCCAAGTGACCCTTGAACTTCTACGAGACTCTTGGACTTTTCCTAGTGAATTTTTTGTCCACATGTGACTCTTGGACTTCCACATATTTACATTTTCTCATTTTTCTTAAAAACAACATTCCACATCATGTGGCTAAGAACATGGACACATAAAACTATGTGATGACACTTGGGGAGGCCATTAGTTGGCAACTATGACATAAGACTTCATTGTGATGTACCTATGCCAAGTGCCTCTACTTGCTTCTATTTCTTGAATTATTGATGATAAACCTTATTTATACTTCATCTTCACCATCCTAAGGGTCTTGGATCACTGTTGGAATTTTCTGAGTCATCGTGAAATATCATCATTTTGTCATGGTCCAATATTTCTTCATGTCGCTATGATAGTTATTCTTTGTGCTTCTTCTCTGCAAGTGGCTCTTTGTTTCTTCTCCTTGATATTTTCCTTGAGCACTATCTTGACATGTTGAGGTGCTACACCTGCCAATGAATTTCACTCATGACATGGAAAGAACAATCTAGAAAAATTCTATTCTACCTCTACTTTGCTCATGGAGGAGGTTGATTGTGATGGGCCTGAGTAAGAGCTGAGAGAAAACATCTTGCTGGGAATTGTGCAGTTGAGCCCAACAATGGCTGAGGGAAGACACCACTATTCACTGGAAATTCACAATGCGTTATAATGAGGGGATATTCAGGGTCTAGCGTAGTGCGCAAGTGCAAGAGACAAGGTTGATGAGCCTGCTGACTAAAACTACATAGTGCACAGTGCTAAAGGGAGAGGGAGACAATGAATGTGCAGGTGAGATTCACAGTGACTGAGGGAAGGTCTCATTGTGCACTAGAACTGCACAATGCATAAAGGAGGCCAAGTAGGACAAGATGATTTCACGATGAGGGGTTCTAGTTAGTAGAGGTGGCGAGACTAGGCACTGCGACTGCAAAATGCACAATGCTTGAGGGGAAGACTCCTATGCTTGCGCAATTGAAGGATGCAGTGGCTTAGAGTTGGAATCACTATCCACTAGAACTATGTAACACATGAAGGAAGGATCACTGAAAGGGAGGATTATGCAGTTAGTTGATGCAGGCAACTAAAAGTCATGACTCATGTCACTTTTCCAGGAAGGTTTTCACTGCACTGTGAAGGAAGGAGGACCTTCACATTGCGTAGTTTGATTTTAAAAGGGGGTGGAGGAGGTCCTTATTATTAACTAGAATTGTTCCATGCACTATGCAAGGAAATATTGATGAAGGCTCGGTACAACAATTCGATACAAGCAACAAGGATTAGTGACCATGCTTTGAAGGTTCTCAATGTGCAATGATAGGAGCTACCCTAAGAAAATACTTAGTGCACAAGTTTGGAAAGGTGATATTTCATCAATGAGGCTCATATATAGGCATTTATCATCACCTAGGGATGGGTTAATGCCTCCATAACTTGCACTAAACAAGCGGACCAAGAAGAGCTCTAGAATGGCTAAGTGTGGGAGAGGTAAAGTAAGAGAGAGAAAATCACCTAAACAAGAATAAAACATGGATCAAACACACGAATTCCATCAATAAAAGATAGGGGAATTCACAAGACTCAAAATAAAAAATTAAACCTTGAAAGAACAACAAAGAGACACTTATTTCTAAGTGCGACAGTTGAGACATAACATTGCGACACTTAGAACACAAGTTGCGACAGAAGTGTCAATTGCGACTAGAAAGTGTGCTAAGATGTAGGAAAATTACTAGTGCATATTCCTATGATATATAGTACCATATAATGTGGAAGAGGGTGCTAAAGCTGCCTCTAGTGAGGCACAAAGGTGCGACACATACAAGAGTGGAAATGGTTAAAGGCCACAGTAAGAAAAAGTGAAAACGACACTTGTAAAAAGCTAAAGCAAGTGAAAGTGACGCATGCGAGATGAAGATAAAGTGAAAATGAAACTTATTGAAGAAAAAGAAAGAAACAATAGCAAAAATTACTGTAACCATGAAAGTGAAAGCGACACTTGTGAAAGAAAAGGTGTGAAAAGCGGCAGTTGAGAAAACTCACTAGAATAGTAGTACAATTGCAACCAAAGTGAGAGGGACTGTCAAATGATATTGCGCACTAAATTTTAGCATAGATTGCACAATTTATTTTGTTGAACATTGCACAATAATTTCTCCTATAGATTGTGCAATCCCTAGTTCCAAGAGTTGTGCAATGCCTATCTAAACTTGCATATAAATAAGTGCATTTATAAATTCATCAAGGACTGATCATGTATGAGCAAGTGATTTTGACACGTAGAATCTGAGAAGAATAATTTAGCACTTAGAAAAAAAATCAATCTACCATGAAGTAACCATGGAACGACAAATCGCAAGATCCTCAATAGGCTCCACAATTCATGTGTAGACAAAATTTTGGAGGGCGTTTGTCGCAACAACAACACTTAGCAACACACTGGTAGAACTCCAACTTCTTTGTTTAGGTTTCACCCTTAAGTGTTGTTAGAGTCAGTATTTGAATATTGCCATCAGTGATCAAAACTCCTCTTTTATATCATATTAGTGTCCCATGTTGAAATTTTTATCATTCCACCTAGGTCCTCATGCAAAAATTTACTCACTAATGGTAGCCCAAGTCAAAATCCCACTCTCCCTCAAAAAATCAATATTTGTTGGCCCACCTTCCTATGTCTTACTGAGCATACATTCATTATAAAAGCTCATTTCATCATGTCTTGTGTTAGTCAAGTCTACATGAAGTCTGGTTATTCAAGGTCCCATTAGGTCACTAGGTTTCATTCCTCCAAGGTCCAATAAAACACCATTCACTGCATAAGGCCAGCAAAAGCATGAGAGTGAAAGAAATAATATCCCTTTTTCATTCAAAGAGGATTTGAAAACATGTAACTATGGTTTCCCGAGCTCTAATTTTCATTCCAAAGTATGAGTTTTGTTTCAAGATTGTAATTTTATTTCAAAAAGAGAGATGTAATATTTTTTATTTATTTATGTAATTTTATGTCCATTATATGTAATAAGTTACTATTCCTAAGTTGTTCACTCAAACTCTATGTGCCAACTTCATCCAAGAAAAATTCAAGAGTAAAGATTGCCAAAACTCCAGCATCATCCACCTGCAAAGGAAAAAGTCAGAAAGGAAATTAGCAAAGATGTCAAAAAGGTGAAATAAAACATTAGAAAGTGGGTTTTAAAGTTAAAATATCAAATTCACTCAACTATAAAGGACTTCTTAGCTTCAAACTCAACTTCATTTGCCTCCTACCACTGATTGAGCAAACCCCAAGAGACCCTTTTCACAATTCTGGGCGAAAATCAGCAGAACAGAGCAAGTGTTGCATGTTCTCTTTTGGTGCTGCGCATTCTCTTCATGCGCTACACGTTCACCCGGCGTTGCGCATTCCCTTAAGGCGTTGCGCGCTTGCCTGAGGTGCTGCGCACTCCCCATTGGCGCTGCACATTTGTCTAGAAAGGCTACAGTCACCTCCTCAGCTCCACCAAAGGGCATTTGACCTCCAAACAAGTAAGTAACAACTAAGGATAGTGTGTTTCTTCCTCCTTAAGTCACTCTCAAAGTGTTTTAAAAGTTTAATTGAAGATTTGGTGTTCATCCTATATCTAAACCCTAGATCTCCCCCAAAACTACCCTTGCACTATCAATTCCTTTTATACACTCCCCTACACCTTCATTCCCTTTCCCTAAACCTTTGTCCCAAAACCCTAAGTCCTAGGTGCCACAACTACCTAGGCTCCCAAAACCCCTACATTGCAAACAATTTCCCCCATCTCAAAAGCTATCATACTAGTACCCTATATCCTCCTCCATTACATATATCCCTTCACCCATCTCCTTCATATTTACCCTTCCCCATTTCCTATTCCCAAAAAACTACATTCCCACTACCTTATACCTCCCTAGGGTTTGATATTAAACACCATGGCAGATGAGGAATACAAACCACATAGTGAGGAAGAGGAAACAGATAGAGAAGAAACAGAGGTCAAGAAAACACACAAAGGAGGCAAGATACATAGATTTGAGCCCACAGATCTCAGGGAACTCTTGGCATCTCCTATGGTTGTAACATCCTTCAAATATATAGGTTGTTATGATTTTTGTGAGCAAGTTCAGGCAGTCCAACACCATCCTAAGTTGACTAGGCTCTTCATATCTAAACTCCAAGACAACCAAGTCACTCTAGCAGGTATCACTTTTACTTTATCTACTGCCATTATATCAGCTGCCACCAGAATCCTAGATGTTGGGGAGAAATGGTTTAAACAAGGTGATTTGGAGAGACATTATTATGAGCCTTACATGAAACCAAGGTACCGAAATGAAAGAAGGGGCTATTTTCCTTTTTCACACCTCCTTGACAGATATTCCCCAATGATGAAGATTATCATGAAATATTTTTCATGTGAAGGTAGATTTTCTAGGCTTTATTCCTATCACATCTAGCTTTTAATGCATTTCACTAGGGTAAAAATGCTCAATATACCCTACTATATTTTCCGGAGTGTTGAGAAGATGGCCTACATTGCCCAGAAAAGGGAGTATAAAGATCAAATGAAGAGTCTCTTTCATCATTCCCTCATTAAAATCATAGTCCTTTATCATCTCAAGGAACTCAACATTGCATGGAGTACCTTCATAGCTAATCCCATATTCACTCATTCATCTACTCAAAATGTTCAAAGTATCCCTTCATCATCTCATCCTTCCACCTCCATTCCTCCATCTCAACCCATAGATCATTCATCCTCATCTGATCAGTCAACCTCACCATCACCTCCATCATCACCATTTCATGAGCATATTCATTCACCTAACAGAGATGAAATCAGGGAGCAAGAGCAGATTGAACAAGTTGAGGTCATCAAGCCTAAAGGGGTTGATTTGGGCACTTTGACACACACTTATCAGAGAGGCCATAGGCAGGTGTTTTCCCCACAGATTGTGGGAGGGGCCTTGCCTTCTTCATCGGAAAAATAGGTACAAAAGGGCAAGGAAAAGATGACAGAGACAAAGATCCAGTAGCAGCAGGAGGACCTCCATGAGACAAAGCAGGATTTTGACTTAGTTGACCTAAGTGAGCATGATGACAGTGAGAGCACAAGCATTGTCATCAAAGAAAAGGATGCACTCATCAGGGAGCTCCAGATCAACTTGCAGAGGGAAAAATACATCATCTCATATTATGAGCAAGAAAACAAGCAGTTTGAGGCCAAACATGAGGTCATGGAGATTCAGCTCATCAAGGCAAAGAGGGAGGCTGAAAAGGCTAAGGCTTTACTTGATGAAGCATATGGAGAATATGGTGACCAACTGGAGGAACAGGTGCCAAGAAGAAGGCCAAGGACCAGAGGCCTAAAAAGAGCATTGGAGCTAGAAAAACAGAAAGAGGTTGAACTAGCTAATGAGCTCACCCTAAATGAACAATTTTCCAGAATGATCAATGAGAACTGGGAGAATTGGCTTGAGAGGGTGAACAACCATCTTGAAAATCTCCTAGACAAGGCCAAAAGAGACAATAACATTCATAGAAGGATGGAAAAGTATTATTGCCAAAGAAACCAAATAGCAAGGGCAAAGCTCAAGGCTGCTAAGGAAAAAATTGAAGCCCTAACTCACCAAGAAGAGAAGAAGAAGCTTGATATACTTGCAGAGGCTTCACTCCATGCCTAGCCACACCAAACATCAGCTCCTTGACCAATTTTGAAGACTCTTGGCTCATTTTTTGTAATATTGTCTTTTCTGTGTTTTTTGAGGCAATTTCATATCAGCTGCATGGTCAAACGCACAACACCCTAGGCGTTGCACACTTTTTTGGGACACTTTTTGGAGGAATGGAAGCCACCAATGGATTCAGAAGGACCAAGACATCTAGGAAAACCATGTTTCCAGCCCTGGAATGCAAAAATGGCAGGTGAAAAAGGAAAAAAACTACCAAAAAATCATGTTTCTGCCTCATTTTTGGACCAGGTGCTACGCGTTTGACTAGTCTTGGGAGAATGGAGTTTTGTGGGGGTCAAATAAAGCCTATTTTGAAAACCAAATGTATTTTTGGAAACTAGACAAGATTAGCTTTCCAATGAGCTATCCTAGGCTCAATTTGGACATCGAGAAGGTAGGAAAAAGTGGGTCTAAAGATGGTGATGCGCGTTTGACATTGGCGTCGCGCGTTTGACACTGGCACTACGCGTTTAACAATTTGCCTAGTTTTTCACTGTTCTTCTCCAAATTTGATTTTTACCTATGGGAAATAAATATTTTACTGTTTTAATTCATATGATTGATGTAATTATCATGTTTTTACTGTTACCTAGGGTAAGTACATTAGGTAAATGGCCTCCATGAGATGTAATGAATCAATTTACTTAAGTTAGGGATGAGTCACTTTGACCACCCTACACTCTAGCTATCAGTTCAGTTTTTGTTGTAACTGCTCCTCCTCTCATGGATTCGACCCCTGAGGCTAGGATGAGTTGGTTTGAGGCCTATATCATGTAATTTCTCAGTCATTCTACAGGTTGGACTCTATTGGATGTTGTACTAGTGTTTCAGACTTTGGCATGGAATATATTGGATGAGTTGCAACTATTTTGGTGGGATTCCTGTGGCATGGTATTTTGATATTGTTTCTTATTCAATTACATATGGGTGAATTTTTGGTACCTTTCATGATCCATTTCACTTCTAAATATGTTTGATTTTCAAGGTGTGATAAGCAGAATACATCTTCTATGCTCTGTTTTGGGAAAATCATCATAATTTGTTTTATTTCTTCAGTTTAAAAAGAATTCATGATTTTCATGCTCTTTTTAGCACCTCACCAGTCTAAACCATTTCATCACTATACTACAAAGTGTTAAAGTACTTGCCTACCTTGCCCCATCAAATGTCGGCAATTTTGATTCTCTTTTGTCGTGACCTAGTTCACTCCAGGGAAAATTTTAAGAACCCCCCCTAAATTTACATGTATAATAAATGGGCAAATCTCCATGGTATATAGGAAAAATGGAAGGCGATTTTATCAATAATATGATATGTATATATAATTTTTTGGCGAATCTCTCACCAGGCATGGCGAATATTTTACTCAATTATAAAATCTTGTATTTATTGAATACACAAATGAAATCATTGCATTTCTTTAAAATATCTTTTGAAATCAAAATTACCGAAATTACATATCGATAACCTAGTGGGTGTAGGATAAAATTCACCCATTCCATTCACAGAAAGCATGAGAAAAAACCTAATACTATATATAAAACCAAGAAAAATTCAAATTCATCACTTCTAGGGACCTCGTAACCACCCTGCCAATACACAAGTATGTTCCTGTTTGCAATTAGAAAAATTACCCAAATTACAATCTGTTTACTCCAGCATATGTTGGAAAGTTATAGAAGGATGACTAGTGCAATCAATCCATTCCTTTTAGCCCTGGATTTGTTTCAGTTTAAAACAGAAGTATACAAATATACTTGTCCAATGTCTATGCTTTAACCATTCACCTTAAGATGTTTTTACAATATAATTTCCTAAGTCTATTTAATATCTTCATTATCATAAAAACCAACCTATATCCATCTTAACTCCACATCTACCACTCTTAGGGGGATGAAATCTATTTATCCCTCTGAGCACTTGGTAGACCCAGAATTAAGATAGATCTAAGATGATAGAATTTCCCCTTTAAATAGTCTATGGTCACATGAATACCATGGTATTACCATGGGTCAATACCATGGATTATCATAAACCTGGAGCTTAAAAATTACTATTAGTAATTTATAAAAATTAATAAAATTAATAGTTGATTTTTATTTTATTTTTTATTTTAACCAAGCTAAAATGTTTAACATACATTAAATTACAACATCCATTTTTACTCTTGATCGGATCAAATATTTTTTCACTCTATGCTAGTTTGCATATCACGATATTTGATACCTCTCGGGGGTTAGTAGATCCAGAGTAAAGATGGATCTATGTTGGTTTAATTCCCCCATTTAAATAGGCTACATTCCACGTGAATACCATGGGTTAATACCATGTTCCATTTTGGTGAATACCATGGGTCAATACCATGTGCCATTTTTATTTTTATTAATACTAATATTAGGGTTAATAATGTTTTTTTGCATGGTATTAATAACAATCTAGTCCATGTTATTTGTCCCATAGTATTTTGCCCATAGGTTTCGCCTAAATATAACGCATTTTTTGAGTGTTCGTAAATATAAGGTGACTTATGGAGTAAATATAAAAACAAATAAATAAAATTATTTGTTTAACATACCTCTCGTTTATTTATATTTTTATTAATTTACCATACCTCTTTTGAAAATATGGTATTTGGCCCATAGGATTCACTTAAATAAAACCTCTTTCTTGAGCCTTCATAAATGGAACGAGGGTTATGGACTAAATATAAAAAGAGGTTTTATTTATTTACCATGTGTCTAGTTTATTTATATTTTTATTTATTTACCATACCTTTTGAGTAAGTATAAAAATACGTTTTATTTATTTACCATACCTCCACTTTACTTATATTTTTATTTTTTTACACCCTTGCATGTATATAAGGTTACTTATGGAGTAAATATAAAAAATGTTTTATTTATTTACCATATCTCTCATTTATTTATATTTTTATTAATTTACCATACCTCTTTTATAAATATGGTATTTGGGCCTTTGGCCCATAGGATTCACTTAAATAAAACCTATTCTTGAAAATGGGCGAATGGATTCACTTAAATAAAACCTATTCTTGAAAATGGGTGAATGGAAGGTTGTAACTCCTAATTTCAAGGGCTAAATTTACCTTTTTTACTCTCTCCCTTAAAATAAGGTGGGCTATTTGAGGTGATTTGTAAAAATGTACTATGATACAAAATATTCGCCCACTAAAAATTTAAAACCCCTTAATTTCGCCAAAGGGCGAACATTCGCCCCTAAAATTTTCTATGGTTCATTCTCTGACCTAATTCACTCATCCAGTGACTACCCTAATCAAGTCAAATAAAAACCCTAAGCTACTATATCTAGCCTAAAACCCTAATCCATCCAGCCTTATTGGTTGTGATCCTTTGGAGAGAACCCTCTCTGGCTTGGTAGGACGAGCTACCAAGTCAAAAGGTTGGTCTATGGTTACCTCAGCTGGACTCTTCCTCAGCCTTGGAGATATGGAGGAGTGATAACATACTGGCGCCATTGCCGGGGAACGAAAGGTTCATTTTCCCTGGGTGTACGACTAGTTTTCATTGGAATTTGGTCCTCTGGATGATGGGACTAAGTTTCATAAAGGATAATTCCATAATTGCAGTGTCAAGATTGTAGAGCTAGCCTCAAGGAGACAAACAAGACAAAATTCTGCATCCTGATCCAACTGATTCAGTCGAAGACAATCAGAGCTTGTTCAAAAAGTGAAGAAGGTTACAAATCACAAGTTCGATCAGACTTCATTCCATTGGTAAGCTCTCGATCATTACCAATTTAACATTTCTCTATTGAAGACTTTCCTTTGAAGATATCTTTGTTCAGCTCAAAGTCTTAGGTCTTTTACCTCATATAGTCTGTGACCCTGTTAAGATACTGGCTCCGAAAAGATATACCAGGTCAAACCCTGACCCAAATCCTCCTTCTCCGGTTGATGATCCTGAAAGATTGTTAAGAAAGCCTAAAGTCCCTTTCCCCGAGACTGAAAGCACAAAATTGGAAAGGACCACTTCCTTGCCAAATCAGATACTTAGTATTGAGGATATTCCTTTTGACATTAAATTTGAGCTATCTTTATTTCTTTCGAAGTCAAAGTCTTGTCTTACGGAGGAATTATTTGATCCTATAAAGTTTGATTCATACCTACCCACCTCAAAGTCTTTGTTTAATCAACCTTCTGCTACATCACAGTTTTCAAAACTTGAGCATGAGGTTTGGTCTAATTTTTATAAACTTCAAAGCCTTGCCGATCAATTACAAATTACAACGGAAAAAACCTATATTCAGTATCAGCTTGAAAGCTTATCTTTTGCCATACCCCCTACTGCACCTCTGAAAACATCCATATCGCCACCTCCATCTTCATCCCAACCAACTCAACCCATTGTAGTTCCCATTCACCATCCCCCATGAGTCATGGCGAGATTTTCACCCTTAGTATTACCTGGTCAGTTGGCAACTTTACCTCAGACCCATGTCTAGAGACTTCCTCTTTTTTATGGCAACCCGGGAGTCACAGCACAACAACATATTGATAAGATGGTTGATTTCATTGACTTAGAGGAGGTTGATGAAGATGGTGCTAAAATGAGACTAATTGCCCAAAATTTTTCTAGAGATGTGAAAAAATGGTTTTGTGGTTTGGCAGAACGCTCCATTGATACTTCTCAAAGGTTAAATGAGTTGTTCTTAGTCAGGTGGTAGGAAAAGAAGAATCCATTGTAGATCTTGGTGGAATATAATACATTGAAAAGGAATCCTAACGAGACAGTTCAGGAGTTCACTATAAGTTTTAATCAGATCTACAATTCCATTCTGGATAACATGAAACCTCCACTCGATTTGGCACTTCAACATTACCCGAATGCTTTTGATCTGGAGATGGCTTATCAACTAAGGGAAAGAGATCCTACAACTCTCAAAGAAATGCAGAATAATGCAGTAAGTGTGGAAGCAAACTTGATGATTAAAAAGTCTCAGTTGAAAAATGAGAAACTGGAAAAGAAAGTAACCATCAAAGAAGAACCTTCTTCTTCCACCAATATTAAACTAGATGCGTTGATCAGAACCATGGAGAGAATGGTCGACCAGATGATAAATTCAAATAGACCTCAGGAGCCACAAGTTAGAAATCTGAACTTCATAAACCAACAGCAACCTCAGTACAAGATAAAACAGAGAGAACAAAAAGCTTCTGACGCATCGACATCTCAACAGCCAATTCGGACACCCTTGCAGCAAAACTATGCTTAAGGAGAGTTTGATGATGAAACAGACCCGATTGTCGAGGAAAATCACTTCTTTAGGGAAGATTACTATCTCATTTTCTTGACTGAAAATGAGAAATATGCCGAGGAGATGGAGGATCCTAAGGATGAAGACTACACACTATCGAATGACAATGCATTGGAAACTCAATCCAATGATTATCAAAGAGGATACTTAAATGCACTCAGCTCTCAACAGAAGCAATATTCCTTGAGAAATATAGATGTCCCAATCACTCCCATTCAGAAAAGGACATCACAGCAGAAGGATACTCAACCAAAAACAAATCCTCAAGGAAATCAAAGCAAAGGTAAAGAGATGGCAGCAGCTAACCAAAGCAAAGTAAATCAGCCATCTACAAGCAATCCAAACAAAGACCATGACAGTCAGAAGAAGGATCAGACACCAAGAGATCTGCCCAAGAAAAGAGACATCATCCAAAAAGAGGTAGACAAATCCAGCTCATTCAATTTAGAAACTAAAATTTCAAATTTGAAAGTGTCAATCCCTCTTACTGAACTTGTCAAAAATAGCCATTACAAGTCTGATATAGTTAAATTGTTGAAATTTGATCCTATGTCTAACATGGCTAATATTGAAGATGACCAGCCTGAATTAATTTTTGGTCTAGCCATAGATGGTCAGTTAGGAGATAGTGATGTTCCTCCATTTTACCTGAGTTTAAGAATCCATTAGTACATTCTTCATAACTCCATGCTTGACTCCGGAGCCTCCCATAATTTAATGCCCAAAGCCATCATGGAAAGGTTGGGTCTAGATATAACTCATGAGTACCATGACTTGTACTCTTTTGATTCCAGTAAGGTCCGTTGTCTTGGTCTAATCAAAGATTTGGTAGTATCCTTGGACCAAATCCCAACAAAGAATGTTTTAATGGATGTGGTGGTAGCTAACATACCACCACGGTTTGGGATGTTATTGTCAAGATCTTGGGGAGCAAAACTAAGAGGCACACTACAGTTAGACTTCTCCTATGCCACCATCCCGGTTTTTGGGCAATTGAGGAAGTTGTACCGAGAAACCAAAATGAAATTCATGATAAATAGCAAGGAGAAGCCCAATAATCATCCTATAAATGTTGTACATACAGATTTAGAGTCATTTATTTTATATAATGATAGTGGACTAAACGATGTAGATAGTCAGCTTATGGAAATTAAAGATGTACCAGAGATTTTCAATTGTATAAGGATAGTTTCAGATCAGGAAAAAGAAAAGTTGCCAAGTTCATCAGAACAGCCATCAGACAAGGCAGAGAAAGGCTCAGAACAACCATCAGAGAAGGTAATGGAAAATTCAGAACAGTCTGAAGAGAAAGTTCAGAAAATTGACCCAAAACAGAAACAAGATTTACAGCCCTTGGAAGAGGAACATGGCCTTTGGACCATGGACTTTGATGGTGCTCTTGGGAAAGATGGAGCAGGTATTGGCATTTGGATTCGAAGTCCACATCATCAACAAGGTAAGCTCCCTCAGAATGTTAGATTATGCTCATACAGGTTAGGTTTTGATTTCACTAACAATGATGCGGAGTATGAAGCGCTGATCACAGGTTTAAAGATCTTAAAAAGGTTAGGTGCACGAAAAAAATTTGTGTATGGTTATTCAGAGCTTGTGATCAAGCAAGTTAAAGGTGAATATCAAGCTCACCATCTGCGAATGAAACAATATAGAAATGCGGTTTTAGATATTCTTAGGATGTTTCCTAAATATACACTTTCAGTTGTACCAAGGAGTTAGAATCTTGTGGTGGATTCATTAGCTACAACTACAAGCAATTTCAAAATCCCCAATTTTTCAAACAAGAAATTTGAGATTCATGTGAAGCATTGGCCTTCTATTCCTGACAACTTGCAATATTGGAAAGTATTCTGGGATGAAAAACAGGTGAATAATTTTCTTCATAGTGAAGGAAAGTTTTATAATTGTTCCATGGATGAAGTTTATGACAAGGATGATCAAGTCATCGAGGCAACCCAAGTTGATATATTACAGCTGAAGGACAACAATATTCTGAAAGGTCTTGTACCTTTGGAAGATTTGTTTGATCAAGATGATGTAGCAAGGAAGCCTACATTAGTACCTACTGAGAAAGGTGTGGAAGACGTGAACATTGGAACAAAAGACAAACCAAAAATGATCAAGTTGTCCAAAACATTATCTCCCGAGGTAAAAGAAAAATATATTCATTTATTGTCTGAATTTTCTGATGTTTTTGCGTGGGATTATGCAGACTTAAAGGAGTATGACAAGAAAATAATTTATCATACCATCCTGATTAAGCCCAATAAAAATCCCTTTAGACAAAAGTTAAGAAGGACTAACCCAAGGTTGCTGCCATCCATAGAGAGAAATTAACAGACATTTCAAGGTGGGCATCATCATTCCCATCATATTTTCTGATTGGATATAAAATCTAGTCCCAATGGGAAAGAAGACCGGAGAAATTAGGCTCTGTGTAGACTTCAGAAATTTAAACAAATTATCTCTAAAAGATAATTATCCACTTCCGAAAATGGACCATATCCTTCAAATGTTGGCGCTTCCCAGCTGTCACTTTTGGATGGCTCCTCCGGTTACAATCAAGTTTTAGTGCATGAAGACGATCAAGACAAGACAACATTCACCACATCTTGGGGCACATTCAAATATGCAAAAATTCCATTTGGTCTCAAAAATGTTGGGGCCACTTTTCAGTGTGCCATGGACATATCCTTTTCAAATGAAAAAGATGTTTTCTTGGTTGTATACTTAGACGATGTAACATTATTTTCACATTCGGATGATGAACATTTGCATCATTTAAGAGTCATTTTTTAGAAATGTAGAAAGTTCGAGATCTCTCTCAATCTGAAGAAAAGTTTGTTTGCTATGGATGAAGGCAAACTTCTCAGCCACATCATTTCAAAGGATGACATCTGGATTGACCCTTCATGAGTAGAAGCCATTCAGCAAATTGATTTCCCTCACAGCAAGAAAGAAATCCAAGCATTCAATGGTAAGATGAATTTCTTACACAGATTTATTCCTAATTTGGCTGAACATCTTAGAGAAATGACCAATATGTTGAAAAAGGATAATGAGGTGAAATGGTCCAAAGAAGCCCGCAAGTCCTTTCATGCAGTAAAGCTTGCCTTAACCACTGCCCCTGTTTTAATCAGTCCTGATTACTCCGATGATTTTATTATATTTTCTTTTGCTTCTGAGCATACCATGGTAGCAGTATTAATGCAAAAAAGGGATAAAACCAAGCTGCCAATAGCATTTTTCAGTCGCAACATCAGGGATGCAGCCCTTAAGTACAACATCATTGAGAAACAGGCCTTGGCTTTGGTAAAGGCAGTCAAAGATTTCAGAGTTTACATTTTACATTTGCATACTCTTGCTTATGTGCCTAATGCAGCGGTAAAAGAAGTTCTTGTGCAAAATGACCCAGAAGGTAGAAGAGGTAGATGGATAGCGACATTATTAGAATATGATCTTGAGATCAAGCCTACCAAGCTGATCAAGGGTCAAGGCTTAGCCAAACTCATGGCTGAGTCAAACCTTCATGCTTTAGATATCAACCTTGTAGCAGCATTGTCCGATAATCAAGAAGAAGTAGATCTCATTCAGGTATCTGATATCTTTCTATCATCTCCTCAATATTCTGATATTATTTATGTTTTGCAACATCTAAATCCCCTCTAGGCATGTCTAAGGCTAAGAGTAGGTCATTGAAGTTGAAGGCTTCAAAATATTGCATTATGGATAGCGCACTTTATTGGAAAGATCCTGGAGGTGTGTTGTTGAACTGTTTGACTAAAGATGAGTCTAAAGAGGTAATAAATGACTTCCACAAAGGAGATTGTGGGGGCCACTTGTACTGGAAGACCACGGCCAACAAAGTACTGAGAGCGGGTTACTATTGGCCTACACTTTTTGTAGATATATACAAGGTAGTGATGAGTTGTCACAAGTGTCAAGTTTTCCAAGGTAAAAGAAAACTTCTTCCTTTTCCTCTACAACCTATATCAATTAATGCACCTTTTCAACAATGGGGTCTAGATTTTGTAGGTGAGATCAATCCATCATCATCTGCACAACACAAGTGGATATTGACAGCTACAAACTACTTTACTAAGTGGATCGAAGCGATCCCAACCAGGCAAGCAATAGATTCAGTTATCATTCAGTTTTTAGAAACTAATATCTTGTCCTGTTTTGGTTGTCCTAATAAGATTATCACAGACAATGCAGCAACATTCAAGTCCAAAAAGATGATTGAGTTTTGTGACAAATACAACATTAAGTTGGGACATTCTACAACATATTATCCACAAGGAAATGGTCTGGCGGAGTCCTCCAATAAATCCTTAATCAACATCATCAAGAAAATGTTGGAGGCCAACAAAAAGAATTGGCACAAAAAGCTAATCAATGCATTATGGGCAGATCAAGTGAGTAGTAAGAAATCTCTTGGGCTTTCTCCTTTTCAAATTGTGTATGGGGTAGATATTGTTTTTCCTTCATCATTAGCAGTCCCGGTCATGAAATTGTTACAAGAAGTGGGAAGTGAAGAGAATGATATTCAGCGTCGGATCAATCAAATGATTCACCTACAGTAGACACGAGATGAGGTATTTTAGAACACCTCTAAGCTTCATGAGAGGATAAAGAGAATCTATGACTGGAAAACAAAGGAAGATGATTTCAAAATTGGAGATGTGGTGCTTTGTTGGAATGCCAAAAACGAAGACAAGGGTAAGCATGGTAAATTTGAAAACCTATGGAAAGGCCCTTATCAGATTTCATCTTTCTGAGGACAAAATGCATTCTTATTGGATGAGATGAATGGAGAACCATGCTTAGGAGGACCAATCAATGGTAGGCTCCTTAAGCACTATCTTTTCTAAATTGTCCTAGTTTCATTGTACATACAATTTTATTTTCTGCAAGTGTGAAGTAGAGAATCACTGGAGTTTGGAGCCCGAAGTGAAGGCCATGGAGCTTCACTAATTTTCTGCCATTTTCAATATTCAATCATTAGTTAAGTAAGTCAGTTTTGAGTTAGTTTGAGTTATTTGAGTTGTCAGCATTTAGTCATGCATTTTAGTTTAAGTTTTTGACCGTATTGACCCACATGGTTAGGAATTTGGTCTATGGTGTTCTTGACACCTCCAAGGAGCTATCATCCCCAAATAAGGTTGATGTTAGAGTCAGTATTTGCATACTACCATCAGTGATCAAAACTCCTCTTCTATATCATATTATTGTCCCATGTTGAAATTTTTATCATTCCACCTAGGTCCTCATGTAAAAATTTACTCACTGATGGTAGCCCAAGTCAAAATCCCACTCTCCCTCAAAAAATCAATATTTGTTGGCCCACCTTCCTGTGTCTTACTGAGCATACATTCATTATAAAAGCTCATTTCATCATGTCTTGTGTCAGTCAAGTCTACATGAAGTCTAGTTATTCAAGGTCCCATTAGGTCACTAGGTTTCATTCCTCCAAGGTCCAATAAAACACCATTCACTACATAAGGCCAGAAAAATCATGAGAGTGAAAGAAATAATATCCCTTTTTCATTCAAAGAGGATTTGCAAACATGTAACTATGGTTGCCCGAGCTCTAATTTTCATTCCAAAGTATGAGTTTTGTTTCAAGATTGTAATTTTATTTCAAAAAGAGAGATGTAATATTTTTTATTTATTTATGTAATTTTATGTCCATTATATGTAATAAGTTACTATTCCTAAGTTGTTCACTCAAACTCTATGTGCCAACTTCATCCAAGCAAAATTCAAGAGTAAAGATTGCCAAAACTCTAGCATCATCCACCTGCAAAGGAAAAAATCAGAAAGGAAATTAGCAAAGATGTCAAAAAGGTGAAATAAAACATTAGAAAGTGGGTTTTAAAGTTAAAAGATCAAATTCACTCAGCTATAAAGGACTTCTTAGCTTCAAACTCAGCTTCATTTGCCTCCTACCATTGATTGAGAAAACCCCAAGAGACCCTTTTCACAATTCTGGGCGAAAATCAACAAAACAGAGCAAGCGATGCACATTCTCTTATGGCATCGCACGTTCTCTTCATGCGCCACGTGTTTACCTGGCATTGTGCATTCCCTTAAGGCATTGCGCGCTTGCCTGAGGCGTTGCACACTCCCCATTGGCGTTGCGCTTTTGTCCAGAAAGGCTACAGTCACCTCCTTAGCTCCACCAAAGGGCATTTGACCTCCAAACAAGTAAGTAATAGCTAAGGATAGTGTGTTTCTTCCTCCTTAAGTCACTCTCAAAGTGTTTTAAAAGTTTAATTGAAGATTTTGTGTTCATCCTATATCTAAACCCTAGATCTCCCAAAAAACTACCCTTGCACTATCAATTCCTTTTATACACTCCCCTACACCTTCATTCCCTTTCCCTAAACCTTTGTCCCAAAACCCTAAGTCCTAGGTTCCACAACTACCTAGGCTCCCAAAGCCCCTACATTGCAAACATTTTCCCCATCTCAAAAGCTATCATACTAGTACCCTATATCCTCCTCCATTACATATATCCCTTCACCCATCTCCTTCATATTTACCCTTCCCCATTTCCTATTCCCAAAAAAATACATTCCCACTACCTTATACCTCCCTAGGGTTTGATATTAAACACCATGGCAGATGAGGAATACAAACCACACAGTGAGGAAGAGGAAACAGATAGAGAAGAAACATAGGTCAAGAAAACACACAAAGGAGGCAAGATACACAGATTTGAGCCCACATATCTCAGGGAACTCTTGGCATCTCCTATGGCTGTAACATCTTTCAAATATCTAGGTTGTTATGATTTCCGTGAGAAAGTTCAGGGAGCCCAAAACCATCTTGAGTTGACTAGGGTCTTCATTTCTAAACTCCAAGACATCCAAGTCGCTCTAGCATGTATCACTTTTACTTTATGTACTGCCATTATATCAGTTTCCACCGGAATCCCAGATGTTGGGGAGAAATGGTTTAAACAAGGTGATTTGGAGAGACATTATTATGAGCCTTACATGAAACCAAGGTACCGAAATGAAAGAAGGGGTTATTTTCCTTTTTCACACCTCCTTGATAGATATGCCCCAATGATGAAGATTATCATGAAATATTTTTCATGTGAAGGTAGATTTTCTAGGCTTTATTCCTATCACATCCGGCTTTTAATGCATTTCACTAGGGTAAAAATGCTCAATATACCCTACTATCTTTTCTGGAGTGTTGAGAAGATGGCCTACATTTCCAGAAAAGGGAGTATAAAGATCAAATGAAGAGTCTCTTTCATCATTCCCTCATTAAAATCATAGTCCTTTATCATCTCAAGGAACTCAACATTGCATGGAGTACCTTCATAGCTAATCCCATATTCACTCATTCATCTACTCAGAATGTTCAAAGTATCCCTTCATCATCTCATCCTTCCACCTCCATTCCTCCATCTTAGCCCATAGATCATTCATCCTCATCTGATCAGTTAGCCTCACCATCACCTCCATCATCACCATTTCATGAGCATATTCATTCACCTAACAGAGATGAAATCAGGGAGCAAGATCATATTGAATAGGTTGAGGTCATCAAGCCTAAAAGGGTTGATTTGGGCACTTTGGCACACACTTATCCGAGAGGCCACAGGCAGGTGTTTTCCCCACAGATTGTGGGAGGGGCCTTGCCTTCTTCATCGGACAAACAGGTATAGAAGTGCAAGGAAAAGATGATAGAGACAGAGATCCAACAGCAGCAGGAGGACCTCCATGAGACAGAGCAAGACTTTGACTTAGTTGACCTAAGTGAGCATGATGATAGTGAGAGCACAAGAATTATCATCAAAGAAAAGGATGCACTCATCAGGGAGCTCCAAATCAACTTGCAGAGGGAAAAATACATCATCTCATATTATCAACAGGAAAATAAGCAGTTTGAGGCCAAACATGAGGTCGTGGAGATTCAGCTCGTCAAGGCAAAGAGGGAGGCTGAAAAGGCTAAGGATTTACTTGATGAATCATATGGAGAATATGGTGACTAGTTGGAGGAATAGGTGCTAGGAAGATGGCCAAGGACTAGAGGCCTAAAAAGAGCATTGGAGCTAGAAACACAGAAAGAGGTTGAACTAGCTAATGAGCTCACCCTAAATGAACAATTTGCCAAAATGATCAATGAGAACCGGGAGCAATGGCTACAGAGGGTGAACAACCATATTGAAAATCTTCTAGACAAGGCCAAAAGAGACAATAACATTCAGAGAAGGATGGAAAAGTATTATTGCCAAAGAAACCAAATAGCAAGGGAAAAGCTCAAGGTTGCTAAGGCCAAAATTGAAGCCCTAACTCACCAGGAGGAGAAGAAGAAGCTTGATATACTTGCATAGGCTTCACTCCATGCCTAGCCACACCAAACATCAGCTCCTTGACCAATTTTGAAGACTCTTGGCTCATTTTTTGTAACACTGTCTTTTCTGTGTTTTTCCAGGCAATTTCATATCAATTGCATGGTATTTTCTGTGTTTTGTTTTTTGGGACACTTTTTGGAGGAATGGAAGCCACCAATGGATTCGTAAGGACCAAGACACCTAATAAAACCATGTTTCCATCCCTAGAATGCAAAATTGGTAGGTGAAAAAGGCAAAAGATTACCAAAAAATCATGTTTCTGCCTCATTTTTGGACCAAGCGCTACGCGTTTGACTAGTCTTGGTATAATGGAGTTTTGGGGACTCAAATCAAGCCCATTTTGAAAAAGAAATGTATTTTTGGAAACTATATAGGATAAGATTTCCAATGAGCTATCCTGGGCTCAATTTGGACACTAGGAAGGCAGGCAAAAGTGGGTCTGAAGATGGCGATGCACGTTTGACACTAGCGCTACGCGTTTAATAGTTTGCCTAGTTTTTCACTGTTCTTCTCCAAATTTGATTTTTACCTAGGGAAAACCAATACATTACTGTTTTAATTTATATGATTGATGTATTTATCATGTTCTTACTGTTACCTAAAGTAAGTACATTAGGTAAATGGCCTCCATGAGATGTAATGAATCAGTTTACGTAAGTTAGGGATGAGTCACTTTGACCACCCTACACTCTAGCTATCAGTTTAGTTTTTGTTGTAACTGCTCCTCGTCTCATGGATTCAACCCTTGAGACTAGGATGAGTTGGTTTGAGGCATATATCATCTAATTTCTCATTCATTCTACAGGTTGGACTCTATTGGATGTTGTACTAGTGTTTCAGACTTTGGCATGGAATATGCTGGATGAGTTGCAACTATTTTGGTGGGATTCTTGTGGCATGGTATTTTGATATTGTTTCTTCTTCAGTTACATGTGGTGAATGTTTTGTACCTTTCATGATCCATTTCACTTCTAAATATGTTTGATTTTCAAGGTGTGATAAGCAGAATACATCTTCTATGCTCTGTTTTGGGAAAATCATTATAATTTGTTTTATTTCTTTAGTTTAAAAAGGATTCATGATTTTCATGCTCTTTTTAGCACCTCACAATTCTAAACCATTTCATCACTATACTACAAAGTTTTAAAGTACTTGCCTACCTTGCCCCATCAGATGTCTGCAATTCTGATTCTCTTTTTCCCTGACCTAGTTCACTTTCTAACCTAATTCACTCATCCAGTGACTACCCAAATCAAATCAAATCAAAAACTTGAGCTACTATATATAGCCTAAAACCCTAATCCATCCAGCCTTCTTGGTTGTGATCCTTTGGAGAAAGCCCTCTCCAACTTGGTAGGGCAACCTACCAAGTCAAAAGGTTGGTCTGTGGTTACCTCAGCTGGACTCTTCCTCAGCATTGGAGATCCGGAGGAGTGATAACAAGTGCAATGTATCAATATTTCAAGAAGTATTAATTCACCATGTAGATCACCTCCACTTTGCCACTTATCCTGGTTAAAGATATAGTCTCTTCTCTTCTTTTCTCATCTTTAAACACATTTACAAGACTAGTCATACCTCAACTGATTGGGGAGAAGGATAGTAAGTATCTTGAGATCTTGATAATCAAAGTTAAGAATATTCCTCAACATTGATTTGCTGCTAGCGAGCTTGTTCAATACCCCATCAAAGTCACCTCAAGGAATCAAAAGCATTGCTTCGCTACCAGCAGGCATGTTCAGTACCCTGACAAAGTTGCTTGCTTCACCTCTCTACGCAGGAAGCCTTTCACTTCTTCACCCTTTATTTTTATTTGAAAGATATGATTGAATCATTTATTAAATCTTTGTAACACAAATGGAAGAGTGATCTCGACTTATTTTACAAGCAAGAGAGGTTTTTCCTTGTCTAAGGGATTTTAAATATATCTGACATTAATATGTTCATTTAAATTTTTCTCTTCTCCTTTGTCTACTCGATTGGGTCGATAGGTCAAAACAATATTCAATATAAGGCTGAGTTAGGAATGAATATCCTAATAAATATTCGAGCTTCGTAGTTTGGCCAATGGCTTTCCATCTAGAACGAATCATAATTTTCGTTCATACATCATTGACTTTAAAGATATGTAAACCAAACAAATAAGTTGATAACATATTAGCCAAGCATTTCTTGTGGAATTGCACACTTATCCCTTAGGAGGGCACTTAGGATTTTTAAAAACTTACCACAGGGTTAAGAAGGACTTTTTTTGGGATGGCCTTAAATCAGATATTCAAAAGTTTGTGCTAGAATGTTTGGTTTGCCAACTAAATAAAGTTGAAACAATTAAGACTCCAGGTCTATTACAACCTTTATCCATTCCAAGCCAACATTGGGAGGAGGTTTCAATGGATTTTATCACAGGTTTACCCAAGTCCGAAGGAAAGAGTGTCATCATGGTGGTAGTTGACAGATTTACCACAGGGTTAAGAAGGAATTTTTTTTGGGATGGCCTTAAATCGGATATTCAAAAGTTTGTGGTGGAATGTTTGGTTTGCCAACAAAATAAATTTGAAACAATTAAGACTCCGGGTCTATTGCAACCTTTATCCATTCCAAGCCAATGTTGGGAGTAGGTTTCAATAGATATTATCATAGGTTTACCCAATTCTGAAGGAAAGAGTGTCATCATGGTGGTAGTTGACAGACTTACAAAGTATGCACACTTTTGTGCATTATCGCATCCATTTAAAGCCAGTAGAGTTTCTATTGCATTTATGGAAACAATTCAAAAGCTACATGGAAACCCAAAGATTATTGTAAGCGACAGAAATCCCATTTTCACTAGAAAGTTTTGGACAGAATTATTTTCTTGTCTCAATACTCATTTAGCTCATAGCTCATCTTATCATCCTCAATCTGATGGGCAAACTGAGATAGTAAACAAATGTTTGGAAGGATATCTTCGTTGCTTTGTATATAATAAATAGACACAATGGGTCAAATGGTTGCCTCTAGCTGAATGGTGGTATAACACTTCCTTCCATACTGTAGCAAAAATGACCCCATTTATGGCACTTTATGGATATCATCCACCATCCATCACATCATATTTAAGAGAAAATTCTAAGGTTCAAGCAGTGGAACATCACATCGAGCATCAACAAGAAGTTCTCCAACTCTTAAAGGATAACCTCACATTGGCGCATAATAGAATGAAACAACAGGCAGATCAACATCGTAGCGAGAGAAGTTTTGATGTAGGTGACTGGGTATTCCTACAGCTACAACCATATAAACAAATGTCCCTCAAGCAAGCTAATAAGGATAATAAATTATCACCAAAGTATTATGGTCCGTGCAAGGTGTTGCAAAAGATTGGTACTATGGCATACAAATTGGAGCTTCCTGCAGCTTCTCGAGTGCACCCAGTTTTCCATGTCTCATGTTTAAAGAACGTTATAGGTGACAAGCTCCCAATTCAAACAATATTGCCAGAACTTGACAAGGAAAAATCATATTGGAACCGAAAGCAGTCACAGAAACAAGAACTCGACAGCTACAAAATCGATCAATTTCGGAGTATCTCATCAAGTGGAAGAACTTATCCGCTAAATATTCCACATGGGAGGATGAGAATTTTATACAGAAGCATCCAGAACTACTCAAGCGTTGAGGACAATGATTTTTGGAAGGAGAGGGGTATGTTAGGTCCTATAATACTAGTGATTCAACCATTACTATTGTCATTGTAGCCCTTATTGTCATTATTATGCCCCTGTTGTCCCCATATTGTTATTAGTGTGCCCCATAGAAACCCACTATTGTTATCATTGTGCCCTTATGTTATTATTGTTATGACGGCTTGATTATATTGTGACCCCTTAGACTCCTATATATAGAATGGAGGTTTAATCATTTGTATCATCCAAGAATTGTTCATTTGTGTAATGTAAAGGAGGTTGCCCCCTCGAAGAGGTTGAATTCTAAGGCGTTGATCTATCTTTTCTATCTTTTTGTGAGTTGGTTTCCTAACAGATTGTTACATTATGAGTCATTGGCTATTAAATAATGTGTGTATGTGACTATAACTAGTGGATTGTTACATTATGAATCATTGGCTATTAAAATGAAATTAGAAAGTTTGAAATCACACCAAATTCATTAGTGGGCTAGGAAAATATAACATAAACATCCTTCATTGCAGGGTCAAAACACCATTTATAGAGATTTAAATTAACCAACATTTCAGCTTATCACATGTGCCTATGCACATTGCACATGCAATATTGGTATTCAACTAGCACAACCACATTAAAAAATGTGGTTGATAAATGTCAACAGATGCATATTAAGCACATTTATATATATATATATATATTCCAAAGGAAAAATCGTAATCTTTCATTAATTTTGAAAAATTACATATAGTAGATGCTTGGCAGCATATACAATATTTGGCCTGTAGCCATACCGGTATGTACAAGTCAAAAAATACATTCATGTCCATTCCAAAAATGGTGTTGAGTAATAAGCAGAATTCACCACGCAGGGTGATAGTATGAGAGAGTCTGAAAATAGAAAGCTATAACTGGGATGTCTGTAAATAAGCCACGCAGGGCAATATCATATTAAACACATATTGTGATATATACAGTAAAACAAAAATATGACTGAGCATGTCCCAAAAATTTAGGGCCCAACTGCCCTATGATATGCCTGATCAATATATGGCCTGTGGTAGTATTGGTACTGGGCAGTACCCCTTTGCTCCTGAATCATCCACTAGCCTCTGGGTAGTAGCGTGGCCTCCTTGGAAAGCCTGTCAGCATTGTTGTTATGCTCCCTGTAAATATGATGACATGAGATGGAGTTAAACTATGCTTTGTATATGTTCACTTCATCCAAAATATTTCTAAGAGTGTGTGCATGGCAGGAAGTGATGTTATTGAACCAATTTATAGTGATTTTTGAGTCTCCATAAATTTGTAGATTGATGCAGTCATGGCCTAGAGAAAAATGCATTAAATGGCGGAGGGTGATTAATTCAGCATAATTGTTTGTCCCATCTCCAAGTCCCATCTTGATCTTGAAGTGATGATGTTCAGATAGATATAATAGAAAACCTCCCCCGCACCCATGTTCCTGTGCAGCACCGTCAAAGTATGCCCAGGGAATAGATTTATCAATGGGATCAGGTGCAAGTGATATTTGTGGGTGAGGCGCAGTGTATTCAGGAAGTTCATGGTAGGCAGAGATTATCTTTACAATACTAATCTACCATCTTGCGACTCCATCCTCAAATATAATTCTGTTCCAGTTAGCCATATCGACCAACATATAAGCAGAGGGAGACAAATCAGATTAGATCCGTGATGTGCGTTGTACTAGTTTCTCCAGGCTTGGTTTATGTTTTCCCCATCCCATATGCCAGCAAATTGGATCGATGTAGAGATGGGCTGCCAAAGATTGACCGTAGTATCACATTTAAGAAATAGGTGATCAGTCGTTTCAGATGCCTGCTTACATAGGACACACCAGTGTGGTCCATATATGGCATGGTGGGTTAAGGATTCCCCAGTGGGAACTTTATTGCTAAGCACACACCAGAAAAAGAGCCTAGTTCGCGGTGGGGATTTTAACTTCCAGATAGCCTGCCACCAATCTTGAGAATTCTCCAGCTGTCTGTTATTTATCAGCCCAAGGTAGCCAACTTTTGGGGTGTATATTCCATTCTCAGCAAGGCACCACATAAGTTCGTCAGGTCCCTCCTTAATTCTGATGTGGGATTCAGTTAGGGCAGATATATAATTCTGCACGTTTGGTGCCAATGGGGTGGGATATTAAGCATATGAGGAGATTTCCAGTCTTGTGCAAATATGGTGGTATTATCCTGATCAACAATGTGTGCAATAACTCTGATATCATGTTGATTTAGATGGTGGATTAGCTCTCTCGATAGATGGTGTCTACTGCCTCCCCCAGTCTAGGGATCCAGGTCGATGCGTGCTTTTGAGCCATCATTTATCCACCAGGCCAAATTATTGTGAATGATAGGTAAGGAGTGTAGCAGAGCTTTCCAAACAAAAGATATGCCTATCCTTGGCCAACATGGCACGCGCACCCAATCCATGAGCTGTAGAGGCCAGATGTATTTGTGATAAGTAATAGTGGTCCAGAGGTTTTGTCCAGTAAGAAGTGTCCATCACATTTTAGCAGCAAGTGCTTGAGAAAAAAAGATTTAAATCTTTTAATCCCCAACCTCCCCATTTTTTGGGCAGAGCAATCTTGTTTCAACTAACCCAGGCAAAAATCTTCTTATCTTGATGACCATTCCAAAGATATCTGCTGCATATTTGTTAAAGGCGGGCAAGGATACTTCTAGGTATCCATGCCAAAACCATCCAAAAAACAGGTGTGGCCTCCAGTACTGATTTGATGAGCACAAGTCTTCCTGCTCTGGATAAGAACCAATGACACCAATTTGATAGCCTTTTCTCCAACTTAATGACTATTCATATCCAGTCAGCAATTTTTTGGCTCAGGGGTTTGATCTAGAACCCCAGGTATTTGAATCCTTGATCCAGTGGGAGGATGTTGTATGGGAAGTGCTAGTGAGCATATCGAGACTCATGGATGGATGTGTGGGCTAAGGTAATAGTGGATTTCCCTTGATTAGCCATCATGCCCGTGGCCCGGGAGAAAAGGGAGAGTATATTGGCAAAAGAAGCAGAGTCTCAGATGCTACCATCTAGAAAAATGAGGACATCATGGACAAATAGTAGATGAGTGAGATGACATAGGTCATTTATTTTTTGTCCAAACAGTCGACCATTTCTCTTTGCTTGTGCAAGGAGCCGGCTAAGTCCTTCCATGACAATAAGGAAAAGAAGGGGGGATAGGGGACATCCCTGTCTGAGTCCCCTCTCGACATGAAAGAAATGTGAAGCAGATCTATTGATGAGTACACTGAAGGTGGCAGAGGTGATGCAAGACATGATCCAGGTGATGAAGTCATGAGGGACGCCCAGATAAATGAGAAGCATTTTGATGTAAAGCCAGCTAACACAGTCGAAGGATTTTTCCAGGTCGATCTTTAATATGAGGCCCTTTAGCTTTTTGGATCTAATCAAGTGTATGGCCTCTTGGGCAGTGCCAATGGCTTCATGTATTGTCGATTCTCAAGAAAGGAAAATTTCTCGGGTGATATATGGTGAGAGAGGACAGGTCTGATCCTGTTGGCAATGATCTTTGCAATGATTTTGTAGAGACAATTGCAGAGAGAGATGGGGTGGAAGTCATTGAATGATGTTGGAGAATCAGACTTGGGGATAAGGGCAATGAAGGTGGAGTTTATGGCATCATATAATTTTACAGTGGTCCTGCATTCCTCCACTACATTGAGTAGGTCTTGACTCAAGAATTCATAAAAAGCCAAATAAAATTTGATAGTCCAGCCATCCGGCCCTGGAATTTTATCTTTTTTAAACCATTTCAGGGTCTCCTCAAGTTCAGCAGTTGTCACTGGTGAGATGAGATCATCTGCCATATCTTCATCCACAAAACGAGGAAAATGGCCAGCTACTTGAATAATATCCGCAAGATTGGATTCTTGAGGGGTTTTGTAAAGATTCTGGAAATGTGTGGTGCCCAGAAGAGATAGCTTATTGAAGGCATCTTCCACACCTCCATCAGGTAAGGGCATATTCCAGATAGTATTTGACACCTTTCTTCCCTTGGCATAGTTCTGAAATAATTTTGTGTTGTCATCTCCAACTTGTAGCCAAATGGCCCTGCTCTTGAGTCTCCAGGATTCCTCTCTCTCCTTCAATATCTTGTCCTTCTGTTTCTCAAGCTCAATAAGGTGGGATTTTTCATTTGCAATTGTAAAACCCTTGTTACGATCATCCATTAGCTCACCCAATTCTGATTCAATCTCTGATAGGGTAATATCATCCCTCTGTACTTTCTCTTTGGCCCAGGTGATAGAGCGATGCTTGAGCTAAGAAAGATTGTGATAGAAACCCTCAGCCAGAGACTTGTGTCTTGAAATGGGGTTTGCCTCCCAATAGTCAGTGACCATCTTGATATATCCCGAATCTTGTAGCCACATGTGATTGAATTTAAAATGGGGATTTAGGCTTTGAGTGGGGGCCAAGGACCTCCAAATATATGGGTGAGTGATCAGATATGCCCCCAGAGCCCACCCATTGTCTATATCGATTCAGATGTTGTAATAGGGGCACCTTAATCAGGAATCGATCAAGCCTTCTAGCTAGTGTTTCCTCCCCAACCCTTCTATTCCTCCAAGTAGGAAGGGGCTTATTCATGGGGACATCGGTAAGGTTATGTTGCTCCAATAAATTCATCATATATCCTAAAAGGGGATCCACTTGGGCTTGGGAACCTCATGATTCCCCAAAACCCAGGGAGAAATTGAGGTCACCCCCAAGGACCAAATGGTTAGATGAAGTTATCAATAGATAGAGGAATCGCTGCTAGAAATCCTCTCACCGATGACAGGGTCCATATGTGTTAATGACCCTAAGATTCATGCCAAGTTCGGCCAAGAAAATATCCATTCCAATAAACCCTAGTCCACCCCATGATGATATGACCTTAATGGTGCAGGGATTGTAACCAATGGCTAATCCCCCAGAACATCCCATAGCATCAAGAGAATGAAAATGCCAACCCGGCTTTAAAGGTGCGAAGGTTTTGGCGATGAGGTCGGCATCACCAAGGGTTTCTTGTAACATGATTATATCCACAAACTCAGCTTCAAATAATCTTCGCAGGGCTAGTTTTTTGGAGGCACTAGCCATACCTCTACAGTTGAAGGAGAGCCACTTCATGGGGGAAAACTCCCTGGGCATTCAATGCTCTAAGAACCCCTTCTAAGGTGGAGTGTTTGCCTGTGGCGACTTCTACCCCAGCCTTTTGTATGGCTTTAGAGAGATAGGATTTTCGGCCACGAGATGATTGGGCGAAAGATCCTGTGAGGGTGAGACCCAGTCCTGAATAGATGGGAGTATGACCTTCAGGGTGTGAGCGAGAGCGCAAATTGTATGAGTGAGGTGGTTCAGTCAAGTCTGAAGACGTTGAGAGAGGAATGGAGGGTGATGGAGGGAAAGATGGAGCGGTGGTAGAAAAGATGGGAGGGGACAAGGTAAGTAAGCAGGGTATGGAGGGAGTAATGTTCATAGGAGATGAAGTATCATGAAATGCATTGCATGAAAGAGAGATAGAGGAGTTAAGGTGAGAGGAAAGAGGAGTACCCGCTTTTCTCGCAGCCTCAGCAGCAGCTCGGGATCGTGTCATAGGTGGGGATGGTGTCCTATGCGCACCTTCTGCGACCATGGGAGAGACATCACGAACAGATGCCTGGGGGGCCGCTACAGGAGTACAATCTGAGAGGGAGACTGCTTGACCCTTTGAGATAACTGATGCGCTCGGAGGATCAGGAGATTTTTTTATCAGTGGGCATTCCTTGAAAATATGCCCCACCTTGTGGCATCTTCTGCAGCGAAACGAGACTCCTTCGTAGTCCAAAATCTGAACCTGAGTGAAATGCCTCCATTTTAATGTGATTTTTTCCTCCAAACCCTCGCGCATATCCAAATGAACCAGAATGCGGGTTAGAGTTTGATTCTTGGTCTGGACATATGATTTATCATAGTCAAGGTAGGTGCCGAGCGTATTTCCAATCCTGACGAAAACATCTTCAAACCAATACTATAGTGGGAGACCAGGTAAACGAACCCAGATTGGTCCTGCCCCAATTTGTTCCCTCTCCGGATCAAATAGAGGACTCCATCACTTAAGGAGGACGAAGCCATCTTTATATGCCAATATCGAGCGAGTACTAGATCTGTATATTCCTCCTTGGAAAAATGCAGGGCAAACCACCCTCATGGAAGGATCTAGACCTCCGACAATTCTTTAAGGGTATTTCCCCAAATTTCATGTACCGAGAGGGTAAATCTTTCCACCGAATAAGCCCTACCGCAGACATTCTCAACTAGGACAGAGCTAGCCTTATTCACGACTTCACCCATTGATATACCTTACCCGAAACAAATGGTGAAATCCTTTGACGAAGCCTTCACGCACTTTACTTTCCTTTTTCCGGTCCGGGGCACAGATGGATGATCCTAGAGCAAGTCAGAGGAGGTGTGCCCATCCTATTGTTGTTGAGCAGTCGATTTTACCCTAATCATAGGAGTTTAAAAACAACCTGACGGGGACTTTGCAGAGGTTGACAGGTTGATGCCGAGGTTTGGAAGGCCCCCAGCTGTCTGGTCTGGAGGCAGAGGAGCGCTAGATAGGTGGAGATGGTCGTCCGGAGGCATTGGTTCGAACGAAGGCGAGGGCAGTGTGACTGTGGCAAGCAGGTGCAGTGTCTCAGGGGAGAGCGGCAGACAATCCAGAGCAAGAGAATTGATAGGGAGGGTGCCGAAGTGTAGTGAGGATGTGGTGAGACCAGGGAGGGTGACCACCGGGGCGGAGCAGGACGAATCTGATGCGGAAGGTGGTGGCGGACTAGAAACCGTTCGGTTAGGGTTATGGCTTCTGAAGATGGGTTGGTCGGGAAACGGGTCCGATGAATAGTCGACCTCCTCGTAGTCCATGTCCTCATCCATTTTCGAATAGGGAAACAACAACCATGACCGCTGGCGATAGTGGGCAACAATGAAGGGGAACAGACGCAAAACGGTCAGCTAGAGGACTACACATTTATTAATATTTATATCAACCACATTTATTAATATTTATAATAATAATAATACTTATATAATAATTATAATAATAATTATAATTATCCCATGTGCATATGCACATTGCACATCCAATATTGATATTCAATTAAATCTCATAAAAAATGACAATAACATGGAAGCCTCCCACATCGACGTTACAAAGTGCGAAGATGACAATGAATAGACCAAAAAACCCTGTCAATCTATAATTGGAACACATAATGGATAAACATATTGTGTATCCTCACTATTCAACCAAAACAATGTAGTACGTCCACCATATTTTCATTCTAATACTCACCAATTGCAAATAGAGGGAGCTTTCAAGTTTTGTGCGGAGTTGGAGTAGACCACAATTGGAGCAATGAAAGCAAATAACTAATCGATTGGATCTTTGTTGATGGTGGGCAGAGATATTGACAGACCTCTCCTCCCTTGTTATGGATTTCAATGAATAAAAAAATTGATTTGTGGGTGTGATTCGGCCTCTAGCAGTCACGAAATCAATTTTTGCATCTCATTCACCCCCTACTAGAGATGAAAATCAAACCCCTGTCCATCCATTTTGCACTACTATTGTTTAAAATAGTTAGAGGGAAGGGAGCAAACCATAGGGAGCAAGGATTTTCGATAGTGTAGAGGAAAAAAAATTGCCCTAGGACGTCGTAGCAACATAGGGAAACAAGAGAAGGGATTTGATAGGTATTTCATACTCACACAAAGTAAAAATTGTAGAAGCCTCAAAACAATAATTTATAGATTTTCACATGTTTCCATTGCTTGTTTGAATTGTATTTTTTAGTTTTTAGTTTCAAAATTATAAAAGAAGAAATTAGGGTTTATTTTTTATTTCTAATTTAAAATATACATATATATATAAATTATTTTACATATATAGGGACATGACAGTGATAAACTGAAAGAGGCAATGGCTTCTATATTGGGGGTAGAAATAGTGAATAAACTAGAAGGTATGGACTTATCCATGCTTTCCAAATGCATGGAAGAACATACTAAAGGCACTGAAATAGACCAACCAAAGCAACCTTGTCAAAGGGAATCGATTGATTCTGGATCGAGCAAAAGATCAAGGAAAAAATCAATCAAAATAACCTATAAGAATGTGGAACAAGGAACAAAGATGTCTAATGTCCCACCCACCCCTGGGACACAGATTTCTCCCACCACTGATACAGGTACTTATGCATCTTACATTGGTACATACTAAACCGTTGTAGAATATGATGTTGCCTTTGGGGAAATCATAATGATAGATGCCGGGAAAGTGTTCAATCGTAGGTTGAAGAAATCATGCCTTCAACACTTCAAAGAAAATCTACATCTTCCATTATCGAAGATACCCATACACCTTCAAAAGGCAATCATCAATGCCATGCAAACTGAATTTGCGATAGTTTGGTCAGTAAAGCAAGTTAAAAAACAAATGACTCAAAACTGCAAGAGATTTTGTTGCAACCAAATGAAAATTATAAAAACGGATTCCTCTTGATCTAAGGGCCAAAATAAGGCCAATTGATGTAAGCGTGAAAGTATGGAAATAGCTCGTGAAAACATATGATAAAGCAGATGCACAGAGGAAGTCTAGCGTGGAGAGCATATATGTATTTAAATTTGGTCATAATATTATTTCAAAATCATTAAATGATTTTTGAATTTTATTGGTGCATAATTAAATTGAATTAGTGTATGTTTCATGACAAGGCCTCGAAGGCCAGGCTTGCCAAATATCGTGCCACACATCACAGTGGTTAAACATGTTTAGAAGCCTTAGCATGTAAATTTGTAAGTATATTTAATATCTGAAATTATATATATATATATATATATATATATATATATATATATATATATATATATATATATATATATTAATTTTGTACAAGAAAGTAAATGATTGGATATTAATTACTTTAACTTGTCCATTTGCTATGGTTTGATAGGAGCAATAATATGGTCATTATCCATCTCAATTGGAATTCAATATGATATAATAAAGAAGTCCATATTTGTTATCTGGATGAGAATAAGGTATCATTAGTTGATTTTCAATAACTTACTTGGATATTGTTATGTTAATATGTCAATTTGCATTTCTTGTGTTGAGTTGTTTATTTATGTGTAGCTTGAGTTCTTTTGTGCTCCCATCGGTCATAACATCCTTATAAATCACCAACCTTTCACTATGATCAAGTCATTCGAAATCAATATCCAATCATGGCTTTACCAACTCTTTTTCCAAAAACCTTAGCCAAAAGGAGGGATGCAACACCATGTAATACATAACCCGTAGACAAAAAAATAGATTACATGGGATTGATTATAGATGCTTGGGTTGAGAGCACATTACATGGGATTGATTATGGACCCAAGATACATGTGTTGAGGAGCATAGGATGATTGCCATGGAAATCAATAAGCCTTGTGATGAAGAGCACTTGACACTTGCAACCCATGTTTAGAGAGTGCACCACCCAAGGATTGGTCTCTTGACATGTATACCTTGGAGAGAGAGAACTTCACTTGGAGACCTTATCTTGTGCATTAAATTAAATTGCTTGTGTAATTAGTCCACTTTACCAATGTTAGCCTCCCTCACCTACTCTGTATAGAGGGAAGACAATTTATTTGTCTACACTATACTCATTATTCCATCTATATAATTGTCATGGAGAGTTCTTAGTGCTTACGTGATGCAATAGAGGAAGACCTAGAGTTTGTGACGTAAACCCTAGAGAATAAATGAAGATGAATGCTAGCACTAGGGATGATCATTAGTCTTAGCAATTATTTTCCATATGGTAGGATGAAGGGTGTAATGAGGTATAAACCATTTGTTTTTTAGTGATATATATTGAATGAATTAAGTGGATATGTAGGGACATGGCTATTATAATAGGAACATTTATGATGTAGGCCTGTGAAGGAGCCTGTTTAAACTTTGAAGACCTGGTTTGAAAGAAAGGACCTGCAACTCTATAAGACACTTTTATAGTCCTATGGGGAGTATGGTTAGCACACAACTTGGTGATTTTTCAAATCATAATTCTTCCTACATTCTAGACTACAGCACAAGTTTTCTCACTATTCCAGTTCTATCAGACCCTTATTAATCCTAAAACAATTATAAAAGTGCGGAAGGTGATGATAGACCTATAGATGCAATGTGAACTATTTTTTGGAAAAAATAATGAATAAATTCAACTGGCCTACTTATTTGTGATTATAGGCTTCAAAATTGACATTGTAGTATGGAGAGAAGAACATAAAGAAATTTGAGGTTTAAAGCATAGGGCTAAACAAAATCCTATGCATTAGATCTACAACAGAGAGCATGAAATGAAAGAAAATAAGATGCAGAGACTGTAGAGTGCTTCATTAAGGTTTCTTAGATAAAAGTCACAGGTATCTCAACTATTCACACAACATTGATAAATTTGTTAATGAAAGAAACCAACAACTTTATTACACAGGTCTCAGAAGAAGAATAACACAAATGCAAAGTTACTAAGAAACACCTCTTTGGCTTCCCACTTTCAAGCTTTGACAAGAAAAATGAAATGGCTTGTTGTTAAAAAATCCAATGTTACATCATATGTTATGGCATTTATTGTTACATCATCTGTTGTTATAACATCCGTTGTTATAGAATTTTCTTCTGAATCCGTTGTTACCTATGTTTGTGCTTCTCAATTTGTTTTCTTGATCCCCCAAGTGTTGGTGTAGTGTTGGGTGGCAAAAACACCTCTTTGGATGCCCACTTTCAAGCTTTGACAAGAAATATGAAATGGCTTTATACCCCCTCAAATGTTACAACATATGTTGTTACAACATCTGATGTTACAACATCTGCTGTAATGGTCACAATTTCAGTAGTTTCAATAGTAGCAATTGTTATAACATCAACTTTTACAATTGTTTTAACATTTTCAACAATAATGAGCGTTACATCATTAGTTGCTACAACATTTTCAATAGATTTAACATCGACATGTTGTTATGGCATATGTTTTTACAGCATCTATTGCTACAACATATGCTTCTCAATTCGTTGTTACCTATGCTTGTGCTTCTCGATTTGTTTTCTTGACCCCCCATGTTGTATCTTTTTAGACAGTCCTCAGCTAAAGAACTAAGCTAAAGCATCAATGTGAGGAATTGAGAGAAATTTAGAAGGCTAAACATTCTCCGTGAACATTGAATCATCTAATAATAGCATAGATGTATAGATGAACCTCTATAGTCAACACTAATATATCCAAGTACAACATAGAAGCAACAATCTAAAGATATGGGCAGTAAATTAAACATATTGTTCAATTTATAACTTAGTAGTGAACATAACTTTGCATAGGTACGTCACAGAGATTGATACTCAATCTATCCCTTCCCAATGTCCTATATTATTCTCAAATATACGCAGAAATAGACTATGAGATTACATGAAGAACTCAAAAGTACATAATTGTTGTCATTAACGACAAACTAGAAGCCTTTGATTATATCCAAGTTTAAAGTATTATAACAATATTACAAAAGCTCACTCTCAGTATCAACCCTTTCTTATTAAAAAATAAGATATATATAGAGTGATTTACAAAATATCCTCTCTTAAAAGATATACATTCAAAAATATTCTCTCTTTTTTTTAAGGAAAAATTGTATTTCTATTAAACAATATGGATTTTGGCCATAACCATTACATTTAAAAGTAACAACAGTTCCACATCCCTCTAAAAATGTTGTGACCAGAGACAGTGAGATTTCATATTTTTCTACATCATTTTACTTATACATTTGCCAAAAAACCCCATCCTCAGGTTCATGTTGCTTAGCCTCTTGTTGGATCTCCAATTGTACTATGAACTCCGGAAGGGGGGGCTCCATACTCCCCCTCCATTGGTCCATTGTCACCTTCCTCCCCGATGCCAAACAATTCCTTTAGAATTAACACAACTACAATCTCCACCTTCTCTTCTGAATTCCCCACCTTTCGGTCGATATTCACTCTCTTCGACATTATGACCTTCGTTTCTACCTGAACATTCTCCACGTCTTTCCTCAAGCCTTCCAGCTGACCCGAAACGAGGGTAAAGTGAGACTAAGATTCAGATATAATTTTCCCTCCAACCCGCAAAATCATTTCCTCCAATTCATTCATGAATGCACCGAGTGAATTCTTAGAAGATTCTTCAATGCCATTTCCAAACAGAGAAGCCATTTCTTCGGCACAACGAGGATGTGCGACAATCCACAATGCATATGCCCTACATAACCATATTATTATAGCCAAAATCATCTTCAAATTGACTACATGAGAGGTCCCTTCATTTTTAATGCTCTTCAGTAGTGCACTCCCTGCAACCAAATTAATTTTCATTGCTTCTTGCTCCGAGATTAATTCTTGCACAATCGAACTAAGGTGATCCTCCTCGAGCTCAGAGAACACAATTCCTTCACTGCATCTCTGCCTTAAATCTTGGCTTACGAACTCCCAATTGTCCATAATCTTGTCTTGATTCCTCTTAATTATCCATCATGAGGTTGATAGATCTAGCTTATCGACAGGACTCCCACCATAAAACATATATGCCAAGGAGTAAATTAGGTAATTAATAATCCTATCAAACAGTTCACCCTTCTCCATATTCTTCTAGCCTTTTCCATTTATAAATGTTCATGGGATGTGACATTTGGAAGATGTGTTCTCATCCTCCCTAAGTTCACCTTGCTCCAGGATGACGACCCGATTAGCTTGTTCATCCGCCGACATATTATTTTCCCTTTTAATATGATAAAATTCTATGTTTTCAAACTTGTCCAACAATAAATATATTCTTTGCATATATTTATTACATTTAATACAATAAAATTCTATGCCTTGGGTCAGGGTCCTTGTTTTGATACCATTTAATACATTTTTGTATGGTAATAAGGGAATCTCCAAAGACTGATAATTGTGTTATTCCTTTAACTATTGTCAACCTCAACCCATCAGCTAACATTTGAAGTAGATTCTGACCACTAATCTCTCCCTTGATTCTAGCAAACTTTTTCTTGTCCCCTGCCTCTCTCTTCAACAATATTTCATATTGGTCTTTTGTTACCATCTGGCCATATGAATTCTTAAATGATGGAAGACCTCTCTCTTGCAAATATATATATATATATATATATATATATATATATATATATATATATATATATATATATATATATATATATATATAAATATATAAAAAATAAAAATAAATAAAATAAATAAAATAAAATAAATTAAAATAAAATAAAATTGTAGAACTTATTGATTTGCACTAGAATATTTTCACGCTTTTCCTTTGTCTTTAGCATCAGAAGACCGCTAATCTCTCCCTTGATTCTAGCAAACTTTTTCTTGTCCCCTGCCTCTCTCTTCAACAATATTTCATATTGGTTTCATATTGGTTTTTTGTTACCATTGGCCATATGAATTCTTAAATGATGGAAGACCTCTCTCTTGCAGGAAAAAAAATAAAAAAATAAATAAATTGTAGAACTTATTGATTTGCACTAGAATATTTTCACACTTTTCCTTTGTCTTTAGCATCAGAATTTTATTCATAATTAAATGGAAAATGATCAATAATATGGTGTCGAGTGATATTTATTACCAAAAACTAGGAATGGTTTTTCATGCGGGGGGTGCGTAATTCATATGTCGTTGCCACATTGAAAAAGTTGTTTTGGAAAAAAACTTTTTGCTCGCCCCCCCCGGCGGTTAAATGTCGAACAAGCAAGGGGGTGGAGGGGGGGGGGCTCATGATACAACAAGAGTCGTTGATCACCAAAGCGTCAATCACCGCCAATAGAAAATGCATGATAGTTAGTGTACGATGATTTGACATTTTATTTATTAAAATAAAACAAAATAATATATTGCAACATTATATATTTGCACGCAAACTATTACAAAGTGCAATAAAAACATTTTTTTTTTTTTTTTAATTTTAATCAAAACTTTGAAATTTTCAATGTAATAAGAAAATGTTACAACACCCCAAGTGCTGGTGTAGTGTGTTGGGTGGCAGAAACACCACTTTGGTTCCCTACTTTCAAGCTTTGACAAGAAAGATGAAATGGATTTATAACCCCTCAATTGTTACAACATCTGTTGTTACAACATTCGTTGTTACAACATCCACTGTTATAGGATCCGCTATAATGGTCACTGTTTCAGTAGTTACAATAGTAGCAACTGTTATAGCATTAACTTTTACAACAATTTCAACATTTTCAACAATAATGGGTGTTACACCATCAACTGCTACAACATTTTCAGCATATTTAACATTGACATGTTGTTATGGCATTTGTTGTTACAACATCTATTGTTACAACTTCCACTGTTAACTATGTTTGTGCTTCTCAATTTGCTTTCTTGATCCCGTAAGTGTTGTAGTGTTTGGTGGAAGAAACACCTCTTTGGCTTCCCACTTTCAACCTCTGACAAGCAAGATGAAATAACTTGCTGTTACAACATCCACTATTATAGCATCTACTTCTCAATCCATTTTTACCTATGTTTGTGCTTCTCAATTTTTTTTCTTGATCCCCCAAGTGCTGGTGTAATCTTGGGTGGAAGAAACACCTCTTTGGTTGTCTACTTTCAAGCTTTGACAAGAAATATGAAAATTTATTGAGATGAAGTATTTTGTGTCTGTGATTAGTGAATGAATGAATGAATGTTATATGTTAATGAATAATTGCTATATGTTTCTTTATGTACACGACCTTGTTTCATATTATGTAAACATATTTTTTATGCTAAAAATTATTGAGATGAAATATATTGTGGATCTATGAATGAATGAATGTTTGTTATTTGTTTTTTTTTATGTATCTTAATGTCTTGATTTCGACTATTTCCTATATAGTAGATAGTTTGGGTACTAGGGAATTGAGAGTGATGTGAGGGAGGAGGGGTGGGGTAGGGTCCATGAGAGTTTCCACCTTCACGTGGTTGGCCTTGTTCAATAGAGAATAAATTAGGATTTGGATAATCTTGGTGCAAAAAGACCATCGATCCAACAGAGAAACAACAAAGTCAATGTTGACTTCACTGCTACTTCGTCAAGTGGGGGGAGGTTTGCTCCAAGATTAAACTACTCCAATAATTTATTCTCGAAACTGAGAGGAGCTCATTTAGGTATTCATGCACTCAATTCCTTTTAATTATTATTTATTCATGCAATTAAATTTAATATTTGGTCAAATTTAATCTAAGTTTGCCTCATTGGTCTCATGAATATGTGTAGGACAACTAGTATCAATTTGGATGTTGAACAAGAAAAACTATCGGAAGCAAATAGCTCAAAATGGTAAATTACATTTAGCATTCAAGGTAAGTTACTTTCAAGTTGATGTCTTTTTTCTTCTGCATAATGCACTACACTACTTACCGTGTTTGTAGTCATATGAGTGGTAGATCTTTGAATTGACTTGACATTTCTTCTGTATTTTAAAGGGAGTTGTACAACCTGGTAATTCCAACTTACAAAGTTCTTCAGATTGGTAAGAACATACTTCCATGGATGGAAGAAGGTATGAGCAGCGGTAATTCAAAGGTGTATTATCTGTTTTTAATTGTCACTATCTAGTCAAAACATGGAATGGGGTTGATATCATGAGTAGCAAGATGAGGTATACATATATTTGTGATCTTTTGTTGTTTTTCATTGCTTACATGTTCAATTTTTATTTAGTTTATACCTTCAAAAGAAATACTACAAGAATTAAAATCATTTAGAATTTTATATTACGCAACAAAGAACTTTTGTATCTAATACATTGGAAGCTTTGTGAACTTGCTTGCTCTAGGAAGAAATTTAATTTGCACATTCCAGTACCTATTAATTCTAGGTTTTACAATACCTTAATTGAAATGGCACTTTTGAGTGAATTGCAATCTTTGATCTTGTGTAGATATTAATTTAAGAAGAATACAAGGGAGTCAAGTTTGGAGAAGCATTTAGAATAGATGACACCAATTGAGGGGAGATAAAACTAGATTTTTGTCATTGTATGCTTGGGTTATTTATCTTAATATATGACAACTAAGGTAAAAATATGTTGCATTTGTGAGATCTAGCACATTTATTTATTGTTTACAAAAAAAAAAAAAAAAAAAAAACTTTCTTGTTTTCACTAACCTTGGTTGGCGTTATAAAGAGCCTCTTATACCCCTCACCCCTTTCGACGCCTTCGCCTTTCTACATCCATAGGACAAGAATTGTTCACGGCTTAGATGTACTTCGCCGCTGTACTAGATTTCATCTTTGGACAATTGTAGTTACCTTTACTTGAAGAAATAGAGGAAATAAAGTTACTTTAGATCGAACATATATATAATTCTTGTTATCTAGCATAAGTAAGATCTCTCTAAATGAGAAAGAAATAATCGATGAGTTATCTTGGTGGGCCTATGGCCATTACTAGTACCACTATTGATTTGAAATTGATCAGAGGTGAGGCTTAGAGAGCCTCACCTCTCATTTGGATATTCCAAAAACTCCTCAAAAACAAATGAATCACACACAATACACAAGATAAGATAAAAGACTCTAAAATTCACTTATATTATCATAAGGCTTGATAGCCTTTTTAAGGAGATTACAAATACATATTTATAACTTGCCTCCTTTGTTATTAGTTTCCACACATGAAAAAACTAAATACATTATTTAGATATTTCCTTTCTTAATATAAGTTTCCTAGGACTATATCTTTCCTTCCTCATTAGATTAGGGCCCAAGGAGCGATTTGCTCTCATACCAATTCATTTATAATTAATTGGAGGTGAGGCTCTCTAATCCTCACCTCTTAGCTAGATCTTACAAACTCTACTTTGGCAACTTGTATGGAGGAAGCTCACAACCATACACTCTAATTTCTGTATAGTTTTGGTATAGATACCTGTTACGCAACATTTTGTCACTGTCCATGTACTCCACGTTCCTCGATCCTGGAGGACCTCTACAGTGACCCTCATATGTTTCCCTGCCATGAAGAACATGTCCCTACATCCCTCTTCATTTGCAGAACATTTCCCTCTTTCATCATTTCCCAAGAATCTTCCTTCAAGCTTAGTTTTCAAGACCGGCGCTAGTGCTCAGTTCTTCCCCTGTGCCAATTTGCAGAGTTTAAAACTAGGACTAGCGCCAAACAGTGCAAGTGAGCCATTCATCACCTGTGCCGACCCTGTTTTGGAAAGTTTTTAAAAATGGAGTCGAAGCTTCCAGGTCTAGAAGCTTCGTGAACGGAAGTCTGGTAAATGGTTGAGCAAGATAGAGCCGAGAGAGTCTGTTTGGGCTCCTTTCCCCTATTAAAATGGAACAAACCAAAAGGGATAAGGCCTCTCCCACCATAAGAGGATCCATTTCCCCTCCATCAAAGCTATATAAACTCCCCATTTCACACCCTCAACTAGCTAATGAAAGGGCTGAAATAATTTGCAAATCTTGAGAGCCGCATTGAGAACCTTAGCCTTCTAGTTTGTGTGTGAAGGGAGAATAAGCTTGTTGTGTTTGGTTTGGAGCATAAGGAAAGAGGCCTTGAACTTCCATTGTGTTGAGGGTGAATCATGAGATGCTTCTAGTGGTGTTGGAACCCAGACATGCCAAAGGGAACCTACAACGTCAAGGCTCCGGTTGTATTTCTCTTTGAAGTTTTATTAATACAACTAATGGTTTATTTCCTATATCATGTGTAATATTACATGTGATAGCTTAAGACTCCTTGACTTTTTAAGTAGATTGAATTTGATTTTATGTTATCATGTTTTTTGTTGTCTCTTGCATGTTTGTTTTAGGTATTTGAATGAAAGGAGCGAAAGGAAGCTGGAGCAAGGAGGCAAGATCAACATCAAGTGGATTAGCACTATAAGAGGTAGGCCCTCTTATTCGATTCTAATCTAAGGAAATTTACATTAGATTGTTCTGTTTGCGGCTAGACCCACTCTTGGGCTAGAGGGATCACCTCTGTCCACAAAGGAGATTTACCTACTCCACAAATTGGTGACTCTGCTAGGGAGCCATCCCTCTCTTTGGATTGTTTGCATTTCATGATTTGTGTTGACTTTTGTCGTATCACTCTTTCTTTTTGGTTTTTTTTGCTTTACACTGTCTGCTACCTAGAGTCTTGAATTTAGAGTGACAGGTTTGGTTTTGCTTTCTAAATTTTTTTATTTTTTCCTTGAAATCCTCGATCAGCACTGTTTATTTTTTGACAGTCACGCCGATCAGTGCAATTTACTCTTAAACAGTCACGATGTACCCCCTTGTGGTGCTTGTTATCAGTTAAGCACTCGCGCTGATTCCTGTAGGTTAAGATCAGGGTTTCTCCTGAATCATTGCTAGTGTGTCCTACCCTCATAAGCTTTGTCTCTTGGCTTGTTTTCCTGTATTCTCCCTGGTTAGAAAGCTTCGTTAGCTTGATTGGTTTGAGTTTGCCCTACTTGATTTTTTGAGTTTTTGGATGGTTTGTGTCCGTAGGGCATCTAGGTCATCATCCATTCAGCTGTTTGTCTGCTCATCAAGTCAAGTTTTTGGTTAGCTGCCTTATGCATTTCGTGTTTTAGTCCTTGTATTGCTTTGTTTCAATTGAACAAGTAAAAGTTTCGTTTTCTCTTCTCTTGATTGAACATATCTTTTCAAGCATAGATCACATTGCTTGTTTTGTTTCGATTGAGTCTTTGCATGCTTGGTTTGAGAGGAATTCTTCTTATCTTGCTTGGTATATGATTGATGTTGGTTGCTTGAAAAATTTTCATTGAAGTGTTTATTTGAAAAATTCATTTTATCATTCCATTGAAAAATACATCATTCTAGTTTTCTGAATCGATATGTTGCATTAAGTAGCATCATTGAAAGCTAGAATTGCATCATCATAAGCATTTGAAAAGAAATGAACTTCTTTTACTATTGAAAGGACTAGTTGAAGTGCATTTGATAGGAAGAATAGGAAGTGGAAAGAATTTTCATTATTTTGTTTTGAAAAGCGAAGTAGTGAAGAGTCATCTTGCTTTTAGTTGCTTGTTTGTTTCATTGATTGTTTTCTCTACTCTTAATTAGTGTAAACAATCATCAAATTGAAAGGGTTTTGTCTCATATAGCTACATATAGGATTTTTTCTAGTCACACCAATAGGGCCTGAAAACTAAGACATAATTTCAAGACAAACTTCTTAAATATGTTCAATTAACCTAAGGTGCATTTGAAAATTAATGCTCACATTTAGAGGTCTAGGCTAGATACGTGTTCCGACGTCTTTAAACCTATTAGTTGTTGTTCGCTTTGGCACTAGACAACGCTAGTACAGACTTGTTCTCCCCGTACCGTTGCATACATAAAGGGAGACCCCATTAGGTTTGCAATCCTTTATCTCTAGGAAGCCGAGTTCACCACCTTGTAAACATGATACACCAAACACAACATTTGGGAGATTACCTGCCCATACTTCTCGGTTCGCCGGGAGGTATTCTACAATTCACAGTTACATGGTAATCCTTTAGACTAGATTATCCTGAGCAATCATTTTGGTCTTTTTGACTCTTTAAATTTAAATATCATCGAGCACTTGTCCTTTCTAGCTCGTTCAAACTGAAAGTGACTAGAGTCATCTTTTCCTTTTTCTCGACTCTTAAAACATGAAAAGGCATCAGTCAGTTTCAACGTCTTAATTTTTTTTCCCATGATCAAATCACATTCCTGATAGTCTTATTCTAGACCACATCGTGAGTTTACCTTTAATATATTTTGAAGAAGCCCTAAAATTAATATCTCTTCTCTTATTGTTTGAGGCAAAGTCATCGTGGCAGAACCATCTGGTTTGCCTAGTTCCTCTTCCACTCCTCCATTTGAAAGATAATCTGCGGAGCCTCTCCCTGAACTCCCGTAGTCACTCGATGACCAAGGTGGTTAACTTGGAATTTTTTTGAGTATTCAACCTTTGTCATCTCGTCCTACTCCATCAGATATTGGGCCACCTTACGAATCTAGCCCGAAATCTCCAGATAATCCTATCCAAACTCCCAAGAGTCTGCTGACTCCTGAAGGTCAGCAAGGATTGGTTGTTTACCCCCTAAATCCTTTATTCGATCTTGTTGTGATATCACCGCAACATCTGTATAGTTCGTACGATCGACCAGGTATTCCTTTGGAATTATCCCCTCGAACATCTTCGGTTGTCTGTCGGTGTTTGTTTCCACCCTTGGAATCAGAAGGCGAGATCCCAGTCTCCTCTCCAAGTCACTTGGAGGTTTCTATTACACACGCTCCTCACGTAGTTGATGAGCAGGGATATCCATTCCCTCCTGAAGGTTTCTTACATGGGAAGCATTCCGACCAGTGTTTACCTTGAGTATAATAGGCCTTCATTACTGCATGGTTATACTCTCTAGCTCAGTTGGTTTCGGGCACTCCTAGTGCCTCGTCATTATATCACAACCCTATTTGGTCGTTTGGCACTATGCCTACCTCAGGTCCGTTCATTCAGAACCCGACCTCTCAACCGATTGTGCATACTGTAGTCACTTCAGTTCTGGTGCAACCCACCATTCCGACTCCACTCGTTTTGTCGTTTCAACCGACTCTTCTGATTCAACTGACAGTCTCGAGTCAAGTCTCTGTAAGTTCTTCGACCCCTCCAGTAAGTGGACAGGTTGTACCACCGCCTAGGGGGCAAGATCTGAATATCTCTATGATGTCTAGCGCAACCAATGTGAGTGGCTCACAAACTCACATGGTTGGAATGAATCAGCCCTCTTACGGTGCTATTCTGAACCCTGCTGGTCCTTCTAGATCAAGTAATGTCCAATACCAGTAGCTGAACCCTGTTGGTCCATCTGGGTCAAGTAATGTCTAGTACCAACAGCCATATGTGGCTCAGGTTCCATTCCAACCTCCTTATGTTCCATATGGTTCACAAGCGATGGTAAATCTACCTTACGTCCCTCAAGTTGGGCCTTATGTTCAGCCTGGTCCATCCGCTATGCCTGGTGGATATGGCCAGATCTAATTCAGGAACTTTTAGTACCCTCAGTGTGTCTCCCTAGGAATTGTCCAAGTACCCTTGCAGGAACAAGGGCAACCCTTATCACAACAGCAAGGGCAGGTAGTGCAGTAGCAAGGACAACTACAACAACCGCAGGGGAAACCCTTGCAACAGTCGTAGCAAACTCTACAACCACAAACGTAGTTTATTCACCAGTCCTCTCAACCTATGTCCTCGCAAGGTCAACCTCTGTAGCCGCAGGGACAACCTTTACAACAGCAAGGCCAGCCCTTGCAGCAACAAGGTCACCCCGGGCAGCAGCAACCCTTGTATTCATATCAGCAAGGTTAGCCTTTGCAAGGTCAAGGTCAAGTCTTACAGCAACGGGCTCAAAATCCTTATGTCCAAGGGAAACAGGTTTAGAATCCTTATGTCCAGGGGTAGCAGGTGCAAAATCCTTATGTCCAAGGGCAGCAAGTTCAAAACCCTTATGTCCAGGGGTAGCAGGTGCAAAATCCATATGTCCAAGGTCAACAAGATCAACAGCCTTTTAACCCGTATGTTGCTTATCAACAACCTATGGCTGGATAGTATCAAGGCTACCCAGGTCAGAATACTCCCTATGGGCAAGGTAACCTATGGTGGGGGGAAACTCAGATACCATATGGACAAAATCCTCCACTATGGGGACAAAATCCTTACCAACAAGGATGGGCTTTGTAGTCGGGGCCTACTTAGAGGTCCCAAATGCCTTTTAATACGCAATTGCCATTCTTGGACACATTGGAGCTGCCAGATGTTTCTAGACTTACCAATGATCCCATTCTTCATTCGCCATACTGGCCTCCAGTTCCATCCAATATTTCGAGCAATTGTCCGAAGTTTGAAGGAAAAGCGAAGGAGGATGCACAAGCCCACGTGATGACATATCACCTCTGGTGCTCCTCTAATTCGTACGTTGATGATTCCATTCGTCTCCAACTTTTTAAATGAACTCTCACAGGTGCTGCAGCCAAGTGGTACATCGAATTGCCTCGAGGTACCTGTTAGTGCCAGTATTTGCATCCTGCCATTAGTTATCAAAAATCCTCTTTTCATTGCATATTAGGGTCTCATTTAGAAATTTTGTCATTCCACTAAGTTGCATTCCAAAATTCGCTCACTGATGGTAGTCCTAAAATCAAAAAATCATCACTCCCTCAAATTTGATTACTTGTTGGCACACTTCCATACCTTTCTGAGTATCCATTATCCATAAAATTAATGACATCATGCCATCACATCAGTCATGTCATCAAAGGTCAATCCAGTCAAGGTTTTCATTACGTCATTATGGTTTTCATGGTTCAATAAAATTCCACTCCATTGCATAAAGCCAGCAAGTGTCAAAATGATGAGTAACCTCTCTTCACCATGAGAAGATGATTTGTAAAGAGAAATTCTTATTTCATCATGTAATTTTGAGTTCAAATGTATTATTTTTAATTTTCATTTTGTAATTTTATGTCATTGAAATGTAATAAGTACAAGATTTCCAAGTTGTTAAATCAGTGTTCCAAAGATGCCAGACCATCAATATCAAATTTTCAAACGAAATAGTCAAGTTAAAGGGTAAAGTTTCAAAAGGTTAAGTGAATGCCAAAGGGAGTTGTCTTTTCCCAAGGGTGCCTAAATCGTCATTTTCCACAAGCACTAAACCCTAATTTCCTCTCCCACTGAGCTAGGGTTGGCTATGGAATCAATGACATCTGAGCAAAGGAGGCATAAGGGAGGTCATATCAGCAAGAATGAGGCCACTCCAACTCATAAACTTCATGTCTCCATCATTTTTCAAGAAGTCATTCCAAGGGACAAATCATTTGCCACACATAGGGCCAATTTTTCTTCAAACTACGTTCTGACCAAACAAAGATGAATTTGACAAATGTGAGATATTTTTTTGCCCATAATAGGCCAAGGATGAAAAACCTCCTTTAGTTTTTACATGGGTGTCATGCTTTTGGAGAAATGTCAAAAACACAGTTGCTACAAGAGGTTTTTTGTGCTTCTGGAATGACCTTGGAAAAATCAATTTGTCTCCTAGCTGGAGTGTCCAAAATACTTTCTTGATAAGTAAAATGATAACTATATTGGAATATATTTCCAATGAGCTATCATTATCTCAATATGGAGTTGAGGAAGGCCTCCAAAAGTTGCCTGCAAGAAAAAACTGCATTTTTTCACCCCCATTCTGCACTTTATGACCAGTCTTGGGAGAATTGATTTTTGAGGGGATATACTTGATCATTTTCAGTGCTTGATAGGTCCATTGTGTATCCAAGAGAGATATTTCCAACGAGCTATCCTGAGCTCAATTTGGACACCGGTAACCTATCCAAAACTCACCTGCAACATGGAGGGCATGTTTGCTTGTGGCGTTGTGCACTTACTTCTGGTGCTGCGCACCTGCCAAAGAGAGGTCACATTTGCTTGTGGTGCTACGCACTTGCCCAGAAAAGCCAGAAACACTTCCAGACTTCACCAAATTTCCTCCAAAGCTTCAACAACGTTGTCTTCAACCTCCAGCAAGTGAGTGACAGTGAAATATATCATTCTTCTTCCTCCTACAATAATTCCTTATGGTATTTTGGAAGTTTCATTAAAGATTTGGTGTTTTACTCATTTCAAACCCTAGTATCTCCCTCTGATCACCCTTCCACTTCCATTCCCCCATATCAGCCCACAACACATTCATCTTCATCATATCAATCTCCTTCACCAAATTCACCACCCTCATCGCCTTTTCATCATGACATTGGATCACCTAACACGATTGAGGTCAGTAAGCCTAAGAGGGCTAATGTGGCTGAGGTTGATCCATTGGCAAGAACATACTAGAGAGGTCACATGCATGTGTTTTCTCCACACATAGTGGGAGGGATCTTGCCTTCTACATAAGCAAAACAGGTAGACAAAGGCAAACAAAGGTGACTGAGGCACAGATTGAGGTAGAAATCAGACATGAGGAGGACCTCCATGAGACTAAACAAGATTTTGAGCTTGTTGAACTAAGTGAGCATGATGATGATGAGAACATTAGTAGTGATCAAAGGAAAGGATGCCAATCTTAGATAAATCCAAACTAATCTTGACAAGGACAAACTTTTCATAAACTTCCTTGAGCAGGAGAATAAGCACTTGAAGACCAAGCAATTCATTGATGAGGTAAAATACATCACAGCTCAAAGGGAGGCAGAAAAAGCGAAGGTTTTGTTAGAAACGACACTTAAGAAGAATGGATTTTGTTAGTGCCTGGATCTACCTCAAGCTGAAGGAAGGCAGGTCTAGGGTAACATCAAACCACGCTTAACCTGGTAGCTAGCCCTACCAAGTCAGGAGAGGGCTCTCTCCTTGTCAATCTCAATTAGAATATTGGAAACTAGGGCTTGAGATGACTGAAATGAGTGCTGATTTTAGGCTAGGTATATTAGGTCAGAGGATTTTGTTTGATTTTGATGGTTGGTTGTTGGATCAAATGAAGAAGGCAGCCTTGGGTTTGGGAAATCAACTCAGATTTGCAGGATGTTCTGTGAGGCGAGGTAGGTAGGTGTTTTGGCACTTTGAATTGAGTGTGATGGTAAGTCTAAGACCAATGAGGAGTTGGAGAGGGCATGCAAAGTTCATGAGTCCTCTTCAAATAGCATAAAACATTAAAAGCTAAATGTATTCCCAAGGCAGAGCACTGAATATCAATGGATTCCACCTATCTATCTTGATTCATTTAGTTATGAAGAAAGAAATAGAAGCTGGCACATATAAAACATAAGAGAAACTAAATAAAAAAGGAAGAAACAATACCAAGACCAATTACCACAAGAATCCCACAAAATGCTGCAAAACCTTGGTTCATTTCCTTGCCAAACTGCAGAAGTGATTTACAATGAAGCTCAAAACATCCACAAGAGTCCAACCTTTACAAATGACTAAGAAAGTACATAATATAGGCATCAAACCACCTATGCTAGCCATCAGGGGTAGAATCCATGAGTCAAGGAGCTGTTTCAACAACATCTAAACTAGGATCTAGAAAATAGGCAATGGAACAGCTTGCCTCTAAAACCATGGAAACTGATTCATTCAACCTCAAACCACCTCTAACTGATGTATCAACCCCCTCAAGTCATTTTTCATCAAATTTACATCATATTACATCATTTAACATCACAAATTTACCAAGGAGAAGAGAAAAAGTCAATTGATAGTCAAACTGGGTGAAATTCTGAGTTTTTAGGAAAAATTGGCAAAAATTTGCCTGATGCACAGCGCCCTGAGCCTGATGCGCAATGCCACTTCAAGGCTACTTTTGGAGGCCTTCCACTTCACCAAATCAGGCCCAAGATAGCTTGTTGGAAAGCTCTACCTGTCTAGTTTCTAGAACACTTTGAATTTTCTAATTTGGAGTTGATTTTCCCCTTCAAAAATCATTTCTCCCAAGACTGGTTCCTGTGGGTCCAAAAAGTGGTAGAGAGGGCATTTTTTAGGTGTTTTTTGCCCTTTAGGTGACCCAGATCTCCTCCAAATTTTATGAAACTTTCTGGGTTTCATTGTTTTTCCATGAGGAATCCAAAACTGCAAGCCATTTTTCAAAATACTGAGCCAACTCAATGCACAGTGCCGGTGGCACTACGCATCAGCTGAAAATTCCTGTGTTTTTAATTAAAAAATTGTAAAATGACAAAAATTTCCAAAAATTTCTTCAAATTTGGCAAGAGGAAAGCTTACTAACTGCTTTGCTGAGCTAATGAAGCTTCAACCAAAATTTTAAGTTTATCTTGTTCTTTCTTAGCTCTCAAGGCTCTCTTTAACTTAGCTTTTAGCCTATTTACCCTTGTCTTGCAAATCTTATTCTGAGCTAAGTAATGATAAGCCATATGGCGTAGCATTTTCTTTTCTTTGTTAGCTTTCTCAAGCATCTTCTCAAGGTGAATGTTCACCCTCTCCAACCATGATTCTCGGTCAGCCTCAATTTCTTGCTCAAGGGATGTCATCTTGATTTTTCTTCTCTTGCCACTTGCCTATTTTCTCTAATCGTTTGCAGCTCCATAATGGCTTTCTTATCTTCCAGTTGCTTATTTTCCCTCTCAAGAAAGTTGATAATCCATTTGGCCCTCTCAAGGTCAAGTGATAAGGCTTGGATTTTAGCCTCCTTCTCTTTGATAATCATGTCCTTGAGTCTTGAGCTTTGAGAGCCCAAATCAGTGACATCCTCCTCAATCAAAACAAAATCCCTATCTTGCCCTTCAGTAGGGCCCTCTTCATGCATTTGTTGCTTTCCTTTGTCTCTTCCCTGTACCTGTTTAGCTAGAGAAGAAGGTAAAGGCCCTTTCATCCCCGGTGAAGATAGCATTTACCTATCGTCTGGTGAAGAAAACGAGACCCCTTCCACCCCTGGTGGAGATAGTACTCGTTTGGCAGCTGCAAAAAGAATCCTAGTGCCTCTTTCATAAGTAACAAACATAGGAACATAAGCCTCTTCTGTTTTAGTTCCAGGCTCTTTTTGTTGCCCGGAAGGTTCACCTTCCTCTTGAGGATCTGAAAATATTTGAGGCCCCTTTAAGCATTCATGGGCAATGAAAGTTTCCCATGACACTCCAACTGAGTGAGCTGATGCAAAACAACAATTTTGATGACAGAAAAATGATAAATACTATTGAGCTGTTGTGGAAATGGTTTTCTTTTTGCAATCACTGTCACCCTCTCTATGTTTTTATATATGAAATAAGGAATGTTCATCATTCTGACCCTGGTGAAGTGCATAAGCAATCTGATATGGTAGGCATAAAGTCTCGAGAACCTACCCTCACATGTAAAGTATTAGATGATAAGCTTCATGAGTGGAACATACCGGTCCTCCAAGAATTTGAAAGGAAACACCCTGCTAAGTTTACCATGGTATTTGGCCTTGATATAGGGTTCATAATGCTGCTTACTGATATTTTTCCTTTTATTTCACTTTTCCCCTACATCTGGCATTCTTGTAGCTTTTGCAATGATAGCTGGTGAAAGAGTGAAATTGACCCCAGGAAGATGCACCACATTATTTTCCATGTTTATGACAAACTGCCTTGCTAACTCATGGTGATATTTGACCCTCTCAACCATTTAACAAAACTCAAAACATGACCGATATCTAAAGCATGTGGTGGCTAGAGGGCAAGCAAGGAGTTCACTCATGCTAATAGGTTCCTCCCTAATGATTTTTCCACCCTTGTGAGGTTTCCTAGGCTGCACATTTCTTTCCCTTGAGCTATCACTAAGTGTTTCTTCTTCAAAACTTGATTCACTGCTTCTTTCCATGATGCTTTTCTTAGGGATGTGATGTGATGATGGTATGATGCACAATGACAATGGGTGAGAACAAAGAAGATGAGTATGAAGAGAATTTGCAAATGTGAAATGGAGTAGGGGAATGAAGGGACAGGTTTAGGAAATTAGGGTTTTGACTTATGACTTATGAGGGACTTAGGGTTTTAGTGAAGGGAATTAGTTTTTTAGGGGAATAGGGAAAGGGAAAATGGAATTAATGGGTAGATTTAAGGGCAATGAAGCATGGAAAAGGGGAAAAATATACTAGTTTTGTAATGTAGTGAAAATTTTGCAATGAGATGAAAATGTATGAAGGCAAGCTAGGGTTTTGATTTTAAGAAGCAAAACTTATGAAGAAAACATGAAGAAGACCAATTTCAGCTCAAGATTGATGAAAACTTACTTGTACGAGTGAAATGCAGCGTTTGGGAGTGTTTAGGATGAATTTGAGTGGTTTTGGAACCTCCCTCGCCAATGCACAGCGCACTGGGCCCAATGTGCAGCGCCTGCCTGATTCGCAGTGCCTGTGTACTTTTACACTGGCAGAAACTATCTGATGCGCAGCCTGTGTACTTTTACACTGGCAAAAACTATCTGATGTGTAGCGCCAGGCAAACTTGCTGCAAAAACAGGTTTTCTTCCTCCTTTTCTCAATTTCCCTCCAAATCACGATTTTGGCTCTTCACTTGATGTTTTGCACAATGAAATGAATGGCTAGCATGAATTCACTTTATAAATGGATGTACTTTAATTTTTCCTCATTGCAAACCCACTTTTATAAAGTCTTAGTCACTTTTTCTCAAAAACTCTGTTTTTCATTTGAAGTTTGACTTTTTCTTGACCCTTTGATGGACTGATGCATTGGTGCTTTTGTTTTTGCAGTGGTTGGAGTTGGTAAGGTGACCAAGAGCAGCTGCTAAACTTGTTACATATAAAAACACTTAAATTACATGAAATTTATACATAAAATGGAAAAACTATGTTTTCACCTCAAAACAGAGTTTTGAGGTAAAAAAAAATTATTGAGCATATCAAAAATAAATTTATGATTTGATGAACTTATTAATCTTCCTCATGTGCCTACTGACCTTTTTATTCAATTTTGGATGACCATGATGATAAACCCTAGGCCTAGTGAGACTAAAACCCTAAAACTGATTTTTATAAATAAAATGAAACAGGATGACAGTAAATGACATAAAAAATGTGAAAACAGGTCAGCAGGTGAATGTCATGAGGGAAATTGACATGAAACCACTACCATCAATTGATCCATGACCTAATGGACTGCAGCTGATCGGATGAGACACCTAATATGCGTGCAAAAGAACAATTTGATCACTGATGCAAGTGTGAAGATAATGACACTAACAGCTTTCTTGAAGAGAAAGATGAACAAGCACCAAGAGGCAGGCCTAGAACCAGAGGTTTGAAAAGAGCCTTGGAACTTGAAAGGCAAAGGAAAAGAGAGATAGTTGATGAAGCTATGCTTGATGATCAATTCTTGGATATGATCAAAGAAGACAAGGAAGGTTGGCTTCAGGCCATCAATGATCACTTGGAGAAGTTGTTGAAGAAATCTAAAAAGGACAACAACATTCAAAGGAGAATGGCCAAACACTATGCCAAAAGAGAAAGAAATGCAAGGGCAAAGCTCAAGGAAACAAATGCAAAGATTGAAGCCCTAACTCACCAAGAAAAGAAAAAGAAACTTGATATACTTGCAGAGGCTTCACTCCAAGCCTAGCCACACCATCATCAGCCACTTCACCAATTTTGAATCATTTTGGCTCATTTTTTGCAAGTTTTGTCTTTTTCTATGTGTTCTTGGACAACGCTATATCAACAAAATGGTCAAAAGCGCAGCGCCCTTGGCATTGTGCACTTTTTTGAGCCACTTTTTGAGCAAATGAAGACCACTAGTGGATGCCAAATGACCAATATATCTAAGAAAACCACTTTGCCAACCTTATTTTGTAAAACTAGCAGGAAAAAAGGGCAAAAAAACAGGGAAAAAAAATCATGTTTCTACCTCAATTTTGGCCTTGGCGCTGTGCACTTAGCAGTCTTGGGAGAATGAAATTTTTAGGGGTCAAATCAGCTTCATTTTGCAAACTAGACGCATATTCAGAAACTAGACTTGAAGGGATTTCCAACAAGCCATCTTGAGCCTAGTTTGGACACCTACAACTCAGTCAAAATCAGTCTACAACAAGGAGGGCGCACTTGGCAGAAAAATGGCGCACTTGACCATTTGCTGATATTTTTGAATTTTCACTATAATTTTGACTTTCATCTCAGAAAATAATGTTTTTACTTATGTAATTGAGGATGGTAAATGTAATAATGATGTGGATAAGTTACCTAGGGATAGATTCATCAGGGAAAAGTTATCATCAAGTCAAATGAATCAGTTTCATTGTAATTAGGGATGAGTCACTTAGAGCTCCCTATACTCTAGCTATTAGTTCAAATTTTCGCGGAACTACTTCTCCTCTCATGGATTCCACCCCTGTGGTTGGGAGGAGTTTGTTTTGAGGTCTATATATTTATTTTTTCAGTCATTTCAAAGGTTGGACTCAGTTGGATGTTGTAGTATTGATTAGAGACACTACTGTATCAGAATTTGGCCAGTTTTAATAGATAAGTTGCAACTATTTCTTTGGGATACATGTGGTATGAATGTTTAGCATTGTTTCTTATTTGTTATCATTTGTATGAAAGTTTTGTAAGTTCATAAAGAATTTCATGTCTGTTATATGATAATTTTCAAGTTGATAGGCAGAATACATGTTTTCTCATGCTATGTTTTGGGAAAGTTATCATAATTTGCCCATTTTTTTCTTCAGTTTAGGAAGAATACATCTCCTATGCTCTTCCTAACTCCTCATCTATCTTAAACCATCTCACCAAATCACCTTTTAAGTGTTAATCCTTCTTTCTACTTTGCCCCTTTGAATGTTTACAATCATATCTTATTTGCCCTGACCTAGCTTCTTTGACCTAATCCTCATCTAGCAACCCCATCAAATCAAATCAAAACAACCTCTGCACTTTATACCTAGCATAAAACCGTAATCCATCCAACCCTCTTGGCTAAGATTCTTTGGAGAGAGCCCTCTCCGGATTGGTAGGGCTAGCTACCAAGTTAAAAGGTTGGTTTGTGGTTACCTCAACCTTGGCGATCTGAAGGAATGATAACAATACCTATAATGACTTCAACACTCTTGGTATGTCTTTATTCACACATTTCCAGTTGTCGGTTTGTTATGAAACTGGCACCCATCTACTTATGTCACTTAAGCAAGACACTACAACCCATATCTCCAATCACATCCATGAATGGAGGCGTCAGCGTCGCCGTCGCCTGATCAAGTTTGAAATTGATGATCAGTTGTTGACATAATGGTTCACCAAAAAAATCGTTACCAATTTTGCTGAGGACATAGCTATGGGTGGGTGTGTCACTAAGGAGCAATCCATCACTCATGCCCAGTATTTAGACCTCGTCTACTCGTAATCTGGCACGTTATATGATATGTTACCCGATGCTCCAAGACCATCATCAGATCTAACAACATCGAAGTCTCTAGCTACCCCACCTGTTGATGGAGTGATTGGTTCCGTGTCTCAGACCCTCGCGAAATCTTCTTCCAAGCAGAAAGCGGTCTCAAACACTGGTTCCAATGATCCCTCTCGAAATTCACTTGGTCCTGGTAAAACCTCTGAGGTTCATGTTGTCCAGTCTACCGCAACGGACAAATCCTCTAAAGGTAAAAAGAAGGGCAAAGGCAAGGCCAAAGTTGATGCCCTGAAATAGGGCCCTCCTAAGTCGTCTGCTGGCGATGCTTCTCAAAGGAAGCCTAAGTATCCCTGCCTCATCTGTGAGGAGGATCATTATACTAAAGATTGTCCCCGACATTATGAAGTTAATCGCTTGCTCAAAGGGACCCCAGTTGTCTTGAAAGAGCCCTTTTCGTCCCAGAAGACCCAAATGGTAGAGCAACCTTGGTCTTCCACTTCCATAAGTTTCCAAGTGTTTATGATGAATACACCTATAAATGTGGCTACCAGATCAAAATATTATCAAATACCTAATCCGACGATAGGGAAAGAGAAAGAAGGTACCCCTTCCTCTTCTGTCTCGTCCACCTCTGGTCCTCTCCATATAGAGTGACCTAATCCTGATTTCACTATTTGACCACCCTCTTGGGTTGTGCTGCAAAAGTCCTCGTATAATCCAAACGCTCGAGCCGCTCAACATTATAACATTGTTGAGGATTTGGATCAATCGCCATCATCTATGTCTAATCTCGAGGTCCTTCAAAGCTGTCCTTCTCAGCAAAAAGCATTGTTGTCGGCTATTGGATGTATTGATCCATCTAATTCCAATCTCATTTGTTTTGGTCTCGAAAACCATGTTCTACAATTACCTCATCAGATTGCCTTTCTCATTCAGGTGATAATTAATGAGAAGACAATTCACAGGACTGTCATTGATGAAGGTGCTTCAACCTGCATCATGCCTGTCTCTTGTTGAAAGGCAATTGGTTCTCCTACCTTGGACTAGTCACGGAACACGTTGGAAGCCTTTGATGGACGCGATTCTCGACCTTTTGGTGTCGTTCCTAATCTTGCCATTACCTTGGAAGGAAAGACAGTCAATGTCGAAGTATAAATTGTGGATGTAAATCTTAACTATAATATTCTACTCGGATGGAGTTGGACCCATGCTATGCATTTTTTAGCCTCCTCTCTATTCTGTGTACTTCATTTTCCCCATCAAGGGAAGATCATCACGGTCGACCAGTTGTCTTTCTTTTTCTCTTCTTCCTCAGATGGAAACATTCCTTACATGAAGCATATCGGTGCTCCTTATGAGAGTGTGGGGGCTGGACTTTTTAAAGATCCCACCTTGATGGGTATTTTTCCTCTCCCACCTCCACATGTTGCCTCAATCAACATGATCTTGGTTAAGTCTGATCCTTGGGTCATTCCCTCTCCTGATCTTGTTGATACATGGGGTGATGTCATGTCGTTAAGCCTTGCCGAGATCAATTATGTGGAGATTGTTTTGGCTTCAGCTTCGGTACCTACTGATCATATTGCTTCGAGTATGTCTCTTGACGTGTATTCTCAATCCCCATGGCTTGGTTCTTCGGATTCTCCCAATCCCTTAACCGAGACTTTTCCTTCTGACAAAAGTATCATGGAAATCATGTCTCTGGAGGAAGCACCATGGAATGATACTCATCATCATTCCTCGTTCTTGCCTGGCCCGACGGTCATGTCTACCTGTCTTGAGAAGTTCTCTTCTTGTTTCCCGACCCAACCACTTCAGACGCCTATCATGACCCATGAATTTTGGTCAGAAGGGAACATGGGTAATATTACCCAAACGATGCCCATTGACATTTATGTTAAACCGTGTATCGTTGAAAACGTTCATATTGGGGTGAGCTGTTCTCCTGTTGAGGTCAAGCTCTATACGTATCTTTTTTAAGAGTTTTGAGATGTTTTTGCATGTTAATATGAAGAAATGCCCAGCATTGACCCAAGTATAGTCATGCACGAGATTCTGACTTATCCTAACGCGAAGCTCGTTCAAAAACGACTTCATCCAGTGCACCCTAGAAAAGCGGTCATCATTAAAGGGGAAGTTGAAAAAATTCTTAAAGCTGGATTTATTTATCATATCCCTCTGACAGATTGGGTGTCAAATATCGTACTGGTAACTAAGAAGTAGGGCACCATTCGGGTCTATGTTGATTACTGTGACCTTAATCGTGCTTGTCCAAAGGATAATTACCCCACTGCTTTTATAGACTAGATCATTGATGAATGTACTGGGAGTGATATTTTCTCCTTTATGGATGGTTTTTCTGGTTATAACCAGATAAACATTGCACCAACCGATCAAGATAAGACTGCCTTTATCTGTCCGTGGGGGACTTTTGCATATAAAAAGCTCCCTTTTAGCCTTAAGAATGATGGCGCTACTTTTCAAAGACCGATGTCATATGCTTTCCATGACATTAAAGACATCGTTCAACCTTATTTTTATGATTTTCCTTCTCATTCATGTAAGCCCCATGACCATCCCAATCATCTTCGACAAATCTTTCTTCGTTGTAGACACTATAACATTCGACTGAATCTGCATAAGTGTGTCTTTTGCGTCGAATCCAAACGACTCCTTGGTTTTATTATTTCGAAAGATGGGATTCGTCTTGGTCCTCTCAAAGTCGAGGCTATTGTTAATCTACCCCCTCCCTCTTTGTTGCATCAATTACAAAGTCTACAAGGGAAAGCGAATTTCCTTCGTCGCTTTGTGCCTAACTATGCTGAGCTAGCTTCAGGGTTCACCCGATTGCTTAAGCAAGGAACTCCATTCATTTGGGATGAGGCTGCCCAAAAGTCTTTTGATGACTTGAAAGTTGTCCTCATTAATGCTCCTTTGTTGCATCCTTTGAACTATCATCACGATTATTTCCTTTATCTAGCTACAGCTTCTAGCACTATCGCCATGGTGCTGGTGCAAGATGATGACGAAGGTCATGAACATGTCATTTATTACCTTAGTTGCAATCTCCTCGATATTGAGACCCATTATGCTCATGTCGAGAAGTTGGCTTTGGCTGTTGTTCAGGTTGTTCAGCGCTTTCGACATTATATTCTCCTCCACACTACAACTGTGATTTCTGAGTGTAACCCCATGACTTACATTCTGACTCATCAGTTACTTGGGGGCAAGTATTCTAAGTGGATTGTCATCCTCCAAGAATTTGATTTGGTGTTCACTACTGCCAAATCCAAGAAATCACTTGTATTTTCTGAGTTGATTTGCTCTCTTCCCTCTACTTCTCTTCCTACTGGTGCTGATGAGTAGCTCCCTAACGAGACTCTTTTTCTGATTAGCACTCTCGACCCTTGGTACGGTGATATCATCATGTATCTCCAAACTTCTACCTTCCGGTATGCGTTGACCAAGGATGATCGCCAACGCATTCGGCATCAATCCCAACCTTACCACATCATTGGGGATACTTTATACCGCATTGGTGTTGATTCAATTCTTCGCTGATGTTTAACTCTCGATGAGGCTGAAAGAGTCTTGAATGACTGCCATTTTGGTGCATGTGGTGGTCATCTGTTTGGCTATGCCACTGCTCAAAATATCCTCCGTGTTGGTTACTTCTGGCCCTCCATCTTTAAGGATTGCATCCTTGCTGTTTGCAAATGCCATGAGTGCCATATTTACCAGTGCAAAATGCATACCCCACACGCTCTCCTTCGCTTTGTTATTACCGTTGGTACCTTTTCCAAATAGGGCATTTATTTTATGACCTGTAACCCTCATTCGGCCGAGGGGCATGGTTATATTATCGTTGTTGTGGATTACTTCACCAAATGGGCCGAAACAATGCCTACACATTCAACTGACGGTAAAACGGCGACGCAATTTCTATTCAATCATGTTATTTTCAGGTTTGGAGTGCCTCAAGCCATTATCATTGACCATGGCTCCCATTTTTGCGATTACATGATGGCTGAGCTGATTTCTACGTTGGGCATGCAGCACAACGGCTCAACTCCATATTACCCTCAGGTCAACGCCAAGTTGAAGCTGTAAGCAAATTGTTAGTCACTATGATTCAACGCACCATTGGGATGCACAAATCCAATTGGCATCTCATGCTTTTTTCAGCTCTGTGGGCCTACCAAACCTCAACTAAAGACGTAATTGGATTCACACCTTTCCAGCTTGTCTATGGTCTGGAAGCAACTTTACCGTTTGAGTGTGAAATTACCTCACTCAGATTGGTTGTCGAAATGCTCCCCGAAACCTCACCTCAAGAAGAGTGTCTCCTGTATTTAGAACAACTAGATGAAACCCGCAGTCTCACTGCTTTAGTCATTGAATCACAGAAAAAAAATGGGTTAAGTCCCATTTTGATCAGTTGGTCTCTCCTCGCGCATTTTCTGAGGGTGATTTGGTTTTGTTATATGACCAAGCTAATGATAAGTCGGGGGCAGGTAAATTCGAACCCATGTGGCATGGGCCTTATATTGTCAAGCATGTGTTACAAAAAGGGGCCTATGAGTTGATTGATTATGAGGGAAATCCCTTGGACAAGCCCCGCAATGGGTTGTATCTCAAAAAGTATTATGCCTGAGTCATCTCACATGGTTACTTTTGTACATAAGTGTGTTATTCATTTTTGTACAGTTTGGTTTGGTGTGTTTTTCAAGCATCTTTCATACTTATTATGTCTTCACCTACTTTGCAGATGTATGTGATTCCTTCGTCGGTTTCGCTGATGGTGCTTGTCGTAGTACCCAGAATCTATCCTCCGCCGCATGGGATATTTACAACCTCAATGTTGAGTTGATTGATCTTCAAGGTATTTGTTTAGGTCAAACAACTAATAACATTGCTGAATATAGTGCAATTATCGAGCTCTTGTCAGAAGCCATTGCTCTTGACATTCGAGAAATGGTTGTTAACCTTGATTTGCAACTTGTTGTTCTTAAGCTCAATGGGCAATATTTCATCAGAAACCCTCACATATTGAGAATGTATTTGCATATTCGTCTATTAGAAAGAAATTTTGATTATATCACATATCATCACATTCCTAGACATATGAATACATTAACATATGCATTAGCTAATTATATGTTAGACAGACATTTACGCAACATGTGAAAAACAAAACATTGTATCATAGTAAACATGAAATATATATATATATATATATATATATATATATATGTCGATAATGTTTGAGTGTCATAATATGTGTTCAATACATCCATGGCTCGTAGGTCTTAAAACTATAAATGCTAAAATTATGGACTACTCGACATGGTGCTCATGATAGCACATCACTGCTCGTACTACTCAAGTCAGTAATCGGTGGATCCGATCTGACACTCCCACTGTGTGCCGTTGATATTGGCGTGGAATGTCCGCCATTTGGGCATACTCTAGGATGCCTCTGGTCAGGTTATCGAGATTCCACGCAATTTCTTCCTCATTATCAACTCCTTCCTGATAAGGAGCGATCTCAAACTATCGAGCAACGTGTCTAGCGATCGGGGACATCCCGGTTGGTCGCTCTGGTCCTACATCTGCAATTACAAAATCGAAGTGTCACGAATGCATATATTTCAAAAACAATAAAAAATCAAAAATCAAAATTGTTTGCTTACCTCCATCATCAAAATCCTCCCCTTCTGGGAGCGACATGTTAGGATCGTCGTGGAAGTCAGTACCGCTATATGGCCAATCCTCTACCACAATCAGCTAATGCCTCAACCATGCAAAGAAAGCAGGCTTGTATGACATGTGCTGGCCTCCTCTAATTCTGGGCATCAGTTCACTCCATCGGACCATCCGTGGATCTCATGGCAATGGGGGACTTACCTCTGCCAGCTGATAGTGGAACAGTGGGATCCGTTCCAAGAAGAAAGTCACCAAAATGGAACCATATCCAAATTGTCTCAGGTTCCCCGCCTTGCATTTGGATAATTGGTGTTTCATATTCACTTTCATGGCTTCCGCCCAGTTGAGGATAATGGGTGTCATGTAGTCTATGGCATACTAGAATTTGGACTTGTTGGACTCATGCAATGCTTGAGCCCCAGGGACTTTGTTTATGGTCACGAGCAGCACTTTTAGTATAAGGTCATTAACAATTATGATATCAACCTTGCCGCTTTTTGATTTCAGTGCTCCTAGACAATGTTCTGCAAGAAACATGTTCACACTTGCCCTAATGGGCCTGGCCCCATACAAATTGACTAGTTCCCTTATTCGGGATAGTTTGGTGATGAAGTAGATGTTTGAAGTCTCTAGCTCTAGCTCTTGGTCACGAATCACAAATACTTCCTGTCCGACGTCCCACAAACTGATCAAGTATTGTAATAGATCAGGTTGAGCCTAGAGGCCTGGTATAAGGAAGAATTTGAGGAGCCCACAGTTCCTCAAAGCATATAGACAGTTTTGATCTGCCAATGCCAATGAATCAATTGCTTCGTTCCCGCATTCTTTCCAATCAACCATCTTTTCACTGTATTTTCCTGCGAACACCATGGATTCAAGTCAACATCAATCTTTGACCAAGAAATTGCGGATTTAAGCATTTAAATTGGGCGAAATTGAAAATTTTTCATCTCTCTGCGTTAGTGTGACTGTTTTAAAAACAGTAGCGCCAACGGTGCAAGTGCCCATTGTAATAACCCTCGATCAGCGTGATCCCTAGCTTGTATCTCACACCGGTCGAGGGTGATTTTTTTATACCAAAATCCCCTCAAAAATCTGAAAGAAAAAAAGGTTAAAAGCAAGCGAAACAAGTATGAAAACAAAGTTTCAGAAGCTCTTAACTGCAACTAATGGTTCATCGATCGACCTCATGGATCTGCCGCAATCCTCTCCCGAAGATTCAGGGCACAAGTGGGTAAAAATTGCTCCAAATTAGGTAAAAGAGGTAAATGGTAAAAATAATATACTTTTTCCCCTTTTTATAGAATTTTCATGATGTTTTAGGGTTTTAAAAGTATTTCTCACCTATTTTTACCTTAGAAATCGGATAGTGCGTTCGCTTCTTGTGCAACAATAGGTGATGCGATTATTGATGATGGTGCTGGAGTCATGTTTAAGCTCTTTTCTCGACTCGTAAAAAAAAAAAAAAAAAAAAAAAAAAAAAAAAAAAAAAAACAAAAAAACAAAACAAAAAAAAAAACAAAAAAACAAAACAAAACAAAACAAAACAAAACAAACAAACAAACAAACAAAAACAAAACCAAAACAAAACTTAAATGAAAAGATCATTGAGTATTTTCCCTTTTGACTCGTTAAGAGAATAAAAACGGGGGGTCTGCTTTCAGTGCTTTTCCGACTCTTAAAACATGAAAAGATTATCAAGCTCTTGCCATTTTGATCTCATTAAAGGTTGTGAAACGTTGTTTACCCAGTATTCTTTTGCCCCTTTTTCGAGCTGGGATAAACTATTTACGAAAAAGGTACTCCTTAGCTGACAGGGCCAAGCGGTTCTCTCAAGTATTATTTTCTACCTTTTTGGGCTCAAGAGACAGAACTATATGAAAAGGGACTTTTTGGAGTTTTCCTTTTTTTGTCTTTTTCAAACTCTCTAGATATAAAAAATATACCGAGTTACACATTTGTCGGACTCGTTAAAAGATTAAATGACATCAGATTCATCACCATGACGGACATGAGCTTCTCCTTCCTAGGGATCATTAATCTTACTAGGTCGGATTCATCCGAAGGATGGACTTACAGTGAAAGCACATGTTATCCCTTCAAGCTTGAGATAAAAATAATTGGGGTACCTGCTAGAAATGGTGGGGGAAAATGGGAAATTTTTACCAGTTGAGTCGATAGCTACTCAATCTTGAAAATGACACTTTTCTGCTTCGTGTCGGGTTGGGATATCCCCACTTCATCATTGAAATTCTTGGGTTTGGGCCACCACTTTTTGCCTTTCCATTTGATCTTTGCCTCAGCATCATGACCTCGGATCCTATGGATCCCAAAGCTGCCAAACTTCGGAGTCGCGTCATCGATATGTCCAAGAGTTAATCCTTCTGCAATTTACACTCATTCCTTATTCTTTGTATCATTTATAATCATTGCATCCCTTGTCTCTTGTCGACGATGTAGGATACATCATGGCCCTCCTTCAACATGGTCACTTCCTGTCGACCTCAGCTCATTATCCTAGAAGTTGGACGAGAGACTCCCTTCCAGTACCTTAGAGCTTGCATGCCCTAATGGCAAGTTCTTCGCACTTGACGATAGGTTCACATCATTGGCCTTCGATCGGGTGACTTCATGGGTGTTTGACTTCAGTTCCTTATTCACACTCCGTGAATTGTGTTGCTGGTACCTTGAGAGCCATTTTCATTATTGGTGGTTTCTCTCGCGCTTGTTAACAATTCACATCATTGACTGGTAATCAAGCGATTTTATAGCATGTTCGACATCAACACATCTATTCACGTGCTAGAAATTGTACTTTGATCGGGTCGTGTTGGAGTGCAAGACCCTGGGCTCAGATTACACAAGTCCAGGTTGCAGGGTGATGTGACATGATCATGCTTACATACATGTCTCTTTCAGATGGATGGCTGTGACCATACCATGAGTCTGTTATATGTGATCCTTCTCATTATTGGATGGCTACGACCATACCTTGGGTTTGATATGATCCTTCTTATTGGATGGTTGCGCCCATACCTTGGATCCATTTACATGATCTTCTTCTGGATGGCTACGTCCATACCACGATTCATGTATCAGAGATTTCAGTGATGTATATGTATCTATGCTTTCTTGCAGGTTTTTCAGTGGTGGCCTCTAGTTCCATGCATCTACTTGTAAAGCATTTCACCCCTCACTCTTGTTCGGCCTTCATGCTTTAAGGGGCATCTGTTACACAACATTTTGTCACTATCCCTGTACTCCCCGTTCCTCAATCCTGGAGGACCTCTACAGTGACCCTCATATGTTTCCCTGCCATGAAGAACATGTCCCTACATCCCTCTTCATCTGCAGAACATTTCCCTCTTTCATCATTTCCCAAGAATCTTCCTTCAAGCTCAGTTTTCAAGACCAGCGCTAGTGCTCAGTTCTTCCCCTATGTCAATTTGTAGAGTTTAAAACCAAGACTAGCGTTGAACGGCGCAAGTGATCCCTTCATCACCCACACCGACCTTGTTTTGGCAAGTTTTTAAAAATGGAGTCGGAGCTTCCAGGTCTAGAAGCTTCGTGAATGGAAGTCTGTTAAATGGTTGAGCAAGATAGAGCCGAAAGAGTCTCTTTTGGGCTCATTTCCCCTATTAAAATGGAACAAACCAAAAGGGATAAGACCTATCCCACCATAAGAGGATCCATCTCCCCTCCATCAAATCTATATAAACTCCCCATTTCACACCCTCAACTAGCTAATGAAAGGGCTTAAATAATCTGCGAATCTTGAGAGCCACATTGAGAACCTTAGCCTTCTAGTTTGTGTGTGAAGGGAGAATAAGCTTGTTGTGTTTGGTTTGGAGCATAAGGAAAGAGGCCTTGAAATTCCATTGTGTTGAGAGTGAATCATGAGATGCTTCTAGTGGTGCTGGAACCCAGACATGCCAAAGGGAACTTGCAACGTCAAGGCTCTGGTTGTATTTCTCTTTGAATTTTTATTAATACAACTAATGGTTTATTTCCTATATCGTGTGTAATATTACATGTAGCTTAAGACTCCTTGACTTTTTAAGTAGATTGAATTCAACTTTATGCTATCATGTTTGTTGTTGTCTCTTGCATGTTTGTTTCAGGTATTTGAACGAAATGAGCGAAAGGAAGCTGGAGAAAGGAGACAAGATCAACATCAAGTGGATTAGTGCTATAATAGGTAGGCCCTCTTATTCAATTCTATCTAAGGAAATTTACATTAAATTGTTATGTTTGCGGCTAGACTCACTCTTGGGCTAGAGGGATCACCTTTGTCTGCAAAGGAGATTTACCTACTCCACAATACCAATCTCATGTCTTTGTTTGTTCACTAAGATGAAGAATACTTTTAATTTCAGGAGAAATTATAGGGATTAGATCAATATTAAGTAAACTTGAAACTATGTATAAAAATTGATCTGTGTAGTCAATGAAAGAGAATTCATTTGTATTTTTCCTAACCAATGAGGTCCAATGAATCACAGATTGTGGGTTTCCCTATTCATCTAACTTTTGCAGTGGAATTGAAAACCTGTCTGACTGATAGAACAAAAACAAATATACAAGGATTGATGCATGTTTGAAAGCCCCTTTTGTAGAGAAATTGGTGAATTGATCATGGATAGTTTGTGCTAAGAATTCACTGTAATTGATGATAATAGAAGGTTTCTCATATTTAGAAATTACTGATAAAAACCCTAGGGTAATGTCATCAACCCATTAGTGAGATTGATAACCTAGCAAACAGGAAATTATTGAAATAATTTGTCTGGTCATCTCTGGAAACATTGAAGCTAGGTAAGGTGGATTAGTTCTATGTAATTCAACATCTTCAAGTAGAAAAATCTCAAAATTCTTAGCTCGTTGAGGGAAAGTAATATTTTTGTAGAGATCCATGAGGGATTCTACATAAAAAGGATGTGATGGAGTTGAGGATTCAATTTGTAACATTTAACAAATGGATTTGGCTGTAATTGTGAACATAATGTCGCCATTCTATATAAAAACAACCCTTTGGCTGGGAATATACCTAAAATAACATGATGACACAAATTCAAGGAAGGGGTGAGTCTGTGGGAATATGAATTGAGGTAGGAAAGAATCTCACAGGCTCAATTTATCACTGAGGTCAATAAATTTTTGTTTTAGCTAGTTATGTAACTCATACAAATCAAATTCACAGTATGTTTATGAAATTGTGTACTCTTGTTCCACTAATGGAAAATGGCCCAGGTCTATCACAAGTGGGAGCATGGGGTTTTCCTCAGTCATTTTGGATTTTCCCTTCGAAGAAGACATTGGAAAGAATATGATAGGAATTGAGGGTTATCGGGTGATTGGCCGCCTTGCTGATACTATACGATGGATCGTTCTGTTGAGGTTGTACTAGAGCTTGGTACACAACCTTTCTTAACAGAATACGTAAAGGTGTAATAGGCAGATTGCGGGTTTATTAATAAAAGAGGGTAATTAACCATTTTTGCATTTGATATGGGTGCGTGGTATTTATGGAGGCAGCGACTATGATTGGGTGATGTTTTTATAATCATGTAATGGGCAATAGACAGGTGGCAGCAACAAAGTGGATATGACGAGACCGAAAATGGTCAAAATGGGTGAAGGCGGTTTCGACAATAGTCCCTGGCAGATTTCGGAGGGGGGGTGGTTTGAACTACCTTTGCGCTTGACATGTTACAAATCTAAAACTGCTTTTTAGAACCCCCCCAGTTAATGTCAAAGAGACCGGGGGGGCCGAACTGCCTTCTCCACAATTGATCGAGCGGAGAAGATCGTGGCCATTGTTTATTGTGCCCACGATATTACAAGAAACAAAATCATTTGTCATATTTCAGCTTTATTAAATACATATAACAATCAAATCAATCAAATAACCAAATCTTTTGGCTTTACAAAATTTAACATTCTAAGTTTGATAGCCACTTGTGCATTGCTAATTTATTCTTTTTCTAGGGATTTCATTTTTTTTATCAACATATTTCATTTCATTTTTTTATCCCTTTTCATTTTTCTTTCTTTCTTTTTCTTTTTTATTTATATATATATATATATATATATATATATATATATATTTTTTTTTCTTTCTTTTTCATTTTTTGACATATAAATGTAAAAATGCATAATAATGTTACAACATTGGCTCCATCTGAGGATTGCTTTTCCGTGTGAGATGCAAAGAACATGCAGATCAATGTGCCTTCTCCTCGGGCTATGGAGTCTTTGCTATGAAAATCACTCTTGCCATGAAAATGTAAATAAAACCGGAAATGTACAATGAACTAGGGTTGCAATCAACTTCAACACTGAATAGAGTGCTTTAGATATTGTCCATTGACAAACAATGTAGAGTATGCTCCTTCCAGGTTCTGCAGAATGAAAGTATTGTTTCCTTTAACCTCTGCAATGCTGAATGGCCCTAGCCAGAGATTATCAAATTTACCATGTTTGCCCTTTTCTTCTCTTCGGGCATCCCATTTCAAAACTAAATCTCCTTCTCTAAAATCTCTTTCTCTGGCTTTCCTATCAAACAAAGTTTTCATCTTGTTTTGATATTGACAAAGTTTGTATTGAACTTCATCTCTATCTTCATTTAATTCTATAATTTGATTAATTCTTCTAGAAAAATCATTAGGTTCTTCATTTGTCTCTTGTAAAAATTTCATGACAGGGAAAGCTAACTATGTAGGAAGAATAGCCTCAGTGCCATAGACAAGCTGAAAAGGGGATTTACCTGTTGATCTTTTGGGTGAAATTATGTTGGCCCAAACTGCATACTTAAGATGACTGTCCCAATTTCTCTTATGATCTGCAAGTACCTTTTTTTATCACCTTTACTAAACTCTTATTGGATGAATCTGCCAATCCATTTCCTTGAGGGTAGTATGGGGTAGAATGATGCAATAAAATCTGATATTTTTGGAAAAATTCTAACATTTCAACACTACTAAATGCCTATGCATTATCTGTAACTATCTGTTGAGGACAACCAAATCTAGATAATATGTTTTCCTCAATAAATTTAATGACAACAATATCTGCAACATTTTTGACTGGGAAAGCTTCTACACACTTTGTAAAATAATCTGTGGTAGTCAAGATACATCTGTGCTGATTGTTGGATGTTGGATGTATCTCTCCGATGAAATCTAGTCCCCACTGTAAGAAAGGTGTCTGGATCAAAACTGGAACAAGGGGGAGTGTTGCTAATCTTTATTTACCGGCCAAAATCTGACATGGAATGCACCTTCTAACCTTTGCTCTAGCTTCTGAAAACAACTTTGGCCAATAGAAACCTGCTCTCAAAATCTTGTGCGTTTTTGCTCTCCAAGCATAATGACCCCCACATATTCCTTCATGAGACTGATCTATAACTCCTTTTGTTTCACTCTCAGTCAAGCATAGAAGTAAGATGTTTAATGGATATTTCCAATAAAGGTTAGCATTCATAATACAATACTTCATAGCCTTTAATCTGAGACTTCTGCATTGTTTTCTTGTGAAATCAGGAGGGTATTCAAACCCACAAAGAAAGTGTACAATATCATCATACCATTCAGATAATAGGAACTCTTCCTCAATGTGAAGTGGAAGAGGAGCCGAATCTGTAGAAGAAGAAGGTTCTTGTGGATTCTTCTCTAGTGAACTAGAGGAACGTTCTTGTGCATTCTTCTCTCTTGAACCTGGGGAAGGTCCTTGTGGATTTCTCTCCTGATATTTGCATCGTAGTGTTTATTCCCAGAACTTTGGAGTTGGATTCAACCAACATCTTGGCTAAACCCTGTCCTTTTACTAGCTTAGCGGATTTGATGTCTTGATCAAATTCAAGAATTTTAGCTATCCATCTCCCTCTCCTACCATTTGTATCAAGTTGGGTCAAAACAGTTTTGATAGCATTGTTCGGGACATCTGCAGTAATAGGGGAATGAAGGACATAAGTTCCGAAAGATTTTAGAGCTTGTACAAGGGCATAGGTTTGTTTTTCAATAATGTCATATTTTAGCTCTGCATCTCTCATAAATTTACTAAAGAAGGCAATCGATTGGTGATCTTGGTTATAATTCTTTTGCAGTAAAACAACAGCTAAAATGGTGTCAGAGGTAAAAGAGAAAACGCTGAAGGGTTTTGTATAATCAGGGATAGCTAGTACTCGGGCTTCATAAATGGCCTTTTTGATTTGTGTAAATGCATATCTAGCCCTCACTATCCATTTAATCTCATGGTCTTTCTTCAACATGTCAGTAATATCTTTAATAATTTCAGCACCGTTTGGTATAAATCTCTTTAGAATATTAATCTCTCCTAAAAAAGTTTGAATTTCCTTTTTATTTATGGGGAGACCAATTGCCTCACTAGTTGATACTCGTTTTGGATCAATTTCCACTCCTTTTGAGATGATGTGGCCTAGTAACTTTCCTTCCTTTTTGGCAAACAAATATTTCTTTGGGTTGAGCAAGATTCCAAATTTTCTGCACTTATCAAAAACCTTTCTCAAATGCTTTAAGTGTTTTTCTTCAGATTTTGAAAACACAATTAGATCATCCAGATAAATAACAATAAACTTATTGATTTTACCAACAAAAGCTAAATCCATTGCTCTTTGAAATGTTGCTCCTACATTGGCTAAGCCAAATGGCATCCTAGCATACATGAATGTACCCCAGGGAGTTATGAATGTTGTTTTTTCTCTGTCTTCTAGAGCTACCAAAATTTGGTTGTATCCAGAAAAACCATCTAGCATGTAAATTCTATTAGAACCTGAAACTCTTTGCAATAATTGATCCATTTTAGGCAATGGATAATTGTCTTTTAAGGATGATTTGTTCAAATTCCTAAAATGCACACACAATCTAATTTCACCATTCTTTTTCCTTATAGGAACTAAATTTGCAATCTATTCATAATATCTAAGAGGAACAATAATCTTGACATCCAACAACTTCTTTAGTTCTTTCTCTATGGTCGGAAGTAAAATTGGATTAATTATTCTTAATTTCTGTTGGAATGGTTTGACTTCTAGTTTTAAAGGGATATTATGCTCAATAAGATTTGTATCATAAGTTTTGAGCTCATCATAGGACCAGGAAAATACATCTTTATAATGCTTTAAGAGATTGATATACTTGTATTTTATATCCTTGGGTAAGGATGTTGAACTTTTCACATTCTTCGTTTCTTCATCAGTTCCAATGTTACAGTCTTCTACATCCTCTTGTGGTGTGTTTAATAACAATTTTTTTATAACATCATTATGATAAAAAAATCCATTAAAGAGGGATTAGACCCTTGGGAATGAAATTATTTGGTAATTGAAGGATATTATGATTAGCTACCTTGTTATTTAATTGTGAGGATTCATTTTCCTGAGTTGATTTATGATCAATAATTTGTTCTTATTCAATTTGCAAAGTTGAAAAACCATCAATTTCTTTTAGGAAACTCTTCAATTGTTCATCATCTTCAAATACTTGCCAATGTTTAAGATTGTCACAGATTGAAGGCCTATATTTTACATGAATTTGATATTGGAGTTGCATTGGATCAAGAATTTTAAAGGAGCTTGCAGAAATTGCTAAAGAGTCTGCATAAATGTTCTCATCTCTTGGGATTGTTGTGATGTTAAAAGCTTGGAAATCGCTTTCTACAAAATCCCATACCTTATTTAGGTAAGATCTAAGCCTAGGATGTTTTTCTTGGCATAGATTCCTTACTTGTTTTACAATTAATTACGAGTCACTGAAAACACTTAAATTTTGAACTTTTAGACTTTTAGCTAACTCAAGGCCTATAAGTAGGGCTTCATATTTTGCTACATATTAGTAACATCAAAGTCTAACTTAAAGGATTGGGTTATGTTTTCTTTATCTGGAGAGAAATTAACACAATTCTTGCTCCAACCCCATCTTTAGAAAAAGCCCCATTGAAGTATAACTTCCACACATCAGTTTTTATGCATTTAGGTTTGTTCACTATAATGCTATGCTGAGAATTTTGGAGATCATTAGATGACAATGTGAAGCATCCAAAATCCTGATCAACAACATAAATAAGATGATTTATTGCTTGATCAACCCTACAAACAGTGTTAATGAATCTTACCTCTCTGTATAACCTAAGATGTTCACCCCCATATACATGGATAGTAGCATAGGACATGTCCATCTGCAGATTTCCCCCTAATTTGGCACAACATGATCTTGATAACAACATTCCAAATTTGGGAGGGATATCTATGACTACAATGTCTAGTACTACACTTTTTATAGGGATTTGTGCTAAAGTTACAACTAGGTCTTTTATTAGTATGAGACAAGGAACTTTCTTGGAGTCAAAGGTGTACAAATCATGGTAAGGTCTAGTAATTTGTAATTGCAATTGATCCATGATTACTTTGGGCATCAAGTTATGAGAGGCCCTAGAGTATAACATATAGTTGTATAGAAGAAAATCATGAACTTTGAGGGTGACATAAAAGGGAGGAACGTTCTCATCAATCATGTCAGAACTAGGACCAAAAACCACTGACGGATTTTCATTCTGTAAACTGATTACGTCCCCCTCAACATCTATACTTGAGGATTGGATCCACTTTGATACTTGGTTTTTGTATCCTGGGTTTTTGAAGAGTTCAGATAGTGGAACAAGGATTTTGACTCTCTCTAACTCTTTTCCTACATTGAAAACTGTTGGAACAGTTTTTTCAAAAGTATTATGTTTGTTGGGTTGAGTTAATGGCTGAATTGCAGTTGTTTGGGTTTCAACAGTTTTTACTGGAGGCTAATTGATTGCAACATTCTTGACTGGCCTACCAGGGCCTGCTCGAGGCCTTAAGTCATACCTTCTATTTAATTTAGCTATTAGAAAGTTTGAGAAGGCTTGACATTTAAAAACCTGTGAAGTTTCGTGATTTTGAATTAAAGCTTGATCAATGGAAACAAGAATTATAGCATCATGTTGTGATTGATCATTGAAATAATTTATGTCATTAGTAACTAATGGTCTAGTTTCTTCGGGTTCTTGATCATCAATCATGAACGACAGTTGAATTTGTTGATCGGGGTTGGGTCTTTGTAAAATTTGGGCTGGAAAGGTCTTTTGTACTGAGCCTGAGGTCTATTTGATGTTTGTTGAACTACTCTAGGTTGTGTTTCAATCTTTGAAATCCTATTTAAAATATTTCTAAGTAAGGAAGTGATTTCATCAATTTTGTGATCCTCGGTTTTGTTTTTAGAAGAAGAAGCTCCTTCTTCCCTAACTTTCATTTTCCTTTCAGCGTTTTCAGCATTTGCTTTGAGTTTAGTTGAGGCTGATCTATTTTCCTCAACCTCAATAGCATTGGTCTGCATGCCTGCTAGGGTTACAAAAGTTATTTCTCTGAGCATAACTACAAACTTATCATCAAATCCTTTAGAGAACCTGACTTTGGCAACAACTACTGGTGGTATTTTATTGTAATTTTGTTAAATCATTTTATAAAATCAGTGACAGGTTCACCAACATTTCTTTTTAGGTCATCAAATTCAGTCAGATAGCAATCTGGATCCTTTTTAACACCCCATTGGTTTTTAAAAACGGTAACTAATTCATTCCAGGAAGGAATAGAATTAGCTCGTAGCTGTCTAAACCAAATCCTAACATTGCCTTCAAGAGATTGAATGAAAAATCTCATGTAGACATCTTCATGCTCTATATTCATGTTATCAAAAAAGTCTAAGAAAGTTGCCAGATGGTCTTCAATAGACAAACCAATTTCACCATTGAATCTAGGTAAGTGCTTCAGATATCCATCTGGGAAATTATTTAGCTAATTAGGAAGAACTAAGGCTGCATAACGAGCCTGAATGATGGGTCAAATACCAACCATTTTATTAGATGAGGATGAGGAAGATGAAGATGATGAAGGGGTGATAATGAGCTTTTGGGAGTTGTAGGAGGTGAAGATAAGCTAGAAGAATTTATGGAATTTTTATTTTTCTTGGTGTTTGTATAACTAATTTATGTTTTTCAGGACCAAACTTTCCTTCATTACCAAACATGGGATTTGTGTAAACAGAAAAGTTGTCCTCAAAGCTGACAAAAGTAGATGGATAAGTGTGAACTACTGAAGAAATAAAGTCACTAGGTTTTAATTCTGGTAATTCTAGACCTAATTCTTTTTTCTAATTTAGGAGATTCTGAAAGAGGTTCAGGAATCTGATAAGATTCTAACTAATAAACAAGGAGATCTTACTTCAAATCAACTCCTTTAGATAACAATTTTAACACTTTTGGTGGTAGATTTGATAGTTTAGGAGGAATTGGAACAGGTCTAAAAGGATTAGTTTCAAAAACAATTTTAGATGAATGAATTAAGAAGCATAAGTAGAGGCTTCTAGTCTTTGTCTTGCAGAGGCAATTCTTACCAGTGTTTCAGGATCTGATAGCGGAGAATAAAGTTGTGGGTCTGAGAGAGACCTAGTGTGTCTATGTGAAGCCAATTTATTTTGTGGAATTTCCAGGTGAATGATTTTAACCTACTAACCTTTTATTCACTGTTAAAAGGTAAGCTTTAATCATTGTCCTATGGGAAAATAGTTCAAGAATTTTGTTCCCCAACAATGGCGCCAGTCTGATGTTGTACCTCCGTAGATAATTCTAGGTTAGGAATTATGCCAAAGCATCTAAAATGTTTTGCTCGGTTTTAAAGTTTTTTGGATGACCAAAGCTCTAAACTATTTAAATAAGGTGCAATTCTTAATTACTTATGATTAAATAGAAGGGCTGATTCTTCACCTCTAAAATAGTAATTTAACATTAATTTAGATGTGTAAGGTTCAAACTTTAGAAACTATATGATTTGTTAGACATCAAATAGGTTATCTAACCATCATATACAGTGGATGCGTGTAAAATATTTTTACAGCCAAACAATATATGTTAAGAAACTTAAGGGAAGATAACAATTTATTGATGTAGAGGAGTTAAACCAAACAGACAGTTTAATCAACTAATCTCTGTAATATATTATAACTTCATGGGGGATTTTAGACAAATTGAAACTCAATATTATCTTACCCAGAGCTCCCATAAACTTCAAAACATATGTAGATAAACAGATTGAAAATAATAACAAAGAAAGACTTACATGAAACACAATCTGTTTTGAAATGAATCTAGAATCCTTTTATTATTTCAGAAATAGATTTGAAGGATACAAGTCTGCTATAAAGTCTATCGCAATGGTTCAACCATTTCTAAGTCTTATTTCTAAGTACTTATAGAAAAATATTACATTTGAGATCGGATTCCAAACTAGATATAATTACAAAAATAATATCTATTTTGAAAACACAAATATTTCTAAATACAGAGGAAAAATAGGAAAATAAAACTGCTTAAAGCGTTTGGCACTAAATTCGAGGTTGCTACTGATGACTGGGCCCTGTTGTTTTGTTTTTCTTTGTTTGATTATTTGTCCACTTCTTCCTTTAAACCTGCCTGTTGTTGTTGAAAGCTTCAAAATTACTGTTGTAAAACATGTTTGCTAATTTAATCAATGAGTAAACATATTTTCTCCCATCTTTCCTCATCTGGAATGGTGGCTTTGATTAACTTTTTGTAAGTCTCATCGACTTTAGTGTACTTCTGAAAAGTGGGTTTGACTACAAACAAGTGTTTGATTTCATGCTGAATCAACAAGTCAAAAGTCAAACCCTCAATGAAAGCCTTCCCTGTAATAGTCCCTCTGATCTTGGAAAATTTTTCTTTGTCTCTGGCTATTGAATACAACCTTCGCTGGTATTCTTCAAGAGTAATCAACTTATCTCCAATTCCCCTTAAACTTGGCAGTCCCTTTTGATGCAGCACATTAAATTTTTTGTGAAACTTTTGGAGGCTGGCTTCTAAATTGTGGCATTTGTTTTCAAGTTGCAGCATTAAATTCCTTTTGATGTGAATCTTTCTAACCTCCAGAATTGTTTCAGTTCTGTCATATATGTCATATTCTTCAAGCTCTTCTTTTATTTTTGAATTCAAAATCTTGACTAATGTTGTTGCATCTCCTAGTTTGTTACCCAATTCTTTCTTAACTTCTGCTATTAATTCCTTTGATTTTTCTAATAATGCTTCCTGTTCAAACATAATTTCAATTGATGGCCACAAATCTGTCATGGATTCATTTATGTCTTGCCATATGTTTTCTTTGGCCTGTGCAAGTGTTTGAACAATTGCTGATTCATTTTCCAAAGTTTCTATTCTTTGAGTCAACCTGTGACTCTTTTGGATTTCTACCACATATGCATTGTCAATCTTAATTTTTTGTTCTTGGAGGTTGTGAAGTTGTGCTTTCAATTTCTCAATTTCCTGTCCCTTTAATGATAGATCTCCCATGGCCTTGGCTAGATCCGTTTATGAATTACTGGACTATATCTCTTCTATTGTAGTAGTTGCTGAAGTCGAAGCCCGTGCTGTTGAAATACCTGTAATTGGAATTATTGCTAAAGGAATAATCGTTGCTTGAGTTTCTTGTAGTTCTTTATCCTTTAACAAAGTCTCTAATCTTGACTCAATCTTTTGTATCTATGTGTTTTGTTCAATTATAATTTTGAACATGTCCTCTCTTTCCTTCTCTAGTTCACCAAACTCTTTAGTGTGAGCATCTTTAGTAGTATGAAGCTTTAATTGTTTTCTCAATGCCTGAATGTCAACATTTTTCCTCTTAATCATTTCCTCAGCGACTTTAACATTGTTGGGATCATATCCCAATTTAATTACTAAACCCTCCAAAGATTTTATTTTAGTATCCTTTTCTGGAGAAGAAATATTTTCCATCTTTAGCTGGGACTGAATATTACTCAATGAAACCTGCAACTTAGATTTTTCCATGGTTGAACTGGTTAAATAGATCATTTCCCCACCTTGTTTATGTAAATCAATCTAGTCAATAGGATGAATCTCCTTTGTATCAAAGGAAAATATTGATTTCTTATAGTCTTCAACAATCTTGGGAAATGGGATTTTAAGTTCAAGGAATGCCATTTGCATCAACCCTTTTTCAGTGTCAAAGCTAGAAAGTAACCTGTGCTAAGAAGCTGAAGTTTGTTTCCAGAATTTTATGTAAGTGGTAGTTTTTGATGCTTCATTTTTCTTTTTGATTTCCTTGTACCTAGCAAAAATGCTTGGTTCAGTTTGACCATGGATGAATTCTCTTGTTTGGGATGTTTACAATGGTTCTTGAGAAGCTGAAGATGTTGGTGATCTTGTGGAAATTTCTTCAATTCAAGGAAAGGTAGTAACATGAGGGCATGCCAAGACTAGTGTAGTCTGTGTGCTTTCTTCTGGAAAGGAGTCCTCACAATGATTCTTTTTCTTCTTCTTATACATCACAAACTTTGTTTGCTAAATTTCTATAACTGAAGGGGAGATAGTTTCCCTTACTCCCTTTGCGTGTTTTTCTTGGGGAACTAGAGTTTGAGATGTTGTAGGAGTAAAACTCCGCTCTTCAGCTTCATGCAATGTGTTCTCCTGCCACTCCTCCTGATTCATATACTGCTCAATATCTGTTCTAGGAGTATGAGCATAACGAGTAGTTTTATGTTCTACCCTTAGCTTGGAAATGATCCCCAGGGGATCATAAGACCAGGAAAAACTCAATTTAAATTTCATTTCCTTTAGGATAAGATCTGCCTCAATTGTTGTTGTTCTGGAATTATAGATGAAAGATCCAACTTAAGTTTTGATTTTAAATTGGGACTTCTTCTTAGATGACACAAAGTGCAGCTCATCCATATTTATCATCTGCTTGATGTATTCCAGTGCAAAAAATTCTGATAGGTAGAAACTTTGGAAACCTGTATGGAGGAAGCTCACAACCATACACTCTAATCTATGTATAGTTTTGGTATAGATACCAATCTCCTATCTTTGTTTGTTCGCGAAGATGAAGAATCCTTTTAATTTCAGGAGAAATTCTAGGGATTATATCACTATTAAGTAAACAGGAAATGTGTATAAAAACTTATCTATGTAGTCACTGAAAGAGAATTCATTTGTATTTTTCCTAACCAATGAGGTCCAATTAATCACAGATTGCAGGTTTCCCTGTTCATCTGACTTTTGCAGTGGAATTGAAATCATGTCTGCCTGATAGAAAAAAACAAATATACAAGGATTGATGCATGTTTGAAACTCCCTTCTGTAGAAAACTTCATGAAATGATCATGGATAGTCTGTGTTAAGAATTCACTGTAATTGAAGATAACAAAAGGTTTCTCATCTTTAGAAAATACTGACAAAAACCCTAGGATAATGTCATCAACGCATTGATCAGATTAATAGCCTAGCAAACAGGAAATTATTGAAATAATTTGTTTGGTCATCTATGGAAGCATTGAAGTTGGGTAAGGTGGACTAGTTCAAGGTAATTCATCATCTTCAGGTAGAAAAATATCAAAAATCTTAACTCATTGAGGGAAAGTAAGATTTTTTTAGAGATCCATAAGTGATTCTACAGAAAAAGGATGTGATGGAGTTGTAGATTCAATCTGGAACATTTGACAAATGGATTGGGTTGTAATTGTGAACATAATGTCGCCATTATGTGCAACAACAACCCTTTGGCTAGGAATATACCTAAAATGACACCATGACACAAATTCAGTGAAGCGGTGAGTATGTGGGAATATGAATTGAGGTAGGAAATAATCCCACAGGCTCAATTCATCACTGAGGTCAATGAATTCTTGTTTCATCCAGTTTTGTAACTCATACAAATCAAATTCACATTGTGTTTCTGAAATTTTGTACTCTTGGTCCACTAAAGGCAAATGGTCCAGGTCTATCACAGGCGGGAGCATGGGGTTTTCCTTAGTCATTTTGGATTTTCCCTTCGAAGAATACATAGGAAACGAGGGTTACCAGGTGATTGACCGGCTTGCAAGTACTGTATGTTGGATCGTTCTGTTGAGGTTGTACTAGAGCTTGGTACACAAATTTTCTTAATAGAATGTGTAAAGATGTAATAGGCAGAACTCGGGTTTATTAATAAAAGAGGGTAATTAACCATTTGTGCATTTCATATGGGCGTGGGGTATTTATGGTGGTAATGACTATGATTGGGTAACAGTTTTATAATCATGTAATGGGCAGTGGAGTGGATATGACGAGAGCAGAAACAGTCAAAATGGGCGAAGGCGATTTCGGCAACAGTCTTTGGCGAATTTCGGTTGGGGGGGGGGGGGGGGGGGTCCGAACTACCTCCGCGCTTGACACGTTGGAAATCTAAAACTACTTTGCGGACCATACCCCCCCCCCTCGCCTCCTCAGTTAAATCTCGAGGGGGGGGGGGGGGGCGAACTGCCTTCTCCACCATTGATCGGTCAAAGAAGATCGTGGCCATTGTTTATTACACCCGCGATATTACAGGTGAAAAAAATCATTTATCATATTTCAACTTTATTAAATACATATAACAGTCAAATCAATCAAATAACCAAAGCTTTTAGCTTTACAAAATTTAACATTCTAAGTTTGATAATGACATTTAAATGTGCATTGCTAATTTACTCTTTTTCCAGGGATTTCATTTTTTTAATCAATATTTTTCATTTCATTTTTTTATCCCTTTTCATTTTTCTTTATATATATATATATATATATATATATATATATATTATTTATATATTTTCATTTTTTGACATATAAATGTAAAAATGCATAATAATGTTACAACAACTTCCATCAATTGAAAAGGAGGTGAAGAAATTGTTACAGGTTAAGATAATTGTGCCTTTGAGGTACTCAGATTGGGTAGCAAATTTGGTTCCTGTCAGGAAGAAGGATGGGGAAATAAGGCTATGCGTAGATTTCATAAATTTGAATAAGGCATCACTGAAAGATAACTATCCTCTGCCTAAAATGGATTATATTTTGCAGAAAATGGCGGGTTCTGCCTGAATGTCCACAATGAATGGCTTCTCTGGATACAAGTCCATTTACACCCTAGGGATCAAAATAAGACAACTTTTACTAGACCTTGAGGAACTTTTATGTATGTCAGAATGCGTTTTGGCCTCGTAAATGCTGGAGCTACTTTCTAAAGGGTGATGGATATAACATTTGTTGGAGAGCGGGATAAATTTGTAGTAATCTATATGGATGACATAATTATTTTCTCTAAATCAGATGAAGAGCACCTCAAGCACTTGCAATGCACATTTGCAAAATGTAGAAGGTACATTCTATCCCTAAATCCTAAGAAATCAGAGTTCGCTTTAAGTGAAGGGAAGCTTTTGGGCCACATTGTAGCAAAGGAAGGAGTGAAGATTGATCCCAAAAGGGTGGACACTATTAATAATATTCCTTTACCAAGGAATAGAAAATAAATTCATGTTTTCTTGGGCAAAATAATTTTTTTGAGGAGATTCATACCAAACTATGCTGAAATTGTCAAAGAAACCACAGAAATGTTGAAGAAGGATAAGGAAGTCAAGTGGACCATAGAAGCATGGGAGTCGTTCTCTAGTATTAAAAAAGATTTCGCAGAAGCCCAATCTAGCTATCCTAGATTATCATAGGCCTTTCCTTATTTTCTCCTGTGACTCTCCTAAAACGGTGGCAGTTGTTTTATTGTAGAAAAATAACGAAGGGCAGAAACAACCCATTGCATTTTTTAGCCAAGTGTTGCGAGATGCAGAGTTGAGGTATAATATCTTAGAGAAACAATCTTATACATTGGTCAAAGACCTGAAGACCTTCCTGATTTATGTCCCGCAGTTTAATATAATAGCTTATGTTCCTACAATTGTTTTGAAATACATTCTCGTGCAGGGAGACAGTGAAGGTAAGAGGGGCAAGTGGATTGCCAAGATTCAAGAATATGACATGGATATCAAACCCAATAAGTTGATCAAGGGGCAGGGATTGGCTAAAATATTGTCTGAGGCTAACTGCCAAGCCCTGGGTATAAATTTGCTGACAGATAAGGAAGGAGGAAGTGGAAGAGAAGAGGAGCAGAATAATATCAAGACTTCAACACAGAGAATTCAAATTAAGTACCTTGTCTCACAATGGTATAAGGATTTGTTCCATTATTTACTTTTTTTTAAATTCCCATTTAATTTTGACAAAGTTAAATACATGGCCTTGAGGCTACAAGCACAAAAGTTTGTTATTTCAAATGGCAAACTTTATTGGAAGGACCCAGTGGGAATTTTGCTATTATGCCTAGTAGAAGAGGAGATTCACAAGGTCATTGATGAATTCCATAGTTGTGTTTGTGGGGGACACTACAGCTAGAGAGCCACAACCCATAAAATCCTCAAAGCCAGTTTTTATTGGCCCAAACTATTTGGCGAGGTGCATACATATGTTCGGGCATGTGAGAAATGTCAAATTTTTGCAGAGAAGCAGAAGTTGGCACCCTTCCCTTTGATCCCTATTTTTGTAGAGGAGCCCTTCAAGCAATGAAGGCTTGATTTCATAGGAGAAATACATCCACCATCCAACAGTCAGCACAAGTAGATTCTTACAACCACTCATTATTTCTTGAAATAGGTGGAGGCCATCCCAACTAGAAATGCAACTGATGCAGTGATAATTAAGTTTATGGAGGAGAATATCCTTGTTAGATTTGGTTGTCGAAGGAATCTTATCACTAAAAATGCTCAGATGTTTAAGTCAACCAAGTTTCTTAGTTTCTACGAAAAGTACAACATCACCATGGGGCACTCCACCACTTACCATCCAAAGGGGAATGGACTGGATGAGTCTTCAAATAAAACTTTATTAAGGATTATGAAAAATATCCATAGGAAAATCAAAAGAATCGGGACTCACATCTGAAGTTTTCTTTATGGGCCAACAGAGTCACTACCAAGAGGTCAACTGAGAAGTCTCCCTTTGAATTGGTATATGGAAAGGCTGTCATTTTCCCTGTCCAACTAGCCATGCCAGTGGCTAAAATTTTACAGGATGTTAAGGAGGAGCCAAATTCTCTGACCAGGAGAATAAATCAGCTGGTAGAACTGCAATAAACTAGGGGGGAGGTAACTCAGAATTTAATTAAATATCAAGAAAAGATGAAGGCTCTTTTTGACAAAAAGGTAAGGGACAGATCCTTACAACCAGGAGATTTGGTGCTTATATGGGATGTTAGGAGAGAGGACAAAGGAAAGCATGGGAAGTTTGATCCCTTGTGGTTTGGACCTTTCAATATATTTGAAGCAAAAGGAAACAACACCTTCTTACTGGAAAACTTGGATGGTGAGGTGCTTGAATTGCCTGTGAATGGGCAGTTTCTCAAACTCTATTTTCAACATTAAGGAGGTCCATTTTCACCCACTGTATATACCAGTGAGCCATTATACATATCGGTAATGCTTTAAGTTCTTACTGCTTTTGGTTTTTCTTTTTATGAACTTGAATAAAACGAATCCATGCCCAATGGAGATAGGGCACTAATTTGTAGTTGTCAATGCATTACTTGCAATACATTGTCCCCAATTGGAGTTGATGTTGTTACCTGTCATGCCATATTGTATTTGTGTCAAATGGTCCTACTTTTAACTCTGGTATAGAGAAGGACCAGTGTTATCTAAATATTCTAAAGGGAAATGAAAAGGAACACTGAAATATCGGAGGTCGAAATCAGAAGGGGGGCAAATATTTAATTCGGAGCCGAAATCAAATGGTAGGGCCAAAATTCGTGAGTCAATCATATCAGAACCCGATATCGAAAGGACTGGTAGGAAACATATTGGGACTTCGGGATATCGGAGGTCAGATCATAAGGGACCTCGACAATCTATTTAAAAGGTGGCCCCGAAATTGAATATCGGAGTAGGTAGTCGGAAGGAAGACACATTGGAACTTGAATTTTGGAGGGTTGATAATTTCAGAACTTCGAGGATCAGAACCTCATAACTCTTTAAAAATTGGAATTTTGTTATAAGCACGAAGTGTGAGGAGAAAATAAATACAAAGGAAATCATTGCAAAACCAAGGACCCTAAAGACCCTTTCTCTCTCCTTCGAGAAAACACATGACAAAAAATAATTGGCTTCAAGAAGTTGATGAGGCAGATGATGTCAGCATGACATGGACGTGTGGTGGACACGTGGAAGTCAATTTTGGCATTTTTGATGGCCCAATGGGGACAAATATAGGTGACATGTGTCACTGTTAATGATGCGCCACGTGGAGATGATGACGTTAGCGTGACTTCATTTCATAGGTCAATTTTTCGGAGGATGGATTTTTCCTAACTCCTGTCAAATTGTTGTATCAAAAGTGTCGATTCAAAGAAGGGGTTTCGATGTGTTGATAGATTTTGGTTATGAGGACCCAGAGGACCAAGGGCATGTACCAGGGCTGAGCACCTAAGTGCTATAAAGATCATTAGGAGAGGGAGACATTGTAAGTTTGTTTTAATTTCAATTCGAAGAACTTCCAATGAAAAGAGATTCGATGCGTTGATGGCTCATGGTTGTGGGAGACTTAAAGGAACCAAGAGCATAAGAGAAAATATAAAGGAAGATAGGCCTCCGACAAGAGCCCGAAGGCTTTAGCACCTAAGCACCAAGCCACTGGTCAAGACACCGGGTTCTATGGCAGAATCACAATAAGAGGGCTAAGTAAAAAGGAGTTAGGGGCATCAAAACTTTTTGATTTCGTAAAGTTTATTTTAAATAGAGTTACAATGGATGAAAGCTCCGATACCGCAGCCCCTAAGCGTTATACCAGTGGTCACAAGTAGCGGTCCTATGGTCTATAAATGATAAAGGAGATAAACACAAAAGGGCTAAATGCATCGAAACTTTGTGTTTTCGTAACGTCATTCTAAATAAAGTTATGATTTGTTTCAACTCTGATATTGCACTCTCGAAATTTTAAGAGATGTATTGGGCTCTGACAATGTACCACAAAGTTAATAAAGGGGTGGATGGGTCGGCAATTAGGTCACAGGGCACCTTCAACACCATCACACCTAATCACAACCAGCTCCAAAAGGGGAAATTAAACAGTTAAAGAAAGAAAGCGACATTCAAATTGGTTGGTAGTTGTGGAGGAATATCATAACAGAAGTGTGGCTAGATCATCAGCCCACCATTAATCTAAACACTGGAGCCTGCGTCTAATTAATGAAATTAGAGGAGTTGACATGGAGATATTTTGTTGTGTCAATCATGACACCTCTCGTTTCTCATGGTTTGTTATTTTGTTAATTTTTGCGTTTTCAAGAAAAGAGTCAGATCTATTATGTAATCATTAGGACAACTAGAGCATTTGCATGCTTAGACAATTGGTACTTCATAAAACTATAGCACTTCGAAGATATTTTGTAACTATTGTTTGATCTCTCTCTATCAAAGGAAAGAATAACTCAGTAGTAAAGGTTCCAAAATTCTGTTCTCAGGGGTTCCAAATTCTGTCTTTTTAGTGATTATGAATTCTTTTTTCAGAGAAAGGTTCCAAGTTTTGGTTCAATTGCTTGTTCCTGTGCTGTTAATTGTTCTACAAATTTCAACAGTTTGAGCTTGTAATATGGACTCCATTTTTAAAGATTAATGAAGAAGATTTGGTGATTCCAAGCATAGGAATGTGTAGTATGTGTTCTTCCTCTATATGTCACTTCATGTGTGCTTTTCTTCATCAAAAATTGTGTAAGTTGTAGCTATTGGATTCACTCATAAATCGTAGATTTACTTATGTTATGTTGTAGTAGACAGTATCTATGAGATTGCATATTTACTATGTTATATTGTAGCAGAAAGTACCTGTGAAATATTGAGTTGGAAACCTTAAAATGCACTCCATAATTTCTGCACTTCATTTCCTTATTCTTTCATGATTCTACTGGGATTTACTGCTTAGGATTCTTGATTTTTCCAACCCTCTGTGCTAATTTCCTTCCTTATTTTTCTCCTTCCCATATTTACTACAATGATAAATTAAGTTGCATTTACTGTGTGTAGGCCACCAGACTTGGACATTTACTCTTGGGATGATCTATATTATTTATGTGTATGTTTGAATCTACCTCTGTGAAAGGTAATTGAACCAGATTTAAAATCATTTTACATTTATCTCTTGAGCAACAATGAATTATCTTCAAGAGACACTAAGATGTCCTAGGCACTGACCTCTCCTCAACCCGGGGGTTGTCTCTAGGAGCTACAACATTGTACCTGATGTTAGGGTTGTCATTCATGGAGGATTCCATCTACCTACAAAATTGAGATATGTGCCCATATTTATGGCGTTTGTAACATTCAATGTTGGTCCTGAATAATGGAGCATACGATGTAAACTTTCTATTGTCAAAGTCGTCGTGAAACCTATGTTGTGATCATGCAAACCTACTTCCAGGATTTTGATTCCATTGATAATATCTTTGATAATTGTACCTGTTTTGACAATCCCTATCCATATGTCAAAAGTTAGCACATTAAAAACAATAACCATTAAACAAATTTGCATACTTGAATGAGTTATCTTGTCTGAATGGTCTTCTGTATTCATTCCTTCTTGGAGGAAGAATTTCCTCTTCATTACTTCTTGGAGTTGTGCCATTTTTAATCTTATTTTGTCCTTCGTTTTGATTTGGCTTTTGACTACTCATGAGTTCATCCAATGCTCTAGAACTATTTGCAAAGTTCTACAAAACATTTCCCCTTTTTACTTCTTTTCGTAGAGAGACTATTTCAGCTTCTAGTTCTTCCCTTGCCTTGTTGCTTTCTTTTAACTTATTCCTAAGTGATTCTTCAATTCATTTGGCTTCTTCTAACTGTACTCTGAGACTGATGATTTCTTCTTCATTCCTTTTGTTGAGGTTCTTGGCGTGTTCTTTTACTTCCTTCAATTCGACTTCCAGAGAATTGACATTTTTCCTTTCTGTTTTGAGTTCTTTTATAACTCTGACAACTTCATTTTGAAATTTGATTTCAATCATTTCTTCTTCTTCATCTTCTTCTTCGTCAAGTGCTTCCTTATTTTTGTGCTTAGCCATAAATAATACTCTTTCTTTGTTTTCTTCATCACTGCCACTCTCTTCTTCAGATGAGGAACTATCTTCCTTGGAGAAGAAGTTTTTCTTAAACCCTTTCTTCTTGTTGAAATTTCGTTGACCCTTCTTTCCTTTTGTATATGTTTCATTCTTATGAGGACACTTAGCTGCAAAATGACCAATCTCACCACAATCAAAACATGCTAACGGAAGTTTGCCTTTGTACTTACCTATTCCTCTTTTCATCTTCCTCATAAGGTAGACAAATTCTTCATTTGAAAATTCCTCTTTTCTTTCCTCTTTTGTGAAATTACTAGATCTGGGTTTAGATACCTGTTTGCCCTTCCCAGTCTTCTTGGATGCTGAAAATGCAATTTATATATTAGATGAACCATTTTTCTCTTCAATCTTCATTTCGTATGTTGTAATTATCCCATGTACTTCGTCCATACTCAAGCTTCTTAGATCTGACCTATCTTCTAAGACAAAAACCTTAAGATTAAATCTTGTCATAAGAGTTTTGAGGACTTTCCAAATGATGACCTTTTTGACAATTGGTTCTCCTAATCCTTCCAATGCATTTGTTATTTCATCTATGCGTTGAAAGTGAGCTACAATGTTCTCATCTTCTTTCATCCTTAGTTATTCAAATTGAGCTCTGTAAATTTGAAGTTTTACTTCCTTGACCTTCGAGTCTCCTGCATATATGTTTTGAAGCTTGTCCCATAATTACTTAATTGTTTTACAACCCTATACTTTAACATAGACAGTTTGAGTAAGTCCACTTATAATAAGATCCTTTGTTTTGGCATCGTTTTCAATGCTTTTCTTACCTTGTTCATCAATTGATGCTTTATAGCCCTGTTTGACTATTTCCTAAGCTTCATACCCTTGCACAAGTAAATGAACCTGCATCCTTCCGCTCCAAAGTGCATAGTTATCTCCATTAAATAGAGTAACTCTATTCTTGGTGTACTCCATGATCTTATTCCAGTTGCTAGACAACTATTGAAGGAATCAAGCTCTGATACCAATTGTTCGAAATACTATGAGGGGGGTGAATCAATTTTCTTAACAATTAACACTTCATTAATATTTTTCAGAGCATTAGTTAATCTTCAGTTATTATTATTATTCTTCAGCAAGAGCAATAAACAACAATGCAAAAATAGAGATAGTAGGCACAAGAGTTTTAGGTGGAAAACTCCCTCCGGGTCAAAAACCATGGAATGCTTTTCGAATAAGTTCTTTAATCTTCAGCCCCAACTGAAAAGAAAGCTACAACTTCCTAGAACTCTAGAAAAACATTCTTCTCCAACTGTCACTGGAAGGACACCCCAACGTCGTTGTTTTATGAACAATCGGCTAAAAGGATGCCCCAACACCCTAGTGAGCCCAAACTCACCCTAGCACCACCCTACCACCCTAAAGTGTTTACAGGCCCCAACTTATAGGTGACTTCATTGACCACCTTACCACCTTGAAGTGTTTACAAGCCCCAACTTATAGGTGACTTCATTCACCAGCCTAGCACCACCCTACCACCCTATAAGGACAAAAATTAAATACAAATGTGTGGACTCTCGTACCAGGGAAAATGATCGACGTTACAATGATATTACAATGATTTTATTTGACTAAATGACACACTAAGACCTAAACCCTTGTCTCGACAAACTAAGAACCCTTGTCCCAACAACAACCAAAGTCCTTTTCCCAAAACAAATTTGCCTTCTTCAACTCGAGGCAATGATACAACCCTTTTATAATTACAATGATGTACACAGTTTGACTTCAATTGACAAAAAGGACTCTAGAACAAACTCTTTACAATGCTTACAAGACTTGACAACTACTGTTCAAACTATCCTTGTTGCTGATGGTGAACTTTGCTATAGACAATGGACGATACTGTATGCTTGTTCTTGATGTTTCTCACTTGATATTATGTTATTTCTGCTTCAGTGTTTTTCCCTTAAAGATCTGCAATTTTGGAGTTGAACCGAGAGAAGCTTTACCTTATGTTGTCCTACTTGATGTCACTACTTTCTGCCTTCTATTGCTCTTTTGCTCTTGATCCCTTTGCTTTGTCTCTTGAGTGTAGTTCCTTGACTTACTCTTCTTGAGGGTCTGTTGTCACTTTGGATGTCTTGGTCCAATTGTACGCGCAAGGAGGAGTAGTGCCAAGACAAATCACAATACTAAAAAAAAACTTAAAGCATATAACCCCTCAACCACTTACCTTTACCTGCAAAGAGGGTTAGTCAATAAGAAAGTTGATTATATGATGTTGGAGTATAAACATACCAAATATCTTCTTACTAGTAATAAGAGACATACAAAGACTTCGAATCAACAATAAGGGAAGCACAATGATACTTACATGGATTTTGAATGATGCTACTAAGATTTTAATAATGCACAAGACTTATCTTAGACCATGATCTTCCGAGAATGATTCTCATCCTTTGTTGTCTATTCAACTTAAAAATTATGCTAAATAATCCTAATACAGGTATACCTCAACCAGACCAAACAATTTAAAACACGCCCTAACCAGAATTAAACAAAACAAAACATGCTATAGAAATTCCAATTACTAACCTGTGATTGTTCTAATCTCCTCCATCTATGAAATTTACATTGAGTATTCCACCGATCCTAGTTTTATGAATTGAAGGAAATACACAGTGGTGACCAAGAAAGAAGATAACTTTTTCATTAGTCAACAATTTAAGGATTTGTTTATGTCCATGTCATAAAAGAACCTTGCTTCATCACATTTAAAACCTTCGTTGGATGCCTTCCAATCCTTTAGTGATTTAGATGTCATTATGAAATCGATCTTTTGGAGACGACCTGTAGGTGGATACCAAACTTGATCATCAAATTCGAGAGGCCTGAAACAACATTAAATGCCTTTTCGTTGTTGCCTTGCAATCTAGAATATATACACCAAACATCCATGCTATTATCATGCCTACACTATTGCCTCTTCTAATCTTTGCATTAACCTTTTCCAAGGCTGAAAATTTGTGTCATTATTTTATAACAGAATCATGCACTCACATCTTCCCTTCACTAGTTCGAGCAGAGTCGAATTGCAAATATGAATGATATTAGTTCTATTTTGAAGTGTGCAATGATAAATAATTCCCTTCGCTAACCTTTTTGTCTCTCTTCCTACAATAATATAGAACGAACCCAACAAGTACAAACTTTGCAAAAAAAAAAAAAAATTAACCCTTTCGTCTGATTTTACATGTTACCACAGGGTCAAAAATATTTCTGAGATAGATTAGTCAAAAGATCATAATTAAGTCCATACGTTTGAGGGGCATGATAGGTCTATATTTATAGACATAAGTTTAGATTATGAGGGGCTTCAGTAGGTTGAACGTTGGAGGTTAGGAGGACTTCTCAAGGAATTATAACATTAAATTTTGTTAATTTATTTGTGTCAATTGTGCTAAATAAGGGAGGACGTGAGCTAGATAGGAAGAGATTTTGGTGTTTAAGATAGGAGAGATACTTCTTATGAAATAAAAGTAATTTAATATGTTTCCACTAAACTTAATTAATTACCTTAAGAAATTAATTTAGTATTTGTGTTAAGGATCATGCCTAGAAATATTTTCAATTCCACTAGAATTTGAAATCAATGTTTGGCTTAGTGCATTTGGTCCTATGAAGGTTGTGAAGTCAATGATTGACTTGTGCATTTTTTAAGATAGTCACTGATACATAATGAGATTATGGTGAGAAATGTTATTATATATTAACAACGTAGGTGAATTAATGATAAGGTGTCATGTCACTACCCCTTGGGGTTTTAACCCATAAAATCGAACCTTCAACTTAAAATGCAAATATCTTTCAAATCGTAAAGAACTGCGTGGTTACCACATATCATTGAAAAGATATTTTTGAGGAGAAACCAACTAGAGTGATTTGGATGTGAGAAACGAATTTCCATGCGAAATTTGCCAATGAAGATCAGGGTAGCTCCTGGTGCTTCTTGGGTTGACATCAATGACAACCACCATCAACACCTTTAACTCAATAAACTCAATTCTTTTTTTCATGCTCATGAGTTCGCTTACATAGAGCTCCGACGACCACAACAACATAGTGGTTGTGGGGCTGTATGTGTCCTCATTGCTTTCCTCTCTGTTTGTTGGTATAACTTTAATTTCACTTTGCTTTGGCCTATATTCCTCTTGTTTCGATAAAACCTCTTTATTTTTTCCATTAACCACACCTTGATCTGCTTGTTCTCTGACTAACAAATGCATTTTGCAAGTGACAATTGTATTGCTTTTAACTATTTTTGGTAAGGTCCATGTGGATTATTTTCTCCGTGACTGTCTTAGTTTTTTGGCCTATCTGTGCCATAAAATCCCCTTGTATTGCTTTGCATTCACAAAAATCAACCTCTCATTTATGCCAAATGCATTAGCTTGAGAAAACCTCGGTAGAAAGGGATTCCATGTCCCACTTATATTCTCTGCAAGAGTGTTGGAGTAGAACTCTCTATCACCTCTTGAGATTTGGAGAGTGTGGTTCCATGATATGCACCAACCCTCCTCCAAAAGTCTCCTTATTATAGAACCCAATATTTGCATTTGGAAACCACATGTTGCTTCTCATATGTTTGAAGTAATTTTCCCTAACTCTAGGTTTCCCGGTTACTTGGTTTCCACCAAAACATGTGTTTTTTTTTTTGCATTAGGCCGCTGTGTCCCCATGCTAGGCTACCTTAACTGTAAACTTGTTGGTTATAGGAGGTTTAACGGGCCCAACTTTGGAAGGTTTTCATTTTTGTTTTCTGCTTTTAAACAAAAGCAATACATAGAGAAAATACTATGAAAATGAGAGAGGTGTGTGTTTGACCTGTTCTTCTCGCTAAAAACAAAACCTCCGTCTAAACACTGTGCCTGACAACTGTTTGGAACCTTGGAAACACTGTCTGGAACACTTTCACCACTTTTACTGAGGTGAGGTCAACATAGGGAAATGGACATGGCTGATGCAAGGACATGCTCTTAGCCTAGTTTTCTTAATTTGACACCATCCATTTATTCTTCAATTTCTATTGAAAGTTGAATTTTATAAGCTTTTACAACGATAGAGATATTTTTGACGATCATACTATGGGCATAACTAATTTTTATTAATACAAACACTTTACATTAAGGAGGTTAAAGTTACTATTAATGTAACACATAGTCTAAAATGGAGTAAATTGGCCTTGAAAACAATGGATTTTCTGGCTAGATTTTTGTAAAATCTAGTAATTTTATTTTAGAAATCCGAGATACAACTCTAAAGCTTCAAGATTTTAGGTACCTTTAAGGTTTTTGATGGTGCTGAATCTATTTCCACTATAAAAAACAATATTCAAACGTTCCTACCATAAAAAAAATTAAGAAAAAAATGACTAGATAAATTAAGAATCTTAATGTAATAATCATTATTAAATAAGACAAGAATACTACCCACTTCTTAATGTAACGATCATTATTAAATAACACGAGAATGAAACATTTCACCACTTTCTTAAAGATGACATCATTAAGGGCCTAGACACGTTTCTATAATGATGTCGTTACTTAGGTGTCGCGCCCATAGAATGGAGTGTCAGGTTAGTTCAAAGGTGTGGCAATCACCGCAATGTGTCAAATTTTTGGGGCAATTTTCTGTTAACAGGCCTGAATCTTTTCCACATTGACATAGCAACGACAGTTAGCCTGCACAAATTATTTAAATATATATTTGTTTTTTGAAAATTTATATAAGTTCGATTAGAAGAATGCCGTTGAAAAAGCACCGCACAATTTCAAATGCGCGCCGTGCAAAAAAAATAAAGCAATGGAAGAAGCCACGATGGTCATGATTATATAATAGGGTATTGCCGTGGTTGGCACTCTACAGCTTAAGGCAAAGCACGCGGGCAGAAAAGCATGCCAGCTGTGACCGGTACGCGACCAGAAAAGTATGCTCACGGATTTCGTATCAGATGAGTGGGTTTTACCAGAAGAATCGTATCAAATGAGTGGGTTTTACCAGAAGAAATACAAGACATCAAACCTGCTCTCTGGCAGATAAGGGAAACAAACGAGAAAGGATTCATTCCAGTGCTGAGACAGCGTGAGCAGATTCATTCACGCGAGCAAGAGCAGATTCCGTGCCGAGATCATCATCGCTTGAAATGAATGGGAATTAAAGCCCAGAGCAGTGCCGAGACAGCGTGAGCAGACCCGTTTTGAGCAGGGGGCGCAGCCGCAGTAAAGAAAAGCCGATTATGCGTTTTTTCTACGAGACAGCGTGAGCAGAGCAGTGCCGAGACAGCCTGCCGAGACCCGTTTTGAGCAGGAGCCGCAGTAAGGGAAAGCCATGGATCGAATACAGAGTCGACTTGAGTTACGTCCCGAGAGATTTTTGTATGAAAATTAAGAGCGGGCAAACCGCAGAAAAGCGCCACCCTGAAGCCGACAGCCAGCCAAAGAGGGTTAAATATTAGGGCAGTTATTTCGCCATAATTCTGTCCGAACAAGAAATTTCAGAACACGTGTTTACGACAAATGATTTAGGACAAGTGCCAGCAGACAGAGCATCGATTAGTCGGTGGTGAATCTGGAGACATCAATGCAACTCCAATTCTCCAACATGAATTACATCGTATCTGCATCCGCCGAACCCGCACACTTCGATAACCCGTCAGGTACCGAGTTTAAAACTAAATCCATTTTACATTCCTGTTTCCCTGATTTGTAAACTTTTTCTCCTAAATTTGTCTTTGAACTCTTTGTACCCAGCCCTAGATCTTTCCTTGCTTCAAGCGGTGGTGGAACTGGAACTTCAATGGTGGGGCAAACATCAAAGCAGCAACTCCAATTAGTCTAGCATCAATCATATAGCATCCGCCGAAACTGCACACATATCGATAACCCCCTCGAGTCGAAACACACCATCAGCGTATAGGCAGGCAGCACGCGTGATAAAATGCTCTCAGCTTCAGTGTTTCCTTAAGGTACTCAGTTAATCTTTGATTTAGTTTTTATGCTTTTTGCTTTTTGTTATTCTAAGTTCTTCCATTTTCTATCATTGCGGAAAATAATTTTTCAATTCTCATTTTGGGCCTATGAAAGGAAAGGAAAGGAAAGGGAAAGGAAGGGAGCCACGGAAGTGGGGAGCAGAGCAATAAAGGAAAGGGAAAGGAAGGGATCCACAGAAGTGCGGAGCAGAGCAATAAAGGAAAGGGAAGGGAAGGGAGCCTGCTAAATAGATTTGGGTTTGCTCCTTGACTGTAAGGTAAGCAATGACCAAAGATCATGCTTAGGGTTTGAGTTATTTTTTCTCAATATGTAATATCATGCATGAATGCCCCATTTGCCCCATTGTTCTTGTACCCTGTTGCCATGCCATTTTTTGAAATCTTTTTATCGTTTTAATGCATGCAACACAGAGATAAAGTGTTTGTCTAATTTAAGTTTGCATGCAACACAGAGATAAGGTGTTTGTCTAATTTAGGGAAAACCGGAGTGAGTTCTTTCTTAGGGAATAAGTAGCGGCTTGTTGGCATTTTGGAATTTGAATGTCTTTCAACGAGAGAAAACGATAATAATAAGTACATAAATGCAGAGTGGTTTTGTATCCTAAAACCCTGCTTAGGTGTATTAGTTCCTAATCCAATCTCCACCTCATCTCTTCTCACAATCTCTTCTCATAGGAGATTATTACAGTGGATAACCCTTGCTCTGTTTTCAAATCCACTGTTATATATATCAGCGATGTAACGAAATATTTTCTCTAGTAGAATTTAGTCTTTTCAGCGGTTCTATTCCGATTCTTGCAACTTCCACATGCCATCGTCCCATTTTCGATTATGGCAGCGTTCACAAACCATAAAATGTTCGATGTAGTGGCTTCTACACTTTCAAGTTTAGTGGCTAGCCTGTTCGCTAAGTAAATTTGTCCGTGATTTGGCCCTTCCCCTGTTGTCCATTGGCATGAAAGGTTTTGAAGATTGTAGGAGAAAGAACCTCATAAAGATATTGCCCCTTTATATATAGGAGTAAAGAAATCATTCCTCTGTGATATGATTTTGAAAGTTCTGTGCATGATATTGTGGAAATTGCTGTATAGTAATTTTAGAGGATTGCTGGATCACAATTGCTATGTAAGTTAGTTATTGTGAATGTTGAATTACCGACAATATTAGTAAGAAGGAAGAACCTCAGAAAGATAATGCTCCTTTATATATTGTAGTAAAGAAATCATTCTGTGATATGACTCTGCAAGTTTTTAAAATGATATTGTAAAGAAATCATTCTGTGATATGACTCTGAAATTTTTTTCCATGGTATTATATATTGTAGTAAAGAAATCATTTTGTGATATGACTCTGAAAGTTTTTAAAATGATATTGTAAAGCAATCATTCTGTGATATGACTCTGAAAGTTTTTTCCATGGTATTGTGGAAGATTGTTGTATCATAATTGTAGAGAATTGCTTGATCACACTTGTTATGTAAGTTAGTTATTGTAAATGTTGAATTACTGACAATATTAATAGTGCATTTATCATAAACTCGAGAGAAATAGTTTTTTTAAGTATTAAATGATACTAAGTACCACAATGGAATGGGTAAAACCTTATATCCCTATTTGTAATATAGTGGCTCAACCCACTAAATGGAATAGTGAACAAAAGGGAATAACGTGAGAACAAATTCATATAAGAGGACTTGGTTTAAAAAAAGTTGGCATGTTGCTTCCCAACTAATTGGTAATGATCATCACCTAGTCAAGTCATGTGCCATTATTGAATACCACGTTTATGACAACGAACATGAAATTTAGGGGTTGCTTTTGCTATTTTATTGATCAACAACTTTACATAGGAAACAATTCACTTATATGAATATTTTATTATTTAACCTTCATAAGGTCTTATATTTGACCTAAACAAAGTTCTTTTCAACCATCAATTGATTTCTTTTATAAGATTCTCATATTAGCTATAGTACCTTTGTGACCATAGTTAATATTAGTTTAATCCCACCTGCGTTTGAAAATGTAGGACTAAGAAGACAAACCATGTGAACACTAACCACGTGATCTTAGGATTGAAACATTTGCATACAAAACAATTAATTAATGAAACAATATTCATTCAAGGTGTGCAACAACTTGAATTAACCCTAAAGACTTTGTGATTTTTGGAATCTCAATCTCCTTCTTCAAAGTATTATTGATTTACTTACTTTTTGTTGGATCATAAAGATCAATGATAGATGCTAGTTGAATTTCTTGCAAATGAATGTTCAAGTTTAAAACAAACTGAATTAATTCTAAATTCTAATGTATCTTGAAATCTCAATCTCGTTCCTCGAAATATTATTGATAGACATAAATTAATTTGAACTCAATAATGTTGTTGTATTATGAAGATGCATCATGCATTGTAGTTGAACTTCTTACTCAATCACCTTTCTTGGTCAAATGAATGCTTATGGTAAAGCTAGTCATTAATGAGTCTTCTTGTTGCCTAGATATTGTAAGCAGATAAACAATTTAAGTATATAGTATTTTTATATACTAATTATACTTAGACATATTCACTCAACAATTAACATACACAACAAGAAGATGCAAAAAAGGAAGTAATAATTGAAATACTTATAAAGTGTAACACTATTTTCCTATTATTTTGAGCATCATAGAGGTACATGATCATAGTTATATTATCTTAGGAGGAGGTAGTTATGATAGGTCCACCTTAACCTAATTTTGTTAAGCATTGGAAGGGATAAAAAAAGCCAAAATGCAAACATTCTTTCTAGTTAAAAGATTTGAACATGGTTCAAATACATATTTTTTATCTGTTTGTCAAGTTGTTTGAGTTTTGTAGAGATCACTTTAGGCACATGTGGCTTGAGAAATCGCGAACCAGGGGCATCTAAGTCGTCAAAATCACCCAAAGGTCACACTCGGCCCGGGCCACACCCCAACCCTTAACATCGTTGGATTTTTGCCCACAAAGTTACAAACTGGTGACCTTCACATCACAGAGTGACTTAACAATACACCCCAGGGCCCATCACTGTCTATTCTACACCCCATGGGTAGGGTTTAAATACATATATGTTAGACATTTTTTGGTTCACTTTTATTTATTTTATTTTAGGTTAACTCTTTTCCCCCCTTTAAGTTGACTAGGACATCAATTCTTTTCCATTTTTAGTTTATACACACATTTGTGATGTGAATACATGAATTCCATCCTAGGGTGATGAGTGTGCCTTGCATCTCTTAGTGAAATCATGACTATAATTGTATGTTAAATTGGTATGTCAATTGACTTGATTTCTAATATCTTTTTTCAATGGAATACACATCTTGAGGAAACCCTTCAGGCACTTCCCTTGATTTCGAGGATGGTACTCGGGGTAAACTACTTGATTGTAGTTTTGGCAACCTAACCCAACGAGGTCATCAGGTGAGGCCCAATAATCAGGTAGCTAAGTAGCTAGGATGGGGTCTTGATCCCATGACTTCCTACTTGTAGTCCATGGCATTCAACCACTCAAGCTAACATTTTAGTTTATAACTTTATACACACATATGTAATGTGAATACATGACTTCAACCCCAAGGTGAAGAGTGCACCTTTCATCTCTTAGTGAAATCATAACTATAATTGTATGTTGAATCGATATGTCTTGCTTTTCCATGTGTTTTGATAGAATACACATCTTGATGAAACCCTTTGGGCACTTCACCTCATTTTGAGGATGGTACTTGGGTAAAACTTCTTGGTTGTAGTTTTCACAACCTAACCCAACGGGGACATCAAGTGAGGCCCAATAATACATAGAGGTAGCTAGTCATGGGGTCTTGATCCCATGACTTCCTACTTGTAATCCATAGCATTCAACCACTCAAGCTAACCCATTGGGCTAACATGCTATTTCATTTGTGAATACTAAGAATAATACATAATAAGACTACAAAGTTTCAGAGTTGTCAAAAGTTGGAGTCGTTGACATTTCAAAATAATCTATCATTAAACTTTGGATTTTAGGATTAATAAACCATCATTAATAACCTATGTTGTTGTTGAACATTTTGATTACCTTGTTTGTGGAGTGCACACTAAAGAATTGTAGGTTGCATATAATTATTGGTTGTCTCATTGCTTAGCTTTGGTATTGGAGGTAATGAACTGTTTACAACAATGTTGAAGCAAAGTTGGAACATTTGGTGGGTTTTGGTCACATGTATGGTAGATAGATTGAGCTCTTCATTGCATGCCTTATATGAATGTCTCACCCAAAGGTTGTGCCTCCTGCCCTTTCTATTTTGTTTATGATGCCATACAAATAGTTAAGGTCGACATCCTTGGCTACTACTTATAATCTCTAGACAAATTATGAACTTCAATGATGAGTTTTTGTGATGAGATGGCCCACTTTCCACATTATTTTCTTGGGGATTTGTTAATTTTGCTAGTCAAATTTGTTTCTTTTTTGTACTTTTCCTTTTTATGATTCATGAGCTCATCCATTTCTTTCAAGTGAGTTTTGTTGGTTGCTTTTTGGTGGATTTGAATTGGTCTAAAACATCTCAATTACATGCTTTTCTTGTGAAGTTTTCTTATTCAATTTTGTGATAGTCAACATTCATAGCACATGAATTTATGGGATACAGGTTATTTTCCTTTTCTAATGATTCAATTTTATTTTTTTTCTATTTTTTTGAAGAGGAAAGGAAACAACAAAGGATACTTATATTTGTTGCAAGAATTTTCTTTCTAATCATCTTTTATCTTCATGTTAATTGCCTAAATATCTACACGCCAAGGAGTTTTTTGTGTCTTCGTCATTCCTTATAGTTCATGATTTTTTTTTTTCTTTGTTTTTTTTTTTCTTATAAATCTCTGCATTGCCTTTTTATTGTAAATTTAGAAATTATACCTCGCATTGGAGGTTTCTTGGACAACATTTCACTCCACTTCAACTCAAACACTATGCAGCCCAAGAGAAAATATATCAAAGGGCACACTTTTCCAAACATATACGAGATCTAAAATCACTTTATTTACAACAATAAATCTGATGTCTTATCTTCTATATATATGCTAAATAACTTAAACAATTTCAGCCCTATGTTATGTCAAATTGACATGATCAACAAGTGTTGCAAATTACCAAATCAAGTGCTAGAATTTCTAAACCATGATGAACAGATTTTGCATTAAAAGAATTCCTACTGAAAACTAGAATTTCTAAACCATGGTGAACAAATTTTGCATTAAAAGAATTCCTACTGAAAACTAGAATTTCTAAACCATGGTGAATAGATTTTGCATTAAAAGAATTCCTACTGAAAACTAAACAACGCAAAAACTGAAAGCCACTTAAATCTGCACTTTGTACTTATTCAAGAATCTATAAATACATACTATAAAAATTATATAGTAGAAACTCAATAGAAATGTGTCACTACTATTCATTATTTTTGAAAATAAAAGTGTGCTAGAGGAAAATAGTGAACTTATTATTGTTAAACTAAAAACTTAATAATTCATTAAACCTTTCTTGTTGCATTCTCCTTTTTTAGATTGATAAAAAAAGGGTAGGTACAATGAATTTGGAAACATGCACAATCGCGCCTTAACTTGAGATGATATGAAGCATGCAAGCATGCATCCTTAACTAATAGGCTGCATGCACTTTTCCAAATTGTGTAATTGGATATTTCATTTTTAGCTTGCAATATCTTCTTAATGTTAGTTCTTGGAATCTTGGAAAGTGTGTCCAACTCTTGGGTGCACTTATAGCAGAAGAAGGTATAGTTGCAGGTATAGACAAATAACAATTCAACAAAAGAGCTGCATGACCATGTCTCTACTGCAGTAGAAATATAGCAAGTATTGTAGGCCTGTACTCTTAATAAATTAGTACAACATTGACTTTTGTGCAACATGTTGGTTTGAATAGAAAGAAATATTGTATTGATCCGTTAAGACTACCACATAGGCCTCTAACACTTGTTATACATTCTATTGCAGTATAGACATGTTTGTGCACCTTTTTTGTTGAATTGTTATTTGTTTGCACTTGCACTTGTACCTTTTTGTGGCACATGTGTGTCTAAATATTGGACACACTTTCTTAGGTACTAAAAACTAACATCAAGAATACAATGCAAGCTGAAAATCAAATATGCAATCACACAATTATATATATAACAAACAGAGTAATGATACCTGCTTCTTGTGGTTGTTTGTTGGTGGTTAATGTTTTCATGTTTTCCTTATGTAGGGTTTTGGAGAGCTCAAAGATTGTACCAGTTTGTAATAAGTCATGTGTACATGTACTCGACTTATCACAAATTGGTACAATCTTTGAGCTCTCCAAAACATTAGATAGTAAACCATGAAACCCTAGCCACCTCCAAAGATCCACAATAAGCAAGGATTAACTCTTACAAGTCTTTCTTGGCTACAACATCAAACTTGTATCATTAGAAGTTCTCCACACTACCATTGTTGTCTTCCGTAGTGTTCAAAAATCCTAGTTGGGAAGCTTAAAGATTGTAATAGATCGTGATAAGATGTGTGATAAATCATGTGTACATGTACTCGACTTATCACAAACTAGTACAATCTTTGAGCTCTCCAAAACCTTAGATAGTAAACCATGAAACCCTAGCCACCACCAACATCCACAATAAGCAAGCATTAATGATGACAAGCATTAACAATGACAAGTCCTTCTTGGCCCCTACATCAAACTTGTATCATGTAAGTTCTCCACACTAGCATTGTTGTCTTCCTTAGTGTTAGAAAATCCTAGTTGTGTAGCATCACACAAGTACATAGTGTGTGCCCAATACTTGGACTTTCCAAGGTACCAAAAACTAACATCAAAAGACAATGCAAGCTAAAAATCAAATATGTAATCACACAATTTTGGAGAGTTGGAATTTTCACACACACGTACAATAGTACAAGCTTTGAGCTTTCCAAAACCTTAGATAGTAAATCGTGAAACACAAGCCACCACCAAAGATCCACAATAAGCAAGAATTAACATGAACAATTCATCAATCTGAGGTAGAGGATACTTGTTTTTGATTGTCAGTTTATTCACCTGACGATAATCTATACACATGCGAAGAGTCCTGTCTTTTTTCTTAACAAAAAATATTGGAGCTCCCCAAGGAGACACGCTGGGACGAATATAGTTTTTGTCTAACAGCTCCTATAGCTGCATTTTTAACTCTGTCAACTCAGGTATACTCATTCTGTAGGGTGCTCGGGATACTGAGGCTGCCCCTGATACCAATTCGATAGTAAAGTCTATATCCCTCTTAGGTGGCAGTCCGGGAATCTCTTCCGGAAACACATCAGCAAATTCTTGTTTCACTGGGATGTTGTCCAATGTGGCTGTCTTATCCTTCGAGTCAGCATAGCCCACTTGGATGGCATAAATATGACACCCCTTTCTGATTCATTTCGCTAACTAAGATGTGGTTATTGGTCGAACCTGTACTGGCCGCTTAATTCCTTGCATCTCTTGCCTAGCTCCAAGTTCAGCCCTATAATAAATAGTCTTTGTCTTGCAATTGACCAATGACCAGTGCTTTTCTAACCAATCCATACCAACTAGAACATCATATGAACCAAGGGGAAGCACATTCAAATCTGCCATTACTGGCTGCCCTACTATTGTTGAAGAGCAGTTATTGACTTTTGCCCGCACTCGCCTCTTGGCCCCTCTAGCCAACTGTACTAGCCACAGATTCTTGAATTTAATAGGTTGCAGTTTACAATGTTCTACTACTTTAGGACTAATATACCTTAATGTGGCTCCAGGGTCAATTAAAATAGCTACAGTAAGGTCTGAAATTTTACCTTCAAATTCCACCATGGTCGGCTGGTACTTCACCTGACGATCATCCAGGGCTGCATTAATCCTTGGTATGCTATGTCCTACATCGCCGACTGTCGATGCTTCATGGATTTGGGATAACTGTTCAGTTCCCTTTCACCGCGGACAGTTTTTGACATAGTGAGGCCCTCCACAACCCCAACACTGTACTGGGGGTCTTGCTCTACCTTCGTTGTCCAATCTTGCAAGCTATTCACCGACTCTGGACTCACTGGTTGGCTTGGATTTGAATGAGTTTTTCTATATAGTTCTGTTGTTCTGGCCCTTGCCAAATCCCTTGCTTCCACCACTGCAATTTCATTTACTGTTTCCAGTTGACTTATTACCTCTTTTCTCATTCCATCTTTTGCCTGGAACTCCTCCTTTTTGTTTACTCTGTTGGTAACAAATCCTGGATTTACAGATAGCTTCATCCATTGTCTTTGGATTGTCAAACTCAATCCTTTCCCGCATATACAGTGGTAAACTACTAACAAATCTTTGCACCTTAGCTTTTTCTTCTCTAATATAAGGCACATAACGAACTAAGGAAGTAAATCGGGTGATAAATTTGTCCATGATCTGCTGCCCCAACCGCAAGTCATGGAATTCCCTTGCCTTTTCATCGTAAAAACGCTCGGTCAGGTATCTTTCTTTGAAGTACCTTTGAAATTTCTCCCAAGTTATGGTCTGTTTTCTTACTGCCTTTACAATCTTAACTTCTTCCCACCACAGGGTAGCTTTTCCTTGCAGTTGGAAAATGGCCATTCGTGCCTTAAGGTTGTGATCATATTCGTATAACTGGAAATATTTGTTCATATTAATCAACCATGCCTCGGCTGCTTCCTCCTATTCCCCATCGAAGTGCGGCGGTTTAATCTTATGAAACTCTCCTTGCAACTCTATTTGTTGCCTTTTTGAGGTCTGTTGTTCAGATGCATTATCAGATCGTTCCTCCCTCTCTTCAGACCCTTCAGGTTCTGTATGGTGGTTCTGTTCTTTTGATATTCTCTATTGTTCCACACTGGGATTAGCTGGCGGCTGGTTCTGTCTGTCAGACAGGCTTTTCATAATTCTTTCTTGTTCCATCGTTAGTCATTCATTATCTTCACGTAATCGGGCCATTTCTTTTTTCAATTCCTGCACCATTTCCAAAGTAGCCTGGTTTGTATTGCGAGCTTCCTCTCTGAGCTGTACCCATAGCTTGGGATTACTCTCAGGAGTAGGTACGGGTCCCTGACCCATCCCATACCCGCGCGATGTACTGTCCGCTCTTCTCATACTGGCAGTCTCCTGATTTCCTGTTCTGTTTCTTGACAAAAAGAAGGTGACAGAAAGGAAAAAGTTAACACACTCACTGTTTTCTTGAATTGCACAAATAAAGTCAAAATAAATTGTATATGTTATTTTCTATAGTCAACCTTCCATTCCTAGAGGCCTCAATTTTGTAACTGGGCTCCGATACCAACTGTCATGTCTCCCAAAAACTACCTCGTAATTTTTTTTAGGAATAACACTATGGAGTTAATAAGCCCGCACTCTTTTACTATTTCGGTCATCGGTGAAGTTTTCCAGCTTCTAAACTATTGTTTCATGGCGGAGTTGCTGACTGGTACATTAGGATTAGGGTTCATTAACTCCAAGTGTACCTAGAAATCTCCCACCTTTTTGTTATCAGTATCATAGCGGATGTTTATTACACTTGGAAATTTTATTGGATACATTTTGGTTATGTTGTACATATTGCTATTAAGGCTCTGGCTATCGATGTTAATTCTCCCTACTCGGCCCTCTACGTGGCACGAGTAGGTTCCTCTACCCATAGTCGATTACCTCGAGCCCATCGCCACACTAACTAATGGTACAATCCATTACATGGTTTGGTTCCTTCGTCGCTTGGTTATCAGGTTGCATTATCGCCTCCACCATTTGGCTTGGCTCTGCTCCTCCTCATGGTTTTCTGCAGTCCTGCTCTGTTCGTCGCCAGACCTTGGAATGATTTGGAAAACCACCTAGTAGGAGCATATGGTGACTCTTTCATGTCGAAAATTCCAGGTATATATATTTCTGTTTTACTGCATTGTGGCATTTTCATAACTGGAGTTGTTTTACTGTTGAACGCTTCAATTTTTTTACCTGCTAACCAAATTCGTAATGCTGTGCAACTGGTTGTAGAGCTTGTCTCCCACGTCCGAGAACCTCAGGTGAGGCCACGGGGTGGCATCTCACTGGTTTTCCTTGCTCACGAAACCCAGGTAAGGGTTTGCTCCCACATGGTTAATTTTTTTGGAATGAGTTTGATTCTTCTGAGGATGTGTGTTTGAGATGGTTGGCTACACTGGTTCTATTGTACAGCCTTCCACGTTCTGAGGGTTTGATGGCTGGTTGAGTTATCATAGTAATTTTTTTTGTACAGCCACGAGCTGTTGGGGTTGAGAGTTGTTCCCCTTTTACTCGGCAGAGGGTTTTGTTATAGGTTCTTGACATCGGTTGAACAGTGTTGTTCTGATGTAACTTGTGTATATTTGGTTACCCATCATGAACCTTTTCAGGACCTACCAGGTTGTATCAAATGTGCTTACCAGGTGCCATGAAGCGCTCTTAGGAACTCCTGAGTGTAGTTGCTAGAGGCGCCTTGGTTAATTACTCTCTTTGCAATGTTTATATGTATAACCCATTGTCACAGAGTTATCCCCAACTGTTCTTAAATGATGATTTCAAGCTATGTACAACTGTGTATTTAATGATATGGATTTCATTCCTGTTTATTGTTTAAATTTTTTAGTTCTATGAAGCATAACAGTCCCTGCTCAGACTGTTATACGATTTAATGGTTGAACTGAATTTGAAATAAAGGTTGAAATGTATGGCATTGTTTCCATTTCTCTGTGCTTATCATCTTTGGTTCCTTTCTGGTACTTCCACCCCATGCTTATGTCCGTATATTAAATCTGGTGTTCTCAATTAATTATTTGTTGTAAAAATAGTTGTGGAACCCCACCCAGCGTAGTCTTGGCGGTCTATGTACACAGTGACCGTTGACGGGCTGGTTTACCTGTTATGGGGTTTCCTCCCTTCGTAGCTCTCTGTGGCTTGACAGTTACAATCCGCAGCTGAGGATTTTTCTTTACGTTTTATATACTGTATATGTACATATTTGTCCATGTATCCACCTGTTAGTTGTAAGAGCTGTCTGTAGTTTATCAATCGCTGTTTCCGCCATACCATACCTCCATATAGTACTCAACTAATGTTATGAACCGGTATCGTTTGGTTTCTACCGTCCCCTTTCTGGTTAGCACTATTAGGGAGGTTCTCGCCTCTTAACTCATTTACTGAGTATGAAATTTATAATAATAGTTTCAAAATTACACCCACCCACCAGGGTTTCAAATTGTGAATTGTCAATATACTACAATGACTGCTTCCTAGGGTCGCTTTTCTCCCCTCAATAGAGTTTAGCATAGACACCATGTCTTAGATGTTAAACAGTTTATATATATCTTCTTCTCTCCCTAAATCCTCTAGAAGGGATCGCTCATGTTTCCTTTTCCTAACGGATACATTTTAATTACAGAGTTAATCTTGTACAGAGGCTTAATGTTTTCCTTCTGCTACAGTTCTTTCTTTTATTTCCAAGAATAATACAGTACTTACAGAATTAATTCTAATGCTTTCTTTCTGCTACAGTTCTTTTTTTTTCAAGAATGATATAGAACTTACAAAGTTAGTTCTAATGTCTTCTTTCTGCTACAGTTCTCTCTTTCATTTCAAGAATAATACAGAACTTACAGAGTTAACTCTAATATCTTCTTTCTGCTACAGTTCTTTCTTTCATTTCAATAATAATACAGAACTTACAAAGTTAACTCTAATGCTTTCTTTCTACTACAGTTCTTCTTTTATTTCAATAATAATACAAAACTTAATCATGTATAGCAATTAGAGTTTTTTTTTTATACCTGTGATGTTCTTATTTCACTGAACTATTCACCTCTGTCCCTTCAGAGTTTCGGCCACTCGTAATGCCTTCCATATTCTGAGCTTTCCTATGTCTCCTTCTTCAATTTGCCACCCAACCTTGAGATTCATCTTTCGAGACCAGAATCTCCCCCCGTGCTCTCTTGCAGGACCACTATCCCCGACAAGATATCTGCACTCAGTGCTCGGCTATCTGGTCCTTACCAGACTTAGCCATTTTCTTTTTTTTTGTTTTTCTGTTTGTCCTCTACAGCACAGTCTAACTTCCTTTTTTTTCACCCTCTCACCTGGAAACCTTTCCAGTCAGAAGAGATAGTTAGGGTTGCATCCACTGCAACTGTTTCTCCCAACTTCCCATTCAGAAGTTGCCAACATTTTCCAAAAACATTTCTTATGTTATAAAAAAAATAATAACAATATTATTAAATTCCAAAATAGTTAACAATGTCATATTCAGTTTTTAGCCACAGTAAATTCAAATATTTACATCTTCCTGGGGCATTACAGGGCTAGTAATTCCTTAAGACCGAATCACTTCTCCATTCTTTGTAGCAGTGTTTATTAGGCCAATGGATGGATTTCTAAATCTACAATGAAGATTTGAAAACATTTTTTTTAGAATTACCATGTGTTCTTTGTAGCAGTGTTTATTAGGCCAATGGATGGATTTCTAAATCTACAATGAAGATTTGAAAACATTTTTTTTAGAATTACCATGTGTTCTTTGTAGCAGTGTTTATTAGGCCAATGGATGGATTTCTAAATCTACAATGAAGATTTGAAAACATTCTTTTTAGAATTACCATGTGTTTTCTAGTTTTTTCGCAATATATTTTTCTTTTTCTTCACTTTGTTTATTATTTAGAGTAGTATTGTCATCGATATACTATTGTTAATTGGATAGAGTTTCATATTTCTTTTGGAATTTTTACAAAGTGGGAAAGGAGAAATAGGAGTTACACATTGAATTATTGGAAATTTTAAATTAGAATGAAAAAATATTTGGCTTTCATTGCTTTCTTATGTTTTTAACTTCATTATTTTATTTTCTTACCAAATAATTTATTTTACATTTTATTATTAAGCATACTCAGCAATATATTTATGTAAGTTTGAATCAACGAGATATATTAAATTAAAAATAAAAAATAAAAAATATAGGCACAATCGGCATAATCATTCCCGTTACTCAACTTTAGCTACTGTGAAATCTAAGCACCATGCATTGCAAGAGTTGATTATTTCCATCATATGAAGTTAAGAGAGAGCATAGAGATTGAGAAGCATGTGATCAATCTCAAGCAGCCTGTCTGCAGGGTTGATCACTTCCATCATATGAAGCTAAGAGAGACCATTGAGGTTGAGAAGCATGTGATCAATCTCAAGCACCATGTCTAGATTCTTATGTCACAGGAAGGGTTTATAACTTCCTTCATATGAAGGTAAGAGAGACCATTGAGATTGTGAAGCATGTGATAAATCTCAATTATTGGTATTGGTATTACTTTGCATTTTATCTAAATTTAATCTATTTTATTTTTATTTATTTATTTAACTAAGATATTATTATTCCATATTTCATAATAATATTACAATTATTTTTTGCTTTCTTTTACTTCTATTACATATTAATTTAATTTAAAAATAATGATATAAAAATAATAATTAATTAAATATTTTTTCATAATTTTAGAATTCCAGTTCGCAATCGCTAATTGATAACCAATAGTGAGTTCAACCAACGAATTTTTCTTATTTCTATAATTAAATATTACTTCATTCTCTTTTAATTAATTTAGTTTTATTCTATTTTATTAAAAACAAAAATTATAAAACTAAAAATTAAAAATTAAAAAATAAAATTAAAAACAAAAATAAATAATAAATCTTCTATTACGCTTATTCCAAACAACTAATTCCCAACATCTAATTCATGACAACCAATTCCCAACATCTAATTCATGACAACCAATTCCTAGAAGCTAGTTCATTATTCATAAAAAATTACAATACAAAAAATTAAAATTATTAATATAGTAATAAGATGAATTAAATAATGATAATGATTAGCATGATAGTAAAACATAAAACATAAATATTTCAAAGATATATTTTGTTTATTTTATTGATATTTAATAAATTCAAATTCAAATTAATTCTAAAATTTATAAAACATAAGTATTTCAAAGATATATTTTGTTTATTTTCTTGATATTTAATAAATTCAAATTCGAATTAATTCTAAAATTTATAAGAAAAATCATAAAAATGTTTAAGTAATAAATAAAAGTTTTATTTGTTATATCTATATTTAATTAAAAAAAATGGATATATAAAAGAAATAACAAAAAAACTTTAAACAAGAACAACTACAAAACTAGAAAAAAAAAATCAAGAAAAGAAACCAGATTAGCGCGTCGTTATAATAAAAATTTAAAATAAAACCAACAAAAAATGAAACATCAAAACATCAAGAAAGCACAAAATATGATAATCTTACCATTATAATAAAGAAGAAAAAAGCTGGGGAAAAACAAGGTGCGAGGATTCTATAAACCGAAACGATAACTACAACATCAAGAAAGCATAAAAGATGATGGGCTTTCTCTTATAACAAAGCTAAAAGGAATCTTGAAACCGAAACGATAAGCGGAAAATAAAAAAAAGCACAAAAGCTAAAAAGATTCTAGAAACCAAAATAAAAAAAGCACAAAAGCTAAGGAGCTTGCACTTATAACAAAGAAAGCACACAAGCATTCTGAAACCTCTAAACGCTCACTCATAGTGCCATTACAGATCTCATACAGCCATTACAAATCTCATACAGTGACTACAATGGGTTCAACACATTTATGAAGGCGTTAAATCATATGCATCTGTGTGTTCATGATTCTCTTTGTCCATTATGTGCGGCGGTGTTTATTTGACATAAAAAAACATATGCATCTGTGTGTTCACGATGCGCTTTGTCCATTCTGTCCAAGGCTGTTTAATTCATATAAAAAGCATATGCATTTGTGTGTTCATGATGCTCTTTGTCCATTCTGTGCGGTGGTGTTTAATTCACATAAAAGGCATATGCATCTGTGTGTTCAGGATGCTCTTTGTCCATTCTGTCCAAGGGTGTTTAATTCATATAAAAAGCATATGCATTTGTGTGTTCATGATGCTCTTTGTCTATTCTGTGCGGTGGTGTTTAATTCACATAAAAGGCATATGCATCTGTGTGTTCAGGATGCTCTTTGTCCATTCTGTACAGAGGTGTTTATTTCATACAAAAAGCATGTGCATATGTGTGCTCAGGATGCTCTTTGTCCATTCTGTGCGGCGGTGTTTATTTGACATAAATCAAAATCAGCCTTTATCGCATACACCAATTACAGATCTCATAGTACAAATCTCATACTACAACGAGGTGCAACACATATATGAAGACCTTAAAGCGTATGCATATGTCTGTTTTGATGTTTAGATGTTGATAAAGGGTATGATCTGTGTCTTCAAGATGTGTGTTCAGAATTCTCCTTGTCCATTCTATGCGGCGGTGTTTATTCCGGCCATCAATCGAAGACACGCGAGTTAAAATCCTTGATTTGTTTGTGATATGTAGCTCAATCGGAAATTGACCTTACAATAAATCCACCATTTCAAGTCAATTCCTTCTGCCATCTCGTTAACGCAAATCTATGGTTCTTCTGTTTTCTGGTGAAAGGTAGGTAAATTGTTTTTGCAAATTCAATAGGCATTTTCTTTTACAAAATTAAATGCAGTTTGTATATTATTAGTTTAATTGTAGTTTTGTTTAACCCTATTTAATTTTATTATATTAAATTTTCTTATGGCTTCGGTATATATATTAAAAATGTATTTAATTGTGTCTATGATTTTTTTTTTTTTTATAATCATATTTGTTTATTTTTTCTTAATTGCATTCAATTGTATTTATGATCAAATATATATTTTTGGTACAAGATAATTAATTTATTATTATATTTATGTTATTTAATATTTGTGAATCTTTCTCTTTTCAAATAAATCTATATTTATTTAACATACATTTAGATATTACCATCCATATCTATATATATATATATATATATATATATATATATATATATATATATATATATATACTAGAATGTATATCCTTCTATTTTTTTAGACAGCCTTTACTTATTTCTTGACTTGAATTCGTTTTTGTCTATCCTCATTACATTTCATCTGGTCATTCTTGATTAAATTTCTATATTTTAACACGCCTTGTTCGATCTCGGCCTCCTATGTCACAACAACAACGAACCAAAAAGTCGCTCTTGCTCGTTCAAGAAAACCTCCGATGGGAAATTTTCTAACTCCAATGCTTTCCGTCCTTGGAAACCTCAATCCGTCCATTATCTCCTCATTGAACATCAATCCGTCCATTATCTTCTCATTGGGCCAGTCTAACCTTCGATCCATTTTCTTCTCATTGGGCAAGCAATCACAAATGGAACTATTAACTTTTACAAATGGAACTATTAATTTTTAGAAATGGAGTTTGTATTTGGGCTTGTTACAACATTCATTAAATAGTTTTTTCATTATTAGTTTCAGTTTAGTTGGTTTAACCTCGTCATTTTTAAGACTGTATTTAATTGATTTAATTGAGTTTATGATGAAATATATATTTTTGGTGTAATGTAATATTATTTTATTATTTTATTTATGTTAGTTATTGTTTTCTTGTGAATTTCTCTCTTTTTAATTATGGAAATGTATATTTATTTAGTATGTATTTAAATATTGTATTATTATTACTTTATCAAAAATACTCATGTTAGAATGTATTTTTTTTAAATTGCTAGAATTTATATCTCTATTTTTTATTTTTTTATTTGCATTTTGAATATCATAATGGGGTGTAATTATTCTATTAATATTTTAAAACAAATTTCAAGTTTATAATGTTTCGAAAATTGTATATTATGACCATGTATATTTGTTAAAAGAATTAGTTTCACTTAATGCTAAGTAACTTTAAGTCAAGTCAAGTTTATAAATTAGATTTAAGATTTAAGTTTTTAGGATTTTAGGATTATGGGAGAGAGGGAGGGAAGGAGGCGGGGATGGATGGTGACATAGAGAGATAGAGGGAGAGGGGATAATTGGAGAGAGAGTTACGAGAATGTGACAAACTGGGATACATGTTAATGTTAAGTCAGGGAAGAGAGAATGAGAAAGAGGGGAGAGAGTTAGGGGGGAGAGTGAATGAGAAAGAGGATGAGAGATAAAAAGAGAGAGTGAGAGAGGATAGAGAAAGGGGGAGAAAAAGTGGGAAAAACAAAGAGAGGGGGAGGGGGAGACAGAGATGGGGGGTATTGAGAGAGGGGGTGGATATCAAGAGAGGGGGAGAGAGAGAGAATGAGAGGGGGAGAATGAGAGACAAAGGGAGAGAGCAAGAAAGAGAGGGATAGTGAGGGAGGAGGAGGGGGAAGAGAGGGAAAGAAATAGTTAAGGTGGGAGAGCGGGAAGAGAGAGGCAGTGAGAGTGAGACAAGGAGAGAGAGAGAAAGGAAGAGAGAATGTGAGAGAGATAGAGTGGGAGAGAGAGAAAAAAAGAGAGTGAGGTAGAGAGATAGAGTGAGGGAAAGAGAGAAAAGGAGAGAGGGAGGGAGAGAGGGAATGAGAGAGCGGGGGGGAGGGAATAAGAGATGGAGTGAGCAAAAGAGAGTGGGGAAAGGAGAGTGGTAGAGAATGGAAGAGTTTTACAGAGAGAGAGTGAGGAGGATATAGTGTCAGAGAGTCTATGTGAAAGAGCCATTTTGAGAGTGATAAAGAGCAATATTGGGAGATAATGAGAGAGGGAGATATGAAGAGTGAGGGAGAGAAAGTGAAAGAAAGAGAGCAAGAGAGACAAAGAGAAGGGGGGATGGAAAGTGAGAGAATGAGACAAGGTGGAATGAAGGAGGAAGTAGAAACACAGGGAAAGGGGGGGAAGAGAGTGTAAGAGAGAGAATGAGATGGTGCTATATTGACAGAGACAGAGATAGAGATGGATACAATGTCAAAGAGAGTGAGAGAGACAAATAGTAAGAGTGAGAGAGAATGATTGAGAAATAGTGAGAGAGAGAGAGAGATAACAAGAGTTATAGGGAGTGAGAGAGAGAAAGAGAGAGGGACGAAGGGATGGAATGAGGGAGGGCCTATTTTAACCCCTAAACATTCTTTCAAAATAAATTCATACACATTTTTAATTTATTTATCATCTTAATAAATATTCTCATTGCCATTTATTTCAAAATGGATGTTTATTGCAAAATGGATTTTTTGAACTAGCATCTCTCATCTTTGCTCGTGGATATCTATGGCCTAACTCCCCTTGAGAGAACCATGAATTTATGCTAAAACCTTTAGAGTGTTGAGCCTTTAAAACTTTTATTGTTTTCCGCATAGATTTTTCACAGATAACGAAGAGGACAAGGGGGTTGTACTTTCCTTGAATCAGTCATTGAAAATTTTAAATGAGAAGGAAAACAAATATGGGGTTTCATTTGATTTATTTGATGCTAATTTGAGTGTTTTTGGATTTTATTTTCATAGCATGTATGAGTATGATAGGAATTTTTTTTTTATATATTATAGTATTGTTTTATATTGTTTAAATAGATTCTTAATAATTTTAAATTAGAAAGGGAAAAATTAGGGTTTTATTTAATTTATTTGTTAATTAATAATGTTGTTTTTAATTTCACTATGTATAGGAAACATCGTGCTTTTGCGAAATATATAGATTTTTATTTACAGAAATATTGTGTCAATGTTATTTGATCTATTTATGTAAATTTATGTGGGTAAATATATCTTTGGCAAAGGAATGGCCTAACTTGGTTAATGATTGTGTAGGTCGTATATATGACTATACACCATGAAATTATTATTCTATGGATCTTTTATTAGAAATTTATTTATTTTAATTCGGGTTTTCATTTGGATTATTTTTTATAAATATATATCATTGAACATGTGTGACTCTATGTGGATCTTTTATTAGAAATTTATTTATTTTAAATCAGGTTTTCATTTGGATTATTTTCTATAAATGTACCTCATTGAACATGTGTGACTCTATGGAGGAATATTTTTTTGGTTATTTATTTTACCCTCAATCATATTTGTGTAAAGTTAGGCAATTTTTGTAAACAACACTCGAACACTTGATGTTGACTAATATTTATTTAAATATTTTAAAATGAATATATTACAAATATTTCATAATTATGTGGATTCCCTTTCAATGAAGTGTTTGTTGTTGCCATTTTACATTTGTTTTGGAATTTGTCTTTTTTAACAACTTTTGTTTCCTTTCCACTAAAACTTTATAGGCAACACAAGGTAATTTACTGTTTAGGTGAACATACCTAGATCTATCTTAAATCCAAATCAAATATTTTTATGCACAACCCTCTCTTGTGGGTACAAAACTTAGGAAAATTTTGCAAGTCAAAATGTGTAACCAATTTATTAGCTTAACAGATTCAGATTGAGAGAATGCATTGATGTCTTCTAACATCTAATGTTAATTTATATAACTATGACAATGTTAAGGTTGTTGAATATAATTTTTTTTATCACATAAAATCATACAAATAATATGATAAATATTGCTACATAGAAATAGATATTCCTCATATTTTTTTCCTCGCAACATTAGATAGTGAGCAAAATGTAAAAACTATTACAAAATTCTAGATAATATTGTTTAAATCTATATTTTATTGTTTTATAATTATAAATTCTAAAATACTCATGAATTTTCAATTGAAGTAAATGATCAAAATTATAATTCAAATAACGACATAAAGAACTAACTAACAAGATATTTTCTTTACCTGACCTTCGTAAAAATGTTAAAAATATATATGTTAATTGTTTTAGTGAAGAGGCTTAAAATAAAAGGTTTTTTTTGGTATTATATTAGTTTATACTAATATAAATATATTTGAACAAAAAAATTATCCTTTAAACATAGGGGAGAAATTTAATTTGTATGTCGACATTTCAACTAAACTAGATCTATGACTAGTTGAAAACAACAGAGTGACAATTAGCTTTCATTACCTCAAACAATCCCTACATTTCACAATCTAAACCAAGATCCATGTTCAACTCTCTATTCATCCCTCTACATTTTTATCCATTACAGATAGATATATAATTGATATAATCTCCCCCCCTTCAACTTCTATTGCTAGCAGGCAGATATTTCGTGAAAACACATAATTAGTGCCCTCTGATTTCAAAGATCTAGAGTTTCCTATAAGTTTTACATCACTCATAAGTTTGTGTGTTTTTTTTACTCTTGATGGAATCAAGCATGGTAGTATACATGAAAGCACTAGTTAATAAGGTGATAGTTCCCCAAATAATTTTTAAGAAATTTTCTTCATCCTTTTTCTATATCTTAATGAGTATCTTATATATTCTCAATGACAGTATATCTTCTTTATATCCATAGCTCTATGAATATGGAACCATACAAAATAGTGTTACAATTCATGGATTCAAATCGTCACATGTAGATAAAGGTTGGAAGAAACATGTTTCGGACAGAGACAAACAATATCCTTGAGAGTACTTAAATATAGCATCCATTGCTTACTCTTCTCCCTTATACAAACGATGTAGAGCACCAATCATGCAATCAATAGACTTAAAAAATAAAAATTAAAAACAAAAATAAATAATAAGTATTCTATTATGCTTATTCCAAACAACTAATTCCCAACATCTAATTCATGACAACCAATTCCTAGAAGCAAGTTCATTATTAATATAAATTTACAATACAAAAAATTAAAATTATTAATATAGTAATAACATGAATTAAATAATGATAATGATTAGTATAATAGTAGAACATAAAACAAAAATAGTGTTACAAAATAGTGTCACAATTCCTGGATTCAAATCGTCACATGTAGATAAAGGTTGGAAAAAACATGTTACGGACAGAGACAAACAATATAGTAATAACATGAATTAAATAATGAAAATGATTATTATAATAGTAAAACATAAAACATAAATAGTGTTACAAAGTAGTGTTACAATTCATGGATTCAAATCGTCACATGTAGATAAAGGTTGGAAAAAACATGTTACAGACAGAGAAAAACAATATAGTAATAACATGAATTAAATAATGATAATGATTAGTATAATAGTAAAACATACAACATAAATAGTGTTACAAAATAGTGTTACAATATAGTAATAACATGAATTAGATAATGATAATGATTAGTATAATAGTGTTTTTTTTCACTTTCTAGTTCACGGATACCCAGGTTAGTGGGTAGCCGCTACATCCAAGGTTGTTCAACACTGAGTGGATGCCACCCGAAGGGCATCAACACCACTCAGCCTATTTACTGACCTGACCCTAAGAGCTTTTGGGAATTGACCCTATGACCTCCCATTGGCGAGGCACTTGATTTGACCGATTGAGCTAACTGTTTGAGCTTATTAGTATAATAGTGTTACAAAATAGTGTTACAAGATAGTAAAGCATAAAACATAAAACAAACAAACAATATAGTAATAAAATTATTAATATATTAATAATGTGAATTAAAATTATTAATATATTAGTATAATAGTGTTACAAAATAATAAAACATAAAATATAAAACAAACAAACAATATAGTAATAACATGAATTAAAATTATTAATATAGTAATAACATGAAATAAATAATGATAATGATTAGTGTAATAGTGTTACAAAATAGTAAAACATAAAACATAAAACAAACATAAAATATAGTAATAGCATTTATTAAATAATGATAATGATTAGTATAATAGTGTTACAAAAATGTGTTACAAAATAGTAAAACATAAAACATAAAACAAACAAACAATATAGTAATAACATGAATTAAATAATGATAATGATTAGTGTAATAGTGTTACAAAATAGTGTAACACAATAGTAAAACATAAAACATAAAACAAACAAACATTATAGTAATAACATGAATTAAATAATGATAATTATTAGTATAATAGTGTTACATAAGAGTAAAAAATAAAACATAAAATGAACAAACAATATAGTAATAAAATTATTAATATAGTAATAGCATGAATTAAAATTATTAATATAGTAATAACATGAATTAAATAATGATAATGATTACTATAATAGTGTTACAAAATGGCGTTACAAAATAGTGTTACAAAATAGCAAAACATAAAACATAAAACAAACAAACAATATAGTAATAACATGAATTAAATAATGATAATGATTAGTATAATAGTGTTACAAAATGGCGTTACAAAATAGTGTTACAAAATAGTAAAACATAAAACATAAATAAAAAAACAATATAGTAATAATGTGAATTAAATAATGACAATGTGATTCGGATTTAAACAGGAACGCAACAAATTACAGAGATAACCATAAACACAATGATGCAGTGGAAATACTACATTGTTTCATTAATTTAAAATACTGAGATATGCTTACAAACAGAAATATAAAGAAACTAGCTAGGGCGTTGGTAGCTTATCTCTGAGAAGAGGTGTGGTGCCTACATGCCTCTGAACTATGTTACAATGAGGCTTGAAGATCTATTTATTGTTGAGAAACAATGGAAAACCCTTCACATCCCGAAACCTAACCCTAGAAGATGAAACACCAAATTGTGGGCACCGTTTGGGTAAATTGGTACATCAATTTCCCGACGTCATAAATTTGGCATACGATCTCCATTTGAAGCGTACAATAGCTTGTTACAAAGATCTATCCAAGCACTACAACTTTTGGAAGGGAAACATCTGTCCATGGTCCCATGTTGCCCCTAGATTTCCCAAGAAACGTTCTTTAGGGCCTCAAAATGGCTCCGGAAGTTCAGGACCCAAAAAACTGCTAAAAATAGTAAAATGTGCTACAATTTAAGAAGCTGAAAAACTAAAAGAGACAGTTTTGGGGGTCCAAATGGGATAGGTCAGTGGCCACCAACACCCACTTGGATCATTCCTCCCCCCTTAGGAAGCAATGGTCCCCATTGCGTTGAGTTCCTCCATCTGCTGAACTTGGTCCCCGGTGAGTTGTTCTGCAATCTCGAATGTGTCCAGTAATTGTGGGAAGCATGGTCAAGGGAAGTACACATTGAATACTTGGTGCAGGCAAAGAAATGTAGGAATCCTGTGCTCCAAAGAATTATGTCCCACCACCTTAGTAATGGTGTAAGGACCATGTCAGCATGGTCGGAGCTTTTGATGGGCTCTTGTAAGGCGTTCCTTCTGCAGATGCAACCAGACCTTTTTGCCCACCTGAAGCTTGTGTGGTACCCCTATGGTTGAGGAGAAGTTGTTCTTATGTTCTGTCATGATCATATTCCTTTGCTGCTACTGCTGCATGGAGGAACCCTTTGCGGGGGTCATGGATGTGGCAATGATCTTCCCCTTGCTTTGGGAGCGAACCAAACAGATGAATTTCCTAGTCTAGGGGATGAGCTTGCTGCCTTTCTTAGTAGTGATCAAAGAGGTGGTAGTAGGTGGGGCTACCTCCTGTATCCTGTATAATGAATCACCCAGAGAAATAATGACAGCGCAAGGCTTTGACTCATACACAGCATGTCCCCTCCACAAGTATGGCTAGCCTAATAATACATCACAAACATCCAGAGGTGTAACATCACACAATACCTAGTCTGTGAAGGGCTTGATGCTGTAGGGAAGCCAACACTGCTGGCGGACTTTGAGATCTTGTCCTTCATGAAGCCACCCGATACTGTACGACTGCGGGTGTGGTGTAGTCAGTAGGCCCAACCGCTTCATGACCTCTACTGAAATGAGGTTCTTTTGGTTGCCACTGTCGACAATGAATTGCAGTGGCGAACCCTTCACCCACATCTGTGAGTGAAAAAGACGCTCCCCTTCCTCTGGATTTTCAGGCTCATTCTTCTGGATCTTGGTGGTGGCAATAGTGGTACTGGGATCCACATCAATGATCTACTTCCCTTTGCCATTCCCCTTGTTAGGCTCTGGCTCACGGTCAGAACATGCATCTGATTCGGAAGCCTTCAACTTGCCCACCAGCGACTGCTTGGTCTGACACTCACTTGTGTTATGAGTGGGACTCTTGTGGAACTCACACCACTTTCCTGTGTCCTTCTTCAACTTCATGGTGTTGTTCTTTTCTTGCGGCTTCGACGGGTTGTCTTGGGTCACCCTGCCTTGGCTTTGTCCTTTGGTCTTCGGATCTGCAAATCCAAAGTCTCGCTTCTTCTGTTTGAACTTTTTCTCGATTTTGACAACGTATCGGTATGCTGTGCTGAGAGAGGAGATGTTCAGGAACTCCATCTCTTCTTGGATGTATCTGTGTAGGCAGCCATGGTATTTGAGTACCAAATGTAGCTCAGAGTCCTTGATACCCAACTGTGTACGAAGGGTATGTTAGGCCCCTATACTACTAGTGTAACCCCTTATTGTTATTAGTACAACCCACTTATTATATTGATGTAGCCATGTAGTGCCCATATTGTTGTTATTGTGCCACATAGAAGCCCACTATTGTTATTATTGTGCCCTTACATTATTATTGTTATGTCGGCTCTGATTATGTTATGACCCCTTAGACACCTATATATAGAAAGGAGGTCTTTTCATTTGTATCATCCAAGAATTGTTCATTTATGTAATGTAAAGGAGGTTGCCCCCTCGAAGAGGCTGAATTCTAAGGCATTGATCTATCTTTTCTTGAGTTGGTTTCATAACATTTGGTATCAGAGCTTTGGATTCTAGGGTTTCGCTGCTCCAAACAGGCCATCGTGGAATTTTCGCTATAACTTTTTTTTTGTGACGTTTCAGAAGTCGCAAAGAAAACCCATTTGAGAAGAAATCGCACTGAACATTGGGTCCGAATTGCAGAGCTTTTCACGCTATATTTCTGGAGATATTATCTAAGGAAGTTGGTCTTTTTGCAGACTCCTGAATTACATTCAAAACAAGTGACCTGGGGAAAATCATCATAACTTTCTCTCTGGGGATCGGATTGAAATTTCATAAGAAGGTACAGAAAGAGGACGGACTGTAGTTTTCTTGTATATATTTTTCAGAGTCAAAGGTTGAAACAGTGACACGTGGCACTTCATACAAGTTCGCTCTACTGAACTAGTCTATAATCAGGCCATCTTGGGAGATTGTGCATAACTCTTTCTTGGAGAATCCAATTTGGATCAGACTAGTGGCATTGGAAAGAGGACACAGAGGGCTACTACAGGTCACAATTTCAGAACTTAAAGATCTGAAAGTACAGAGTTACAGTCGTTTCAATGTCGAGCTCCTAAATCAAGAAAAAGCAAGATGAGGAAGTTTGATGGCAAGGATCCGGTAAATTGGATACTTCAGATGGAGCAATATGTTGATCTACATGGTGTACAACTGTTACAAAAGGTATGTATTGCATCTTCATATCTAGAACCAGATCAATTTTTATGGTACAAAGGGCTTTTTCTCGGAAACAACTTGTTACGTGGTCAATTTTCACGGAGGAAATGATAGCACATTATGAGGATACAAAGAGAAACACCTTCTTTAGAGCAACACCACAACAATTGGAAAGAGTAAAAGGGGTTTGTGACATAGTGGAAAGTAAAATTATGGAAACCAGGAAGTGTACCCCTCACAACTATAAATATGGAAGTGTTGTTTCTCCTAGCCTTCCACAACCTACAAGGGTTACACCACAACAATTGGAAGAAAAAAGAGAAAAAGGGCTTTGTTACAATTGTGATAGCAAATGCACTAAAGGTCATAAGTGTGCTGAGAAGAAATTATTTTACATAGAATATGAAGAGGAGGAAGAAAAGGATCAAGAAACAACAAAAGAAGAAGATATACGCCAGGACCCCACCCCAGAGAAAGAAGAAATGAATCAGACCATATCTTGTAAAGCATTGGCAAGAATTACCACTCCTCAAACTCTCAAGATAGAAGGACATATCAAGAAGAAAAAGGTGCAAGAAGTGAAAGATCACATCGAGAAAGAAGAAATGAATCCAACCATATCTTGTAATTCATTGTTCAAAATTACCACTCAAACTATCAAGATAGAAGGACATATAAAGAAGAAAAATGTTCAAGAAGTGAAATATCACATCGAGCATCAAGAAATGAATCCGACCATATCTTGTAAAGGATTGGAAGAAATTACCACTCCTCAAACTCTAGAGATAGAAGGACATATCAAGAAGAAAAAGGTTCAAGCTGTGAAAGATCACATCGAGCATCAACAACAAGTTCTCCAACTTTTAAAGGATAACGCCACTTCGGTGCAAAATCAAACGAAACAGCAGGTAGATCAACATCGTAGTGAAAAATGTTTTGATGTAGGTGAGTGCATATTTTTACTGCTACATCTCAAGCAAGCTATTTATGAGAAGGAAATGTTGGCAATACTACATGCACTTAAAAAATGGCGACCTTACCGAATGGGAAGACTCTTCAAGGATGAGGATGTGGAAGCATTGTTTTGTGCTATTTATATTATCCAACCAGATTGGATAAACGAAGCAAGGGATGAATGGAAGAAGGACGAAGAAGTATGGCCACTTATTCAAAAGTTGCAAAAGATCCCAACTCAAACAATATTGCCAGAAATTAAAGAGGAAGGAAAAGTCATATTGGAACTTGGAGCAGTCACAGAAACAAGAACCCGACAGCTACGAAATTGATCAATTTCAGAGTATCTCATCAAGTGGAAGAACTTACCCGCTGAATATTCCACATGGGAGGACAAGAATTTTATACAAAAGCATCAAGAACTACTCAAGCGTTGAGGACAACGCTTTTTGAAGGAGAGGGGCATGTTAGGCCCCTATACTACTAGTGTAACCCCTTATTGTTATTAGTATAACCCACTTATTATATTGATGTACCCATGTAGTGCCCATATTGTTACTATTGTGCCCCATAGAAGCCCACTATTGTTATTATTGTGCCATTACATTATTATTGTTATGTCAGCTCTGATTATGGTATGACCCCTTAGACTCCTATATATAGAAAGGAGGTCTTTTCATTTATATCATCCAAGAATTGTTCATTTATGTAATGTAAAGGAGGTTGCCCCCTCGAAGAGGCTGAATTCTCCTGCCCCCTCGTCTTTCTTCTCATCCACCATGGGAGGCCGTCGAGATTTGCGAGGCTGGTCTTGCAAAAGTTCGACCAGTTCAAGCCCTAACTCCTTATATCCCAACCTCATTGGGGACATGCAAAGAAAAACAGAGAAAAAGTAGACCGCTCTGATACCACTGATCCAGATTTAAACAGGAACGCAACAAATTACAGAGATAACCATAAACACAAAGATGCAGTGGAAATAATACTTCATTTCATTAATGTAAAATACTGAGATATGCTTACAAACATAAATGGAAAGAAACCATCTAGGGCGATGGTAGCTTATCTCTAAGAAGAGATGTGGCGGCTACATGCCTCTAAACTATGTTACAATGAGGTTCGAAGACCTATTTATTGTTGAGAAACAATGGAAAACCCTTCACATCCCGAAACCTAACCCTAGAAGATGAAACGCCAAATTGTGGGCCCCGATTGGGTAAATTGGTAGTACATCAATTTCCCGGGGTTGTAACTTTGGCATACAATCTCTGTTTCACATGTACAATAGCTCGTTAGAAAGATCTATATGAGCACTACAACTTTGGGAAGGGGATCGTGTTGCCCCTAGATTTCCCTAAAAACATCATTGTGTGCCTCAAAAAGGCTCTGGAAGTTCAGGACCCAAAAAACTGCTAAAAATAGTAAACTGTACTATAATTTACGAAACTCAAAAACTGAAAGAAACAGTTGTGGTGGTCCAAATGGGATAGATGGGTGGCCACCAACACCCATCTAGATCACAATGATTAGTATAATAGTGTTACAAAATAGCAAAACATAAAATATAAAACAAACAAACAATATAGTAATAACATGAGTTAAATAATGATAATGATTAGTATAATAGCGTTACAAAATAGTAAAACATAAAACATAAAACAAACAAACAATATAGTAATAACATGAATTAAAAAATGATAATGATTAGCATAATAGTGTTACAATATAGTAAAACATAACACAAACAAACAATATAGTAATAACATGAATTAAATAATGATAATGATTAGTATAATAGTGTTAGAAAATAGTAAAACATAAAACATAAAACAAACAAACAATACAGTAATAACATGAATTATATAATGATAATGATTAGTACAATAGTGTTACAATATAGTAAAGCATAAAACATAAAACAAACAAACAATATAGTAATAACATGAATTAAAATTATTAATATAGTAATAACATTAATTAAATAATAATAATGAATACTATAATAATGTTACAAAATACTGTTACAATATACTAAAATATAAAACATAAAACAAATAAACAATATAGTAATAAGATGAATTAAAATTATTAATATAGTAATAACATGAATTAAAACTATTAATATAGTAATAACATTAATTAAATAATGATAATGATTCGTATAATAGTGTTACAAAATAGTAAAACATTAAATAAACGAAAAATATAATAATAACATGAATTAAAATTATTAATATAGTAATAACATGAACTAAATAATGATAATGGTTAGTATAACAGTGTTAAAAAATAGTAAGACATAAAACATAAAACTATCAAACAATATAGTAATAACATGATTTAAATAATGATAATGATTAGTATAATAGTGTTACAAAATAGTAAAACATAAAACATAAAACAAACAAACGATATAGTAATAACATGAATTAAAATTATTAATATAGTAATAACTTGAGTTAAATAATGATAATGATTAGTATAATAGTGTTACAAAATATTGTTACAGAATAGTAAAACATAAAACATAAAACATAAAACAAACAAACAATATAGTAATAACATGAATTAAATAATGATAATCATTAGTATAATAGTGTTACAAAAGAGTAAAACGTAAAACATAAAACAAACGAACAATATAGTAATATCATGAATTAAACAATGATAGGGATTAGTATAATAGTGTTACAATATAGTAAAACATAAAACATAAAACAAACAAACAATATAGTAATAACATGAATTAAAATTATTAATATAATAATAAAATGAACTAAATAATAATGATTAACACAATAGTGTTACAAAATGGTAAAGCATAAAACATAAAACAAACAAACAATATAGTAATAACATGAATTAAATAATTATAATGATTAGTATAATAGTGTATAATAGTGTTCCAATATAGTAACACATAAAACATAAAACAAACAAACAATATAGTAATAACATGAATTAAATAATCATAATAATTAGTATAATAGTGTTACAACATAGTGTTAAAAAATAGTAAAACATAAAACATAAAACAAACAAACAATATAGCAATAACACTATGTTGTAGCACAAGTGTTACAAAATTCATAGTGTTACAAAATAGTAAAACACAAAACATAAAACAAAACAACAATATAGAAATAATATGAATTAAATAAGGATAATGATTGCTATAATAGTGTTACAAAATAGGGTTACAAAAAACATAAAACAAACAAAAAATATAGTAATAAAATGAATTAAATGATGTTAAAGATTAGTATAATAGTGCTACAAAATAGTAAAACATAAAACATAAAACAAACAAACAATATAGTAATAACACGAATTAAAATTACTAATATAGTAATAACATGAACTAAATAATGTTAATGATTAGTATAATAGTGTTACAAAATAGTATAACAAAAAACATAAAGCAAACAAACAATATAGTAATAACATGAATTAAATAATGACAATGATTAGTATAGTAGTGTTACAAAATAGTGTTGCCAAATAGTAAAACATAAAACATAAAACAAATAAACAATATAGTAATAACATGAATTAAATAATGATAATGATTAGTATAATAGTGTTACAAAATAGTAAAACATAAAACATAAAACAAACAAACAATATAGTAATAAAAATGAAGTAAAAATATTAATATAGTAATAACATGAATTAAATAACTATAATGATTAGTATATTAGTGTTACAAAATAATGTTACAATATAGTAGACATAAAACATAAAACAAAAAAAACAATATAGTAATAACATGAATTAAATAGCGATAATGATTAGTATAATATTGTTACAAAATATTGCTACAAAATAGTGTTACAAAACTGTAAAACATAAAACATAAAACAAACAAACAATACAGTAATAACATGAATTAAATAATGATAATGATTAGTATAATATTGTTACAAAATATTGCTACAAAATAGTGTTACAAAATTGTAAAACATAAAACATAAAACAAACAAAAAATATAGTAATAGCATGAATTAAAATTATTAATATAGTATTAACATGAATTAAATAATTATAATGATTAGTATAATAGTGCTACAAAATAGCGTTGCAAAATAGTAAAGCATAAAACATAAAACAAACAAACAATTTGTTAATAACATGAATTAAATAATGATAATGATTAGTATAGTAGTGTTACAAAATAATAAAACATAAAACATAAAACAAATGAACAATATAGCAATAACATGAATTAAATAATGATAATTATTAGTATAATAGTCTTACAAAATAGTAAAACATAAAAAATATGACAAACAAACAATATAGTAATAACATGAATTAAATAATGATAAGGATTAGTATAATAGTGATACAAAATAGTGTTACAATATAGTTAAACATAAAACAAACAATATAGTGATAACATGAGTTAAATAATGTTAATGTTTAGTATAATAGTGTTACAAAATAGTTTTACAAAAAAGTAAAACATAAAAGATAAAACAAACAAAAAATACAGTAATAACATGAATTAAATAATGATAATGATTAGTATAATAGTGTTACAAAGTAGTCTTACAATATAGTAAAATGTAAAACATAAAACAAACAAACTATATAGTAATAACATGAATTAAAATTATTGATCTAATAATAACGAAAATTAAAATTATTAATATAGTAATAACGTGAATTAAATTATTAATATAGTAATAACATGAATTCAATAATTATAATGATTAGTATAATACTGTTACAAAATAGTAAAACATGAAACATAAAACAAACAAATAATATAGTAATAACATGAATTAAAATTATTAATATAGTAATAACATGAATTAAAAAATGATAATGATTAGTATAGTAGTGTTACAAAATAGTGTTGCAAAATAGTAAAACATAAAACATAAAACAAACAAACAATATGCTAATAACATGAATTAAATAATGATAATGATTAGTATAGTAGTTTACAAAATATTAAACATAAAACATAAAACAAACGTACAATATAGTAATAACATGAATTAAATAATGATAATGATTAGTATAACAGTGTTACAAAATAGTAAAAATTAAAACATAAAACAAACAAACAATATACTAATAACATGAATTAAAATTATTAATATAGTAGTCACATGAATTAAATAATTATAATGATTAGTATAAAAGTGTGCAAAATAGTGTTACAATATAGTAAAACATAAAATAATAAAACAAACAAACAATATAGTAATAACATGAATTAATTAATGATAATGATTAGTATAATAGTGTTACAATATAGTAAAAACAAAAACGTATAACAAACAAACAATATAGTAATAACATGAATTAAAATTATTATATAGTAATAACATGAATTAAATAAATAGTGATTACAATAATAGTGTTACAAAAAATAAAACAAACAAACAATATAGTAATAACATGAATTAAAATTATTAATATGGCAATAGCATGAATTAAATAATGATAATGACTAGTATAATAGTGTTACAAAATACTGTTACAATATAGTAAAACATAAAACATAAAACAAAAAAAAAATATAGGAATAAGATGAATTAAAATATTTAATATAGTAATAACATGAATTAAAATTATTAATATAGTAATAACATGAACTAAATAATAATGATTAACGCAATAGTGTTACAAAATAGTAAAGCATAAAACATAAAACAAACAAACAATATAGTAATAACATGAATTAAATAATTATAATGATTAGTTTAATAGTGCTACAAAATATGTTGCAATATAGTAACACATAAAACATAAAACAAACAAACAATATAGAAATAATATGAATTAAATAATGATAATGATTGGTATAAAAGTGTTACAAAATAGGGTTACAAAAAACATAAAACAAATAAACAATATAGTAATAAAATAAATTAAAATTATTAATATAGTAATAACACAAACTAAATAATGATAATGATTAGTATAATAGTGTTACAAAATAGTATAACATAAAACATAAAACAAACAAACAATATAGTAATAACATGAATTAAATAATGACAATGATTAGTATAGTAGTGTTACAAAATAGTGTTGCCAAATAGTAAAACATAAAACATAAAAAAATAAACAATATAGTAATAACATGAGTTAAATAATGATAATGATTAGTATAATAGTGTTACAAAATAGTAAAACATAAAACATAAAACAAACAAACAATATAGTAATAAAATGAAGTAAAATTATTAATATAGTAATAACATGAATTAAATAACTATAATGATTAGTATATTAGTGTTACAAAATAATGTTACAATATAGTAAGACATAAAACATAAAACAAACAAGCAATATAGTAATAACATGAATTAAATAATGATAATGATTAGTATAATATTGTTACAATATAGTAAAACATAAAACATAAAACAAACAAACAATATAGTAATAACATGAATTAAATAATGTTAATGTTTAGTATAATAGTGTTACAAAATAGTTTTACAAAACAGTAAAACATAAAACATAAAACAAACAAACAATACAGTAATAACATGAATTAAATAATGATAAGGATTAGTATAATAGTGTTACAAAATAGAGCTACAAAATAGTGTTACAAAATTGTAAAACATAAAACATAAAACAAACAAACAATATAGTAATAGCATTAACTAAAATTATTAATATAGTAATAACAAGAATTAAATAATTATAATGATTAGTATAATAGTGCTACAAAATAGTGTTGCAAAATAGTAAAACATAAAACAAAACAAACAACAAACAATATGCTAATAACGTGAATTAAATAATGATAATGATTAGTATAGTAGTGTTACAAAATAATAAAACATAAAACATAAAACAAACTAACAATACATTAATAACATGAATTAAATAATGATAATGATTAGTATAATAGTCTTACAAAATAGTAAAACGTAAAAAATATGACAAACAAACAATATAGTAATAAGATGAAGTAAATAATGATGATGATTAGTATAATAGTGTTACAAAATAGTGTTACAATATTGTAAAACATAAACATAAAAAAAAACAATATAGTAATAAAACGAATTAAAATTATTAATATATTAATAACTTGAATTAAATAATGATAATGATTAGTATAATAGTGATACAAAATAGTGTTACAGTATAGTAAAACATATAAAACATAAAACAAACAGACAATATAGTGATAACATGAGTTAAATAAATGTTAATGTTTAGTATAATAGTGTTACAATATAGTTTTACAAAACAATAAAACATAAAAGATAAAACAAACAAAAAATACAGTAATAACATGAATTAAATAATGATAATGATTAGTATAATAGTGTTACAAAATAGTCTTACAATATAGTAAAATGTAAAACATAAAACAAACAAACAATATAGTAATAACATGAATTAAAATTTTTGATATAATAATAACAAAAATTTAAATTTTTAATATAGTAATAACATGAATTAAAATTATTAATATAGTAATAACATGAATTAAATAATGATAATGATTAGTATAGTAGTGTTACAAAATAGTGTTGCAAAATAGTAAAACATAAAACAAACAAACCAAACAAACAATATGCTAAGAACAGAATTAAACAATGATAATGATTAGTATAGTAGTATTACAAAATATTAAACATAAAAGATAAAACAAACATACAATATAGTAATAACATGAATTAAATAATGATATTGATTAGTATAATAGTGTTACAATAGAGTAAAACAAAAAACAAAAAACAAACAAACAATATAGTAATAACAAATTAAAAAATCTAATATAGTAATAACATAAACTAAAGAATTATAATGTTTAGTATAATAGTGTTACAAAATAGTGTCACATAAAACATAAAACATAAAAACAAACAAACAGTGTAGTAATAACATGAATTAAATAATGATAATGATTAGTATAACAGTGTTACAAAATGGTGTTACAAAATGGTAAAAAATAAAACATAAA